>OY728155.1:677366111-678616111 GCA_963277665.1 Viscum album | reverse complement strand
TCATATCACTTTGAGGGGGCGGTAGTCCGTACTTCCTCAAATGAAATTATCGCGTTTACCAATAATGAAAACCATAAAGGTATGATATAAAATAAAAATACAGATGCATAAAGAAAAAATAAACATAATATATATCATATATAAATATAGTGTCATCTTAATGTCCACCATGAGAAGCGGTAGGAGATAATCAAACAATCATTATTTCGTGAGGCTTTAGTTTACCATCCACAGAAACTGTATGTTCTTCACCCATTAGATGGAGGTGTGTGTAAGTGTAGTAATAATAATTCTCATAACAACATCCTAGTATATTGAGAATACTGGTTTTGTTATAATATAAATAAATAAAAGAATTTAGGGGGTTGGATAATTAAAATGAATGAAATGAATTTAGGAGAAACCATTACCTTTAATTTGGGTAACTCCCTTTGGTATGAACCAAAATGATTTATTGAAGTGCCTTCTACCTAAGTTATGGTTTATAGGAGGAAGATAGGGATTTAGGGAGATTAATTGGGTAGAGTTTGGATGATTGAAAAGGCTTTAGAGGTGTGAGAAATTGGTTAGAAACATTCTCCTTTTATAAGGGGGAGGAGGGTCTCTTTAAGAAATTGTGAAAATATTATTTTATTATATAATTATATTCGGTTTATAAAAGTTAAAAAGTAATTAAAGTAGATTATAAGATGAAAAATATTTTAATAATATCATCTAATAAGAATTTGACAGGTTTGGTATAATATTTTAATCATTATAATCTTATTTATTTATGTCATTTATTAATGAGGAAAATACTGCATCATTATTGTGTCATAAATAATTTAATTTATTCAAGGTCTAAAAATCATAAAAATACTATTATGTAGGAAGTATTTTTATATTTATAAAGAATATTTATAGTAAAAAATAGTACTTATATAACCCCATGTAAAAATTGATTTACTAAATGATTTTTGTTTATGTCGTTTTTGTCTTTACATTAATTTAATTAATCTAAAGTGTCATTATCATTCATAAGTAGCTCCATGGGGTCCCAAAATAGACCCAAGGATGACCATGGTCGTCCATTACTCATCCAATATTTTTAGTTCAAGTGTTACGTTAGTTTTGAATTATTATAATATTCTTTGTACCTTTAATTACCATATTTATCTTTAACCGCGACAAATAAAAGTCAAAATATACTATTCACCAAAAATTATTTTCATCTTATTGAACCACATTTTACATACTAATAAAAAATATGTATGTCGAGTTTTCTATATTCAATTCAAGAAAGTGTTAAAGTTTCATTTAAATGAAAAAGTCATTCTTAACTACTACGAAGTGGTTTCACTATTCATAAAAAATTGATGTTTTTTTGAAAAATAACAAAACATAAGCATAAGATATATTCGATATTCTGAATTCAAATTTTTTTACTATTTTACCAAATTATAAGCATATAAGTTGGATTAATTAATTTAATATTAATTTCCGTTGTTAAAACAAATAGTGTGTTTTTAAGAAACGATAACTATCAAAAGATTGAAACTTGTTTATGTCCAAATTCAAAGTGAAATTAATTCCAATGACCAACAATGGATTAAATGATAAAAATATATTTTAAATATAATTTAGAACCAATTAAAAATATATTCTAATCATATAATTAAATTATATTAAAACACAGTTTTGAATTAAAATACTATATTTTTTACTATTCATCAAAAAATGAACTTTATCGGAAAAATTACAAAAATTTACACAAAGTAAATTTTGATGTCCCCATTCTATAGAAGGATTTTATGTGGTCAGATAGAATGTATTAAAGTGACCAAATCTATATTTTAAGAGGGTTCTCCATTAAATGGTGGTAAATTGACCTTTTACTGTAAATTATGCTTAAAATTAGATTCAGTCACATTTTTAAGCCTCTGAATTTTATTGGATAAATGTAAATACATTTAACAAAAATGTATAATCATATTGTAGTTATTTTTGTTCATTCCCGCCAATACAATGACTAGGAGTTAAATACCATTTAATATAATAATATTATATTATTAGTGTTTAACGTAAGATTTCAATGAAACCTATTATTGCGTATCTGGTAAGCTATCGAACATAGAAACCCTTTTAAAGTAAAATTAATATTTAATTAACAAATATTAATAAGAATGAAAATATCTTATTCTTCATTTACCTGGGATTTTACATCCTTCCCCCCTTTTAGAAATTGTGCCCTCATAATTTTTATTCACTTATCAAAATAAGTGGGGGTATTTACTCCTCATAGAATTTTCAGATTCCCACGTCGCCTCTTCGACCATATGGTTTTTCCACAAACCACTACCTAGTGAATTACATTATTCCTCAAAACATGCTCTCTGTGGTTACGAATCTGGACTTGTTGTTATTCCTAAGAGAGATTCTCTTCCAACTGAACTACCTCTGGACTCAAAACATGAGATGGATCTACCATATACCTTCTTAACATTGAAGCAAGAAAAACATTGTGCACTTGGGATAAAATTGGAGGTAAAGACACTCTGTACACAACTGATCCAACTTTCTCTAGGATTTCATGAGGTCCAATGAACCTCACTCTCAACGTTACCTTCTTACCAAAACGCATCACACTTTTCCATGGAGAATCTTTGAAAAATACATGATCAACTACCTCAAAAGATAGATCCTTCCTCTGGTAATCCGTATAAATTTTCTGTCTGCTCTGATCTGTTCTAATGGGCTTCTGAATCAACTGAACTTTCTCTACCATCTCTTCTACCAATTCGGGACCCATAATCTTCCTTTCACCTACTTCGTCCCAAAAAGCTAAAGTTTGAAAACGCTTTCCATATAATGCCTCAAATGGATCCATCTGTATACTGGAATGAAAATTGTTACTAATAAAAAATTCAACCAAAGAAATATATTGGTCCCAACTGACCTGGTAATCTAGTGAACAAGCACGTAACATATCCTCTAAGGTCTGAATTGTTCGTTCTAACTAACCGTCTGATTGAGGATGAAATGAAGCACTAAAATTTAATTTAGTACCCAACGACTTCTAAAGGGCTTTCCAAAAGTTATAATTAAACCTTGGATCAATATCAGATACAATGGATAGGGGAACTCCATTCAACCTAACTATCTCTTTAACATAAAACCGAGAAAGTTGATATCAAGACAAAGTATCTCGAATAGGAAGGAAATGAGAAGATTTAGTCAATCGATCAACTATAACCCAGATTGAATTATTACCTCGAGATGTCTTTAGTAATACCACAACAAAGTCCATGGATATATTTTCCAATTTCCACTCTGGCACCGGTAAAGGATGAAGCATCCATTTAAGTAACTTCCACTCTTCTTTAACCTAGTGACAAGTCAAACACTTCACAGTAAAATAAAAAATATATCTTTTCATTCAATCCCATAAGTAATACTTCTGAAGATCTATGTACATCTTATTACGACCAGGATGAACTGAAAACGGAGAACTATGAGCTTCACATAACAACTCATTCTTCAACTGTGAATCATAAGGCACACAAAATCTCTTCCCAAACCTCAATAAACAATCATTATCAACGTTAAATTTAGGAAACTTACCCTTCTGAACCAACTCTACCTTTTTCGGCAACTCACTATCTTCTTTCTGTGCTTTCTTTATTCTATCTGATAGAGATGATTTCATTGAAACTTGAAACAAAACAGAAGAATTTCTTGCACCAACAACTTCTATGCCAAATTTAATCAATTCAATCTTTACAAATGTAGCATGGTTAATGAGACATTAATTTTTTGACTCAAATCATCAGCCACTTTATTTTCTTTTCCCGAATGGTAATGGATTGTGCAATCATAATGTTGATTAATTCCATACATCTCCTCTGGCTCATGTTCAATTATTTCTGAGTGAATATATAATTTAAACATTTGTGGTTAGAATATATTTCACATTTTAATCCATACAAATGATGCCTCCAAATTTTTAAAGAAAAAACAACAACAACTAATTCCAAATATTTTGTAGGATAATTTAAATCATGAGGTTTCAACTGATGGGAAGCATAAGAAATTACTTGACCATTCGGCATAAAGACACATCCAAGTACTTTTAATGAAGAATCACTGTAAATAACAAACTCACCGTTTCTAGAAGGCAGTGGAAAAACTGAAGCATTCACAAATATTCTTATCAATTTCTTAAAACAATCATCACATTATTTTTTACAAATGAACTTAACACCTTTTAGGGTTAACTAAGTCATTGGACTAGATAACCATGAAAAATATTCATCAAACCTTTGGTAATAACCTGACAAACCAACAAAACTATGGATCTCGGTTATATTTGTGGGTCGTGGTCATTCTTTATCAACTTTTTATTTAGTAGGATCAACAGTTATGCCATTTTTTGAAACAATGTGACCAAGGAAAGAAATTTTTTGTAACCAAAACTCACACTTGTTGAATTTCCCATAATGTTTCTGTTCTTTTAAGGTTTTCAAGATGACCCTAAAATGACTTTCATGATTCTATTTACTTTTAAAATAAACCAAAATATAATAAATGAACAAAACCAAAAATGTATCCAAGAACTCATGGAAAATTCTATTCATAAGATCCATGAATACAGCAGGTGCATTGGTTAACCGAAAAATCATAAATATAAATTTATAATGGTGATATCTAGTATGAAATGCGGTCTTTAGAATCTGCGATTATTTTACTTCCAACTGATGGTACCCCAATCTCAATTCAATCTTTGAAAAATAATGAGCTCTGTGCAGCTGATCAAACAAATCATCGATATGAGCCAAAGGATACTTATTCTTAATAGTTATGTTATTCAATTCTCTATAATCAATGCAATGTCTCATTGAACCATAGTTTTTTAACAAAAAAGATAGGATCACCCCATTGTGATGTGATAGGTCGAATGAAACCTTTATCAAATAACTCATGTAATTGCTTCTTTAACTATAAAAGTTGAATTTGAGCGATTTGATAAAGGGGGTTTCGAAATTAGCTTAGCATTAAGAACTAAGTCAATAGTAAATTCAACTTCCCGATCAGGTATAATACCCAACAACTCATCAAGAAAAACGTAAAGATACTCATTTACCACTATAAAATCATTAATCTAAATAGTTTATTTATTTTGAACAATATGTGCAAGGTAACATTCATTTCTTTATTTGACTAGTTTCTCAGCTTCCTGATGTGTTATCAAAAGAAAGGGTTAATTTTTGTACACAAACTGTAAATCTTTATAAAATGAAACCTATTTAGCTCAACAGTCAATCATAGCATGATAAAAAGAAATCCAATCCATGCCAAAAATAACATCAAAATCTACTAGAGGAAAAAAATAAGGTTTGTAGGTAGATTCTTCCCACACATAAGGACAAGAAGGTTCTTATGTTTTTTTTGTCTTTGTATTTCCTCTGGGTGTTTTTACTATAATTTATGTATTCATATCTTGATATGAAAGTTCTAATTTATTATAAAACTTCTTAGAAATGAAAGATTTTATAGACCCTGAATCAAACAAAACATATGCATAATGTAAAAAAACAAGCAGTGTACCTGATACTACTTCGTTTGATGGTCCAACATCTGCTAAAGTAGTTGTAAAGGATTTCACCACCCCTTTCTGCTTATAGTCTAGCTGTTTTACCTCAGTTGAGTTCTTATCTGGACACTAATTTTCATAATGACCCATTTAATTACACGTAAAACATCTTACCATGGATTTTCATTGCCTTCTTGATCATCTTCTTTACAGTTACGAGCAATATGACCAGACAAACCATACCGAAAGCACTATCCAAACATTGATAAACATTTTCCAGGATGCATTTTACCACATTTCTTACAAGATGGATATTTAATTTTCTTACATTCTGGATTCTTTGATGAATTCTTTCCCTTAAATGCTAAATGGACCTCTTATTCTGTTGTTTGTCAACAAACACCTGATCATCGGCAAACTCCATTTCCACCTTCTCCAAAACTCGATTTTTTTTTTCATAACTTTTGAACTCACGAGAGGATAAATCCCTTCGATAATTTTTCATTAATCCTGAGTAAAAAATGGATGATTTTAATATCAAGATATCATATGAAATTTAGAGCACACCTTTCTATTCGAGTTAATTTTTCTTCCTAAGAACCCACTGTGTTATCCTACTACCTTAATTCCTGGAATTGTTTTTCCATCCTAAGACGAACCAACATAGGAAAATATTTCTCATGAAACATTACTTTGAATTTATCCCAATCCATAGCATCAATCTCTTCACTATCCCTAATATTTTTCACCATTGACCACCACATATCATCTTCACCTCCAAAATGGTAAACAATAAGACCAACCTTTTGGTGTTTAAAACACCCCATGACATAAAATTTTTTCTCCAGTGCTTTAATCCACCTTTTGTTGAGTAAATAAGGTTTTACTTATGAAATTTTCATTCCTTATGGTTTTGAAAATCACAAACACATTATACTTAAGAAAATATATATTTTACCTCCATAAGGAAAATTTTCTTCTTTAAGGAAATTTACCCTAACCTAGTTTTTCTTATGCATATCAAAATTTTTCTTAACTATAAAAACCGGATTCATACCCAAAATCCTAGAATCATATAATGAAAAGTATTGGAGTATTCTATTTTTAGGATCCAAATTCTGAATGTGAACCATAATTATGTTCCACTCTGAATTATGGATACAAACTTTCATGAGTTCGACTCCGAACTATTAAGTAGTTTGACTCCGAACTCTTATGAAGTTCGACTCCGAAATTTCATGTGTTCGACTCCGAACTCTTAAGTAGTTCGACTCCGAACTCTTAAGAAGTTCAAATCCGAACATTCATGAGTTCGACTCCGAACTCTTAAGTAGTTCGAATCCGAACTCTTATGATGTTTGACTCTAAACTTTCATAAGTTTGACTCCGAACTCTTAAGTAGTTCGACTCAGATCTCTTATAAAGTTTGAATCTAAACTTTTACTAGTTCGACATCGAACTCTGCAAGTTCATATTCTGAACTCTGGTGAAACCAGACTCAGAATTTCCTTAGAAATTCAGACTCCAGACTTCTATAGATTTCAGTTTCCGAATTCTTATAAAACAGAATACAAACATCTTCTTATTATAGACTCCGATTTTCATTTTGGTTAGACTCTGAACTTTTAATTTGCTTACACTCCAAATTTTAGTATTGCTTTTTATTACATATTATCCATTACAAAACAATGTCTTACATTCAGTTATACATGGTTTTTTATTAAACGATGTCATCTATTCTGTTTCAAACTAACCGTTGGTTGAGTTACACGTGTACAGGTCCCTCCGAATTTTAAAGAAAATAAGACCATTGAAAAGGGGGACAAACGAGGCTATAAATAGGATATAGTTTGAAAGAGCTCAATAAATTTGAAATGAGTTGATTGATCTAGAGAACACACGCTGTTAAGGTTATTTCTAGAGAGAGAATATTTTCATGCTTTGTGCGTACTGAACCACTCATTCAGATTGCTTCGTGCGACTCCGAATATTGGTGATTACATTTGAGGGCTTCTTAGGATAGGAAGACAGAGGTTCCGACTACCTTGAAATTTGAGGGCTTCCTTGCTGAGGAAGAAAGAGGTTCCAACTAACCTTGAAGTGGAGGGCTTGTGGGGATAGCAAGAAAGAGACTCTGATCTTCGTATCGAGGTCTTACCATGGTGTGGGTAAGACAGAATTTCTTGAAAGTATAAATCAAGGGACCTTTATCAAAGGTTGTTGGATACCCTTCTCTTTGGTTTCAAAGAGTTATTGTTTGTTACTTATAGTTGTACTACTTGTTTTTTCACTGAATATTGTATTGTAAGTAATGTATACCATTCTTTTATTTCCTTACACTTGTACTTTGATTCATTTCGATTCTATACACTTTTGGGTAGAATCTCATATTGTAAACTTTAGTTAAGTTTCAATTTCCAGATCCATATTTCTGGAGCCTGTTTTTTGGAACCACTTTCTTGATTTATGCAAGTTTATAGAATTATAAGTTTGTAACATCATACCTTGTTCCAATTTCCATTTGGAGTTTAGAGGTGTTGTGAATTTGTTTAAGTTTAACTTTGTTAAACTTAGATCTTTCCTTGCTTAAGGAAAATTTTAAAGTGTACAATTAACCCCCCCTCTTGTATATTGAGCATCTACATCATTATTTCGATCCTACAATTGGTATCAGAGGAGGTCTCTGAAATATTCATACTCACATATAAGTTATTCTTGCTCACTTTTTCATTAATATTCATCCTTGCTTATAAATTCTTTTTTTATTCTGAATTTTCATTCCGAATTGTTCATTCCAAATTTTCTCATTCCAAACATTGTGGATACGAACTTTTCCTACTAACATGTTTGGTTGCCAACGTTTTTCTTAGAATGGAAGGAATCAATTTTGGATAGATTGAAAATCTAAAAACTACAAGACCACTAATTTTCTATGGGAATGATTATGAGTACTGGAGATATCGTATTAATACTTTCGTTATAAATATATGAGTGAATAATTTCTTTATGCTTACTGGTGATTATAAAATTCCTGATAAGGAAGTTAGAACATTCACTAACCAGTAAAAGTAAGAATATAAACACAATTATAAGGTATGCAATACTTTACTATGTTCAATGACTAGAAATATTTATAGCCAAATTTCATCTTGTGAAGTAGCTAATTGTATCTGGAAGAAGTTAGAGGTTACACACTTTGGCACTTCTAAAGTGATTGAAACTAGGAGAGCTATGCTTAGAGCTGAATACCATGGCTTCAATTTTCCTTTTGGTTAACCAATTTGTAAATTTCAACAGAGATATATGACTATAGTGAACAATATTTAGTCTATGGGAGAGAAAGGGATGGATGATGAAGCTCTTCTGGATAAGATAATTGATATTATGCCCAATGAGTGGGAATCCAAATGAACATCTATTGATGAGAACAGGAAGGTTACTCAAATTTCATTAGATGAACTATTTGGAACTCTTATCCAACATGAAACAAGAATGAAAAGAGACGCTGACAACATCATAAAGAAGAATGGAAATGGTACTGTTGCTTTTACAACAACTTCAAATCATATGAAATCCAAGAATCCTGAGAGAGTAACCAGATCCAAGTCTAAGAAAGTTGTTATCCAATACGAATCTTGTGAGAGTGAAGTCTAAGAAAATGAGTTAGAAAATCTTTCTTGAAGAATGAACATGATTGCTAGCCAGAGAAATTTCCAATCCAAGTATAAGAAAAAGGAAAAGGAATGATAGGAAAGATGGTGAAGTTACATGTCATGAATGCAAGAGAGCTGCACATATTTGACCAGATTTCCCTTTTCTCAAAAAGAAATAAAGGAATGAAATGAATTCTGACTGGAATAGAAATAAGTATTACAAGTCCAAAGCTAAGAAAGTTCTGAAAGCTAATGAAACTTCGAGTTCCAGTGGTGGTGACTCTTTAGATGAATCTTCTAATCATGGATCTTCAGGACAGAAGAATCTTGGTCTTATAGCCAGATTACCTATTAAAAATCATTTCTTTATGGCTAAGGAACACAATTCTGAATCATTGACCAATGTTTCTTTAAATTCTAATGATAGAAAATATTATAACTCTTCAGATGAAGAATCCTCTTCTGATGAAGAAAATACTCTACCTACCTATGATGAAGTTTCTAGGTTTGCTGAACTTCTTGAGATTGAAAATTCCAAACTCAATAAAAAACTTGATAAGGAAAACTCCAGAAATAAAATTCTTAGAAAAGAAATATCAGATCTTTCTAAAGATCTTGATAGAAAAAATGTTGGTTTAATAATTATTTCAAAAAATCTTGAGGAAATAAGTTTTGATAAGAAAAAACTTTCTAAAGAATTAGAAAAAGTAATTTCCAAGAAAAGTGTTTTTGAGCCTAGCTCTACTTCTAAATCTATTGATTTTGAAGATAAAAACTTGGTTATAAAACTCAAGTCTGAAATGTTTTCCTTAAAGAAGTGCTTATCAAACTTTACCCATGGTAAATAAATTTATGATAAAATGTATTCACAAATACAACCTTTAAGAAACAAATATGTATTTGGCTATACCCATGAAAAACCAACTTTTAGTAACAACTACTTTGTTCCACAAAGATCCCCATTTTGTACCTAGTGTCAATGTGGTGGTCACTGAGAAAAGAATTTTTCTTTAAACAAAACCCAATATTTAGGTTTTCATAAGGCTTATTTTTCTTAGAAGATGTGGGTGCCCAAAATTTATTTATCTGGAAATATTGGATCCAAACAAGTTTGGATTCCGAAAGTATAATTATTTTCTTGTTTTTAGGAAGATGAAGGAAATATCAACAATACATGGTACATGGACAGTGGATGTTCCCGACACATGATTGGCAACAAAAGCTATTTTAAAAAGATTATCAAGATGAAAGGAGGAAAAGTAACTTTTGGAGATAATGCTCAGGGAGAAATTGTTGGTATATGTAATATTGTTCTTCTTGGTAAAACATTTATTTCAAATTTTTTATTTGTTAAGGGTCTTAAGAAAAACCTCATTAATATAAGTCAGTTATGTGATGAAGGATACCTAGTAAAGTTTAGGAATGATATGTGTTTGGTTCACAATTCCAAGGAAAAATTTATTCTCTCAGCCAATAGGCAAGAGAATTTTTACACATTAAACTTAGAAGACCATAGGAGCCAAGATTTACCTTGCCTAAGTGCAATGGAAGATAATTCTTGGTTATGGAATAAAAGATTAGGTCAATGTAACATTAGGAACTAATGTAAAATTTCTAAGAAGAAACTAGTTATAGATATACCAGAGCATGGATTTGATTCTTCTAAAGTTTGTGATCCTTGTAAATATGCCAAGAAACATAAATATAGTTTTAAATCAATCGGTGAAGTCTCAACAACTAATGCATTACAGTTGGTACACATGGATCTTTTTGGTCTAACATAAACTGGAAGCATTGGAGAAAAAATACTATGTGTTTGTTCTAGTTGATGATTACAATAGATTTACACGGGTCTACTTTCTAGCAAAGAAGTCTGAAGATTTTTCTTATTTCAAAAGTTTTAGAGCCCAAGTTAAAAATGAGAAAAATCTTCCACTGAAAACTATTCATAGTGATCATGGAGTAGAATTTCAAAATTCTGATTTAGAAACTTTTTGTATTAGAAAAGGTATTGGTCACAACTTTTCAGCACCTAGAACACCTCAACAAAATGGTGTAGTTGAAAGTAGAAATAGAATTCTTCAAGAAATAACTAGAACCTTGTTGAGTGAATATTCTATATCTAGAAATTTCTGGGATGAAGTTGTAAGTACTGCTTGTTATACTATAAATCTAGTTTTAATTTGCCCTTTTCTTAATAAAACTCCTTATAAGTTTTGGAATGGTAGAAAACCTAGACTTTCCTACTTCAAGGTTTTTGGTTGCAAGGTATTTATCCTGAATACTAAAGATAATCTTCAAAAATTCTCACTAAAATCTGATGAAGGAATCTTTTTAGGATACTCCACAACTTCTAAGGCTTATTGAGGTTTCAATAAAAATACTTGTACTGTTGAAGAAATAGTGCATGTAAAATTTTATGAATCTGATCCTTTTGTTTCTAAACCATCCCAACCTACATCCTCAGATGTTTTTTCAAAAACTAATTATCAATCTGTGATAGAAGATTCTTTTGATAAGGAAAATGTTCAAGAAGATACTTCTGAAACATTTACACCTGAAGAATTTCTACCCTATGTTGATGAAAAGGTCTTAAAAAACCCAAATCATGTGTTTCTTAAGAATCATCCCAGTGATAGTATCATTGGTGATGTAAATCAACCTATAAATACTAGAAGTTCCTAGAGAAATGAAGTAGAACATCTAGCATTTCTTTCCCAATTAGAACCAAAAAAGCACTAATGAAGCTTTAGGTTATGATGATTGTATCAAAGCCATGCAAGATGAACTAAATGAATTTGAAAGGAATAATGTCTGGGTTTGGTTGAAAGACCTAAAAAAACTTCTATTTTTGGAGTAAAGTGGGTCTTCATAAACAAGTGTTATGAAAATGGAGTCATTGTAAGAAATTAAGCTAGATTAGTTGCTAAAGGATATAATCATCAAGAGGGAATAGACTATGAAGAAACCTACGCTCTAGTAGCTAGAATTGAATCTATTCATATTTTACTTGCCTTTGCAGCATTCTTTAATTTTAAACTTTTTCAAATGGATGTGAAATGCGCTTTCATTAATGGTTATGTTCAAGAGGAAGATTTTGTTGAACAACCATCTGGATTTGAAGACACAAAACATCCTTATCATGTTTTTAGACTTACCAAAGCTTTGTATGGTCTTAAACAAGTCGCACGAGCTTAGTATGATAGACTTACATGACTTTTTATTCAAAATAACAATGTGAAGGGAAATGCAGATCCATCTCTTTTTATAAAGAAAGATAAGAAAAATTTATTGATTGTTCAAATTTATGTTGATGACATCATAATTGGTTTAACTCAGCAATATTTAACTGACTCTCTTGAAAGTCTAATGAAATATTAGTTTGAAATGAGTATGATGGGTGAGTTAACATTTTTCCTTGGATTTCAAATTTTATTCAAAGACCATAAGGAACCAATATATCTCAACATAAGAATATAAAAGATCTTTTTAAAAAGTATGGTTATGACAACACTAAGAGTATAAGTACTCCCATCGGTACCTAAAACTCTTTAGATCTTGAAGAAGCTGGAAAACCAGTAGATCAAACATCTTTTAGAGGTATGATAGGAAGCTACTATACTTGATATCTAATTGATCAGAGTTGATGTTTTCAGTATGCTTATGTGAAAGATATCAATCCAATCCTATGGAATCTCACTTAAAGGCGGTAAATTTTTTTTCGCTACCTAAAGGGAACCATGGATCTAGGATTATTTTATACTTATGGAAATGAATTTATTTTAAAAAGATTTTCAGATGCAGAGTTTGGTGGATGTAGAATGGATAGAAAGAGTACATCTGAAACTTTTCATTTCTTAGGAGATTCATTAGTTTCTTGGTCCTGCAAGAAGCAACATTCCATAGCACTTTCCCCTGCTGAAGCTGAATATGTAGCAGCTAGAAGTTGTTGTTCTCAAGTGTTGTGGATGCAACACACACTCACCGACTATGGCCTGAGTTTTACTAAAAGTCAAATTTTGTGTGATAACACATGTGTCATTTCCCTCAGTAAGAACCCTGCACATCACTCTCATGCAAAACCCATAGATATTAGGCATCACTTTCTTAGAAATCACACACTTAAAGGAGATATCATTCTTCAGTTTATCGGAATGCAAGATCAACTTGATGATATTTTCACAAAATCTTTACCCTCCAATATATTTGAATACATTAAAAAAAAGTTAGGAATGATAACCTTAAGGTAGTCATTCTTTATTAACTTCTTTTTAAACAATTCTCCTAACAATATTAAACTCATTTTCATATGGGGAGTACATTTGATTGTTAGTGTAACTAAAATTTTTGTAATCTATTTTTCAAACTTTTTGTAACTAAAATTTTCGTAATCTGTTTTTAAAACTTTTTGTAACTAAAATATTCATAATCAGTTTTTCAAACTTTTTATAACTAAATGTTTTGTAGTCAATTTTTTAATCATTCCGGAGTGGGAATTTCCAGAATGATAATTTCCGGAATGGAAATTTCCATAATGGAAATTTCTGGAATGGAAATTTACGAAATGAAAATTCTCAGAATGGAAATTTCCGGAAGTGGAACTTTGGTAATGATATTTTCATACTGGAATTTTTGTAATGAGATTTTCGTACTGGAACTTTCGTAATGATATTTTTTTATTGGAACTTTCGTAATGATATTTTCGTACTGGAAATTTCATAATGAGATTTTCGAATTGGAACTTCCGTAATGAGATTTTCGTACTAGAAATTTTGTAATGAGATTTTCATACTAGAACTTTTGTAATGATTTTTTTTGTTTTTAAAATTTATTTTTTCAAGAAGAATATTACCAATTATGAACAATCTTTCTATCCAATTCGAAAGGTATGATTTCCTTACTTATGTTTTTATAATCAGATTTTTCTTGCTGGTATTTTCCTTTTTTTTTAAAAATAATTTGGATTCTAGTTTTCCTTAAATCCGAATGTTTTTTCCTTAAAAACTCAAAAGATCAGAGTCATGTTTTCCTTACGGGAGTGTTCCCAACCGTCAGAACAGATCGAAAAGTTTTTCAACCATTAGATGAATTTTGGAAGACCAAAGGTCACATCCATCGCCTATATAAAGGGGACCCCAAGACTCATCCCACGTCGGTTTTTCAAAGCATTCATATCTCAAAGCCCTGATACTCTTCTTAAGATAGGTTCTGATCTTTGCAAAGCCGTTCCGAATCATTGAAATCTCTCAGTTCCGATTTTATGTTGAAGCAACATCCCAAGATATGTCTACTTCAAAAACAATCTCAAAGTGGTTAGTTTTCAGGGAAAGGTTGGGGAATCTATATTTCTATAAGCTTGATTCCCTTATATCAAAGAATATTAGATTGAATGGATGAGAGGATGTTTGTTTAGAAAAGTCAGATAAATAGGATCCGGTTTACACTGATTTTCTGATCGAGTTCGTTGAGTCTGTTTCCTTCTAGCTGGAAGATGGTAGAGAGTGGTTTTCATTTAAGTCTTATGGGAAGACTTACAAGCTATCTTACACCAAGTCCATGAGCTTGGTTTGTTTATCCTACGAATGGGAAGCTGAGTTCTACTCACACAAACTTCCAGATGTGCAAGAAAGCTTTAACAATTTGAAGGCATTGGAATGTCTTGAACTCAAGGATGCAACAACTGCTAAGATTTCTCGTCTTTCTCGGAACAATAGGATCCTTCAACTTTTGGTGCAAGTCTTTCGGGTTCCAAGATGGGGTGACAAGGATAATCTAAAGAAAAGTGATATCTATTTCTTAGATTTTGTGGTAAATCTAAGAAAGATAAATTTGATGAGCCATGTTCTGATTACGATCAAGAACATCAAGGAAGGAAACTTAAGAGCTCAAATAATCATGTTTCCTGCCATAATATCAAAGCTGATAGTTCAGTGCATAGAGTCTTTCAAAGTAGCAAGAATATTAAAAGTCCAGAATTGTAAGCTTATGCTGGTTAGCAATGATACTTTGAAGAGGATGAAGATGGTTTTTTCCAGTGAATCCGGATAATTTTACCCTCTATGGTGGGAAGAAGTTGAGGCAGCTTAGAAAGATGCACAGACTCCGGAACTGTATAAGAAGGCAAGAAAGAAGAGAAAGGTCAAGGAAGTGGATGTTGATAAAGAAAATCCCAAGGCTAAGGAAACTCAATCTGCTCCCCCCAAACCGAAGAAGAAGAAAACATATACATATGAAGTGGTAGCCAAGTGGAGGGAAGATAAAGAGAAGAGGAAAGAAGGGGATCCTTAGTTTGGGTTAGACCCTGCAAAGGCTAAGGCCTTAAAATAAAGAGCCGTGGAAGAGTTAGAGAATTATGAAGAAGAAAAGAAGATGGAAAAGAAGTTGTCTGAAGCTGAAGTGGTGCAATCTTTGCTGAATGCTAAAGAGTTAGCTTCTGAAATGCTTGTCGTTCCAGAAACTTTGGGTTCTGAACCGACTTTACCAAAAACTCTAGCTATGAACTTTGTCACTCTGGAAAAATCCAAGGGTAAAGAATTTGTTGAAGAAGCTGAAAAATAAGCTGCTGAAGAAGAATAGGAAGAGTTTGAAGAAGAAGAAGAAGAGGTAAGTGAAGATTTAGATACCATGATCAAACAAGTATAGGATTATAAAGATATGGTAGAATTCACAAAGTTAGTAACTCCAGAAAAGCGAGATGTGGAAGGTAGTAAGAATGATGATAAACAGCCGCAAGAAGAATAAGAAGAAAAAATGTCTTGTATGATGAGGAAGAATCCTATGAGAGGAATTTCCTTAAGGAAGGACAAGAAAAGGAGAAACAAGATGAAGACCAGATTATTCAAGTTTCTGAATCTGAGGAAGTATCTCCTGATGAGGAACCAATTCCAAAAGCTGATAAGGGGACGTAAGTTCTCATGGAGACACCTTTAAAATATGTCATCAGGAAGAAAGAGGTTGGTGGCACGTCTAGAAGAAATCTAGTGCAAGTTGAGGAAGAGATATCTCCAATGAAAATTACCTGATTTAGAGTCATCAGCTCATGGTCATGATTTTGTGGTAGAATCTCTGAAGAAGTTGGTGGACACAATTCTGATTTTTCCAACTATAGATTCTAGATGCCAGATGCTGAAAAAATGTATGAATCAGAAATCAGATTCCTTATCCATGGTGATGGATAAGTGTATAATGATTGAGGCTGACCATAATTTTTTTTTTATAAATTATGATGTGCATAGAAAGTCTTGCAGCAAACTAACTCTGTGGTCTAAGAGATTTAATGAAGACTTGGATGTATTTGATAATTTTCAAAATGACGTGAAAGATGGTTTTGACACAGAGGATAAAAAGATTAAGATTCTTCAAGATGAGCTGATTATTGAGCAGAGTTCATAGAGTCAACAAGTGAAGGAACTAAATGACAAGGAAAATTATCTGGCTCAAAATCTAATAAGTTATAGAAATATCCGGATTGAGTTTTACAAAATACTGGTAAACCAAGATGAGTTGGTGAAGATGCAAAAATATGCCTTAATGTTTCAGGTAGAAGCTATAAGGCCCCGACCTTAAACCTTACTTAATATTGAATTAAATGAATAATTCAGGTTGAGGATCTTTTCAGGTTTAGAGTTTTAGAGAATTAGAACATAACTATTACATCTCAAAATATTACAAAGTAGTCACTTCTACTAAGTTTCCATAATAAAAAAAACTCTTAAAATAAATATGTCTAGTTACATGATTTATATAGCATGACATTCCCTTGAATCCATCCTTGACCTTATTCCACATTAATTCCTGTGAAAAACATTTCAAAAAAAACTTGCTGTGAGCATAAAAAGCTCAGTAAGGGATACACAAAGAATGAAAACTGTTAGTTTTTCAAACATCAAGTAAACCATGTATACTCTATCAAAGTAATACCTTCACCTTCATGAAGTAGTAAAAACTCTTCACTGAATAAAGTATCATTACATTCCTTTTTGTAACCAAATGATTACCATAAAACCCATATAAATAACACATAACATATATAAAGCTAACTTGGGACATGAACATACTTAAGTGGAATAACCATACAGTCGACTTCCACACATATCACCTAAATGGAATAGCCATACGACCAATTTCCATACATACTTAATGGAATAGACATATGGACGACTTCCATACCCAATGCATTGGAGGTTATAACGTAACCACCCGTCCTGGTATTCACGGCACCACCCGTCATATGGTTTATCACGTACCCACCCGTCAAATGTCCAAGTACCAATATAAAATCATAAAACATAAAAACAATCTAAAGGAATGATAACATTTCCACATTTCAATCACAATATATCATAATAGAATCCTTTATCAAAACCATTTTAAATACCAAAATACATAAAAGAGTATATGGTATTTATTTCATTTTAAAAACATAACGGCTTGTTGAGGAAGCCAAAGACCAAATAATACTCGCGGCGGCGGAAAAGGTCATTGTCACCGCGTACGTTAAAAAAACATTCCTTTTTGTTGTTTAGTAAAATGCTTCGTAGAAAAAGATTCCTTTTGTATAAAAGTAAAAGTCAAGGGGGTTTATACACCGTATAAAAGAAAGTTGTGTATAAAACTAAATATGCCTCAATGAAAGGAGATTGAGACGAAGTCCCTTACCTCGGGTCCGACTTGACTCGATCGTTCTTTAACGTCCTGAATAATAAACTTGAGTTAATTTATACTTGATTAAGAACCTTTTTAAAGTTCATTATTTCTTTTATATCACTTATTTTCATGTTATAAATATTATGTAACCATTTAAGTTAATAATGTTTGTTTTGTCAATATTTGGTTCTTAAGTCGAAAGTGGACTTCTTACAATTACATGTTGTTCGTGTGGTCAAAGGTTCTTTATATCCAGAATGAAATTCCTGATTTGGATATAATATATATTATATATATCCAGAATATACATGTATTTATAATATTACATAATCATTTAGAGGTAAGAAATTAAATGCACCATTCATGGAGACGGTAAGCTGTACGTACGCATTAACGCTACTTTCGTTTCTTTGTCATATTAATGGAATTAAAACTAAATGAGAGGTATGTATATTTTAATTCCATAATTATATTCATCATTTAGATATATCATTCATTATATATATCCGTTATATACATGTACTTTTAATAGTACATTACATTTGGGGATAAGAAATGAAATGCACCGTTCCTGGAGACGGTAAGCCGTACGTACGCATGAACGCTACATTCATTTCTATATCATAATCTAATGGAAAGAAATAATAACGATATAGAGATATATTATAATTCCAGTATAACATCATATATAATAACCTCAAATCCATCCTTTACACGTCCCACATATGGCATTAACGAATCACACCACTTTGAGGGGGCGGTAGTCCGCACTTCCTTAAATGAAGATATCGTGTTTTACCCATAATGGAAACCATAAAGGTATGCCAAAAATAAAAAATAAATAATCTTAAAGAAAACATAAACATATTATATATCATATATAAATATAGTGACATCTTAATGGCCACCTTGAAGGTGTTAAATGAGTATTGAACAATCATCGTTTCGGGAGGCAGAATTTCTCCGTCCACGGAAACCGTATGTTCTTTAACCATTTGATCATGTTTTGTGAGAGTGTAGCTCGAATAAATCTTATAACAATATCCTAGTATATTTAAGATACTGGTGTTGTTACAAAATAAGTAAATAAAAAGAGTTTAGGGGGTTGGAGAAGCAAAATAAAACAAATGAACAAGAGAGAATGAATTACCTTTAAAAGTGTAACTCCTTTTGATTTGAGCCTAAAGGCTTCCTTTGAAAGGATTCTGCCGAAAGTGAATCCTCTAGGATGAGGATAGGGATGTGGAGAGAGTAAATGGGCTGGGGTTGGCTGAGCCAAAGGTTTGAGGAGTGTGTGTAAGGTGGTAGAGGTGGGGGCCTTTTATAAGAGGAGAGGAGGGGCACTTTTGGAAAGTAAAGAAATATTACTTTATTTGAAAATGTGTTTCGGTTTTAAAAGGTCCCAAATTGAAATAATTCTTGGATAAGGTGATAAGGCTTCTAAGTCCACACATCTAATTGGGGTTTTCCATGTTTAGGGTTTAGAGTTTTCATTATCTTTCAATTTTATTTAAATCGTTAAATAATGAGGTCATCGCTGCATCATCATGATGTCATAATTAATTTAATTTATTTAAAGTCTAAAAATTATAAACAAAATACTATGATGTGGGAAATATTTTTATCTTTCCAATGACTATTTATAATCAAAACTCTGACATGTATAACCCCATTTAAAAATTGTTTTAGCATAACATATCATGTTTGTGCCATTTTTTACATTAACATTAAATAAAAGTTATTTATGTCATTTTCCAACCCAAGTGGCTCCATGGGGTCCCCAAGTTGACCCATGGCTTGTCTTGGTCGTCCATGACACATCCAATGAGGGTAGAACATGTGTCTAGGTCATATAATATTATTAAAACATTATATTTACCTTAAACTACACTAATTACCATTAATCGCGATTAAAAACTTAATAAGTTACTATTCACCAAAAAATTATTTTAATCTCATTGAACAACATTTTACTTCTTAATGACAACCATGTATGTCGGATTTTTGAAAATCAAAACACAATGATGGAAAAATTTCATTTAAACGGAAGAATCAGTTTTTATAAGTACCACTTAGTGGTTTCACTATTCATCAAAAATTGAAGTTTTTCAGAAAATTACCAAAAATTCACCCTAAGCTATATTTGATATTACGAATTCAAAAATGAAGTATATTTTACAAAATTCAAAATATATAAGTAACATTAATTAATTTAATAATTAATTCCCGCTGTCAGCGAAAATAGCGTGTTTTTATGAAACAATAAGCATCAAAAGATTGACACTAGTTTAAGTCCGATTTCAAAGTGAAATTAATTCCAACGACCACTATTGGATTTAATGGTAAAAATATTTTTTAATTTTACTTTAAAACAAATTAAAAAGATAATCTAATCATATAAATAAATTATATTAAAATAGGTTTTGAATTAAAATACAACATTTTACAGTAATCATTAAAAAATGAACTTTATCGGAAAGGTACCAAAAATTTACACAAAGTAAATTTTGAAGTCCCGATTCTAAAGAAGAGTTATTTTTAGTCCAATAGAATTTATAAGATTGATCAAAACTATATTTAATGACGGTTCGCCGTCAAAAGGTGATAAGTGAACCCTTAGTGAAAATTAGGGTATAAATGCCTAAAATTGAACTCTTTCCGTATTTTAAGCCTTTATCTTTTATTGGATAAATGTAAAAACATTTAAAAACATATATAATCATATTTTAGTTATTTCTATCCATTCCCGCCAGTACAACAACTACTTTTTAACTAACATTTAAAATAATATTATTTTATTACTTGTGTGCAACATAAGTTTTCAAAGAAACTCATCGTTGCGTATCGAGTATGCTATCGAATGTAGAAACCCCTTTTAATTAAAATTAATATTTAGTTCATAAATATTAATAAATATGAAAATTCTTTATTCTTTAATTACCTGGGATGTTACAGAAGCTTTAAAAGTTCAAGAGCAAAGAATCTCAGCTTTGGAGAGACAAGCAGAGGTAGACTGAAGAGACCTAAAGAAGCTCAAAACATTGTTAAAGAAGCTGATCCCAAAGGAAAAGGAAGGAAAATAAACCCACACCGATCTCTTGTTGTATTTGTCTTTCCTTGTAAAAGTTTTGACAACTCTAATGAAATGTTGTTTGGTTGGTTGTATATTATAGTGTTATTACTAATCTTTCAGGTACCATATTTTCCATTCCCATACATTATTTTTAAAAAGCACAAAGGGGGAGAAGGAAAAAGAACTACTCCTAAGGGGGAGAAAGGAACAATTTAAAATGAAGAGGAAAAATTTCTAAGTGAAATATACTTAATGTAAGGGGGAGTTTTCCATTACGAAGTTTTTCATTTCTATGATAATGAAAACTCCACTCCAGAAATTCAAAATACAATCCTTAGAGTTTCAATGCCTAAGGGGGAGTTAGTTGTATTCAATTTCATCCATGAACAAAGGGAGATAAGTTTTAACTTCAAATTTTAATGATTTTTTTTTTTCAAAATCCATATATTCTTTTTCATAAGGATGTTTGTGCTTTCCAAAAAGGGGGAGATTATTGAGTCAATAA
Source organism: Viscum album (assembly GCA_963277665.1). NCBI lineage: Eukaryota > Viridiplantae > Streptophyta > Magnoliopsida > Santalales > Viscaceae > Viscum > Viscum album. The sequence continues at coordinate 678,594,665 of OY728155.1, read as the reverse complement.
GGCTTTCCTTATGACTTTTCCATTCCTTTTTGTTTTGTAAATCACAAGAACCTTATACTTAAGCAAATATATATTTTAAATCTATAAGGAAAATTTTATTCTTTAAGGAAATTTACCCTAACCTAGTTTTTCTTATACATATCAATATTTTTCTTAAGCACAAAAACCGGATTTATACCCAAAATCATGGAATCATATAATGACAAGTATTGGAGTATTCTGTTTTTAGGATCCAAATTCTGAATGTGAACCCTAATGAAGTTCCACTCCGAATTTTGGATACGAACTGTCATGAGTTTGACTCCGAACTGTTAAGTAGATCGACTCTAAACTCTTATGAAGTTCGACTACGAAATTTCATGAGTTCGACTCCGAACTCTTAAGTAGTTCGACTCCGAACTCTTAAAGAAGTTTGACTCCGAACTTTCAGGAGTTCGACTCCAAACTCTTAAGTAGTTAGACTCTGAAATCTTATGATGTTCGACTCCGAACATTCATAAGTTGGACTCCAAACTCTTAAGTAGTTAGACTCCGAACTATTATGATGTTCGACTCCAAAATTTTACTAGTTCAACTTCGAACTCTGCAAGTTCAGATTCTGAACTCTGGTGAAACCAGACTCCAAATTTCCTTAGAAATTCTGACTCCAGACTTCTACAAATTTCAGGTTCCGAATTCTTATAAAAAAGAATCTGAACATCTTCTTATTATAGACTATGAATTTCATTTTTGTTAGACTCCGAACTTTTAATTTTCTTACACTCTGAATTTTAGTATAGATTTTTATTACATATGCTCCATTACAAAATGATGTCGTGCATTCAGTTATACATGGTTTGTTATTAAACGATGTTGTCTATTCTATTTCAAACTAACTGTTGGTTGAGTTACACGTGTACAGGTCCCTCCAAATTTTAAGGAAAATATGACCATTGGAGAGGGGGCTGACTGAAGCTATAAATAGGATCTCATTTGAAAGAGCTCCATAATGTTGAAATGAGTTGATCTATCTAGATACCACACACTGTTAAGGTGATTTCTAGAGAGAAAAAATTTTCATGCTTTTTGCGTACTGAACCGCTCGTTCAGATTGCTTTGTGCAACTTCGAATGTTGGTGATTACATTCGAGGGCTTCCAAGGATAAGAAAACAGAGGTGCTGACTACCTTGAAGTTCAAGGGCTTCCTTGCTGAGGAAGACAGAGGTTCCAACTCACCTTGAAGTTGAGGGATTGCGGGGATAACAAGACAGAGACTCCGATATTCGTATCGAGGGATTACCCTGGTGTGGGTAAGTCGGACTTGCTTGAAAGTATAAATCAAGGGACCATTATACAAGGTTGTTGGATACCCTTTTATTTGGGTTAAAAGAGTTATTTTTTGTTACTTGTAGTTGTAATACTTGTTTTTGTGCTGCATATTGTATTCTAAGGAAAGTATAACATTCTTGTATTTACTTACACTTGTAATCTAATTCATTTAGATTATATATGCTTTAGGGTAGAATCTCATATTGTAAACATTAGTTAAGTTTCAATTTACAGATCTATATTTCTAGAACATGTTTTTCAGAATCACTTTCCTGATTCAAGAAAGTGTGTAGAATTAGAAGTTTGTAACTTCATACCTTATTCCAATTTCCAATTGGTGTTTAGAGGTGTTGTGAATTTGTTTAAGTTTAACTTTGTTAAACTTAGATCTTTCCTTGCTTAAGGAAATTTTTAAAGTGTACAATTCACCCCCCCCCCCTCTTGTATATTGAGCATCTACATCATTATTTCGATCCTACACCTTTCAGCTAGCACAGGGCCAGATGATCCTCTTAATGATGGAGGATATTGCCTCATGAAATTCTCCACTACTGAAATGTTCCTCTGCAGTAGAGCTGGCTGATCTCATGCATGGATACCACCACCATTTATATCCTGAGTCAACTATTCCATCACTGCAACAAACTATTATGTTCTGACTCCAACCATCACAGGTTTCTGATTTTAAAGGTTGCCTTCCTCTTAATGTCAGCCCAATATAGTAACCCTATTTACACTATGTAAAACCATTATAAACACAGAAATATCTTAGGCGAAGCAACATGGTAATCTTTAAATGCTATGTTATTTCAATATTACCATAAATTAAATTATGGAAATTTATTTAACAATACCCTAACTCTTAAAGTTTTCGAAACTGAGCAATGATACCAACTATAAGGACCCGACCTTAAGAAATTACATAATCATGAATTAAATGAATAATTAACATTAATTATCTTTTTAGGTTTAGAGTTTTAGAGAAATAGGCCATAACTATTACATTTCATTTAAAAAAAAATTAATACAATGTAGACACTTCTACTCAGTTTCCATTTTTTTCACAAAACAATAACTATTGAAAAAAAGTGTCATGTCTAGTTCTATGTTTAAGACAAAATTAATTTTCCTTGATCCCATAATTGACCCTATTCGACATTATATAGTGTGAAAAACATTTCAAAAATTTTGGATGAGCATAAAAATCTCAGAAAGGGATACACAAAGAAGGAAAACTGTTAGTTTTTCAAAACAACAAGTAAACCATTTATACTTTAACTTAAGTAAAAAAATTCACCATTATTAAGTAGTAAATACTCTTCACTGAATAAAAGATCACTAATTACCCTTTTTTAACAAAAGGATTAACATACAACCCATATAAAGAACACATAACATAAAAAGGTAACTTGGGACATAAACATAATTAAATGGAATAACCATACAGTCAAATTCCACACATATCACTAAATGGAATAACCATACGACCAAATTCTATAACCAATGAATTGAAGGGAATAATGTAACCACCCATCCTGGTTTATCATGGAACCACCCATCCGTTGTATTATCACGTAACCACCCATCAAATGTCCAAGTACCATTATAAAATCATAACACATAAAATTAAAATAATGGAAAGAAAAAATTTCCACATTTCAATAAAAATATATCTCTTAAATATATTTACATAAAAAATCCATTATCAAAACCATTTTCAATACCAAAATACATAAAAGAGTATATGGTATTTATTTTCCTAGAAAAAAACATTACGACTTGTTAAGGAAGCCAAATAACTAATAATACTCACGGTGGAGGAAAGGTCATTGTCACTGCTTATGTTAAAAGAAACATTCCTTTTTGTCATTTAGTAAAACCCTTCATAGAAAAACATTCCTTTTGAAATTTCAAGGGTGTTTTTATAGCTTATATAGGAAAGTCGTGTATTAAAACAAAATATGCCTCAATGAAAAGAGATTGAGACAAAGTCCTTTACCTCGTGTCCGACTTGACCCGTTCGTTCCTTTATATCCTGAATAATAATCTAAAGTTAATTTATACTTTCTTAAGAACCTTATTCATGTTTATTATTCCTTTTATATCACTTATTACCATGTTATACACATTATGTAATCATTCAAGTTAATAATGTTCGTTTTGTCGATATTTGGTACTTGAGTCACAAATGAACACCATATAGTTATAAGTTGTTCACATGGTCAAAATTCCATTATATACAGAATAATATTCATGATTTAGATATCATATATATCATATATATCTAGTATATACAAGTATTTATAATAGTACATAACATTTGGAGGTACGAAATGAAATGCACCGTTCATGGATACGGTAAGCCGTATGTACGCATGAACGCTACATCCATTTCTATTTCTTATTTTAATGGAATTTAAACATAATGATACATAGTTATATTATAATTACAGTATAATATAATATATAATACCATTTAATCTATCCTTTATATGTCCCACATATGGCATGAATGAGTCATATCACTTTGAGGGGGCAGTAGTCGGCACTTTCTCAAATGAAATTATCATTTTTAACCATAATGAAAACCATAAAGGTATGATATAAAAGAGAAATACAAAAGCATAAATAAAAAATAAACATAATATATATCTTATATAAATATAGTGTCATATTAATGGCCACCATGAGAGGTGTTATGAAATAATTGAACAATCATCGTTTCGTGAGACATTCTCTTACCATCCCCCAAAAAAGTATGTTCTTCAACAATTAGATTGAGGTGTGTGTAAGTGTAGTTAGAATAATTCTCATAAAAACATCCTAGTATATTATTGATACTCGTTATGTTATAAAAGAGAGTAATAGAAATATTTTGGGGGTTAGAGAACTAAAATAAATGTAATGAATTTAGGAGAAACTGTTACCTTTAATTTGGGTAACTCCCTTTGGTTTGAACCAAAAGGGTTTGTTGAAGTGCCTTATGCCTAAGGTAAGGCCTCTAGTAGTAAGAGTGGGATGTAGGGAGATTAATTGGGTAGATTTTGAACGATACAAAATTTCTTTATAGGTGTGAGGAGTTGGTTAGAAATGGTCTTTTTTATAAGGGGGGGGACTTTTTAGGAAAGTGTGAAAATATTATTTTATTATATAATGATATTCGGTTTATAAGGGTCCAAAAATAATTAAAGTCAAATATAAGATGACTCATAATCGAAATAATAATATCCAATAGTAATTGTACAGGTTGTGTATAATATTTTAATTAATATAATCGTATTTATTTAAATAATTATTAATGAGGTAAATACTGCATCATTATTGTGTCATGAATAATTTAATTTATTGGATGTCAAAAAATAAACAAATACTATGATGTTGTAAATAATTTTATATTTATAAAGAATATTTATAGTCAAAAATATGACTTATATAACCCAATGTAAAAATTTATTTACTAACGTATTTTTGTTTTTGTCATTTTTGTCTTTACATTAAGTTAATTAATCTATAGTGTCATTATCATTCATATGTGGCTCCATGGGGTCCCAAAATCGAGCCAAGGATGCCTGTGGTCGTCCATTACTCATCTAATAAGGTTAGTACAAGTGTTAAGGTAGTTTTGATTTATTATAATATTATTTTTACCATAAATTACTTATTTACCTTTAACGGCGGTAAATAAAAGTTAAAAGTTACTATTCACAAAAAATTATTTTAATCTTATTGAACCAAATTTTACCTACCAATAACAACCATGTTTGTATGATTTTTTAAATTCAATTCATAGAAGTGGTAAAATTTTATTTAAATGAATAAGTCTGTTTTTTAACTACTGCTATGTGGTTTCACTATTCATAAAAAATTGAAGTTTTTCAGAAAAATACCCATAATTCAGCCTCAGCTATATTTGATATTCAAAATTCAAAAATGATTTCTATTTTACCAAATTATAAATATATAAGTTTCATTAATTAATTTAAAACTAATTACCGTTGTTAAAACAAATAACGTGTTTTTAAGAATCAATAACAATTAAAAGAATGACACTTGTTTATGTCCAAATTCAAAGTGAAATTAATTACAATGACCAAAATTGGATTAAATTGTAAAAATATATTCTAATTAATCTTTAAAAACCAATGAAAAAGATAATATAACCATATAAATAAATTAGATTAAAATACAGTTTTGAATTAAAATACAATATTTTTCACTATTCATTAAAAAATGAACTTTATCAGAAAAATTCCAAAAATTTACACGAAGTAAATTTTGATGTCCCCATTCTAATGAAGGATTTTATTTGGTCAAATATAATGTATTAAAGTTAAAAAAACTATATTTAAAGAGGGTTATCCATTAAAATGTGGTAAATCGACCGTTTAATGTAAATTATGCTTAAAATTAGATTCAGTCACATTTTTAAGACTCTAACTTTTATTGGATAAATGTAAATACATTTAAAAAACATGTATAATCATATTTTCATTAGTTTTGTTCATTCCATCCAATACAATGTCTAGAATTTATCTACCATTTAAAATAATAATATTATATTATTAGTGTGCAACGCAAGATTTCAAAGAGACCCGTTGTTGCGTATCAGGTATGCTATCGAACAAAGCAACCATTTTAAAGTAAAATTAATATTTAATTCACAAATATTAATAAGTATTAAAATATCTTATTCTTAATTTACATAGTACATTGCATTATATCCGTCATAATAACCATCCATTAGAGTTTTTATAGAAAATGTGTCATATCTATTGTTGAGGCATTAGTCCGCTCACACACAAGCAACATTATCAATTACCATTTGAGGGAAAAGTATGTGGATATAGTTAATTACATTAAAATAATAAAATAATATTATATGTTTTGTATGGTAGGTTATTATATTACAATTTATGAATCATATTTTAAGTTGGTGTAAGAGGTAATTAAACAAACACATATATTTTGGAATTTTTGGTCCACTTAGACAGCCTATTTAGGATTGTACCTAATGATTTCTTAGAAAGGATTTATTTAAAATGGGTTTATAGGATTTCATTATTTAACAAGTTAATTGATTTGGTTATGTATTTTTTGAACCAAAATGGTTTGAATGTGTGAGTAAAAGAGGATAGGGTTGGTCATTATAAGTGTGGTGAGTGGAACAACTGTTATAGTTGAAAAGAAAAAGGTAAACACATGTTCTCACATTTCAAAAAAGTAAAAAATGGAGTATTCAAGATAATAATAAATAATAAGGTATGTATATATAAATAATAAATATTTTTTAAATGTTTTTATGTCATTTTAACCACTATTGTTTTATTTTAACACCTAGGTAAACCTATATTTACCAAAACAAAGGTAATGAATTATTTCTTGTTTTACAATTAATTATTGTAAAAAATTAAGGTGAACATATTAGATAGTATAAATTATTATTATTATAAAATAAAATAATAATTCCAAAATTAAATTCATAGAATTAGAATAATCCAATTTATAATTATAGCCGTAGATATGTGGAAAATAATAGATTCTCAAAGTGAAAATTCTCAAAAGTATAGAATGTTTTAACATCAAACTTAATTAATACATTTATGAAAATTAAATAATGATGTAAAATATTATTATAATTTAACAATTTTTATGTTAAAAAATTTTCGAATATAATTAAACTTGTAAATTATTTAAATGAAAAGGTAGTTTTCAATTAAAATTATTATTATTCAATATTCATCAAAAAATGATACATTTTATTAAAATCCTAAAAATTCCCAACATGATAATTATGATGTTTTGATTTAAAAAATGAATTTATTTTATACAATAAATTTTTCAAAATTTTAATAATTAATTATAAAAACATGTTTCCACTCCACGACTAAATTGTATTTTAGAAAAAAAATCAAAAAACATTTCCATTTATTTTAAATGATTAGTATTATATTTAGAGTAAATAAATAACCAATGTGTTTTTTTATATGTGATAATATTATAATTATAAGGACCCAATATTAAAACATTACATAATTGTGAAATAAACGAATAATTCTCATTAAGAATCTTTTCAAGTTTAGTGTTTTAGAGAATTAGGTTATAACTATTACAATACATATCAAAAATTACAAAGTAGACACTTCTTCTTAGTTTCCATTTTTTTACAAAAATAAAAACTCTTGAAAAAAAGAGTCATGTCAAGTTCCTTGTTTTGGACAACATGACTTTTCCTTGACCACATCCTTGACCCTATTCATCTTTAAGTCCTGTGAAAAACATTTCAAAACATGGGATGAGCATAAAAAGATCAGTAAGGATTATAAAACAAAGAAAGAAAACATTATTTCATCGTTAAAAACATAACATAATCACTTTAACATACCTCATTAAATCATAAGATTTATGTATAACTCATAGAAATAATTAATCATAAAGTTAGATTGTGGCATCCATATCATACTTACATTATACCCACCACAGCTACGTAGAGAGTTAAATTTAGAATACCCACCACAATATATTCACTAAATCTCTTAGGAGAAAAATTCATGTTTACCTCTATCATGTTACCCAATTCATTTGAGAGTTATCTCGGGCTCACCCACCTAGGTTTATCATGGAACCACCCATATACATAACAATTCCCAAGAACCATAACATATTCATAACACATAAAACAAATATAAATGAAATATAATATTTCAACATTTCAATCACAATATATCATTTAAATATATTGATATAACAAATCATATATCAAAATAATTTTCAATACCAAAATACTTAAAAGAGTATATGGTATTAATTTTTGTTTTAAAAACATTACGACTTGTTGAGGAAGCCATAGATCAAATAATACTCGCAGTAGTGGAAAGGTCGTTGTCACTACTTTTGTTAAAAAAAAACATTCTTCTTTGTAAATTAGTAAAAATATTTGTAGAAAAATATTCCATTTGAATTAAATTAATGTTAAAAGGTGTTTATATAGCGTATAAAAGAAGGTCATGTATTAAAACCATATATGCCTAAATGAAAGGAGATCGAGATGAAGTCCCTTACCTCGTGTCTGATTTGACCCGTTCGTTATTTAATCTTTTGAATAATAAACTAATTTTATTTTCTAATTTTTTAAGATCCTTTTTAATGTTTATTATTCCTTTTAGATCACTTATTACCTTTTTATAAACATTATGTAATCATTTAAGTTAATAACGGTCATTTTGTTGATATTTGGTACTTGAGTCAAAAATGAACTTCATATAATTACCAGTTGTTCATGTGGTCAAATATCCATTATATCCAAAATGATATTGATGATGTAGATATCATATATATCATATCTATTCAATATATGTATGTATTTATAATAGTACATAATAATTGGAGATAAACAATGAAATGCATCATTCATGGAGACGGTAAGTCGTACGTACACATGAATGATACATTCATTTATATTTCATATTTTAATGGAATTAAAACATGATGATACAAAGGTATATTATAATTATAGTATAATATCATATATAAAATCATTATCTCCATCCTTTATACATTCCACATATGTCATTAACGAGTCATATCACTTTGAGGGGGCGGTAGTCCGCAATTCCTCAAATGAAATTATGATGTTTACTCATAATGAAATCCAAAAAGGTATGATATAAATGAAAAATAAGAATCATAAAGAAAACATAAACATAATATATATCATATATAAACATAGATCCATCATAATGGTCTCCATGAGAGGCGATAGGAGATTATTGAACAATCATCGTTTCGTGAGGTGTTAGTTTTCAATAAACAGAAATAATATATTTTTTAACAATTATATGGAGGTGTGCATAAGTGTAGTTTGGATACCTCTCAAAAATAAATACTAGTATATTAACGATACTGGTTTTGTTGTTAAATAAAGTAATAAAAAGAGTTCATGGGGTTAGAGAAGTAACATAAAACAAAAGAACTTAAGAGAAGGTGTTACCTTTAAATAGGGTAACTCCCATTGGTTTGAACAAAAATAGTTTTTTCAAGTACATTATGCCTATGTAAAGGATTCTAGGAGGTGTATAGGGATGTAGAGAGATTAATTGGGAATAGGGTGGATGAGAAAAGGTTCTTGAGTGGTGTGAGGAATAGGTTATAGGTGAGGGATTTTTATAAGGGGAGGAGGGGCTCTTTAGGAATGTGTGAAAATATTATTTTATTAAATAATGATTTTCGGTTTCTAAATGTCCATAAAATATTATAATCGAAGATAGGATGACAAATGGTCGAAATAGAATCATACAATAATAATTAGACAGGTTTTGGAAATTATTTTAGTCTTTATAATCTTATTTATTTAAATCATTTATAAATGTGGTAAAACCTACACCATTATTGTGTCGTAAATATTTTAATTTATTTAATATATAAAAATTATAAAAAAAGTACCATGATGTAGGAAATCATTTTATCTTTCCAAATAATATTTATAGTCTAAAAGATAATTTATATATCTATATGTAAAAATAAATTTACTAAAAGATATGTGTTTATGTCCTTTTTGTATTTACTTTTGGTTAATTAAAATAAAGTGTCATTGTCACTCCCAAATGGACGCATGGGGTCCCAAAATCTACCAAAGTATGATCATGGTCGGAAGGGTATCAAAAAATATGATTATGACACAAGTTAGGGTAATTTTATTTTATTATAGTAATATTTAATTACAATTATTTACCATATTTAATCATAAACTATGGTAAATAAAATATTTACTGAAAAAATATTCATAATTTCTAAAAATAAAAGTTGCCTATTTAAAAAAATTGGACCTCCGCATTCAAAATATGGAATCTGTTTTTTCTAAATTCAATAAAAAAATATGGCATAAATTAATTTAAAATTAATTCTCGCTGTCAAAATAAAAGGCGCTATTTTATGAAATAATAACTATCAAAAGATTAACACTAGTTTATGTCCAATTTCAATTAGAAATTAATTCCAATAACCAACATTAGATTAAATAGTAAAAATATAAACTAATTAAAATTTTCAACCAGTTAGAAAGATAATCGAACCATATAAATATATTATTTTAAATGGAAGTTTTGAATTTCAATACATTATATTTTATTATTAATAAAAAATTGAATTTTATTAGAAAAATACCAAAATTTTACCCAATGTGAATTAGGATGTCCCAATTCTAAATAAGAATTTTATATTGTCAAATAGAACATAAAAAGTGACCAAAAATAGATTTAAATAGGGTTGACCATTAAAAGGCGATAACTCGACCTATTAATTAATATTAGAGTAATTATACTTAAAATTAGATTAAATCACATTTTAATCCTCTAAATTTTATTGGATAAATGTGATTTTTTTTAACAAACATGTATAATAATATTGTTTTTTTGTTTGGTTCATTACCTCCAATATAACGACAAGGCATTAACTACCATTGAAAATAATAATATTATATTATTATTGTCCCAACATCTACTGAAGTAGTTGTAAATTATTTCACCACCAATTTCAACTTGTAGTCTAGCTGCTTTCCCTCAGTTGAGTTTTTCATTGGACACTCATTTTCATAATGACCCATTTTATTACACTTAAATTTTTTTACTGATTATAAATTAGATATTGTATGACCATTACCCTGAACTTTTTTAGTGCAATTATGAGCTTTAAGTCCCATTTTCCACATTGCTATCACTTACCAGAATTCAAAAGACATTCCCCAACATACTTTTTACCCCAATTTTGACAAATGGTAAACTTACGTTTCATACCATCAGACTTTTTTGAAGAGTTATTAAGTTTATTCTGCCACCATGACCTATTATTATGTTGTTGGACAAAGAAGACGGGACCATTTTGATACTCCATTTCCACATTCAATGCACATCGAACATATTTTTCATAACTTTTAAATTCACAGGAGGCTGAAGCCCTTCAATACTTTGGATTCAATACTGAGTAGAAAATATTGATTTTTCTATCAAGATATCATATGAAATTTGGAGCATACCCTTCTAGTCAAGTGAATTTTGTTTCATAAGCATCCACAGAGTCATCCTCCCACCTCAATTCTAGGAATTGTTTTTCCATCGTAAGAAGAACCACCTTAGGAAAATATTTCTCAAGAAATAAACCATTAAATTTATCCAAATCAAGAGAATCATTCTCCCCTATATCCCTGGTATTTTTCACTATTGACCACCACTAATCAGCTTCACCATTAAAATAGTATGCAACGAGACTAACCTTTTTATGTTCTAAACACCACATTAGATTGAAATTTTTCCACTGCTTTAATCCACCATTATGCTAGAAGAGAGTCAGATGATACTCTAAATGATGGGAGATGTTTCCTCATAAAACGCTCCAATACTGACATGTTCCTTTCTGGTTGTTCTGGGTGATCTCGTGCATTGATACCACCACCATTTATAGTCTGATTCAACTGTTCCATCACTACAACAAACTATTCAGTTCCGGTTCAGACCATCTCAAGTTGCTGATATTGAAAGTTGTCTTCCTCCTGACGTTTTCCCATTACAACTGCCATATTTCCTCTATGGAATACCATTCTGTACACATAAATATCTTAAGTAAAGAAATAAGATAGTCATTAAATACTATATCACTTAAATCACACCATAAATTATTTTTTGGAAATTATTTTAACAATACCCTAGCTCTTAAAGTTATCTAAACAGACCTCTGATACCAACTATAAGGACTTGGATTTAAAACATTAAATAATCTTGAATTAAATAAATAATTAACATTGAGGATCTTATCAGGTTTATAGTTATAGAGAATTAGGCCATAAATATTACATTACATCTCAAGAATTACAATGTAGACACTTCTACTCAGTTTCCATTTTTTCATAAAAATAAAAACTCTTGAAAAAATGAGTCATATCTAGTTCCATGTTTTTTATAGCATGACTTTTCCATGACCCTATACATATTTATGTCCTGCGAAAAACATTTCAAAACTTGGGATGAGTATAAAAATCTCAGTAAGGGTTATAAAACAAGGAAATAAAACATCTGTTCATCATTAAAAACAAAACAAAAGCTCTTTAACATACCTCATGAAATCATAAGATTTATGAATAACACATAGAAATTATAAATCATAAAGGAAGCTTTTGGAATCTATATCATACTTACATTATAGCTATCAAAGCTACATAGGGAGTTACATTTGGAATAAAAATCACATTATATTACCGAAATCTCTTAGGAGAAACATTCAAATTTACCTCCATCATGTTACCCAATGCATTGGAGAGCTATCTCGGGTTCACCCGCCCTAGGTTTATCATGGAACTATTTGTATACATAATAATTCCCAAGAACCATAACATATTCATAACATATAAAAAAATATAAAGGAAAGATAATATTATCACATTTCAATCACAATATATCATTTAAATATATTAACATAACAAATCCATTATCAAAACCATTTTCAATTCCAAAATACATAAATGAGTATATGGTATTTATTTTTCTTTTAAAAGCATTACGTCTTGGTAAGGAATCCATATATCAAATAATACTCGTGGCGGCGGATAAGTCATTGTCACGACTTACGTTAAAAAACATTTTTTTTATCATTAGTAAAAGCTTCATAGAAAAATATTCCATTTGAATGAAATGAATAGTCAAAGGTGTTTATATAGTGTATAAAATAAATTCATGTATTAAAACAAAATATGCCTCTACGAAAGGATATCGAGAAAAAGTCCTTTTAACTCGTGTCCGATTTGACTCGTTCCTTTTTAATGCCCTAAATAATAAACTATAGTTAATTTATACATTATTAAGATCATTTTTCAAGTTTATTATTCCTTTTATATAACATATTACCATGTTATAAATACTATGTAATCATTTATGTTAATAACGGTCGTTTTTTCGATATTTGTCACTTGAGTAAAAAATGAACTTATTATAATTACAAGTTGTTCATGTGGTCAAATATCCATTCTCTCTAGAATTATATTCATGATGTAGATATAATATATATCATATATACCCATTGTATTTATGTATTTATAATAGTATATAACATTTGGAGTTGTGAAAGGAAATGCACCCTTCGTGGAGATGGTAAGTCGTACGTACGCATGCACACAAATTTCATTTCTATTTCTTATTTTAAAGGAATTAGAAAATAATGATGCATTGGTATATTATAATTACAGTATACTATAATATATATTATCATTAATTCCATCTTTTATACATCCTATAGATGGAATTAACGAGTCATATCACTTTGAGGGGGCGGTAGTCCGCATTTTCTCAAATTAAATTACCGCGTTTACCCATAATGGAAACCATAAAGGTATGCTATAAACGGAGAATAAAGAAGCATAAAAAATATAAAAATAATATATATCATATTTAAATACATTTCTATCACAATGGACACCATGAGAGGTGGTATGATATAATTGAACAATTATCGTTTTGTGAGTCCTTAGTTTTCCATCCACAGAAGCAGTATGTTCAATCACCATTAGATGGAGGTGTGTGTAAGTTTTGTTCGAATTCTTCTCATAAAAACATCCTATTATAATTAGGATATTTTTGATTCTATAAAATAATGTAATAAAAAGAGTTTATGGGGTTGGAGAAGTAAATTAATACCAAGTAACTTAAGTGAAGGTGTTACCTTTAAATCGGGTAACTCCTTTTGGTTTGAACCAAAAGGGTTTTTTGAAGTTCCATATGCCTATGTTATGGAATCTAGAAGGAGAATAGGGATGTAGGGAGCCTAATTGGTTAGATTTTGGATGATTCAAGGGGATTGATAGGTGTGAGGAATGAGTTAGAGGTGAAGGATTATTATAAGGGGGTGGAGGGGCTCTTTAGGAAAGTGTGAAAATATTATTTTATTACATAATGATTTTCAGTTTATAAATATCAAGATATTATTAAAGAAGACATTAAAATGACTCATGGTCAAAATAAAATCATCAAATAAAATTTTTACAGGTTTTGGATATTATTTTAATAATTATAATTTTATTTATTTAAATCATTTAATGATGATGTAAACACTACATCATTATTGTGTTATAAATAATTTAATTTCATTATTATCTAAAAATTATAAAACAAATACCATAATGTATTAAATCTTTTTATATTTCCAATGAATATTTCTAGTCGAAAGGATAACTTATATAACCCTATGTAAAAGTTAATTTATTAAATGATATTTGTTTATGTCATTTTTGTCTATACCTTATGTTAATTTAAATAAAGTGTCATTATCATTCCTATGTGGCCCCATGGGGTCCCACAATAAACCCAATGATGCTCATGGTCAGACGTGTATCATCTAATAGGATTAAAATACATGTTAGGGTAATTTGATATTATTATAGTAATATTGTTTACCCTTATTTACCGTATTTACCCTTTAACCATGGTAAATAAAATATTTACTGAAGTAAATATTCAAAATGTCTAAAAATAAAAGTTAACTATTTACAAAATTCATAACTCATAATTCCAAATTTGGAATCCATTTTCCAAAATTCGAAAAACATAAGTGGCAGAATGTGATTTAAAATTAAATCCCGTTGTCAAAACAAAAATTGTGTTTTTACGAAATAATAACTATCAATAGATTGACACTTGTTTATGTCCAATTTCAATGTGAAATTATTTCCAATATCCAAATATGGATTAAATAGTAAAAATATAATATTATTAAACTTTAAAACCAATTAATAATATAATCTATCCATATAAATAAATTAGATCAAATGACAGTTTTGAATTAAAATACAATATTTTTCACTATTCATCAAAAATTGAATTTTATCAGTAAAATAGAAAACTTTTACACCCAAAGTGAATTTTGATGTCCCGATTCTAAAGAAGAATTTTATTTTGTCAAATAGAACATATAAAAGTAACCAAAACTAGATTTAATTAGGGTTCCCAATTAAAATGCGGTAAATCAACCTTTTAATGAATATTAGAGTATTTATGTTTAAAAATATATTAATTTACATTTTAAGACTCTAAATTTTATTGGATAAATATAAAAACATTTTAAAACATGTTTAATCATATTTTAATTAGTTCTATTCATTCTTTCCAATACAACGGTTAGGAATTAACTACCATTTAAAATAATAATATTATATTATTATTGTGCAACGTAAGATTTCAAAAAATGCCGTTGTTACATATCAGGAACGCCATTAAACCTAGAAAAACCTATAAGGTACAATTAATATTCAGTCCAAAAAATATTTATTAAAAATAAAATGTATTATTTCTTTATTTACCTACGATGTTACAATAATTATCATAATTAATTTATTATTATCAATATTTACCAATTTATTTACTAGGTCATAATGATATACTATATAATGATTCATTTAGACTTGGGGTTATATGTTACCCAATATATCAAAGAGATTATGTTTAATGAAATATATTTCATTGGTTTTTTAATTTCATTATTTTATGTCAAATTTTATGACGGATAAATTTTATTCAATTTCAATTTGGGGGGGGGGTCACAATCTTCTCATATGAACAAAAAAATTTCCACGCAATTTGATCAGACACTACGAAATATAGTGTTTTATATTTGAAAGATCCTTTATGGAAGACCCACATTGTGAAAAAGGGTTAATAAAATATCCACATATGTAGAGATAAATAGAAGTAATAATGTCATAATTCATAACACATTAGAAGGTTTCTACATATGAAAGAAATTATGGAATGTGGAGACATAAACATGGAAGAAAAAGCATAAATAATTATAAGAAATGATTGGGGTCATTGATCACTTGAATTTGAATGATAAATAAAATTTTATTGACCACAATACCATAAATATAATATAATTTAATAGAAATTTTTATTCAATGGATATAAATATAATAGGATATAATTTTTCATTCAAGGGCATTTTCCCAATATCCAGGAATTATATTATTATATTAGAATATATAGAAATATACATACTTGATATGTTTCTATTTAATAAGAATAATTTTTTGTTTTGGTAATGTTTTTATTAATTTAAAATTCATCAATCACACAATGAAATGAATATCCAAATCTGAAATTTTGCGTCTGAATTGTTAAAATTCACTTTTATCAAAATATAAAATATATAAAAGAATGAGAAGAATTTATTTTAATCTCTATAAATTTTCAAAAACCATTATGGTTATCACAAGTTATCTAATAAATTAATCTATAAATATTAACAGTAACACCACTGATCACCAACAGTATTTATTCTTCAAAATTTTAACTAAAAACAATGGCATATTAACCAAGACATCATATAGGACAATGGTTGGCCTTAAACCCTTATAATCCTTCAATAGTAGGTTTTATCCCTAAACCATCATAAGATGTTTAGGTTTATCACCAAACATGTCGAATCTCATATTTTATAACAATATTGATATAATTCCAAAAACAATCCCAAATTATGATGATCAATTGCAATTAAAAAAATTAATCAATAATAAAACATAATTGAAACAAATACCTAGAATTATATGTCAAATAAAATTTTATGGAATTAATCTTAAAATAAATCTTATTTTAATGAACATATATATGCCTATAAAATCCTACACAATCCTTATAAGATTCATGATTCTTATGAGAAAAATACCTTTGGTAAAAAAACTTGTACAATTTAATTTTTTAATACCAATAAATTAATATTTAATCAATTTTATTTCACCAAAGGTCCATCCTTAGTATTGGGGTCAGTGTTTAGTGGAGGGAATTTACATGTATAATATACAAGATCCCAATATTTATGAAAACAAACCATATATAAATATATCGTATAAGATTTAGTTCCTTCCATCAAAATATTTATTTTTTCTTTGGCCATTGTTTTCATTATGCACTTATTTTCTACATGTAAAACATTTTCCTATTCCATTCAGAAAATTTATACGATTTCCCTTTTGAAATTTATAAAATTAAGGGAATATATACTTTTTCTTCCATGGTCTCCATCACTTGAGATCATAGAATACAATATCCTTATCTTCATTGTAGATTCTGGGAGTTGGTTAAGGTAAAAGTTATTAATAATATTTCCATCTAACAGATTATGAATAATCATGATATCTTTCACTCATCTCATCATCGCATTTGTTTTCTCATAGTTACTATATTTTCCTTAATATTTAATATTAACATGTTTACATTGGGTTCTTTCCATTGAATAAAAACAAGAAGAATAGTGTGATAAAGAATAATGATTGTTGGAAACCATATAACCATTTAGAATATATAAAAATTGTAAAACCTTAGTTTTAATCCATTAATCCTTAGGTTTAATCCAGGTCATTATTTTTCATCATGTATATAAGGACCCAACCTTAAACATTACAAAATATTGAATTAAATTAATAATTCACATTGATGATCTTTTCAGGTTTAGAGTTTTAGAGAATTAGAACATAATTATTACATCTCAAAAGATTAAAAAGTAGACACTTCTACTAAGTGTCAATTTTTTCATAAAATAAAAACTCTTGAAAAAAAGAGTCATGTCTAGTTCCATCTTTTAGACAGCATGAATTTTCCTTGATCCCATCCTTGACCCTATTCATCATTATGTCCTGTGAAAAAATTTCAAAACATGGGATGAGCATAAAAAGCTCAGTATGGGATATAAAACAAAGTAAGAAAACATTAGATCATAAATACATACAAAAAATTAACTCTTTTCCTTACCCCATGAAAACATAAGATTTATGAATGACACATAGTAATCACGAATCACAAAGGTACTTATAGAATTCATATCATACATACATTGTAGCTATGACATCTACATAGGGAGTTACATTTGGAATACCCATCATAGTATATTACCTAAATCACTTAGGAGAAAAATTCATGTTTACCTACATCATGTTACCCAATGCATTAGAGAGCTATCTCAGGCTCACCCACCCAAGGTTTGTCGCGGAACCACCCGTATACGTAAACAATTCCCAAGAACTATAACATATTCATAACATATAAAAAAAATAAAAGGAGAGATAAAATTTCCACATTTCAATCATAATATATCATGTAAATATATTGACATAAAAAATCCATTATAAAAACCATTTTCAATACCAAAATACGTAAAAAGTTTATATGGTATTTTTTTCCTTAAAAAACATAAGACTTGTTAAGGAAGCCAAAGATCAAATAATAATCACGACGACAAAAAGGTCGTTGTCACCACTTATGTTAAAAAAGAATTATTTTTTCCATTTATTAAATCACATCGTATAAAAATATTCACTTTTTATGCAATGTAAAGTAAAAGGTGTTTATACATCGTATAAAAGAAAGTTATGTATTAAAACAAAATATGTATCAATGAAAGGACATTGATATAAAGTCCCTTACCTCGTGTCTGACATGAATAGATCATTATTTAAACAAATGTTAATTTCTACCTAAAGAAGAACTTTTTTCATGTTTATTATTCCTTTTATATCACTAATTGCCATGTTATAAATATTATGTAACCATTTAAGTTAATAACATTCATTTTTTCAATATTTGGTACTTCAGTCGAAAATGAACACCATATATTTACAAGTTGTCCATGTGGTCAACAGTCCATTATATACAGAATGATATTAATTATTTATATATCATATATATCATATATATCTATTATATATATATATATATTTATAATAGTACATATCATTTGGAGGTATGAAATTAAATGCACTGTTCATGGAGATGGTAAGCCGTACGTACGCATGAATGTTAATTTCATTTCTATTTCTTATTTTAACGGAATTAAAATGTAATGATAAATGGATATATTATAATTCCAGTATAATATCATATATAATATCATTAAATCTATCTTTTATATGTCCCACATATGGAATTTATGAGTCATAACACTTTGAGGGGGTGGTAGTCAGCACTTCCTCAAATGAAATTATCATGTTTACCCATAATGGAAACCATAAAGGTATTATATAAAAGAAAAATACAGAAGAATAAAGAAAAAATAAACATGATATATATCATATATAAATATAGTGTCATCTTGATGTCCACCATGATATGCGGTAGGAGATAATCGAACAATCATCGTTTCACGAGGCGTTAGTTCACCATCCATAGAAATAGAATGTTCTTCACCAATTATATGGTGGTGTGTGTAAGTGTAGTTCAAATAATTCTCAAAAAATATCCTATTATATTTAGGATACTGTTGTTGATATAAATTAATGGAATAAAAAGATTTTATGGGGTTGGAAAAGTAAAATAAAACAAAATAAAACAAAACAATTTAATAGGAACTGTTACCCTTAATTTGGGTAACTCCATTTGGTTTCAACAAAAAGGACTTATTTAAGTTCCTTCTAACTATGGTAAGGCTTCTTTGAGAATGAGAGGGATGTAGGGAGAATAATTTGGTAGAGTTTGGATGATCCAAAATGCTTGAGTGGTGTGAGGAATTGGTTAGAAGTGAGGGATTTTTATATGGGGGAGGAGAGGCTCTTTAGGAAAATGTGATAATATTATTTTATTACGTAAGGATATATGGTTTCTAAAAATCCAAAAATAATTAGTTGAAGATAAGATGACTCATGGTGGAAATAAAATCATCAAATAAAAATTTTACAAGTTTTGGATATTGTTTTAATATTTATAATCTTACTTATTTAAATCATTTATTAATGATGTAAATACTACATCAAAATTGTGACAAAAATAATTTAAGTTATTGGAGGTCCAAAAATTAGGAAACAAACACCATGATGTAGGAAATATTTTTTTCTTTCCAATGAATATTTATAGTTCGAAATAAAACATATATAATACCATATAATAATTAATTTACAAAGAGATATTTGTTTTTGTCATTTTTTCCTTTACTTTAAGTTAATTAAAATAAAGTGCCATTATCACTACCATGTGGCTCCATGGGGTCCCAATTCGACCCAAGGATGCCCATGGTCACCCATAAATCATAAAATATGGTTAGAACACGTTTTAAGGTAATTTTGAATTATTATAATATTTTTTTTACCTTGAATTACCTTGTTTACCTTAAACTACAGTAAATAAAAGTCAAAAGTTACTATTCACCAAAAATTAATTTCATCTTATTGAACCACATTTTCCTTATTAACTACAACCATTTATGTCGAAATTTTGAATTTAAATTCACAGAAGTGGTAAAATTTAATTTAAATGAAAAAGTTAGTTTTTTAACTACTACTAAGTGGCTTCACTCTTCATCAAAAATTGATATTTTTCAGAAAACTACCAAAAATTCATCATAAGATATATTTGATATTCGAAATTCAAAAATGATGCCTATTTTACCAAATTAAAAACATATAAGTCTCATTAATTAATTTAAAATTAATTCTCATTGTCAAAACAAATAGCCTATTTTTAAGATACAATAACTGTCAAAAGATCGACACTTTTTTATGTCCAATTTCAATGTGAAATTAATTCCAATGACCAAAATTTGATTAAATGGTAAAAATATATTCTAATTAAACATTAATACCAATTAAAAATATAATCTAACCATATAAATAAATTATATTAAAAGGTACTTCAAGATTAAATAAAATATTTTTCACTATTCATTTAAAAATGAACTTCATCAGAAAAATTCCAAAAATTTACAAAATGTAAATTTTGATGTCCCAATTCTAAAGAATTATTTTAGTTGGTCCAATTGAATGTCATTAAGTGACCAAAACTATATTTAATGAGAGTTCTCCATTAATGTGTGGTAAATTGACCTTTTATTGTAATTTTGGCTTAAAAATAGATTCATTTACATTTTATGCCTCTAACATTTATTGGATAAATGTAAATATATTTAACAAACATGTATAATCATATTGTATTTAGTTTTATTTATTCCCACCAATACAACATCATGGAGTTTACTACCATTTAAAATGATAATATTATATTATTAGTGTGCAACAAAATATTTCAATGAAACATACTGTTGCGTATCAGATATGCTATCGAACATAGAAACCTATTTAATGAAAAATTAATATTTAATTCCAAAATATTAATAAATATGAAATATGTATTATTATTTATTTCCCTGGGATGTTACATCCTACCAACATTTTTGGAATTGCGTCCTCATAAATTTACTTATAAAAATAAGTTGGGATATTTATCCCTCATAGCATTTTCAGAGTCCCACATTGCCACTTCAACTATTTGTTTTTTCCACAAAACCTTTACCTGGTGAATTACCTTATTCTGCAACATTTTCTCTCCTCGGTCAAGAATCTGGACCGGTTGTTCCTCATAAGATAGATTCTCTTCCAAATGAACTACCTCTAGGCTCAAAACATGAGATGGACCTGGCATATACCTTCTCAACATCAAAACATGAAAAATATTGTGTACCTAGTATAAAATTAAAGGTAAAGACACTATGTATGCAACTGATCCAACATTCTCCAGGATTTCATAGGGCCCAATGAACCTTAGACTCAACTTTCCATTCTTACCAAAACACATCACAATTTTCCATGGAGAAACTTTGAGAAAGAAGTGATCACCTACCTCAAATTAGAGATACTTACTCCGGTTATCTGCATAACTTTTCTATCGACTCTGAGCTATTCTCATGTGCTTCTGAATCAACTGACATTTCTCTGTCATCTCTTTTACCTGTTCTATTCCCATCAGATTCCTTTCACCAACATCATCCAAAAAAGATGTATTTCGACAACGCTTTTCATATAATGCCTCAACTTAGAGCCATCTGTATACTAGAATGAAAACAATTATTATATGAAAATTAAAACAAAGAATGATGTTGGTCCCAACTTCCCTAGTAATCTAGTGAACAAGCACGCAACATATCCTCCAGGGTCTGAATTTTTATTTGTGATTACACATCTGATTGATGATGAAAAGATGTACTAAAATTTAATTTAGTACCCAACGACTACTAAAGGTCTTTCCAAAAATTAATAGTATACCTGGGATCATGATAAAATACAATAGAGAGGAGAACTCCATGAAACCTGACTATCTCTTTAACATACAACCGAGAAATTTGATCTAGAGACAATGTATCTCTAATAGGAAAGAAATGAACTGATTTAGTCAATCAATCAACTATTACCCAGATTGCTTTATTACCTCGATATGTATTCGGTAATCCCACAACAAAGTCCGTGGAAATATTTCCCCATTTCCACTCTGGCACCGGTAAAGGCTGAATCATCCCTTTCTTTAACTGCCACTAGGCATTAACCTACCGACAAGTCAAACACTTCACAGTAAAATCAACAATATCTCTTTTCACTCCATCCCACCAGTAATACTCCATATGATATATGTACATCTTAGTATTGCTAGGATGAACAGAAAATGGGGAACTATGAGCTTCACATAACAACTCATTCTTCAACTATAAATGAAAAGGAACACATAGTCTCTTTCCAAATCTCAAAAAACAATCATTATCAATGTTAAATTCAGGAAACATACCCTTCTGAACCAAATCTAACTTTTTTTGTAACTCATTGTCTTCCTTCTGTGTTTGCTTAATTCTGTCTGATAGAGATGATCTCACCGACACCTGATACAAAATAGAAGAAGTTTCTGCACCAACAACTTCTATTCCAAAGTTTATCAAATCAGAAACCAAAGGATCATGTTCCCAATGTAACATGGTTAATGAAGCATTACTTTTTTCTACTCAAAGCATCAACCACTTTATTTGCATTTCCCAGATTTTAATGGATCACACAATCATAATCCTTGATTAATTCCAGCCATCTCCTCTGTGTCATGTTCAATTCATTTTGAGTGAATATATACTTTAAACATTAGTGTTCAGTATACATTTCATATTTCACTCCATACAAATGATACCTCAAAATTTTTAAAGAAAAAAATAGCATCTAATTTCAAATCATGTGTAGGGTAATTTAACTCACGCGGTTTCAACTAATGTGAAGCATAAGAAATTACATGATCATTCTACATTAGGACACAACCAATACCTTTCAAAGAAGAATCATTGTAGATAACGTACTAACCATTTCTAGATGGTAGTACCTAAACTAGAGTATTCACCAATCTTCTTTTCAATTCCTAAAAGCAATCATCACATTCTTTTTCCCAGATGAACTTAACAACTTTATGAGTTAACATAATCATTGGACTAGATAACTGTGAAAAACTATCAACAAAACATTGGTAATAACCTACCAAACCAAGAAAACTATGGATCTTGGTTATATTTTTGGGTCTTGGATATTCTTCAACAACTATTGTTTTAGCAGGATCAAAAGTTATGCAATTTTTTGAAACAATGTGACCAAGGAAAGAATTTTTTTGCAACCAAAACTCACACTTTCTGAATTTCCCAAATAGTTTCTTCTCTTTTAAGGTTTCTAAGACAACCCTTAAATTACTTTCATGTTCCTCTTTACTTTTGGAATAGACCAAAATATCATCAATGAACAAAACAACAAAATTATCTAAGAACTCACGGAAAATTCTATTCATAATATCCACAAATATAGCAGGTGCATTGGTTGAACCAAAAGGCATAACTACAAATTCATAATGGCCATATCTAGTATGAAATGCGGTGTTTGGAATGTCTGCTTCTTTCACTTTCAACTGATGGTACTCTAATCTCAAGTCAATCTTTGAAAAATAATGAGCTCCCTCGATCTGATCAAACAAATCATCGATATGAGGAAAATGATACTTGTTCTTAACAGTGATGTTATTCAATGCTCTATAATCAATGAAAAGACTCATTGAACCATATTCCTTTTTAACAAAAAATACTCGAGAACCCCATGGTGATGTGCTAGTTCGAATGAAACCATTATCTAATAACTCCTACAATTTATTCTTTAACACTAAAAGTTCTATTTGATCCATTTGATAAGGGGTTTTTGAAATTTTCTTAACGTCGAGAACTTTTTCAATAGTAAATTAAACTCCAATTTTAGGTATAAAACCAGGAAACTCATCCGGAAAAATATCACGATACTCATTTACCTTTGGCACATCATAAACATAAAGAGTTCCATTTTTTCACCAATATGTGCAAGGTAACATTCATTTCCATCTTTTACTACTTTCTCAGCTTCCAGATATGTTATCGAAAGCAAGGGTTCTTTATTATACACAATGTTAAAATCATTCAGGAAAAAACTTATTTAGCTCTGCAGTCAATCATAGAATGATAAACAGAAAGCCAATCTATGCCCAAAATAACATCAAACTCTACTAGAGTAAAAAAATAAGGTTTGTAGGTATATTCTTTCTGCAGACAAAGACATGAATGTTCTTATGTTTTCTTTTTGTCTTAACATTTCCTCTAGGTGTTTTTTCCATAATTTCTGTATTCATATCATGAGATAGAATTCCCAATTTACTAGAAAAAATCTCAGAAATGAAAGAGTGTGTAGACACTGAATCAAACAACACTTTGGCATAATCTGAAGAAACAAACAATGTATCTGATACTACTTTATTTTATTTCCTAACATCTTCTAAATTATTTTAGAAGGATTTAACCACCCCTTAATGCTTGTATTCTTGATACCTTCCCTTAGTTGAGATTTTTTTTAGACACTCATTTGCATAATGACCAATTTTATTCCACTTGAATCATTTTACAGACTATAAATTAGATTTTGACTTCAATTACATTGAACTTTTTCAGTGCAATTATGAGCCTTGTGTTCCATTTTACCACATCAGTATCATTTACCAAGATTCAAAAGGAATTCCCCAGGAACATTTTTACCACAATTTTCACAAACTATAAACTTAAGTTTCTTACCATCATATTTTTTAATCAGTTCATTCATTTTTACTACCACCTCGACCTCTTATTTTGTTGTTTGTCAAAGAACACCTGATAATTGGAAAACTCAATTTCCACCTTCTATTAAAAACAAAAAAGTTTTCCATAACATTTTAACTCACAAGAAGCTAAAGCCATTCTATACTTTGGCTTTAATCTTGAGTAAAAATAGTTGATTTTACTATCAAGATCTCGTATTAAATTTGGAGTACACATTTCCAGACGAGTAAATATTTCTTTATAAGAATCCAATGAGTTATCCTCCTACCTCAATTCTAGGAATTGTTTTTTCATCCTAATATGTACCACCTTAGGAAAATTTTTCTCAAGAAACATACCTTTTAATTCATCCCAATCAAGAGCATCAATCTCCTCACTATCCTTGATATTTTTCACCATCAACCACCATTGATCAGCTTTACCGTCAAAATGGTAAAGAGAAATAATAACCTTTTGAGGTTATGAAAACCCATGACATAAAAAAATTTATCCAGTGCTTTAATCCACCATTATGCAAGCACAAGGTCAGATGATCTTCTGAAGGATGGGGGATGTTGCCTCATGAAATGATCTACTACTGAAATGTTCCTCTGTGGTTGATTTGGCTGATCTCAGGCACAGATACCACAACCATTTATATCCTGAGTCAATTGTGCCATCACTGTAACAAACTATTCAGTTCTGATTCCGACATCTCAGGTTTCTGATTTGGAAGGTTGTCTTCCTTCTGATGTTGTCCCATCATAACTTCCATGTTTCGTCTATGAAAACCATTCTGAAAACAGAAATATCTTAGGCGAAGCAACATGGTAATCTGTAAAGGCTATATCATTTCAATATTAAGATAAATTTATTTCTAGATATTAATTTAATAATACCATAAATCCTAAAGTTATCTAAACCAACCTATGATACCAATTATAAGGACCCGACCTTAAACATTACATAATATTTAATTAAATGAACAATTCACACTTAGGATCTTTTCAGGTTTAGATTTTTAGAGAATTAGGACATAACTATTACATCTCAAAAGATTACAATGTAGAAATTTCTACTCAATTCCAATTTTTTTCATAAAATAAAAAATCTTGAAAAAAGAGTCATATCTAGTTCCATGTTTTAGATAACATGACTTTTCCATGATCCCATCCTTGACCCTATTCATTTTTATGTCATGTGAAAACATTTCAAAACATTTGATGAGCATAAAAAGCTCAGTTAGGGTTATAAACAAACAAAAGAAAACATTAGTTCATAAATAGATACAAAACATAAACTATTTTACTTACCTCATGAAAATATAAGATTAATGAATGAAACATAGTAATCACAAATCATAATGGTACTTATGGAATTCATATCATATATACATTGTAGATATCATAGCTACGTAGGGAGTTAAATTTGGAATACCCATCATAGTATATTCCCTGAATCACTTAGGAGAAACATTCACGTTTACCTCCTTCATGTTACCCAATGCATTTGAGAGCTATCTCAGGATCACTCACCCTAGTTTTAACATGTAACCACCTGTATACGTAAACAATTCCCAAGAACTATAACATATTCATAACACATAAAACAAACATAATGGAAAGATAACATTTCCACATTTCAATCACAATATATCATTTAAATATATTGACACAACAAATCCATTAGCATAACAATTTTTAATACCAAAATATGTAAAAAGATTATATGGTATTTATTAACCTTAAAAAAACAATATGGCTTGTTATGGAAGCCAAAGTTGAAATAATAATTACGGCGACGGAAAGGTCGTCATCATCGCTTACATTAAAAAACATTATTTTTTTTCATTTAGTAAAATAGTACATAGAAAAATAATCCCTTTTAAAGATATGAAAAGTCAAAGGTGTTTATATAGTGTATAAAATGAAGTCATGTATTAAAACAAAATACACCTCAATGAAAGGATATTGAAACGAAGTCCCTTACCTCGTATCCGACTTGACTCAATCATTCATTAATCTCCCGAATAATAAATCAATGTCAATTTATACCTACTTAAGAACCTTTTTCTTGTTTATTATTCCTTTTATATTACTTATTATCATGTTATAATCATTATGTAATCATTTAAGTTAATAACATTCGTTTTGTCGATATTTGGTACTTGAGTCAAAAATGAACACCTTATATATACAAGTTGTCTATGTGGTCAATAGTCCATTATATATAGAATGATATTCATTATTTAGATATCATATATATAATGTATATATATATATATTTATAACAGTACATATCATTTGGAGGTAAGAAATGAAATGCACCATTTATGGAGACGGTAAGCCGTACATATGCATGAATGATACTTTCATTTATATTTCTTATTTTAATGGAATTAAAACATAATGATACATAGGTATATTATTATTCTAGTATAATATCATATATAATATCATAAAATATATCCTTTATACGTCCCCCATATGGCATTAACGAGTCATATCACTTTGAGGGGGTGGTAGTCCCCACTTCCTCAAATGAAATTATCTGGTTTACCCATAATGGAAACCATAAAGGTATGACATAAAAGAAAAATACATAAGAGTAAAGAAAACATAAAAATTATATATATCATATATTAATATAGTGTTATCTTAATGGCCACCCTTATAGGCGGTTGGAGATAATCGATCAATCATCATTTTGTGAGGGGTTAGTTTTCCATCCACAGAAATAATATGTTCTTCCCCCATTAGACGAAGGTGTGTGTAAGTGTAGTTAAAATAATTATCATAACAACATCCTAGTATATTCAGGATACTAGTGGTTTTATAAAATAAAGGAATAAAAATATTTTATGGGGTTGGAGAAGTAAAATAAAATAAAATAAAAGAAATGAATTTTAGAGAAATCGTTACCTATAATTTGAGTAACTCCCTTTGGTTTGAACCAAAATAACTTCTTGAAGTGACTTATGCCTAAGGTATGGCTTCTAGGAGTAGGAGAGGGATGTACGGAGCTTAATTGGGTTGAGGTGGACAAGCCAAAAGGCATGAGATGTGTGAGTAGTTGGTTAAAAGTGAGGGCTTTTTATAAGGGGGGGATGGGGCCTTTAAGAAAGTGTGATAATATTATTTTATTATATAATGATATTAGATTTATAAAGGTCAAAAAAGAATTAACGTCAAAGATAAGATGACTCATGGTCGAAAAAAAATCATTCAGTAAGAAATGGGCAGGGTTTTGATATTGTATTAATATTTATATTCTAATTTATTTAAATCATTTATTAATGATGTAAATACTGCATTATAACTGTGTCATAAATAATTTAATTTATTTAATTAAAAAATTTATAAAACAAATACCATGATGTAGGAAATATTTATATCTTTCTAATGAATATTTATAGTCTAAAAGAGATCTTATATAACACCATGTAAAAATTTATTTACAAAGAGATATTTGTTTATGTTATTTTTGCCTTTACATTAAATTAATTAAAATAAAGTGTCATTATCACTCCCAAGTGGCTCCATGTGGTCCCGAATTCAACCCAACGATGACCATGGTCGGCCATGACTCATAAAATAAGGTTAGGACAAGTGTTAAGGTAATTTTGAATTATTATAATATTCTTTTTACCTTGAATTACCATATTTACCTTTAACAGCGGTAAATAAGAGTAAAAAGTTGCTATTCACCAAAAATTAATTTCATCTAATTGAACAAAATTTTACTTATTAATAACAACCATGCTTGTCAAATTTTCAACATTAAATTCAAATTAGTGGTAAGATTTCATTTAAATGAAAAATATAGTTTTATTAACTACTACTACGTGGTTTCACTATTCTTCAAAAGTTTAAGTTTTTCAGAAAACTTCCAAAAATTCAGCGTAACATAGATTTGATATTCTGAATTCAATTTTTTTTTTCTATTTTACCAAATTAAAAACATAGAAGTTGAATTAATTAATTTAAAATTAATTCTCATTGTCAAAATAAATAGCATGCTTTGAAGAAACAATAACTGTTAAAAGATTGACACTCATTTATGTCCAATTTGAATGTGAAATTAATTCCAATGACATAAATTGGATTAAATGGTAAAAATATATTATAATTACACTTTAAAAGAAATTAAAAATATATTCTAACCATATATATAAATGAGTTTAAAAGGCACTTTTGAATTAAAATACAATATTTTTCACTATTCATTAAAAAATGAACATTATCCGAAAAATTCCAAAAATTTACACAAAGTAAAGTTTGATGTCCCCATTCTAAAGAAATATTTTATTTGGTCAAATAAAATGTATTAAAGTGACCAAGACTATATTTAATGAGGGTTTTCCATTAAATGGTTGTAAATTGACCTTTTAATGTAAATTATGCTTAAAATTAGATTCGTTGACACTTTAAGCCTCTGAATTTTATTGGATAAATGTAAATACATTTAAAAAACATGTATAATTATATTTTAGTTAGTTTTGTTTATTCCCACAAATACAACGACTAGGATCATACTACTATTTAAAATAATAATATTAAATTTTTATTGTGCAACATAAGATTTCAAAGAAACATGTTGTTTCGTATCAGGTACGCTTTCGAACATAACGACCCGTTTAAAGTAAAATTAATATTTAATTCAAAAATATTATGAAATATGAAATATGTATTATTCATTATTTATCCGGGATGTTACAATATATTGAAATAGTCCATAATGGTATGGAAATAAAATTTCAATTATCCTAGTAATATCCTTATGAGTGTCAAACTTGGTGCACCAGGTAACAATCGAGTCATGACCAATTCACCATTTTTATTTTTGTTACCCCTTGGTAAATTTTTTTCCAGGACCAAATCCACTTATGGAACCCATACATGGATGTATTTCAAAGAAAAATATAAAATAAATACCTTTCAAAAACATTATGATTTCCATATATTTATATTTCTGAATATTCATCCTTGGTTTAGGTTCCATAATATATGTTATCCTATATCATGTTATCATGTTTTATTATAAAATTACTCTATCAACAACTATAGTTTCCATGATAATAGTAGCCTAGATCAAGTGTATTACATTGTCACATAGGAATAAGGTTTATGGAATAATAATCTAAAGGACTGTGTAGTTTATTTGTCATTCCAAAATAGATACATACATGATTCACAAATTTCATTTAAAAAAATTACAACATATGTTTTCTTCAAGAATAACAATATTACCTCTATAATATCCTTACATATAAATAATGGAACACATCATGGATTTTGGGGAAAATAAATAAATAAGGGTGAGATGAAATTATAAATAAGGGTTAATTACAAAAGATGCTATCATGAATCAATAATAATAATCATGGAATGGTATGTAATTGAACAGAGCTACCATTTAAAAAATCCAATTTTCATAAACAATATGGAATGTCAAATTATTAAACAAACACTCCATTTAAATAACTTGTAAATCTTGATAAGATAATGAACAATCAATATTGAAAGGTAAATAAGTCAAAAAATATATTTAATCAATAAATTGAGAGTTAAATTTATCAAAATATAATATAATTATAAAAACATCATGGATGATAAGATAAGGAATAATAAATATGTAATGGTAAATAACTGAAAACACAGGAATTTATTCAATAAAAATTAAGTGAAAACTAAATTGAGATAATATCAATGAAAAAATGTCAAGGATATTAATAACTATTTTCTTAATGAAAGAAAATCATAATTATTTGATGTCATGTTCTCTGGAATGTGATAGATCTACTATCAATACCCTTCATTAGTTAGTTTCAAACTCCTGGTAGAAACACATAAAATGTTATATTATTGATTCAATTTATTAGATTTTTGATGCATCGATGGACTATACAATTCATAGCCCACTGATCACTGCATGTCTAAATCATTCCTCATGTATAAAATAATCTATTATATACATGAATGATATACATTATCATCATATATCCATGTTGAGTAAATGATATTGATTTATAAAAATTTCATGAAATAAAAATATATCTTCTAATGTATAAAATATTATGATAAAATAGTGTAATGTTTAATAAATAAATATATCCATGATAAAAAATATGTAGATTTAGTGAAAATTTATGTCTAAAATCACAGGAAAGTGAATATTTCAATAATAAACATAATGAATACAACATTAAATCATGAAAGAGAATGTCAATATATAACATGGTCAAAATTAAAATTAACCATGCATACAAATTATGTGTATAATATCAAAAAAATATCACTAGTGTAGTATAATTAAAATAAAGGGTTATCATCATTGCTGAATATAAATAGCATAAAAATGACATTAGAACGATCTGGAGAAAATATTCTCTTCATTTTTAAAATATCATTTTAAATCTAAAAGATTATAAATATTTTAAAATTTCATTTCTCTGAAAATGACATTAAAAACATAAAAATGAATCTTTAAGACATTTATTTCTCATCACGGTTGTAAATTTAATATATTTCACTCATTTTAAAAGAAATACTAATTTGTATTTTTTATAAAAATGAACACATGAATTGTTTGGAAAACGACATGAATAATTCCATAGAAAAAATTTGTAAAAAATTATAACATGTGTAAAAATTTATTTTTTAAATAATGTTTTTCATAAAATAACTGAAATTGTTTTGAAATTAAATTATTTTGGATGAAAAATGATGTTTGAATGGAGAGAAAAATAATGTCTGGTTTTATTAAAACTACTTTTTAAATTCTTTTAAAAACAAAAGAGTATAAAAATAAAATTGTTACAAAAAACAATAATGATTAAGAGTAATAAAATAAAATTAAATAGTTTTATTATAACATGATCAAATAATTTTCTTTTAATGGAAATTCAGTGAAAAATAATTCCGATTAAAATGATATTCTATAATAAACCCCCAGAAAAATTATAATGTTAAATAGTTAATTAATCAATGAATCAGTTATGTGAATAAAATATAAATCCACATAAAACAAGTGAAAATAAAAAATGAGATACTAAAAATTAATTAGTAACATATTATTATAATATCAATGTCAATAAAGATATAATATAACCTAGTGAAAGTAAACTCACTTATGAAATTCATTCCCACATAGTAATTTTATTCTAAAAACCATTTAGATTAAATAAATCAAATTGAAACATAAAATACCATGATTTATTAAGGAATATTGATATCGTAGGGGAAATAGAAAATATATACACCAAATAAAATGATTTTGTTTTATAACATTATAATATGACTCAATGAAGGAAAATTGAGTTAAAACCCCTTAGCATGAGTTCAAATCGCCATATATGTTAACTATCTTCCTGAATAATAAACCTATTTTAATTATAAAACTTTTTAAATATATTTTTAATGTTTATTAATCCTTTTATTTCACTTATTATATTGTTATATATAATCACATAAACAATTAATTTCACATCAGGCCTTTTGAAGATATTTGAAAAATGTTTCAAAATTGACATTTGTAGGTTGACTATTGAAATAAAAGGTCACTATTTAAATATAATCTGATTAATTTTCCTGAAATAATTTTCTTATTCAGAAATCAATAATATTTTTAATACCATTCATGAAATATGGTCTTGTTTAATTTATTATGGTATGATCATGGAGAAACCAGGTCATACGTAAGTATATGTTACGCTCACAATTTTTTTCGATCAATATGGAAAGATTACAAGAAAACATTTACTATTTCTGAGCGATATTAACCTCATAAGTACCATTTTAATTAATTAAACATTCATAAATCTATATATTTATCTTCCATTTAGTTTTGTGATGAAAATATCATTATGTTGCTTCATAAAGTCTATAGCCCACACGTACATGAATGTTGTTATCATCTTTCAATGAGAGAAAAGGTAATGAAGAAAATTATAAATTTTATTTTAATAATGATAAATATTTCATAAATATTATAATTTTGTCATTAATATATTATATATTCACTAAATGTATATTTATTACCATACAAGAAAAGAATTAATCAAAAATGTATCACATCACTTCGTGAGGTGGTAGTCTGACATACAGAAGTGATATTATCATATCCCCTTCTGAAAGAAAATTAATATGGAGTATATTATATAATTAAACTAGGGTTAAAGATATATTATTAAATTCTATATATGTATATACACCTTAGATCCATCATTATACCCTACCATGATAGGTTTAGATATAAAATGTGTAACATTGGTTCATGATGGGTTTTTTACCGAACACACGACCAGGGATATCATTTCTTACTTGAGGGAGGAGGAGATGGATATATGTAATTACATTAAAAATATAAAATATTATATGTTGGAGATAATTTATTATTATATAATAATAAATTAATACTATCTTATGTATTTTTAAAAATATATAATATAAACATGTATAGTTAAGAATTTTACCTCTTCTCAAAAAACCTATTTAAGATTTTACTAAAAAATATATAAAGAATGGATTTATGTCCAATAAAATACTTATAGTATTTGGAAATGGATGTTGGAATGTTATATAAATAGGCATTTTTGAACCAATTTTTTTTGGTTGTGTCAAGAAGAGAGTATGGAGGTGGCCATTTATCAGTGATTTGAATTCCCCAATTAAAATGATTGAAAATAAAAATGTGTACCCACATTTTTCAAAATCCACACGTGTGAAAACTAGAGTATTATTGAGATATAGAAATTATAATGTTAAAATAATTCCATAAAATATATTTTCTACATGTTTTTAAGTCACTTAAACCCTTTCCTTTTTAATTTTAACCCCCTTAGACACATTTTTTACTTTAACCCTGATAATTAATATTAACTATTTAAACTATTAATTTCAGAAAATAATTAAATTAATGTTATTAGATTATATAACTTATTCTATACCAAATACAGAATCCATTATTTTAAATTGAATTCTCAAAATTTTAATAATCCTATTTAAAATTATACTTATAGATGTGATGAAAACAATAGGCTTTGAAATAGAAAATTATCATTAGTATAAATGGTTTTAATATCAAACTTCATTAAAAAACTTATTCCACATAATTGAAAAACCTAAATATTAATATAATTGAAATAATTTTATATTAAAAAAATAAAAATATAATTTAT
The DNA here is from genome assembly GCA_963277665.1 of Viscum album. Lineage (NCBI taxonomy): Eukaryota > Viridiplantae > Streptophyta > Magnoliopsida > Santalales > Viscaceae > Viscum > Viscum album. The sequence continues at coordinate 678,560,289 of OY728155.1, read as the reverse complement.
CATTTTATATTATTTAAAATAAATTTTAGTTTTCAATAAATATTCGAGTTTTCCTATTTTCATTAAAAAAAATAATCTTTTCATAAAAATTAAAAAATATTCAAGAAACTATTTTTGATATCATGATTTAAAAATTAAAATTTATTTTAAAAAATAAATTCTCGATATGTGTAAAATATTGATTTTAAATTATATTCTCAATGTATGACTAAATTTTATTTTTTAAAAAGTAATGATTTTTCAGAAAAGCTATATATTTTCATTTAAAGGAGTATTAATATATTTCCAATCAATATAAAGCCCGTGAATTTTTTTCCTTGTTTAAAAGACACACTTTTCATAATTTATATATTAATTTTTAATCCCATGAATTTAATGAATATGTTGTAATGGTGTATATTACGATTCATCTTAACACAGGGTTACATTTTCCATATGATATTAAAGAGATTAAATTTAAAGAAAAAAATATCATTGGTTTTATTATTATCACTATTCTATGTTGTGTAATATATCAAATAATATGTCAATATTTTTTTATCATTTGGGTATTAAATTTTTTTTATCTAGGGAATAAAGGTGGAATAATATTTTTTAAAATAGAAAAATTTTATTATTAAAATATTTTGGGAAATGATTTTTATATTTTCGGGGATATATGATAAAGGCATATAAAATTTTGATAGTGTAATTTAATAGTGATTGATGTAAATTAGAAATAAATGTTCACTTTAACATGGAAGATTATGTGATAAAATTATTCTAATATTTGGTTTGGGGACATATAATTTTAAGGATTATTGTTTATGGAATCATTTAGTTTTAAATTTGGATATTACTATTGAATTTCTAAGATTATTGTATTATTTAATCATATAATGAATTTTTCATTTTCGTTATTTTCAAAAAAAATTATAAAACAATTAGTTTTAGTAAATATAGGAGGGTTATATTTTTATTATTGTATGAATTATGTCATCATTTGGAAGTTTGTTTTTCTATTTTGAGCATGAAAAAAATCATTATTAATACTTATCATTTGGAGAAAAAGATGATGTTATGCTGGAAATTGTTCAAAGGATGAAATTATATATTTCATGGATGTATATTTACTTATTTTTCTTACTCTATATAGTTAAGGAATTCCTTAACTATGAGAAAACAAATTTGTATCAATTTTTTCTTATTAAATTAATTTTGAATGAATTGATGATATTCTTCTCATATTATTGACTTATTATTTTGTGGTTATTAACTATCATATGATCAATCACATACTTAAGGTCTATTTTTTTGTCACTATCCATAATTAAATGTAATTTTTCCTCCATTTCCATATATTCACTTTAAATTATTTTTAACATATTTCTAATCCTAGTTATGTTTTATTTTTGATGTCATTTTTTTATTTCCATTCCCTCTTTTAATACTATATTTTATTAAATATTTTTAGTGTGTATGCTTTTAGAAAACATTTAGATAAATGTAACAATCCTATTTACCGAGGTAAAGTTAAAATTATGGGAATGAAAATTATTTATAAGGGTATAATTTATTATTAAAAAATTTTAAAATATATATTTTTTCAAATAAATTTGATTTATTTTACAATGTGTGTCAGACGTAAAAATTTGTTTAAACGAACCATGATATAAAATTATAAATTAATTATTTAAATGTGATAATTAAAATTATTGGTATTAATTGGAATAAAAAAAATGAGTAATGATATCTATAAAGTTAATATGTAATCAATATTTATTTATTAATGCATAATAACTAACTACTAAATTTTTAGTGATGTATTTTCTTCTTCAAAAATACATTTTATTCATAAATAATTTTTATTAATATATTTCATAGATAATATAATTCATAACATTAAATACATGCAATATTAGATAAAAATGTTATCATTTTTTAATTAGTTATATTTGAATTATCTAAGGTTGAAATTTTTAGAAATTTTTGAAAAGACATGTTCATAAGTGAATAGTAAAAATTAAGAATTTTAAAAAACTATCTTTTCCATTCATTAAATTATTTAATTTAATGTATCATGATATTTTAGATACTATTATAATTTTAAATATAATAAATTTTTATAGTAATATACTTAAATTATTTTTAATCAATAATTTAAATAATTTTGGAAGAAATATGTTTTTATGCTTAAAACACATTTTTTAAAATTGTATTTATTGCACGATATTTTTCCATTTTTATTAATTAAAATATCCTATAAGAAGAAGTAATTTAAATTATTTTTTCTATATATATTTATATATATTAAATTAGATTTATAAAATGATTATCAATTGTTATAGAGTTAATGTATAGTCATTTTTTCCTTGATGAATGCCTTTTCTCCGAAATCACGTTTCCTTCTACTTTGAGAGTCTAAATTTATATTAAATTATAATAATTATATATCTTGAATCCGGAAAAATAGATTCCATATTTAGAATCATAAAGTACAATTTTTATACATATTCCTCTTTTTATTCATTTGATTAGTAATATAGTAAATAATTATTACCATGGTAAAGGTCAATTAGATAATTAAGGTCAAAAATATTAAGATAAAAACTAAATATTGACTCTAACTCTTATATTTATCTTCTTTTAGTAGAATAGTTATTAAAATTCCATAAAATCCTTGATTAAATGGCCACATGATAAAATATTTCATTGATTTTGGAGTTTATAATAATTGAGTAAATGATAATGAAAAAAATTCAACATTATTACCTTTAATATCTATAATATTTTTTTATATAGATAAAAACAATATATGTTTATTTAGGAACACATATTATAAGGATAAAGTTTTTTATCATGGTAATTAATATCTAATTTTTTAATAATTTAATAATTTCAATAAACTTTTATGAAACACTAATGTATTATTTATTTAATTAATTGAAAAATTAATTAATAATTTTGAATATATTAAATGCAAAATAAATTGAATGAGTTATTTTTTTCCACATATTTTCTCTCTATATATTATATTTTATAGGTTTTTAAAGGATTATATTTTAATTAAATTCCTATCATGTTGGTTTTAATGTAAATTAAATGAATAGTTTAAAAAATGACATTAATGATATTTTATAATTAATAATATTTAATTAAATGACTCATAATTCTTGAATATAATATATTTCTAAAATTGATTGGGATAAATCTTAAAACTTCAAACATGGACTATTTATTTTCCTCTTTTTCAATTTAGAATGACTATCATAACCCCAAAATAGTGAAAACATTGTAATCACTATAATTATCAAAATTTGTTAATGTTGGTCAAAATAATGTGCTAAGGGTGAAAAATTATTCTAACATTATAAAAATTATATTGGATGAGATTATTTCAAACCATATTCATCCAATTTAATATTTCTATCATTATGGATCGATTTTTAGTAGAAAATTGATTCACATTAATTTAATATTTTATAAAATCTCAGAATTATCCATTCCTTATCATATAAATTAAAACATCATTACTATTTTTACACACATAAAAAGTATTTTTTTTAAGAAAATAATTACTAAAATCCATTTATATATCCCTTACCATATCCTAGATGAATCGGTTTAATTATAAAACCCTCATAGGATGGACATTGGTGTAATGTTAATGTGGTTGTTCGAAGAGGATATATCAATCTTAACTGAGAATTTTTTTATTATTTATCATCCACCTAATTAAAATTTATTTCGACCATTTTTATATTATAACATCCCTAACTACCAAATAATGAGATATTATTATGTTAACAACATAACCTACATCCAAATCCTCGTCCATTAAATGGGAAATGAAACAAGATTTCTTCTGTATGGAGGATTACTGCCTCACGAACAATGTAATTCATTTTTATTCATTTCCCCTAACAAATATTTATGATGATGGATTAAATATATATATATATTATTTCTAGGATTTATTTTAGAATTTTTTAACTACTATATCATTTGTTTTCTTATCACATCATTCATTAAACTATGATAACATAATTTGTGCGTAAGTGCAGATTAACACCTCCATGAAGGGATGTGATCCATTTTCATTACCAAATAACATGGATGGAATATAGAAATTTATTTTAATAAATAAAATGATATTAATGATAGAATTATCATTTTGAAAATTTATAATACCATATACCATTTCTCCATCACGATCCTTTAATAATGGAAGTGTTACTGATTCATATGCACGACCAACCATCTCCACGGTTATAATGTAGTTCATTTATCATAAAAATATTTAATGGTTAGTTTTAAATGAATAACATATTTATGAAAATGATAATTATTTCATGATTATTATTTTTGAGATAATAAAACAATTAACTCATTGATCATAGTCACCATACAAAATTTAGTTTGGATTTATGATCCAAATATCATTAGAATATACAATGTGAAATTAGAAGATTAATTAAATTAAAAATCACATGATAATAATTTAAATAACCTAGATAATAAATATAAAAAACATAAAAATAAATTAAATAATACTTATTAGTTTATTAGTTTGAATGATACATGATTTAAGCGATGAATTCGACCAAAGGCAAGGGACTTTATTGTTTTTAAAATATTTTAAATTTTACCTAAAAAATCACTCTCCTCCATGTCCACATCCATATAATTGTTTGAATAATTTTTTTAATTTTTCATCAATTGAATCAAAATGTATGTTTTTACAATATTCTAATTTATATATACATTTTTAAATGGAATATTTTTGTGCTATTAAAAAAAGGGTAATTTTCTATAAAAACCTCACATTAAGGGGTTTAATTAATTTTTTAAATCCTTTTAATCAACATCCATATTCTTAAAAATCCATTTTATATTTATTTATATAGAAATAGATAAATTGTAATTTTAATTATATACTAATTATAGAATTCTTACGATGGTTTTTAAAATTAATATTTTTAAATGTTTTATACATAATATATTTAATTTATTTACAATTGAAGTAGGAATGTTTTATATTGATATATTCATCATTAATAATTTTCCTACCACAAAAATAATTATTTTATATTTATATTTAATTATAATAAATATTTTTATATAAAAAAAAATCATATTTCCCAAACCTTTATGTATTTGAAAAAATGGGTTTAAATGGAATTAGGATTGTGATATCTAGAAATGTTTTCATTTTTTGATTAAGGGATTTCTCTGAACAATTGTTTTATTGAAGTGATATAAATTCTAATGCCAACCCAGTTTTTCTCCCTCATAAATGTTATGGAATGATTCTAAATTTAATATATATTTCTCAAAAATATATACTTATATTATTATACATTTTCAATATCCAGGTAATGCATGCCTTATATTTAATTCTAAAAAGACTTAATTAAGAAATTTTCTTTAATAATTGCATTATATAACATTATACAATACATTTATTTACATGTCTAATTTTTTATCATTATTCTAAAGAATGAATTCCATTTTTTGGGACACATAATCATTTTTTATGATGGTTGTATACAGATTTCACTCTACGATATTGGGTAAAGCTTTTGTGTTAGGATGTAACGTACCGGATCTAGGTACCACTCCACGAGTTCCCCAAAACCGGTTGGTCACATGACCTCAAGAGAATTTCCCCAAACACCAGAGGCTATCGACTAGTAGCGAGGGCCCAGGTCTGATAGTGGGGAAACTATTCCCTCATATGTCAAAGTGTAGCATAGGGGAATAAAAGATAAAACATACAACAATAGTAAAATAAGTAAAACATACATAACTGAAATGAATGACTGAAGTAAAAACAACAAGCAGTCATATATATATGTATGTAACTATGCTATGAAAATACCAATAACATGTTACACAACAGTACAATATGATAAAATGGAAATTACAGGTACAACAAAACAAAACAGAACAACCGACAGCATCACAAGCCTGAGCTCGGTCCCATGCTTCCCTACACCTCAGTAACAATAAAGTACATGTATAGGGATCCTTTCCCTTATCCATATGTGCAGAAATAAAATCTGTTTGGTGCCGAAGACATGACCCCAAATAGGGTGTGAGAAATAAATCCCAGTAGGCAGCCACCGAAGGCCCATGCTCAATTGTGTGAAAATATGCAACAACAATGTGCAGTAGTAAATGCAATAAACTAAGCAGTACACAAAAGTAACTAAATTTATCAGTTTCATTTTCATTTAATTATTCTTTTAGTAGTTCAATTTAATAAAATTCATTGTTTCTCATAACTAAGTCCTCAGGCTAATCAGAACATTGCCCTCAGGCTAATGTAACCATGCCCCTAGGCTTACCCTCAGGTAATCAGAATCTTGCCCTCAAGAATTGCCCTCAGGAATAACAGATATTGCTCTCCGGTATATGAAGTGTCACCCTTAGGAACAGAAGTCACTGCCCCAGGCATATGAAACGTTTCCCTCAGGTGAAATAGAACGTTTCCCTCAAGCTAAGCAGTACCTTGCCCTCAGGATAAACAACCAATTCCCTTAGGCTGAAAAGAACACTACCCTCAGGCGCAAGTAACCGGGCCATGCCCAACATGTAAATAATAAATTTACATAAAATTCCTCTCAAGGAAATTTAATAAACATTATTACAATGTCATACCCTCGGGTATCCTGGCCAAACGGTTAAACAGAGGAATACACCCCCGAGGTTGTCCTGGATCCAAAAAGCGATCCCAAACAACAGTTTATTATCACATTTAACTACCTATACATTTATAGGAATTTAAAAGAGCCATGGCCTCAACCACAAGACACCCCAACATGGCCTTGTAGCTCAACGGTACACAAAAACACACAACGGTTGTAATTTAAACACCAAGCCACCTACCTCGATCACCCCTGATTGGTATACGTGAATGATGCTCCTCGAAATGTCCAAGAACGATGAAGATATGAGGTGAAAGAAATCCCGTTGAAACACAAATAACTTTCCCTCAGGAAAGAATTTGTAAGAACAACTTAAATAGAAGGAGAGGCTTACCCGTATGATTCCAACGAGATCGTGAGAGGTGGAAACAGATTCCTAGTGTGCAATCTGGAGCTCCTAGAATGTTCATCCCTCTCTCCCGAATCCTCCTCCGATTCTAAGACTTCCCTTTGAACAGGGGAGGCTACTGTCCATTTTAAGTGAAAAAAAACTACACATCATGTACTACATGAGTACACGACATGTACTTTCCATTTTTAACTATTCCCTTGATGGCTTCTCGCCAGTGTGGCACTATTCATCTGTTGACATGAGTACACGACGTGTATTAAATGAGTATATGGCGTGTACTTCTTCTCATCTGCCCATGGCCTTACAATTCACATGCCGACTGACTACACGGTGTGTAAATACCCAATACACAGCGTATAGACAAGTTTTACACCCTTCATCGTCGACTGGCCTACGCACCCTGTGTACTCAACCCACACGGTCATAGTACACGACGTGTGAAAAATTACACAGCGTGTAGTCCGAAAATTTCGGTTTTTCCCCATTTTCCTTATTTTCTCATTAACACTTAAGGAAAATAGAAAAAAAGAAGCTTGTACCTCAAGAATAAGAACTAGGTACTTACAAACTTCCCCCCTTAAATCAATTCATCCCTGAATTTCCCTTCCAAGGGTGGAAAAGATAAAGCTCAGAACAACTCTGGCCACTGAGCACGTACATCAGTCTCCCGCTCCTAGGTTTCATCCTGCACTCGGCCATGCTTCCATAGCACCCGTATGAGAGGAACTGACCAGCCTCAGAGAACCTTCATGCAACTATCCATGATATGAATCAGATGCTTCTCAAATGATGTATCTACCACAAGCTCAACCTCCTTCGGCTGAAAGATGTGAGATGAGTCTGAATGATAGAGTCACAACTGACATACATGGAAGACGTCGTGCATGACCCAATAACTCTACAGTAACTGCAACCGATAGGCAACCGACCTGACTCTCTCCAGAATCTCAAATGGCCCCACATTCCTCAGTGAAAGTTTACCCTGCCTCCTGATCCTCTTGTGTCCCAACCTCGGTGAAACACGCATGAAAACCTGATCCCCAACCAAAAACTCAAAGGGTTGTCTACGGTGATCAACATAAGATTTCTGACAAGATTGTGCAGTAGCCATCTACTTTTGAATCAACTGGACCAGCTCACAAGTCTCCTGCATGAGCTGTGGTCCCAGTAAAGCTGCCTCACCTGCCTCCATGGAGCACAAAGGTGATTGGCAGGGCCTACCATATAAAGCCTCATAAGGTTCCATCTAAATAGTTTCCTAAAATCTATTATTATAGGAAAACTCGACTAGGGTTATATGCTTCTCCCAGGAACCACCAAAGTCTAGGACGGATGTGCGCAACATTTCCTCTAGCACTTGTATCGTACGGTCTGACTAACCATCAGTCTGAGGGTGGTAAGCTGTGCTCTGAAGCACCTATGTACCAAGTGTCCTATGAAAACTCTGCTAGAAACGAGACGTAAAATGGGCATCCCTATCTAAAACGATAGAACGAGGGACACCATGAAGACATATAACCTCTCAGATATACATCTTTTTGAGATCATCAACACCAAACATCTCCTCGATTGAAAAAATGTAAGATACCTTCATAAGTTTGTCCACAACGACCCACACGGCATTATTTCCTCGAGGTGACCTTGACAATACAGTCTCGAAGTCCATCACGACATCATCCCATTTCTACTCTGGAATGGGTAACTACTGTAATAGTCTGGCTGGCCTCTGATGCTCCGCCATCTCCTGCTGACAAGTGGAACACCTTGTAACCAAACCAGCTACTTCCCTCTTCATACCCGGCCATCAGTACTGATGTCTCAAATCGAGATACATCTTGGTATCTCCGGGATGAACTGCCCAAGCTGAGGCATGAAACTCCCACACCAGCTCCTCACATATATCTCCTGGAACCCACACTCATCCATGGAAACAGAATACCTCATCATTGCCTCTCGTCCACCCAGGAGGAGGGTCCTCACTTTCCACCGACTCCCGTAGAACTAGGCCTTCTAAATTGGATATATATCTCATCCTCACTCTGTCTAGGAGAGTAGAAGTCACTGGTAAAGAAGAAAGATAGGTCTACCCCTGACTATCTTGCACCTCCAAATGAATCTCATAGAAAAGATTCATAAGCTGCCACTCACCCATGGCCTCATGAATTTCCTATGTCTGAGTCTTCCGGCTTAGTGCATCAGCAACTACATTACCCTTACTAGGTGTATAGGAAATCTCAAAATCGAAGGACTGCAGGTATTCGACCCTCCTTCACTACCTCAGATTCAAGTCACACTGAGTAAAGATATACTTGAGACATTTGTGGTCAGTGAAAACCACAAAATGTTCTCCCAAGAGATAATGTCTCTAATAGCGTAACACATGAACGACTACATCCAACTAGAGGTCATCTGTCGGGTAATTCCTCTCATGTAGCCTCAACTTCCGAGACCCATACACAACAACTCGATCACCCTGCATCAAAACAGCTCCTAACCCAATACCTGATGCATCACAGTAAAATATATAGCTCTTCCCCTGCTCTGGGAGTATCATGATTGGTGCTGATGTCAACTTTCCTTTCAGCTCTTGAAAGGTTGTCTCGCAAGATTCTGACCAAAAAAACATGACACTCTTTTTAGTCAAACCCATCAACGGTGCTTCTAAGCAGGAGAAGTCTTGATTAATGTTCCTGTAGTAACCAGAAATCCCCAAGAAACACCATATATCGAACACATTCTTAGGTTTATCCCAATAAACAACTTCTCTCACCTTCTCTGGGTCTACTGCAACTCCTGCATCTAAGATGATATGACCTAGGAAGTGTATCTAGTTGATCCAAAAGTGGAACTTTGAGAGTTTAGCATATAGATGATACTCTCTCAATGTACTCAATACAATCTTAATATTGTTGGTAGGGTCGTGTCGAGTGTGAGATTAAACCATGATGTCATCCACGAATACTACCACAGAACAATTCATGTAAGGATGGAACACACGGTTCATCAGAGCCATGAAACCCGCATGTGCGTTCGTGAGTCCAAACGGCATAACAAAGTACTCATATAGACCATACCTACTCCTGAAGGCTGCGAGAGGTATATCAGATGGTCTAACACGCAATTGATGATATCCGGATCTCAAGTAAATCTTCGAGAACACTTGTGCATCTCGAAGATGATAAAAAAGATCATCAATCCTTGGTAATGGATATCGGTTCTTGACCATTAACAGGTTAAGCTTCCGATAATCCACAGAGTCTGTGGGTACTGTCCGCCTTCTTAGAAAACAGGACAGGCGAACCCCATGGAGAAGTACTTGGTTGGATTAAACCCTTTGAATATAACTCCTCTAACTGTCTCTTGAGCTCCTGTAACTCAGGTGCATCCATCCTATAATGAGGAATGGATACCGGTGCCGCTCCTACCACATGTTAAATAGAGAAATCCACCTATCACTCTAGAGGTAGACCTAAAAAGTCGTCCGAGAAGACATACCTGAAATGATCAACAACTGGAGTGAAATCCTTCTAACAAGTTCCCTGATCATCTAGATACAAACTCACAATCTGGGCTATGACTCCACCTTACCGACAATGCTCTGGTCTAGCTCGACCTGCCTGAACATCCCACTCTCCATTTTATAGAAACTCTCCACCCTCTGGTGACGTGAAATGAACCCTGTGATGATAGCAGTCTACAATGGCTTGAAAGGGAACCAACCAGTCCATCCTAAGAATGAAATCATAGCTCTTCATCTCTAATACATAAAGGTCCCAAAGGAAGTGAAACCCACCAACATCAAGGGGGCACTCCTTACACTGATGGACACCAACTGTTCTAGTCCCCAACAGAGGGTCTAGCGTCATAACATCATAAGAAGAAGAAACACATAGCCCAAGTCTCTCGACAATAGGCACAAATATAAAGCTATGTGTAACACCCGTATCGAAAAGTGATGAAGATAAAATAGAAGCTACTAGAATAGTACCTATGGCAGTAGAAGGTCTGGGATCCTGCTCCTCTTGGGTCTATTGCATTGCATATGCCTGCCCAGTGCTGCGACCCTGTGACACAGCCTGGATACCCTGAGTTTCCCGCCCTACTGCCTCTAAGATCCTAGTGACTGGATACCACGGCCACAACCACCATCTATGCTTGCATGCCCTGATGTGTTCCAGTTCCCCGACAGGTAAGAAGCTATCGATCCTACTCCCGCTTGCAGAGTCTGAACATAACCCCTCTTACTAGCCACAGGTAGAAACGCCCTGCAAAAGCGCTGCAGATGACCCATCATTCCGTAAGCTTCACACTTCATTGGGTCACATGGACACTACAGTATCTTGTGCCCCTCTTTACCACACGGGTAGCACCTGATCAGGCCACCTGAAGTAATCACCTGGATAGTACTTCCACCGTGGGAGAAACCCATCTGTCGCTTTCTCTTACCAGCAAAAATAGTACCAAAAACTAGTGTCGAACCTCCCTGGCCTGCACCACTAGCTTCCTGCAGATTCCCCTCGATAACCAGTGCCTGGTTCAAAATATCATGTATAGTAGGAAACCTAAAAAATTCACCAGTTTACGGATGTCATATCGAAGACCATACGCAAAGCGTCTAGCCCTCAATGTCTCATCACCCACTAGAATGGGTGCAAAATTCCCAATCTCGGTGAAACAAGAAGAACAATCCATCACCAACATAGCACTCTACTGCAAATTCATGAACTCTTGAGCTCTATCTGCCCTTAGAATCTCTGGAAAGAAGAAGTCATAGAAACCTATCTGGAAATCTTCCCACTCCATGTCTCTGTGATACTCTGACTGGGTGGAAACATCCCAGCACCTCTTGGAGGAATCACGCCGCATATACGTCGCGAGCTTGACCCTCCACCCTAGAGGTGTCTCTAGGTGCTAGAAAATAGTCGGCATAGACCCCATGTAAAACTCCGCAGCCTGTGGTCTGTCATCCCCTACAAACACAGTCGGATGCTTCTACTGGAAGATACACATCAGATATTCCATAGTCGTGGAAACCTGTGGTGCTCCCTGAAAGGTATGCATAAACTGCCTAAATCCTTCACGAAACTGCGAATCTGCACATGTGTCCGGTATAACGGCTGGTGCCACATCTAGCTCTGCTGGGGGATCCAATGGTAGCCCATGGCCCATAATCTCTGGAGTATAATCATTGCCACTCTCCTGGAGAACAACACGTGGTCGTTTGGGCGGCATGACCCTACAAGGTCAAACACACACCTTAGATAAAGATTATCAAAAACTGAAACAAGGGGACATGATAATGAAAGTTTTAAAAATTTACAAACCATGACTACATAGCATTCATATGACTACACACCGTGTTCATTCAAGACATTCACATGGGCGTGTACCCCAGTTTAAACTGGTCGTGTAACACCCCAAACACAAGGCATGTCCTCATACTACACATCATGTACCTGAATCCTCCTTCCCTGCCTGAGTCCTTCTACATGGATAAGCCACACAACCCTCTATAACAAGACTACATGGCGTGTATAGAATCTACATGACATGTATAGTATAATCCCAACTGCCCGTGTCTTTCGTGACATGGCCGACTACTCGGCTAACATCACATGGCATGTGACACCAGCACACGGTATGTACACCACCCTATTTCACAAGCCACACGGCTAAGTCCACACAGTCTCCCATCGGTAAGTACTACACGGCATGTTCAAGAAGTGGTAACACCGACCCGTGTTTTTTGGCTACACGGCCAGGTCCCTAGGCCAGACGACACGGCATGTTCCAAGGTGGAAACGGCGTGTATGTCTCAAGGTCTCTCTCGTCCGTGTTGTTAGTTACACGGGCAGAATCTGGGTCGACACTACACGACGTGTACATCCGGTACATGACGTGTTTTTCCCAAGCCTTTCTCTACCCCGTGTCCCCGCCCACACAATCTATGACACAGGAAGATACTACAAATTGTGTACTTAAATTTTTTTCATTTCTTCCCAAACATAAGAACACACAGTGTGTGTCCGAGGAACTACACGACGTGTGTACTAGGTTTTTTGGACAGTATGACTCAAAAACTACTCCGGAGCCCAGAAAAACTGAAAAAAAAACACCTAAGTGTCAAATTCTGATCCGTGAGGGACCATACTCCCCACGAATCAATGTTTGGCATCTTATAAGGGTTATTCACAAGTAATGAAGTCAATGATTCACCAAATTCCGGTTATTGAGGGCCCATACTCCCCAAAAACAAAAATTTTGGCATCCATCCTTTCAACAAGCTTACACAAAAATATCCTATCACATAGCAGGTATTTATCAAATCAGCTATCATAATATCATGCTTTTCTTACACAACGTCTATCACAATAGCATGAAATTTCTAATGCGCCTACATGGCATAGTACTATGCATGGAATGTGATTTGTAGCATGCTCCTAACTGATGAATGAGATGGAATACCCTAATCTCATCAGGTTGCAACTAAATAAAACACGTGGATAAATAATAAACAACACAATCCCAAGTGCATCACCCAACATTGAAAATCAAATCAACTGTAAAATTGAAAAATCAGAAAAAATTACAATAATCGAGGTAGAGTAGATTTTCCCTGTACATGGGTTATCTACTATTGGGAACATCTTATTACCAACTACCTTTTCCGTCCTATCCCTGACACAGGCACCAAATAGTAAGTCAAAGAATAGACCCCCTCTGATACCACTTTGTAATGTCCCGGAATCGGGTACCACTCAACAGGTTCCCCAAACCCGGTTGGTCACATGACCACAAGCGTATTTACCCAAATGCCAGAGGCTACCGACTAGCAGTGAGGGCCCAGGTATGATATTGGGAAAACAATGCCCTCATTTTTCAAAGTGTAGCGTAGCGGAATACAAGATAAAACATACAAAAATAGTAGAATAAGTAAAACATACATTACTGAAATGAACAACTGAAGTAAAAAAAAACCACCAGTCATATATATATGTATGTCACTATGCTATGAAAATAGCCAGAACATGTTACACAGTAGTACAATATGATAAAATGTAAAGTACAAGTACAAAAAAAAAATAGAACTGCTAGCAGCATCATGAGCCTGAGCTCGGTCCCATGCTCCCCTACAACTCCGAAACAATCAAGTACCTGTATAAGGACCCTTTACCTTATCCATACCTGTAGAAATATAATCTGTTTGGGGCTGAAGACATGACCCCAAATAGGGTGTGAGAAATAAATCCCAGTAGGCACCCACCGAATACCCGTTCTCAACTGTGTAAAAATATTCAACAATATTGTGCAGTAGTAAATGCAATAAACTAAGCAGTACTCAAAAGTAACAAAACATACCAGTTTCATTTCTATTTAAATATTATTCTATTATTTCAACTTAATAACATTCAATGTTCATTAGAACTAATACCTCGGGCTAATCAGAACCTTGCCCTCAGGCGAATGTAACTACGCCCTCAGATTTACCCTCAGGTAATCAGAATCATGCCCTCAGGCATTGCCCTCAGCAATAAAAGATATTTCCCTCAGGCATACGAAGTGTCTCCCTCATGCACAAAAGTCACTAACCTTATACATACAAAAAATTTCCCTCAATAGAAATAGAACGTTTCCCTCAGGCGAAGTAGTACCTTTCCCTTAGGCTAAACAACTAATGCCCTCAAGCTGAAAAGAACACTTCCATTAAGCGCAAGTAACCAGGCCATACCCAACATGTAAATAATAAATTTACATACAATTCCTCTCAGGTAAATTTAATAAACACTATTACAATGACATACCCTCATGTATCCTGACCAAATGGCTAAAAAGAGGAAAGCACCCTGGGGTGGTCCTGGATCCAAGCAGCAATCCCAAACAACAGTTTAATATCTCATTTAACTACCTATAAAATTATAGTTATTTAAAACATCCAAGGCCTTAGCCAAACAACACCGCAACATGGGATCATAGTTCAACAGTACACAAAAACACACAAAAGATGGAATTTAAACACCAAGCCACCTAACTCGATCACCCCTGATTGGTATACATGAACGACTCTCCTCAAAACACCCAAGAACAACGAAGATATGAGGTGAAAGAAATAATGTGCAAACATAAATAACTTTCCCATGGCAAAGAATTGGTATGAACGGCTTAAGGAGAAGGAGAGGTTACCCGTATGATTCCAACGAGATCGTCAGAGGAGGAAACAGATTCCCGACATGCGATCTAGAGCTCCTCGAAGGTTCGACCCTCTCTCCCGACTCCTCCTCCAGTTCTATGCCTTCCCTGTGAACATGGGAGGATAATTTCAATTTTAAGAGAAAAAAAAACTACACGGCATATACTACTTGAGTACACGACACATACTTTCCATTTTTAACTATTCCCCTGACGGCTTCTCACTAGCATGGCACTGGTCATTTGTCGACATGAGTACACGACGTGTATTAACTAAGTACACGGAGTATACCACCGCTCAGATGGCCACTACCTTACTATCCTCCTAACGACTGACTACACGGTGTGTAAATACCCAATACACGACGTGTAGTTGGGTTTTACACCCTTCATCGTCGACCGACCTACACACCCTGTGTACTCATCCCACACGGTCATAGTACACGGCATGTGAAAAATTACACGGTGTGTAGTCCCAAAATTTAGGTTTTTCCCCGTTTTCCTTATTCTCTCAAAAACACATAAGGTTAAGAGAAAAAAAGAAGCCTGTACCTCAATAATAAGAACCGTGTTCTTACATAGGAGATGTTATTTTTGGGATTAGGGAGTAAACCAAATCCACTATAGGACTTTAACAACCACATGCTATTATCTCAGAAGATATCCTTAACTTATTGTTATTTTATTTTATGTTTTTCTTAAACATTTCCTATGTTTCCATGGTATTATGATATAACTATCTTTATTATATGCCCCCATGTGACTATTAATGATCATATGTTTAAAGAAAAGTATATGATACTCTATAAGATTGAGATTTATAACTTTTTTCATTAGTGTTTTCATATTATTTTTACAATTGAAAATGAACCGTTATGAGATTTTTCAGGGAAGATTTATTATAAAATTATTTATGAATATATTTGGGAAGAAAAATTTACTTATTGGGTAATATGTTTTTTTATCTTGAGGAAAAATATTAATTATAAATATAAAAATTATTTTTTAGGAAAAAATTAAATTAAATTTCTCTCCATTTATTTTTATATGAACCTTAATATGTGTTTTTTTCATATCTAAAATTTTATTATATAGTGTACAATGTTTTCAGTATTTATAGAGGAACGAATGAGGTTAAGATGAAATTTTTATAGATATTTTATTAAGTGAAATTTTATAATATAATAAATGTTTTTAATTGGGAAAAGGAATACTAAGTGGTTTCTTTGACATTGTGCTGAAACATTTATTTTTATAATGGTGCCAATATAATTCTCTAAAGTTTTAAATAATAAATTTCCTCAAAAGATATAAAATAAATTTTTTATGAAAATATAAATATTATATGATGTTAATACTAGTTAGTTATAGCCAGTCTACTATGATGTGACTTGAATTGAAAATAATACCAATTTAGTTATGTTTCTTGATGAAAATATTAATAATATTGTAGATCAACTCATAAACAATTTATTAATAGTTAGTGTATAAGAGGATGAAAATAAATCACACAATATTGATATTAATTTATATTATACTATTGATGGTTAATAAGATAATAGAAATTAAAATCACACATTAAAATAGAATTGATGGCATGTTAATCAGGATAATATCCTAAAATATCAATAAGATGTATTATAATAAATAATGTGGATAATATTTGATGAATAAATAACACTTTATTCATAATTTGATACATAATATATTGTGAAAATAGCTGAATAAAAGTATTTCATAAGTGAAATGATTAATGATCATTATTTGGTTGAAAATAATACATCATTGTAACATATTTAAACAATTATATAAAATAAATTCTATCCAAGATCTATTGTAGAAACATAATCAAGGGGAGGTTTGTTGTTTTCGTTATGTAATTTCTCCAGATTAATTTTACTGCATAATTCTAGTGAATATTCCATTAAATTTTAAGGAATTAATAAATTGGGGATATTAGAAAGTGTAGATAGAGAGAGAAATATAATAATATTATACTCATTTGGTGCAATATGAAAATCCATAAGTTATATTCAATGACAACCAATGTAGGCTTAATGAAAATATTTAGATCATTTTCTGAGGGATCTCAAAACTAAGGGCATGTATTTGACACTACATATGATGAATTTACCAGGACATCCTCTCCTTTTACCTAGGACCTCCCAACTAAGTATATGCATTTTAAAGAAAACTCTATAACTATGTATAATTAGAAAACACATCACCCATAAATAAGCACTGGTAGTTAAATAATCGGTATAAATAGATGAGATATAGAATTGAAAATCAATTTATTACACTTTTAAACTCCAATAACTAGAAGTAGAATAATATTACCCAAAAAACAAGAATTATTATGCATTATATTATATGTTAAACTTTACAATAAATTTATCTTCCATTAACCTAGTAGATTAAAGAAATAATATTCGAGTTATCAAAAACTAACTCCATTATCCTTGTTCTTTTTTATCATTATTTTTTAGTTGAGTGATATATATTGTATGAGAATACATTATTTTAAATAATATGTAACATTTATTTCAGGTGAGTCTTTTAGTGAATGTAAAAAACATTTAACTCAAATATTTTATATATAACTATTCTAAATTCATTTAGAAATTACATGTTTATATAATATTAAAATATTATAACCATTAACGAATTTCATTCATATGATAATTCAAAATATATTATTCAATCAAACACATTACATTATCTATGATTTTAGAGTGCTATTGAAATATTTTATTTATTTTTTACTTTAATTTGTAATTACCAAGTCAATAAATACATACATATGATCTACCATATATATCTTTGAAACAATCTATGAAATACCATGATACAACATCTATTTACAAATTAGAAACATTTATAATTAAATACCTAGTAATTAAACATAATCTTTGTAGTTTAATGATCCCCCTAATGTAAGGAATTCATCAAAATGTATGTGTTTCCTTGAAATTGTTTCACATCTGCTGAATTATAACATTTTTTCATTGTAAAAATTATAAAATTTATATATGTAATATTATTTTTATCCTATGTAATTTAGTTTAAAATATTATTTACCATGCATAATATTTTATTCATTACAATATCCTTCAATATGAAATCTGATAAATCATAGAATATACAGTCTAAATAAATAGGGAAAAATAAATATTATAGACGAATAATGAATAGTGTGGGTGATTAATATTATATATTAAAAAAATTTGGTATTAAGTTACTATATCGACATGGATCAGTTTCTAGTACCAACTAATCATTCTCTCCATTTTAAAAATTTCAATACCCAGAATAATAAAAATATTCTCACCCATTATAAATGGATTAAAAATTATAATACAATGAATTTTAGATGCAGTAAAAAAAAATAAAACACAATTTAAGGAAAATAATATTAATTTAAAGAATAAATAAAATCGAGACATCAAATATATTAATATTATTTAAATAAAAAATAACTAATCATTAATAGAATTTAAATTTTTAAATAATTAAAAATAAATATGGTAATCATTAATTAAAAGAACATAACATAATGCAATAGAAGACACATTATATCAACTCAACTAGTATTCTATCAAAATAGATATGAACTATCATGAAAAAGAGAACTTATGCATAAAAACAATATTTATAAAATGATTAAATAATATTTGTAAAATAGTGTTGATTTAAAAAACATGAATTGTTCAGAAAAATAATTTGGTAATAAAAAGTCATCCTTAACTGAAATATACATAGTTTATTTACCACATTATGTAGTTCTAAAAAAATAATAACTATGTCCATACTCATTAATATTTTAGTGATAAACTAACTATTAATGAAATGAGAAAAATGAATGAAAATAAAATATCCCATTAATTAAAAAATATTTAACATTAAAAAAAATATATAAACTAATTAACCTTTCATTAAAAGATATCCTAGTGAATATTCATCAATGTGAACTCATCCAATATAATGAAATTTTCTGCAATGGACAATGAAAAAGATACTTCATATTAAATTAATTAAAAATAAACAGTTATAGAACAAGTAAAATACACTTAATATATAAAATAACTCTTAATACAAGAGAAAAATATAATATATAAGTTCAAAATAACATTCTATGACAATAAATATGTCATCGTCTAGTGAATTTGATAAACTGATGAGCACATGTACTCAAAAATAATTTTTTTTAAAAACAAGATATCACACGATATTATTAAGTGTTAAAATTTTAAAATATTAATATATATTAAATAATAAATTATAATAAATAAATATCTATGTATATCTGCAATAGGATAAATTGATAGTTCACATTAATCATTAATTAAAAAATTAATATATTATAAATATATACTCTATGTACCGATGAGAAAAAACATTTAGTTAACCCTATAACATTGTTCTCCTTTACCATTTTCCCAATTAATTTCATAAAATTTATTTTTTCTTATTCTGAGAGGAATTCTCATGTGGCAGGTAAATTGAAACATAGGTACAAAAATTTCTGTTTTTCATAATTATAAATTTTAAATCAACTAAAATTTAAAACATCCCATTGTTCAAAAATATAGTTGATATATTTAATTTGTGACATTAAAATATTTTCTTAAATTCTTGATAGAATCATAGTTAAAAAAATTAGAAATTAAATAATCATTAAATAAGATTATACTCATAAAAAAAATATAAATATCAATTATAAACACAAACTATCATATTATATCTTATATTCCTAGTTCATAAAGAACATAGTAAAAATAAAATAAATTTTGAAAAAAAAATATTTGAATAGAAAAATAAAACAATATGGAATCATATAGTATGTTATCTCGAAGATAGAGAATAATCCCCTCCACATGACAATAATACACTATCATGTGTTTTTATTAATGAATAATACATGATCAATAACATAGATATGGATTTACCAAAACAACTACAAAAATGTTATTCCATGATATAACAAGCCTATTCCATAGTACAATTTTGAATAAGAAATTGTAAGATTATATTTAAGTACAATCAATGTACTCCTATTTTTATTCTATAGATGTTCTAGGTATATATATAAAAAACTCAGGAAAACCCCTTTATGAATGAGAGAATATTCAAATTGATGAAATCATAAGGGGTTTGATATAACTCTATCTATGATAACATTTTTGTTGATTAGAATGGTTTTATTCCATATATGATTATCTAGTGGGTTAGAAAATTTATGATCGAGTCATTTGATCCTTTGTCAATATTTTTTCAACTTCATCTATTAAACATAGCATCATATTGAAGGTGAATGAATGTTTCTTCTAAAATAAAGAACAAAACATATTATTTAAAAGAAATTGGAAGCTTTGTATTTAAAGGGTATTATTTATAATGAAACCATTATGATATGATGATTTATATAGTGATAGTTCTTAACTTCTCTAATAGGTCACGTGAAATTTAAAAACTACTTTATGGGATTTTTAACATTATTAATAATATCAATTTCACTCATTTTTATACTAAATTATCTTGTAGTAGCATCACCCTTAGGAAATATTTCTATAGCTCTTGATAGTTATGTAGTTAATTAGATACACAATGTCACTTGAACAATGATGTCAAAGTGAGTATCTTCCTATGACCTGTCGGATATTTTCCATTAGTTACTATGTATAATTCAATTAGTCACATGTAAATTCAATACATTTTTACTTGAATTATCAATTTATGGTCAATTAAATGTTCAATATATGGACTCATAAATGATCAATGTGTGGTCACATGAATATTTAATGTGTAATATGTTAAACAATACAAATAATTTTGGTTTTTCAGAACAATTTTCTGAATTTCTTCTTATGGTAATTCCATATATTCATACATTCTATTTTACACCTTGATAAATGTTTTCATCATTATATTTTTTCTATTTAAGTCGGTAAATTTGTACATTCAGTTAATCCATATAACATTAAATCACATTAACACTTATAAAATTTTAATTTTTTAGCCAAAAAAATAGTTCACCACAAAAAAAATACAAGAAAAATTAAAATAATTATTTGGGGTCAAAAAATGAAGGAATCTTTTAAATATAAAACCTTATCCCCTTTTAATTATCACAAATAATGTCAGGATATATGTTCAAGCCAAAAATAAATCTCAATACCTAAATATTTTCTACATTGTTACAAAAAAATAGAACATTCATATCATAGATATTCCTTTTTTGGTTTTATTAAAATTATAATAAATAATATGAAATGTTATTGCAAAAAAAATTAGAGTGAAGAGAACACAACCCAACCCCTTACAAATTATTCCATACATGAAAAAAATTATTATTTATATAAAAGAATTGCAACAAAAAATAATGTTTCTATATTTGGTGACCAAATTAAAATCTATTTCTCTGTTAACATAAGGGTCAATATGATATTTTTATTACTCTTGATAAGAATAGAGGAAGGCATGGGTGCATTATATTTTTCGTAAGAGGAATACTCATAAATGGTAACTAAAATAGAAATTAGTCTAAAATCTAGAGTACAAAATATTATAGTAAATGAAAAAGGAGGCACGAAGAATTTTTTTTACTAATATACTAACAATTTTGAGGCTGAAGGATCTATAGGTAGAGTCATGGCTCAAGGGGTGATAATGAACGTGTGAGCATCTTAATGATAAGGCTCTATAAGCAGAGTGAATTTCATTAGATCCAATGATCTATATTACCTAATATGGAAAATGGTTCCTTTATCATTTATAAATATTTATAAATTAGTTTTTATCACCATTAATATTTAAATATAAAATATTAATGCATAATCTAGTGAATATATCATGTGATCACTATTTATAGTTCTCAAAATGTCATTCAAATTTTTTTTCATGATGATTTTTATGAAATAATTTTCACTATTTTTTTATAATGATCTCCCTAGATGTTCCATATTAATGTGAATCAATACTTAATATCTAAGGGATCTTAACTAAATGTGCATAAAAACTAGAAATAACCATTTACATAGTCTTATAAAAACCATAAGTTTTTTTGTTCATCTCAAACACTTTTTTTTTAGATTTTATATAGAGGAAACATTAATATGGGGAGAAGATACACGAGGATGTGGATTATGAGATTCAATAGAATATAAGACTTAGAAAATGACATTCATGCATATATAATCAAGATTTAATATCATATAAAATATCTCAGCCTATAAATCCTCCAGTTTTCCCCTAAAAATATAAATTTATTGATTCATATGGATTGTCTAC
Organism: Viscum album; assembly: GCA_963277665.1. NCBI lineage: Eukaryota > Viridiplantae > Streptophyta > Magnoliopsida > Santalales > Viscaceae > Viscum > Viscum album. Next base: position 678,537,771 of record OY728155.1, on the reverse strand, counting down.
ATAAATAATATATGTTTGATATGAGATAGAATAATATAAACAAATCATTAAATATATTCTTAAGATGAAAGTTCAACTGAAGACTTAAAATATCATAATTTTTTCCCATTAATTAAAATATCAGTTAAAATATAAAAATATTCATTAGTAGTGAAGAGTGATGTTATAGAAGGAGGAGATGGTACAACTAGTTTCAGATGTGAACTCACATCAACTATTTCATCCTATAGAGGGGTAGTATCTCTATATAGAAACACCATACAAGATTATTCAATTTTTATTATTTTTAAATCCACTTTCATTTTAATATATTCAAACGCATTGAACTCATGATATTATAATCCACTAGATTCAATTATTTCCAAGTCACCATTATCAATGGAGTTTTATTTTACTTTTTTTGATGCATGGCTAGAAACATTATAAAAATATATTGAACTACTAGATTGGTCTCAAATTTAGGTAGCACTTTTATAGTAGAACTGAGACAAATCATTTATATAATATCTATTTGAGTAAGGTAAGATACCATTGGAAATTTTGTTATTGTTATTATCGTTCGTCCACCATATTAAGGTGTAACTTCTATAACATAATCATCAAATTCATAAGAACTAGATTTCTCACCCTCCAGTGATTCTTCCCCTTTCATATCCCAAGGAGTATTACCTATAAAATGATTTTATCTCCATTAATTAAATGATGGAGTGGAATGATATTTTTTTGAATATTATTCTTTCTCAAAATCCATATCCACAAGGGAATCAACAAATTGATCAAAACTATCTATTTCAACATCATCGTCAAACAAATCTATTCCATCACAATTTAATGACAAAAAAGATTCATGACTCACAAAAAAGATGTGTTATGGAGGAGATGATTTGGATTCCACTAACTAAATAATGACACATTATTCTCCATGTAATCATCTAGAATAATCATCTAAATCATCCAACAAAATTTCACCGTAATCCTCATATTCATTTTAAGTATAATATTCTATATTTTCTTCCAGTTTCTTTATTGGTTACAAATTACACTTTTGGTTCAAAGTGTTGTTCAATTGAATAAATTTAAATTATAATTTTTAATTTTGATCATTAAAATTTAACATTTTGAGATTAAAATTTATCATCATCCTTTTATAAATTGTCTGGTATAAATTGATACTACCTACAGATAATTAATTTTTATCCTTATTAGGAATGTGCCTTTTATAATCTAATAAATTTTATAAAAATATAGGTTATATAAAATAACTGAATAAAGACATATATTCTCTTAGTTAGTATATGTGTCTCCTAAAATATCTAGGTAGGAAAAAATATATCATATGATTTATTAAATTGAGAAATATTGTATTTCAATGACAAATGAAACCAAATTCCCCCTTCTTTATGAACATTGAATGATTAATAATAATTAAATACCTTTGGTATTCATCATCATGGACCATAGTAGTAGGACTTTATGGTTTTTTATCTCCAGTTAACTCTTCTATGCAAAATTTTATCTTTAAATTATATTTTCTCGTATGATAATTACATTAAAAATAGTCATTATACCATTTATGAGACATCTTTAAACACATTTCCAAAAATATATATGAAAACATTAATATTAATAAAATTATCAATGTCATGATGAAAACCCTATATTAATCTATTTCATGTTCCATATTTAAATAAAAATTATGTTCTAGGATCATATAAATCTTCTTTATTTTTCTCACCCAAACACATAGCCCAACCATGAATATAAATATGTTACCAAACTAAATACATAATCATTATTATCTATTTATAATTTACTTCAATTTTGGTCATGATAGATCGAGTAGAATGATTTGTCTCGACATGTTCAATATGTGTGATGGTTTAGTTTTTTTCACTTTCAAGGAGTCGATGCTTCATGATAAGCCAACACTATGAAATTATTCTTATTTAGAATATATATTAATATTCAGTTATCCTAATTCCATACATTGGTTTTGGGAGACAATTTTGGGAGGATGGATTGAAAACAATATAGTTTTACGGTATTCGGAGATGGATTCTATTACAAAAATGATTTAATTAATTTAAATTTATTTTTTATTAATGATTCATACATGATAAAAATGAAATAAAATTTAAAATAATTCTTAATTATTGAATAGATATTGTTTATTGACTGACATTGATCCTTGTTGGTGTTTGAGACAATATGGTAGCATGACCCACCATATGACTGATTGTTTTTCACATTAACTTATCCTACCACATGAATAAAATTTCATTCTATATTTCAGTGAAATCTTGTGATTATATGGTAGGTTGACCTACCACATAATCAAATTCTTTGAATATTATCGTGGTTTCTCAACTAACCTCATGTAAAGATTTCATGGAAACTCAATCATTACAGTATCTCTTATGATTATGGTCATGTGTGACCTATAAAACTTAAAATCAATTGGATTATAAATGATGTATTAAAATATTATATTAATTAAGAAAAATAAGGCAAATTAATTTAATGTTAATGTCCAAATAATATTTTAACAAGATTAAATCGATATGAATTAAAAAACACTATTAAATAATAAAAGACAAAGATAAAATAATCATTCCTAAGTTATGTCTGATATAAAACATTCTATCAACATTAAATTTTTTTATAAAAATATAATCCAATTAGTATTCAGTTTTAACGATATGAATAGTGACATCCCATATTTTTAAAATGATCTCATTGAATGTTATGTCTTACAACAATATTTTAGTTTGATAGTGAGGCACATTATTCATATAAATATTTATATAAATTGTATTATAAATATTTTCTAGGACATGTATATATTAATATACATATCCTAGTAATATGTCTTTCATACATGAAAGTCATGAATAAGAAAAACCTATAGATATGTACTCAGCTTATGCTGTGGATAGTTAAAAAATATTTTTCAATTAGACACTATGGCACTAGATAATTTCATAAAATGTTTTATGCACCAGAGGTTCTTACTTTATTAACTATGAAACAAGTAAAATCCCCATTTTAATAACTAACTAGTTCAAATTCATGTCCTATTGAGTAAAACAATCCAAAATTTCTTTTATTCTAGATATATTTACAAACTATTTAAGCTATATATAAATGTGATTCTATAGGAAATTCTTGAAATAATGAAGACATTAACACACACAATTTTATATCGTTTTAACATGATATTATTTATTGTAAACTCCCAATCATACCTTAAGAAAATGTTCCACCAATTAGGTATCATAGTTTCGTTCAAATATAAATTAGTGCTCATACTCATTGGAGCATCAATTCCATTTATTCCATTCAGACCAAAATCATGAATTTTTTTAATTACATTATATTAAAAAAATAAATAATTGTTTTAAAAAACCTAAAAAACAAGCATGAATTTTAATTCTCCAGGTAAAATAATTTCAAATTTATCATTAATATGTTTAATAAATTCGATTTGAAATGGGTTATTAGATGCAACCGTAATTATATCCTAAAAATGTATTTTTATTTCTAAAATATCCTTTGATTTTATTTTGATAAATAATGCACAAGAAACTATACCTTATGAAAATTCTATTTCGAAAATAAAAGATCCATGCCAATTATATCTTTCCCTAAGAGATAGTTCTAAATTATATTGTTATTTTGAAAGATTAAACACATTATTTTGAATATGAGGTTTTAAATTTTATGTACTTTTCTACAAATACATCTTCCCATTAATAACCATTTTATAACAAAATCTTAACATATATTTGATATAGTATGGAGCAGAGATGTGCTGGAAAAGAAAGATGTATTCTAATGGATTTATATCTTACTACCAATGTAAAGGTTTATTCATAATAGATACCCTCCTCCTGAATATAACTTTTTCAAACCAATCAATCATTTTTTATAACTATAGTAAATGACACGTCAACCTTGTTTCAATGCACTGATTTTGTGGATATAGTCAATTAGTCATTGGGTCTCTGAACTGATTCATGATATTATTTATTTCAAACTGATTATATAATTATTATATAACTATAACCCAATATTCGAAATTTATTTATTCATTTATGTTATTTGGATAAAATATATAGAATTTGTCTTTTTCTTCAAACTAGTTTCTAACAGGGTCATGTGTTTTAGTTCCTCTATCTAGATCACCTATATAGACATCTAAAGGATGATATTTATTGGGTTAATAGTTCCATGAATTGATGTGTATGGTCCATACAAGTATTCTAATAGAAAAGAGGGTCGTGTGAGATTTATCAAATTAATCAGTACTATAGTCAGAGGACATAAAGGCATTATTGGTATTTAAATTTTCTATATCATCCTCCATGTTTTAAATAGAAGGTATGGGTTCATCTAGGATTTCCTTATCTAAAGTGATATGTAATGATTAAATTACAATAATATAATTTTTATTAAAGACAATTTAATACATAATATAATCTTAATAACCAATTAAATTTCTTTAATAAGTTTGTAGTGAAACTTTTGACTACATTTAATTTTATATTTTAAATAATTACTTTTTATAGAAACACTAATGTGATTTTAAATATGTTTTATATTATTCCAATGAACATTTGGATTATTATATAATATAGCTATAATCATAAACCTAATTAATTTATATAATGATTTATAAATATTTTCATCTAAAATTAAGATTGTTATATCTTGTATTCTAAGTAGTGTCTATGAAATTTCATGGAGTGTTATGTTCCTCCATTTAACAACCACATTTTATTGAATAACGATAAATAGTTTTCTGTATCCATATTATAAAATTAATGATTCAAAGGCTTAATTAAAAATTTCATGACGATTATCATTCCATATGGTTTTTAATCTAAGTCAACTAAGGTTTTCAATATATTTTATTAAATTTTAAAATAGAAATGGGATTCAATTTTTTGTTCCAGTAAAAGTACTTATGTGTAAGTTGAATAATTGTTACCAACTAGAGTTTATAAATGATATTTTCTTCTTTAAATAAATTTCAATTATATAAAATATTATTACACACATATAATATATAGTGAAATAAACAAAAACTTATTCCATTAATAAAAATATTTACATCAGTCAATGGATAAACCAAAAAAATGCCAAATATTACTAGCTGAAAAAAAAGATAAAAGTTAAAGGCAACAAATGGAAAATATAGATCACTATAATCTATTATAATTATCCTTCCAACATAATAAACTATAAAAAAAATAAAAAATATTATTAAACTATTTTACATTGTATTAAATTGAAAAATTAAACCATGATAAGAATTTAATTAAATAATGAATGAATGATTGAAGTGGTGTTTATAAGAGATAATGTGAAAGTTAGAATAATAACCTGAATATTAAGAATAGCAACTTAACTGTCAGGAATATTAAAATGAACATTGTAACAGTAAATCAAAATCAAAATAATAAATTATGGAAAAAATAATTTTTATCATTGGTAATTTAATTATATATGAATATTATAATGTTAAAAAATTAATATCGTGATTAAAACACTCAAATAAAATATAATGTCATTTTTAATAAACTTTATTTTATTGTATTTCTTAGAAATCGAAATTTTTATATAAGAAAATAAATTTAAATAGGTTATAAATTTATTTTGATAAAAATAAGATGATTTTTTAAATCATAATGTTGATGTTTTCCAAATGTTATCTTTTCGTAATTTTATGAAATATTTCTATTTCCATGTGAATAGTAAAAATACAATTTTAACGTAACCAATATATCTTAAATTTCCCCATTCATGATGTAATAATGAACTAATACCTTCATGAATATTTTGTTGGACTATGATATATTTAATTTAAAAAATTATTCATTCATATAAAATTAAATTAAATTCTAATACAAAAATATATTTTTCAAAAGCTAAAGTAAAATGTGATTCCCTAAAATATCAAATTTTCTTTCATTCCAAATTCCATTTTAATAAGTAATTAATTACAATTATAACAATGTTTAAAGTATTAATATACATGATATTATATTTTTATATGATTTATATAGTAAAAAATTCATCTTTACATGTTTTACCTTGATATATTATTTTCTTCAATATTTTATTCTAATAGTACCCATATCCTCATGTAAAGATAACCCCTCTCCCTCCCCAGGAAAAAACACTAAAACCACCATTCTGAAGACTTATATATATATACATATGAGAAAATAAATCATCTCATGACCTTTATAATTCACATTCGGATAACAGATGAAATTATGAAATATAATAAAATTACTACAATTTATAAATAGTGGAAAATTTAAATAAATTCACATCCAGATCAATATATTAGATAATTAATGATTAATATTGATGAGGCATAAAATATATGAAAAAAGTGGGATACATGGTTTTAGTAATTCTCAAACACAATTCCTTTTCTTTGGGTTATCCCACTTTCACAAAATGTTGGGTGCGAATATTCCTTTTGTGTCCCTTAATTGTCATTCAATTATTAATAAATTTTCTTTTCCTGTATAAACTTTTTTCCACCTCAACATTTATGTCTAATAAAAAGGTTTTCTAAAATGAAATTTATTTACAAAACAAATTATTGAGTCCTAATGAGTTGTTTCTTACCCAAATAATAATGATATTTTATTTCCATGTATTATCTTTCTTTATCATTTGGTAGAACAAAAGATTTTTCATGAATGTATGATTTCTGAAATTATTTTAAGACAATTTTATTTTAATGTGTTATTTTATCACTAAAATTTTAAAATGTTCTACATGACATTCATGATTATATAAATTTTATGATGTGATGGGGGCATGGAAAGATATAGCCCTCAAATTATTAGGGTAATGTGATGAATCTCATCATATAATGTGTATTATGTAAACAAAATGATTATATCATTGTTCAAAATGATGCTATTATGATAATGAAAATATATTATGCATGATCATGATGTTATCATTGTTTACAACTCAATATGGTATTTGAATAAAAATACATGATTATTAATTTTAATCTGTTTCAACATTCCATAACTTGATCACATGTTTTCCCACAATAGAATGATGATAATTCCATACTTATTATATGATGATGATGATTTTGAAAACCCATGTTATATTTGTTTATATCTGTTTTCATCATCTTATTGGTTTTTTAGCTCACCCATTTTCTGATGTGTATCATCAACTGATTACATGTACAAAAGGGAAAATGTTCATTTTGGAGGACAAATAATGATGATTTAAATAAATATTTATTTTTTATTATGAACAAGTTATGTATGAACCTAATATTCCCAACACACTAATTCTTTTGACCCATGATTTAGAACACTTTTTTTATATAAAAAAATAATGTAATAGATATGAATGAAAAATTTGGGTGGTTATTTTTGGAATCAAATCATGGATTAGTTAGTTTGGGAATTTGGGTTGGGAAACATTAGTGAAAACCATTATGACAAGAATTTGTAAATGTAATCATCTAAGAAACCATGTTTTAGAAAAGGCAAGAAAAGGGGATCCCATAATATATATTTAGAGTTAATAGATAAAATTAATAGATTATTTATGCATGAATTTTTTACTTGATTTTTTTTAACACATTTCTATTTTAGAAATTGGTTGGAATGATGAGAAACTAGGCTAACATCCTATGTAAGAGAGAATAAAATTATTTACAGAAAAAGATCCTCAATTATATTATTGGTGGAGTTCAAAACATTTTGGTGATGCTTACCCAGCTATCTCAGGATATGGAAAATATCATAAACCATATGGAATTTTCACCTTAACCAAATAAAGATTAACTAGATATTAAGTCATTTATGTTTAAATAACCACTGAAATTTAATAGATCATCTCATACACTTGTCATGGAGAAGTATATTAACTCAAAAGAGAATATTTTTTCTATGATCCACAACTCTAATAATAATAAGGTGACTCTAACAGTGTATCATTTACATGGACCAGCTGATCTGTGTGGGAATTGAAAAAGAACACTTTGATGAAGGATGAAATGGATGATATAGAGTGAGAAGACATTGAAATTTTTTATTAAAAACTATTTCCCACATAATATTTTAATAAATAATGATATTTCATATTTATTAATAAAAAATAATGGGAATCAGTCACTATTTATGAGAATTTTTTTACAAGTCCTTCCTGATTCACCTCATGATTTTATATTCTCAAGGATAGAGAAATAGAGAAATTCTTTAGTTGTTTAAACAAAACCTTTTAAAAGATCAATCAATCTGAGTCTTTGGGTGTTCCGAATATGTAGTTTGATGTGATCTAAAAGTAGATAAAAATTTAGAAGAATGGTTATATTTTTTGAGATAATAAGAGAATAATGAATTTTCAAGATGGAAGGTTAAATGGAAAATGAGGAAAGAGGATCCAAATAACCACATGTTTAGAATATGGGAATAAACATCATTCAAGTTTCATTAATGGGAAGGGTAAATGAACCATGTTTTGGGTAGAATACCATAATGCTCTTGAATTTAAAATATAAATGAATTATCTGACCGAAATGATGGAGGAAAAGAAGAAACCATGTAATGAATCAACCAAGGATCAATGATTCAATTGTAGAGAGCATGGTAACTAGGCATTCCATTGCACAAATCCTTTTGACATTGAGGGAAATAACTATTAGAAACCATCAAAATAAAAATCTAAAACAAAATATTATTTCATTACATCTTATGAGGTTATACAAGCTACACTACAAATTCACTCAATAGTAGAAATATTTTATTTAATTCTTGTTCAATACATACCTTTATATCATGTAAGTTTTCTAGAACTATTGAATCAAATCCATAATACATTGAATTATATATATAATTAAAAAAACATTGTGGTGTGATCATTTAACCTTTGTGGTATACTCATCTCATGTTATCATATATGGGATGCTTCTTCTAGGGAATCTCATAATCATTACCATAGAGGAATTCGATCATATTATGGGCATAGATTAGACCTCAATATCCAGGGAACACATCATCATATAAATAAAAGGAAACCTATTTTCAAATCACGAACTATCCCACTATCCCTTATAAATTTTAGGATTATCCTGAATCTCCTTTAGAAAATACCACATAATGTGGGTGTTGATAACATACAAAGAAGCATAAATTTCCTAAATGGTTGAGTCAAAGGAAGGTATCAACCTAGAGGGAATTTACATTTTGAGCTAATACATGCTTGTATTTCCTGAGAAGTTACCGAGACTTCCCCCATTCCATGAGGTATCATTCTTAATATCACATATACCTAGATCTACCCATATATCTAAATGCCCCTATAGTATGGACATGTTCTATTCATAGTGTAAATGAATGGATCAATTTAGATGTATATTTAATTCCAAGATCTCAACATGATCACCATAAAGAACAATTATCATCTTCCAAGTATTAATGAATTTTTCAATATACCACAATGAGATCAATAATTATCAAAGATATATCATTATTTCTTATATCATCAACTTATGTCGGATAAGTAATATATTGAGAAGACATCATTACATAAAATTTTGGGTACTATTAGTTCATAGTGATGTTTCTAGAACATACTAATTCCCTTATAATATTCTTGTATTTGATGAATAAATCCTTTAGAGAAAACCTCGACAAATTTTGGGTTGTGTTTGTCGATGATATTCTCAATTACTCTATTATAATGGAGGAACATGAAGATAACCATAGTATTGTACTTTAAAAATTAATAAAATGTGAGAATTTATGCTTAGCTCATAATGTATTGGTTATGGATGCAGTAAGTCACATTATTGGGGCATGTAATCAAAAGTAATATACATTATGTAAACCCTTAAAAGAAAAAGCAATGGTGGGATGGTATATACCCACAAGAGTAATGTAAATCTATAGATTTCATGTCCCTTCAGGGTACTACTGATGTTTTTTGATAAAATTATCATGATTTTATATCCCACTATAAATGATAACATGGAAAGGGGTATAGTTTTTATTGATGAGATAATGAGAGGAAATATTCAAGGTACATACAAAAAGGATAATCATTTGACTGGTACTCACACTACCAAAACATAGAGAAGTTTTTTGTAAATAATTATTCTTTGAAGAATTTAATGTGTTTTATGGTGAGGAAGAATGATAATGTGACAACCTACTTCTCATAAAAGATGAAGATCCTTGAACATAACTATTAGAAATTTGATCTAGAGTTAGCCACATTCACCTTCTCTATAAATATTTGGATTCACTATCTCTATAGTGAGACGTGTGACATATATATCGACAATAACATTCAAATGTATATATTCATACATAATGATATCTACATGAGTAAAATAAGATCATTAAAGTGAATTGATGACTATGATTTTTCAATTCATATATTTCTCGAAAAGTCAAACACAAAAAATAATGGTCCTAGGATAAAAGAACCTGCTACATAATCTATTATGTGAATTTATAAAGACCATATAATTATGGATATGAAAATAATAGATAGAGAAATCATAAAGGTAGGGAAATCATCCTACCATAAAAAAATTATTTCCCAACCATCTTATCATGAGATATTAATGTAAGCACAACCAAACAATTTGGACCTACAAAAGAAGGTTAAAGAATTAAAGTATGTGAATATATATGAGTTTAGTGTAAATGTTGAGTTTGTGATTCATCTTTGAATGAGTCTATATGCATCTTAATCACTTTAGATAAATAATGAGGTAATGTTAATGCACATATCTCACCATTCTCTATCAATTAGGGAAGTACAATGAGGTTTTGTGATCATTGAGAGGAATTCTAGTGGGAAAACATGATGAAAGTGATTACAATGTAAATATCAAGATGCATTGTATGTTAGTAATTTAATTTATATTGATAGTTTCCCAATGGGATTATGTATCTTTTGACTATACCAATGTTGAAATGAGAAAATATAACTATGTACTTTTTCACTAGTCTCCCAAAGACATCGAATGTAAATAATGCATTATGGGTTTTGGGGGATCAACTCACCAATACAACCCTCTTCATTGCTATTTTAGATGATTTATCTCTTGAAAAAAAAATTAATGTTATATGAGAATAAAGTAGTGAGGTTTTATAGGGTTACACTTTTGTTTATCTGTGATCATGATCCCAGTTTCATATATCAATTCATTAGAAGCCTCCATCATTTTTAGTATTTTATTTAATTTCATTATGGAATATCACCCCCAAATTAATGGAAAATATGAAATAGGACGTCAGACACGTGAGTACATAAAAAGAGCCTACTTAATGGAATTGTAATGCAAAAAAATACACATATCCCATTGGTTTATTTCTCACAAAACAACATCTTTAATACAAGGATTCATATATCTCTATGTGAAGCTGTGTATTAGATGATATTTAGAACTACTATTTTGGGGGTGAAAATGGGCAACAAAATCAGTATTGACTAGATCTTGTGCATGAGATGGTAGAGAATGTTCATGTTATCTAGAAAACTATAAAATATTTTTATAGTTGTAAAATAAAATATAATAATAACCATGAAATGGATTTGGAGTAGGAAGAGGGAGATTTTTTTCCTCGGTATATCACCCTGGAATAGATTCATGCGGTTTGGAATGATTGGGTAGCATTTCCCAAGGAACATTAACCACTTGGAGATCCATGATCTCAATAGAGCAGTGGCCAATCACCTTTAACTATTACCAATAATGGATCCAGTAAATGTCATGTTTTTAGTATCTATCCAATGGATTTACATCCCAAATCCCTAACATTTAATGAATTTGGAGGTTTTAAAACTAGAGAATAACCACTCATATAAAGAAAACATGGTGAAGATCATGGGTTGTAGAGAGAAATTTATATGTAAGAAGATGAGTCACCTTATCAAAGAGTTGTGGATGAACCAAAAGTATGAAGAGGCTACATGGTAACCAATAGAAAAAATTAAATGTATGTACTCTCTCGTATTCTCAACCGATAATATTATTTGAAATTTGGGGGATGAATTTTCTAAAATGGGGAATAATTTAACAACTGAGAGTTTATAAATGATGTTTTCCTTTTGAAATAAATGTGTATTATATTATAAATTATAATATGAAAAATATTAAAAAGGGAAACCAAAAAATATTATACCATTAATGAATACCATTATCCAAGTCAACAATGAAACTCAATAAAAAGAAATATATTACTTTTGTAAAAATTATAAAAAGAAAAAGAAAAATTGGGATAATATGGATCTTTCTAATTTATTAAAATAATCTATCTAATGAACAATAATATAGAAAAAATATATTAGTAAACAAATTATCATTATAAAAAATTAATATATAGAAACAAGAGATTAATTGATGTGAAATATGAATGAAAGAATCAAGAAGTATTTAAAGGTGGTAATGTGACCGTTAGATTAGTAATCAGATTGTTGAGAATAGTGATTAACTGAAACTTATTTTTATTAATGAGGGGAGGTTAAAGATCCCTACACAAAGGCTTCCAAGAGTTAAAAAGTGATGGAGGCTAAGTGCCTCACCTTGTTTGAAATAAATATAGTCAGAAGGAAGGGAAACCAAGGAATCATAGACAATTAGAGGGTCCACCTGGCATCCCCTACAGGCAAGAGCATCCGCCGCAAAATAGTGACCACACCAATGAGAATAATAACATAACTTTTAGATCTGTATGTTAACCTAATAATAATTAATTTAAATACAAATATTATTAATAATTTCTACTTTAATTAAATATAAATATTGTAATGTAAAAATAATTATATCATGATTAAATAGTCAAATAAACTATAAGTACGTTTTTAACAATCTCTATATTTGGGTAATTTATAAAAATAATATTTCATATATTAAAAATGAAATTTACCTATTTTAGTTATTTATTATGATAAAATTAATTTTATTTTTGAAATTATGACATATAAAATTTTCAATCATTATTTTTTTGTAATTTTCAAAAATACATCAATTTTCAGTTCAATAGTAAAATTACAATTTTTCACAAAACCAGTGTAACATAAATTACATCATTCATGATATAATAATGACCTCATTATTTATAGAACATGAGGATCATCCAATATATATTTAACATCATCAATGTTCTGTTAAAATAAAATTAACTTAAATACCAAACCTAAAAATTATTTTACAAAACCTAATGTCAAAAGACATTTCTTAAAAAAACAATTTTTCTTTCCTACTAAATTCCTTTTTAATGTTACTAATGAATTAAAATTATAAAGAGGTATAAAACGAAGAAACCATTGTATTATATTTTGATATGATTTATATGGTCAAAATTTCACTATATCATATTTTACTTTTGATGTATTATTTTAATTAATATTTTATATTCAAAATACCACTCTCATTATGTGAAATTAAACCTTTTCAATCCCCTTGAAAAAAAAATCATACTCTACTTTACAAATCCTAACCACTTTAAAAATCATTACAATCAATCCTCTTATAATCCTTGAGGTCGTTCTAGGGAAATACAACACTAAATATCACACGATTTTAATTTCATACAAGATAATCTACCCCGTGGATTATGTAAGGTTCAATCAACCATTGATATATTGTTTCTAATTTTTATTATCTTTATTTTTTAACTACACATTTCGTAACCAGCCCAAATAATGTTTATTAAAACATAAATTAAAATTATATTAATTATGTTAACCTATTATAACTATCATTTTTATTATTTAATTTTTAAAAAAAATTCCCATTCCCTATCTCCCGTTAATGTCCAGTCAAATGTCGGTTAACCAACTATGAAAAAATTTCCATATCAACACTTATAAACCAAATCATGGATCATTATTATGAATTTTATATAATATATATACATTAAAATTTATATAGGATATACATCTTGAATTAATTATAATAATGTAAAAATTATATTTACCAAAATAGAGAAATTGAAGCTAAATAATAAATTTTTAAGTACAACATGATATCAAAATGACTAACCTATGACCAAGAAAATATTTAAATACAATAAAAACGACTATATTTGATAAATATTTTAATAATTATAATTATGAATTTTTGGATCGATGTTTCATTCATTCTAATTGTGGTATTTAGGAGGGGGAAAGCGATGAAATAAAAATTGAATTAAGGATAGGGGAATTCCCAAACCCAATTCCTTTTCATTGGAATGTACCTATTCCATGAGATATTATATGTGTATATTTATTTAATGATCCTTAAATATCATTTTATTTTTATTTCATTTTCATTTACTGGGATATACATGTTTGTAACTCGATTTTTTAAGTCAAAAACAATGATTTTACAAAAAAAATTTTATTTCTAAAAGAAATTTTTGACTCCTCATGTGTTTTTTATTATCAAATAAAAATTTTCATTTATTCAAAAGTTTTATATCCATTTTCCATTTTGTAAAACCATTGTTTTTTTCAAGAATGTACAATTTTGGAAATCCTTATGAAACCCATCCATTTCTATGGGATAGTTCATCACTGTAGATGTTATACATTTTATGTGGCATGCATGATCATGTATAACATATTATGTGATCAGTTTTCCTATAATTATATATCCCCCCAATGCATTAAGTATTGCGATATATCTCATAAGATAATGTGTATTATATTTGAACAAGATTTTGACTTTTTATAAATGATTATCTTATGATTATGTACTTAGGTCATGCATGAATATAATGTTACCTTTACTCACAACTATGTGTGGTATTTGTAAAATATGAATTGATATTTCATTTTTTGCGATTCCATATTACATTCCTTTATCAGATGTTTTCCCTCATGATTTTTAAGATGATACCATAATTATGAAATGATGATTATGATTATGATCACCCATGTCATATTGATTCAGGTCCATTATTTATCTTCTTAGAAGGATTTTTTGTTCTCCCTATTCTTTTATGTATATCATTATGTGATTACATGTACAATTAAAAATGTGAGATTTTATAAGAATAAATAAGATTGATTTATGTGAATGTTTATTTATTATTCTGTACAAGTTATCTATCATCATAATTTTCCAAACACACTAAAACTATTGATCATTTATTTGTATCTTTATTATTTTTTTATATTAAAATGTTCTACTGGTAATGGAAGAAAAATTCGGGTCTCTATAATATTCAAAAAAACATAAAAATCATATTTTCATACAATTATAATAGAAACTATATCAAGTATAAAGATTTTTTTGAACCAATTCTAATGTTTTTTGATTTAATCCACTTTCTTTAGAGTAAAATAAAATTTCTTTCGTCCCCTTTTGATTGAAATTATACACATTATATTTTTTGCTTTATATATTGGGTTATTTCTTGACTAATAATTTCTAAGATAGCCTACTGTTAGAGTGTATATTTTCGTGTCTTAGACTCATACACAACATTTATTACTAATGATTAATTATTAATATTTAGGAAACCTTTTTAGAAAATAAATAATTAAAATTAAAAACATAAACATAATCATTTTTAAAATTAGTAAACAATAAAGAATTCATAGAATACAAATTTTTCAAGTATTAGATTCAAAATTATCATTGTAAACATCATAAAAAAATTATACATACTTAAAGTGTCATATTTTAAACCATAGACAAACAATACTTTATAAAATAATTTTTTTAGGGATACAAATTTGACAAACTCCAATTATTTTTCAAATTATATTGTCACCAAACGTGTCATGTCCACCACCCACTATTATTAAAATCACAAATCATTATTATCCTCCTAGTTTATGTTTAAAACATCCAATATTTAGATACCATATAATTATTTTGGATCTCTTCATGTAAATTTTCTGTATAAAATAAGACAAGAAATGATTTTGGTAGCCACAAAATCCATGGTGAATTGAATATTAAAAAATAAATATTTTAGAATCCAAAATTATTTCATATGTTTTCCAATATTAGAATTAACAGATACAGAGGTTGTAACACCCCAGGTAAATAAAGAATATGACATTTTTATATTTATCCCTATTTGTGAATAAAATGTTGATATTAATTTAAAGGTAATGCTATACTTTATGGCTTACCCTATACGCAACAACGAGTTCCTTTGAAATCTTACGTTGCACTATAATAATAAAATAATATTATTTTAAATGGTAGTTAACACATAGCCGTTGTAATGGTGGGAATGAACAGAACTAACTGAAAAATGATTATATATGTTTTTCAAATATTTTTACTTTTTTACAATTTAGGTTTGAGGATTAAAAATGTGAATGAATTCAATTTGAAGCGTAAACATTCTAATATTCATTAGAAGGTCGATTAACCGCCTTTTTATGGAGAACCTCTTTTAAATCCATTTCATGAAAATTTTATGTGTTATATTTGACAAAATAAAATTATTCTTTAGAATCGAGACATAAAAATTTACTTTGTGTAAATTTTTGGTATCTTTCCGATAAAGTTCATTTTTAATGAATAGTAAAAAATGTTGTATTTTAATTCCAAAACTTATTTTAATCTAATTTATTTATATGATTAGATTATATTTTTAACTGTTTTTAAAGTAAAATTAGAATATATTTTAACCATTTAATCCAATAGTGGTCATTAGAATTAATTTCACTTTGAAATTGGACTTAAACTACTGTCAATCTTTTAATAGATATTGTTTCTTAAAAACACGCTATTTGTTTTGAGAGTGGGAATTAATTATTAAATTAATTAATGCAACTTATATGTTTTTAATTTTGTGAAATAGAAATCATTTTCGAGTTCGGAATATCAAATATATCTCAGGGTGAATTTTTGGTATTTTTCTGAAAAACATCAATTTTTGGTGAATAGAGAAACCACTAAGTGGTAGTTAAAGAAACCAATTTTGCGTTTAAATGAAACATTTCCACCTCTATGAATAGTAACTTTTATGATTATTAATCGCGATTAGAGGTAATTAGTGTAGTTTAAGGTAAAAATAATATTTTAATAATATGAAATGAACATGAAACATGTCCTACCCTTTTTGGATGTGTCATGGCACACCAAGAAAATCCTTGGGCCAACTTGGGGACCCCATGGAGCCACTTTGGTTGGAAAATGACATAAATACCTTTTTATTTAAAGTTAAAATAAAAATGTCACAAACATGAGTTATTTTTCTAAAACAATTTTTAAATGGGGTAATACAAGTCATATTTTTGACTATAAATATTAATTATAAAGATACAAATATTTCCTACATCATGATATTTGTTTTATAATTTTTAGAAATTAAATAAATTAAATTATTTATGACACCATAATGATGCAGTGATTACCTCATTATTTAACGATTTAAATAAAATGAAAAGATAATGTAAAATCTAAGACCTAAACATATCAAAAAACTATTGGATGGGTGGATTTAGAACCCTTATAACCTTATCCTATAAATATATAATTGTGGGACCTTTTTTATCTGAAAATCATTTTATAATAAAGTATTGTTTCTTAACTTTCCAAGAGTGACCCTCCTCTCCTCTTATAAAAGGTCCCCACCTCTACCTCCTTACCCACACCTCTCAAGCCTTTGGATCGGACAAAACCTCCCCATTTCATCTCTCCACATCCCACTTTTCATCATTGAAGCCTCACTTTGGGCAGAATAATTTCCAAGGAATCCTTTGAGCTCAAATCAAAGAGAGTTACCCGATTTAAAGGTAATGTCTTCCCTTGTGTTCTTTTGTTTTATTTTGCTTCTCCAAACCCCTAAACACATTTTATTACTTTTTTTTGTAATGAAAACAGTATCGTAAATATACTATGATGTTTTTATAAGAATTATTCAAGCTAAACGTTCACAAACCTCTGTATAATTGTTAAAGAACATACTGTTTCTGTGGATGGCGAATTACTACCTCACGAAACGATGATTGTTTAATATTCTTTTAACACCTTCAAAGGTGGCCATTAAGATGTCACTATATTTATATATGATATATAATATGTTTATGTTTTCCTTAATCTTCTGTATTTTTCATTTATGGCATAACTTTATGGTTTCCATTATTGGTATACGTGAAATCTTCATTTCAGGAAGTGCGGACTACCGCCCCCTCAAAGTGATTTGATTCGTTAATGCCATATGTGGGACGTATAAAGGATGGAATTAATGGTACTACATATTATATCCTACTATAATTATAACATACCTTTATATAATTATTATTTCATTCTATTGAATACAAAAAAAAGAAATGAAAGTAGCGTTCATGCGTACGTACAGCTTACCGTCTCCATGAACAGTACATTTCATTTCTTATCTCCAAATGTTATGTACTATTATAAGTACATATATATAATGGATATAAATGTAATATATTACATATAAATTATGGATATTATTCTGGAATTTTAATATATATCTCTCATTTTTTTAATTCCTTTAATATGACAAAAAATGAAAGTAGCGTTCATGCGTACGTACAGCCTACCGTCTCCATGAACGGTGCTTTTAATTTTTTTATCTACAAATTCTATGGAATAGTATAAAATGAATATATACTGAATATATATGAAATTTAAAGCATTAATACTATTCTGGTGATGATGTACCTATAACTACATGATAATTTCTTTTCCAACAAGTTCAATTTTTCTCATGTACCGAACATCGACAAAAACGTTTAATATGAACTCACTTTATTAACCAATTATTATAACATTATAATATGTGATATGAACTGAATAATAATATTTAATGGAGGTCCTTATGAAATGATAAATTGACCTAATTTTATTATTCAGGAGACTAAAGAACGATCGAGTCATGTCTGACACGAGGTAAGGGATCCAACCTCTCTCTTTCTTTTTAAGTACTCTCTTTTATGTCATTTCTTTTAAGCTCATATTTCATATGTTTGGGGACATTATGTTATATTCCCCATACTCTACTTTTTATTTTCATATTATTAGAGAACCTATTTGATCTCATAAATTCATTTTTGGATGTTTTAAGTGGCGCCGTTAGGCTGCCGAGTTTTTGTAAGGGATTTTTCATCTCACTTTTATTTTCGTGACATTTATGCTACGTTTGCCACTATTTCGTTTGAGTGGTGTATGTACTGCCCATTATTATAATCTTTTTGTAATATAATTTCATTTATGGGTATTTATATCTTCATTGTATGACCCTTCTTCCATGGGGTGTACGTTTCGAAAGTTACCCAACTCGGTAAGGGGACCTTTCACCCTCCTCTTTTTAAAAGACTTCTTTTGTTAGGTCTTTTAATTCACATAATATTATGTTGGGATATGTTATTATATATACTTATTTATTTAAATTTTATTTCCAAGTGATGAGATACCATTTTCTCTCTCATCAACTCGTTTTCTTAATTTTAAAGTGACGCCGTTAGGCTATCGGATTTCTATAAGGGAACTTCTTAACCCACTTTCAAATCTTTGGGTTAAACCTCTACTTCTTTATTTTATTATTCCAAGATTATGTGTGTAATATCTATGTTGTAATTTCCAAAAACCTTTTTGTAGATATACTATTTCTACACCTAATCATCTCATTGATAAATTCTTACGAACTTGTATGGGAAATAATAACCCAATCTCATTTCATTGAGTTAAATACCTATGTCATTGGTTTTGTTTTTCTATGATTATGTGTGAATGACCTATGATGGTTTCACACTTAATATCCATTTATATTGGGTGTATTTATATTTCTGACAAATAATTATGTGAAATATTTATCCTTAATTTAATGATACCGTCTTTATAATGGATTCCATCTCAATTTACATTTCTATTGAGACTTAATTGTTGTTATGCACCAATTCACTATTATATGGTGTGTATACTGTCCTTTGACATATTATATCATGAATCCCTTTATTCTCATGATATTATAAAGATCAGATTAAAATGTTATTCTGCAATTATTTGTATTCAAGTGTCTCTCATTTTTTTAAAACTCTTTAACAAAAATATCGTTTTAAATGTTTTGAAGATTCATTATTCTAAATCTTTATATTTAATGTCCATGTTTTCAAAATGGTTTTCAGTATTTATTTATATGGACATTAATGTTTTAAAATTATAATTCCATTAAAATATTCAAAGTGGTATGGGAAACATTGATTCAAAAATCTCTTTTAAATGGTTTTTGAAAATGGATTGATTAATTCAATATCTTGGAATTACTTATTCTGATTGGAAATGAAATGTTGTTATTGAAATGTTTATATTTTCAATATTTTATGTGTAATGATGGTAATTGGACATTCTACGGGTGGTTATGTGATAAACCATATGACGGGTGGTGCCGTGAATACTAGGACGGGTGGTTACGTTATAACCTACAATGAATTGGGTATGAAAGTCAGCCGTATGGCTATTCCATTATGTGATATTTTTGGAAGTTGACCATATGGTTATTCCATTTAATTATGTTTATGTCCCAAGTTACCTTTATATGTTATATATATGGGTTTTATGGTAATCTTTTGGTTACAAAAGGGTAAGTAATGATATTTTATTCAGTGAAGAGTTTTTACTACTTCCTAAAGGTGAAAGGTATTACTTTGATAAAGTATACATGGTTTACCTGTTGTTTTGAAAAACTAATAGTTTTCATTCATTTTGTATCCCTTACTGAGCTTTTTATGCTCACCCCAAGTTTTTTTGAAATGTTTTTTATAGGACTTAATGTGGAATAGGGTCATGGATAGGATCAAGGGAATGCCATGCTATCTAAAACATGGAACTAGACATGTTTCTTTTTAAGAGTTTTTATTTTATTAAAATTTAGTAGAAGTGAATACTTTGTAATATTTTGAGATGTAATAGTCATGTGCTAATTCTATAAAACTCTAATCCTGAAAATATCCTCAATGTGAATTATTCATTTAATTCAATATTAAGTAAGGTTTAAGGTTGGGGCCTTATAGTTGGTATCAGAGGTCGATTTAGATAACTTTAGACGTTAGGGTATTCTCTAAGCATAAGTGACATTACCATAATGGTTAGGATTTCAGAAAGAGTCCTAGTTTTAGATAATGTGAATGAGTAAGTATAGCTTAGTTTTTATCTTCCTCTTTAGTACATGATGGTTTTGTTGTTACACGCACACTAACATTTCTGTTTTTAGTAAATGGATGGATCTAGCAGGCACCAAAGTGACAATGGATTTGATGGAAACTGTGGTGGTTCTCTGATGAAGAGACTGGATAAAATGGGGGATTCAATGAGGAATCTCATGGTTGTGCTAAACCAACTATCAAGGAGTCATGATCAACCACTTTAACCTTGGCGAGTTCTCTAATGCATCATGTACGAGATGAAAAACTCGTTGTGGAAGTTCAGGTAATAATTATAAAGGTAATCATTAGGGTTTATATGATCCTTACTTTTGAGGTAATTATGGGTAATTATATGTTATGATGGGAAATGAAAGTCATGAGATAAAATTGAGGTTAAAATATGTTATGATTATTTTTGAAGATTTTATCTCGTTTTGGGGAATGTTTTAAGAATTATATAGTTTTGGAAAAAGGACAACATGCCGACCATGTGACAACCCGTCACGTCGGACAAAGGTGTGGGAATCGAACCCACAACCAAAGTGCAATTGGTATTTATCACCTACCACTGGACTACGTGAAGTCCCTGGTTAGTTTGACTAATTCTTTTTAGTTATATAATTTTAGGAATTAAGAGTAAGTTGATTTTGGGTTATCTATGGAAATTTATTAACCTATCATGGAGGATATGTGATTAGGTTAATTACATTTCTATACGAGACTTTAAGAGCAACTGATGTTGTTTGGAGATAAATCTTCTGATTTAACTTGGAAGACAATGTGACTAAATCCTTCAAATATTTGTGTTTCAATCTTAGTTTTTTTTACTTTGAATAATTTTATGGACAAATTTTTTATCGAATGGTCCTCGTTGAACTTTGGGTTTTGTTGGACAAATTTTGGAGATTAAGAATAGATTTTCTTTTTATAAAGGATTATACTTTTGTGGATTATCTAATCACATACTAACAATTTTGGTTTCGGTTTTTGTCTAAAGACATGAGAAATATATAGTTCACTTTTTTGGATTAGGTGATTCTCAAGAAGTTCATTATAGTACTCTTAATACGGACAAGTCTTCATAAATACTCATCTTTTGGAGAAAATATGAGTTTGATTAAAGAATCTAGTAAAAGTTGAAAGTCTACGTGACAAGTAATTATGTTTCATTATGATTTAGTTAAGATCAAAAATAAATTCCTCAATGAAGAGTAACTTAAACAAAATGTTGTTTGTTAACTTTTCCTACTGGGGAATCGAATACCGTTTAACCCATCAGAAGTTTGTGATTTTCTTATGGTTAACTTTCTCTTAGACATGTTTACTATCACTCTCCCTTAGAAAATGACCCTATGTTTTCTCCTCCATGTCCATGTTTTCCTACATGGAATCCTAGTATGGGTTAACTCGGGTGACCTCTGTACTACTCTTTCTTTATTTTAAAGTGATTTTTTTACCGAATCTTGTTCTGATGTGGGACTTTCAAGGATGTTTCCGAGCCCAATTTTAAAATTGCAAGGACGCAATACCCAAAAGGGGGGAATGATGTAACACCCCAGGTAAATAAAGAATATAACATTTTTATATTTATCCCTATTTGTGATTAAAATGTTAATATTAATTTAAAGGTAACGCTATGCTTGACGGCTTACCCAATATACAACAACGAGTTCCTTTGAAATCTTATGTTGCACTATAATAATAAAATAATATTATTTTAAATGATAGTTAATGCCTAGACATTGTAATGGAGGGAATGAACAGAAATAACTACAAAATGATTATATATGTTTTTCAAATATTTTTTACTTTTTACAATAAATGTTAGAGGATAAAAAATGTGAATGAATTCAATTTTAAGCGTAAACATTCTAATATTCTTTAGAAGGTCGATTAATCGTCTTTTGATGGCGAACCTATTTTAAATCCACTTTTTGACAATTTTATGTGTTATATTTGACAAAATAAAATTCTTCTTTAGAATCTAGACATCAAAATTTACTTTGTGTAAATTGTTTGTATCTTTCTGATAAAGTTCATTTTTTAATGAATAGTGAAAAATGTGGTATTTTAATTCAAGACATCTTTTTAATCTAATTTATTTATATGATTATATTATCTTTTGAATTGTTTTTAAAGTAAAATTAGAATATATTTTTACCATTTAATCCAATAGTGGTCATTGGAATTAATTTCACTTTGAAATTGGACTTAAACTATTGTCAATCTTTTAATAGATATTGTTTCTTAAAAACACGCTATTTGTTTTGACAGCGGGAATTAATTATTAAATTAATTAATGAAACTTAAATGTTTTGAGTTTTGTGAAATAGACATAATTTTTGAGTTCGAAATATCAAATATAGCTTAGGGTAAATTTTTGGTATTTTGCTGAAAAACTTCAATTTTTGATGAATAGTGAAACCACTAAGAGGTAGTTAAAGAAACTGATTTTTCATTTAAATGAAACATTGCCACCTCTGTGTTTTGAATTTCAAAAATATGACATACATGTTTGTCATTATAAAGTAAAATGTGGTTAAATGGGATTAAAAAATTTTTTTTTTGTGAATAGTAAGTTTTTTATTTATTAATCGCGATTAGAGGTAATTAGTGTAGTTTAAGGTAAAAGTAATATTTTAATAATATGAAATGAACATGACACATGTCCTACCCTAATTTTATGTGTCATGGCCGACCAAGATAATCAATGTTTCAACTTGGGGACCCCATGGGGCCACTTTGGTTGGAAAAGGACATAAATACCTTTTTATTTAAAGTTAAAATAAAAATGTCACAAACATGAGTTGTTTTACTAAAACAATTTTTAAATGGGGTTATAAAAGTCTGATTTTTGACTATATATATTAATTAGAAAGATAAAAATATTTCCTACATCATGATATTTTTTTTATAATTTTTAGACATTAAATAAATTATATTATTTATGACACAATAATGATGCAAAGATTACCTCATTATTTAACGATTTAAGTAAAATGAAAAGATAATGTACAATATAATCACTAAACATGTCAAAAACCTATTGGATGGGTGGATTTATAACCCTTATCACCTTATACTATAAATATATAATTTTGGGACCTTTTTTATCCGAAAAGCATTTTATAATAAAGTATCTCTTCTTAACTTTCCAAGAGTGCCCCTCCTCTCCTCTTATAAAAGGCCCTCACATCTACCTCCTTACCCACACCTCTCAAGCGTTTGGCTCGGCCAAACCCTGCCCATTTCATCTTTCCACATCCCTATCTTAATCATTTAAGCCACAATTGGGGCATAATCCTTTCCAAGGAATCCTTTGAGCTCATATCAAAGAGAGTTACCCGATTTAAAGGTAATGTCTTCCCTTGTGTTCTTTTGTTTTATTTTGCTTCTCAAAACCCCTAAAATCTTTTAATTACCTTTTTTTGTAACAAAACCAGTATCGTAAATATACTAGGATGTTTTTATAATATGTATTCAAGATACACTTTCACACACCTCTGTCTAATGGTTAAAGAACATACTGTTTCTGTGGATGGTGAATTACTGCCTCACGAAACGATGATTGTTCAATATTTGTTTAACACCTTCAAAGGTGGACATTAAGATGTAAATATATTTATATATGATATATAATATGTGTATGGTTTCCTCAAGATTCTGTATTCTTCATTTATGGCATAACTTTATGGCTTCCATTATGGGTAAACGCGATATCTTCATTTTAGGAAGTACGGACTACCGCCCCCTCAAAGTGATTTGATTCGTTAATGCCATATGTGGGACGTATAAAGGATGGAATTAGTGGTAATACATATGATATCATAATATAATTATAATATAAATTTATATCATTATTATTTCATTCCATTTAATACAAAATAAATGAAAGTAGCGTTCATGCATACGTACAGCTTACCGTCTCCATGAACGGTACATTTCATTTTTTATCTCCAAATGTTATGTACTATTATAAGTACATATATATAATGGATATAAATGTAATATATTACATATAAATGATGGATATCATTCTGGAATTTTAATATATATCTCTCATTTTGTTTTAATTCCATTAATATGACAAAAAATGAAAGTAGCGTTCAGGCGTACGTACGACCTTCCGTCTCCATGAAATGTGCTTTTAATTTTTTTATCTCCAAATTATATGGAATAATATAAAATGAATATATAATGTATATATATGAAATTTAAAACATTAATACTATTCTGGAGATGATGTACCTATAACTACATGGAAAATTCTTTTCAAAAAAGTTCAATTTTTACTCATGTACCGAACATCGACAAAAACGTCTGATAAGAACTGACTTTATTAACCACTTATTATAAAATTATAATATGTGATATGAACAGAATAATAATATTTAATGGAGGTCCTTATGAAATGATAAATTGACCTAATTTTATTATTAAGGAGACTAAAGAACGATCGAGTCATGTCGGACACGAGGTAATGGATCCAACCTCTCTCTTTCGTTTTAAGTACTCTATTTAATGTAATTTCTTTTAGGATCATATTTCTTATGTTTGGAGATGTTCTTTTAAATTACTCATACTGTAATTTTTATTTTCATATTATGAGAGACCCTATTTGATCTCATAAATCCATTTTTGGAAGTTTTAAGTGGCGTCGTTAGGCTGCCGAGTTTTCGTAAGGGATTTTTCATCTCACTTTTATTCATGTGACATTTATGCTACGTTTTCCACTATTTACGTTGAGTGGTGTATGTAATTCCAATTATTATACTCTTTGTGTAATATAATTTCAATTATGTGTATTTACATCTTTATTGTATGACCATTCTTCCATGGGTTGTACGTTTCGAAAGTTACCCAACTAGGTAAGGGGACCTTTCACCATCCACTTTTTAAAAGACTTTTGTTATGTCTTTTGATTCACATAATATTATGTTGGGATATGTTCTTATATATCCTTATTTATGTAAATTTTATGTCCAAGTGATGGGATACCATTTTCTTTCTCATCAAATCATTTTCTGATTTTTAAAGTGACGTCGTTAGGCTGTCGAATTTCTATAAGGGAACTTCTTAACCCACTTTCAATTATTTGGGTTAAACCTCTACTTCTTGATTTTATTATGCCAAGATTATGTGTGGAATCTATATTTTTTAATTTCCACAAACATTTGTGTAGATATACTATTTATACACCTAATCATATCATTGATAAATTCTTACGAACTTGTATGGGAAATAATAACTCAATCTCATTTGATTGAGTTAAATACCTATGTCATTGGTTTTGTTTTTCCAAGATTATGTGTGAATGAACTCTGATTGTTTCACACTTAATATCCAATTATATTGTTTGTATTTATATTTCTCACACATAATTATGTGATAGATTTATCCTTAATTTAAGGATACCATCTTTATAATGGATTTCATCTCAATTTACATTTCCATTGAGGCTTTGTTGTTGTTATGCACCAATTCAATATTATATGGTGTTTATACTGTCCATTTACATATTATATCATGAACCCCTTTATTTTAATGATATTATAAAGCTAGTATTAAATGTTATTATTCAATTATTTGTATTCAGGTGTCTCTAATTTTGTTAAAAACTCTATAACAAAAATATCGTTTTAAATGTTTTAAAGATTCATTATTCTAAATATTTATCTTTAATGTCCATGTTTTAAAAATGGTTTTCAGTATTTATTTATATGGAAATTAATGTTTTAAAATTATAATTCCATTAAAATCTACAAAGTGGTATGAGACACTTTGATTCAGAAATCTCTTTTAAATGGTTTTTGAAAATTGATTGATTAATTCAATATCTTGGAATTACTTATTGTTATTGAAAATGAAATGTTGTTACTAAAATGTTTATATTTTCAATATTTTATGTGTAATGATGGTAGTTGGAAATTTTACGGGTGGTTACATGATAAACCATATGACGGGTGGTGCTGTGAATACCAGGACGGGTGGTTACGTTATAACCTCCAATGCATTGGTTAAGGAAGTCGGCCGTATGGCTATTCCATTAAGTTATATGTGTGTAATTACACCATATGGTTATTCCATTTAAGTATGTTTATGTCCCAAGTTACCTTTATATGTTATCTATATGGGTTTTATGGTAATATTTTGGTTACAAAATGGTACGTAATGATATTTTATTCAGTGAAGAGTTTTTACTACTTCCTAAAGGTGAAAGGTATTACTTTGATAAAGTATACATGGTTTACTCGTTGTTTTGAAAAACTAACAGTTTTAATTCTTTGTGTATGCCTTACTGAGATTTTTATGCTCACCCCAAGTTTTTTTAAATGTTTTTCACAGGAATTAATGTTAAATAGTGTCAAGGATGGGATCAAGGGAATGTCATGCTATCTAAAACATGGAACTAGACATGTTTCTTTTTAAGAGTTTTTATTTTATGGAAATTTAGTAGAAGTGAATACTTTGTAATCTTTTGAGATGTAATAGTTATTTCCTAATTCTCTAAAACTCTAAACCTGAAAATATCCTCAATGTTAATTATTCTTTTAATTCAATATTAAGTAAGGTTTAAGGCCGGGTCCTTATAGTTGGTATCAGAGGGCGGTTTAGAAAACTTTAGAGGTTAGGGTATTCTCTATGCATTGGTGACATTACCATAACGGTTAGGATTTTAGAAAGAGTCCTAGTTTTAGATAAAGTGGATGATTAAGTATATCTTAGTGTTTATCTTCCTCTTTAGTACATGATGGTTTTTTTGATATACGCACACTAACATTTCTGTTTTTAGTAAATGGATGGATCTAGAAGGCACCAAAGTGACAATGGGTTTGATGGAAACTGTGGTGGTTCTCTGATTAAGAGACTGAATAAAATGGGGGATTCAATGAGGAATCTCATGGTTGTGCTAAACCAACTATCATGGAGTCATGATCAACCACTTGAACCTTGATGAGGTCTTTAATGCATCATGTACGAGATGAAAAACTCAATGTGGATGTTTAGGTAATAATTATAAAGGTAACAATTAGGGTTTAAATGATCCTTACTTTTGAGGTAATTATGCGTTATTATATGGTATGATGGAAAATGAAAGGCATGAGATAAACTTGAGGATAAAGTATGTTATGATTATTTTTGATGATTTTATCTCATTTTGGGGAATGTTTTTAGAATTATATAGTTTTGTAAAAAGGACAACATGCAGACTGTGTGACAACCCATCGCGCCGGACAAAGCTGAGGGAATCAAACCCACAACCAAAGTGAAACTGGTATTTATCGCCTACCACTGGACTACGTGAAGTCCCTGGTTAGTTTGTCTAATTCTTTTTAGTTCTATGATTTTAGGAATTAAGAGTAAGTTTATTTTGGGTTATCTATGGAAATTTATTAACCTATCATGGAGGTTATGTGATTAGGATAATTGCTTTTCAATACGAGACTTTAAGAGAAACTGATGTTGTTTGGAGATAAATGTTACGATTTAACTTGGAAGACGATGTGACTAAATCCTTCAAATATTTGGGATTCAATATTAGTTTTGTTTAATTTGAATAATTTTATGGAAAAAATTTTTATCGAATGGTCCTTGTTGAACTTTGGGTTTTGTTGGACAAATTTTGGAGATTAAGAATAGATTTTCTTTTTATAAAGGATTATACTTTTTTGGATTATCTGATCTCATACTAACAATTTTAATTTTGGTTTTTTTCTACATAAATGGGAAATATATAGTTCTCTTTTGTGGATTAGTTGATTCTCAAGAAGTTGATTATGGTACTCTTAATGCGAACAAGTCTTCATAAATACTCGTCTTTTGGAGAAAATATGAGTTTTATTAAGGAATCTAGTAAAAGTTGAAAGTCTACGTGACATGTAATTATGTTTCATTATGATTTAGTTAAGCTCAAAAATAAATTCCTCAATGAAGAGTAACTTAAAACAAAAATGTTGTCTGTTAACTTTTCCTACTGGGGAATCAAATACCGTTTAACCCATCACAAGTTTGTGATTTTCTTATGGTTAACATTCTCCTTGATATGTTTACTATCAATCTCCCTCAGAACATGACCCTATGTTTTCTCCTCCATTTCCATGTTTTCCTACATGGAATCCTAGTATGGGTTAACTCGGGTGACCTCTGTTCTTCTATTTCTTTATTTTAAAGTGATTGTTTTATCGACTCTGGTTCTGATGTGGGACTTTCAAGGATGTTTTCGAGCCCAATTATAAAATTGCGAGGACGCAATTCCCAAAAGGGCGGAAGGATGTAACACCACAGGTAAATAAAGAATATGAAATTTATATATTTATCCCTATTTGTGAATAAAATTTTAATATAAATTTAAAGGGAACACTATTCTTGATGGCTTACCCAATACGCAACAACGAGTTCATTTGAAATCTTACATTGCACTATAATAATAAAATAATATTATTTTAAATGGTAGTCAATGGCTTGCCGTTGTAATGGAGGGAATGAACAGAACTAACTACAAAATGATTATATATGTTTTTCAAATATTTTTACTTTTTACAATAAATGTTAGAGGATTAAAAATGTGAATGAATTCAATTTTAAGCGTAAACATTCTAATATTCTTTAGAATGTTGATTAACCACCTTTTGATGGAGAACCTATTTTAAATCCACTTTTGGACAATTTTATGTGTTATATTTGACAAAATAAAATTATTCTTTAGAATCGAGGCATCAAAATTTACTTTGTGTAAATTTTTGGTATCCTTCCGATAAAGTTCATTTTCAATGAATAGTGAAAAATGTTGTATTTTAATTCAAAAACTCTTTTTAATCTAATTTATTTATTTGATTAGATTATATTTAGAATTGTTTTTAAAGTAAAATTAGAATATATTTTTACCATTTAATCCAATAGCGGTCATTGTAATTAATTTCACTTTGAAATTGGACTTAAACTTCTGCCAATCTTTTAGTAGATATTGTTTCTTAGAAACACGCTATTTGTTTTGACAGCAGGAATTATTTATTAAATTAATTAATGCAACTTATATGTTTTTAATTTTTTGAAATAGACATCATTTTTGTGTTCGGAATATCAAATATTGCTTAAGGTGAATTTTTGGTATTTTTCTGAAAAACATCAATTTTTGATGAATAGTGAAACCATAAAGTGGTAGTTAAAGAAAATGATTTTTCGTTTAAATGAAACATTTCCACCTCTGTGTTTTGAATGTCAAAAATCCAATATACATGGTTGTCATTACGAATTAAAATGTGGTTCAATGGGATTAAAATAATTTTTTGGTGAATAGTAACTTTTATGTTTATTAATCGCGATTAGAGGTAATTAGTGTAGTTTAATGTAAAAGTAATATTTTAATAATATGAAATGAACATGACACATGTACAAACCACATTGGATGTGTCATGGCCTACTACAAAAACCCATGGGTCAACTTGGGGACCCAATGGAGCCACATTGGTAGGAAAATGACATAAATACCTTTTTATTTAAAGATAAAATAAAAATGTCACAAACATGAGTCGTTTTACTAAAACAATTGTAAAATGGGGTTATAAAAGTCATATTTTTGACTATAAATATTAATTAGAAAGATAAAACGATTTCCTACATCATTATATTTTTTTATAATTTTTAGACATTATATAAATTAAATTATTTATGACACCATGATGATGCAACGATTACATCATTATTTAACGATTTAAATAAAATGAAACGATAATGTAAAATATAAGACCTACACATGTCAAAAACCTATTGGATGGGTGGAATTAGAACCCTTATCACCTTATACTCTAAATATATAATTATGGGACCTTTTGTGTCTGAAAATCATTTTATAATAAAGTAACGTTTCTTAACTTTCCAAGAGTGCCCCTCCTCTCTTTTTATAAAAGGTCCCCACCTCTAACTCCTTACCCACACCTCTCAAGCCATTGGCTCGGACAAACCCTACCCATTTCATCTCTACACATCCCTATATTAATCATTGAAGCCTCACTTTGGGCAGAATCCTATCCAAGGAAGCCTTTGAGCTCAAATCAAAGAGAGTTACCCGATTTAAAGGTAATGTCTTCCCTTGTGTTCTTTTGTTTTATTTTACTTCCCCAAACCCCTAAACTCTTTTTATTAATTTTTTTTTAACAACAATAATATATTAAATATACTAGGATGTTGTTATAAGAGGTATTCAAGCTACAATTTCACACACCTCCTTCTAATGGTTAAAGAACATACTGTTTCTGTGGATGGTGAATTACTGCCTCACGAAACGATGATTGTTCAATATTATTTTAACACATTCAAAGGTGGCCATTAAAATGTAAATATATTTATATATGATATATAATATGTTTATGTTTTCCTTAATCTTCTGTATTTTTCATTTATGGCATACCATTATGGTTTCCATTATGTGTAAACACGATATCTTCATTTTAGGAAGTGCGGACTACCGCCCCCTCAAAGTGATTTGATTTGTTAATGCCATATGTGGGATGTATAAAGGATGGAATTAATGGTAAAACATATGATATCGTACTGTAATTATAATATACCTTTATATAATTATTATTTCATTCCATTGAATACAAAAAAAAGAAATGAAAGTAGCGTTTATGCGTACGTACTGCTTACCGTCTCCATGAACGGTACATTTCATTTCTTTTCTCCAAATGTTATGTACTATTATAAGTACATATATATAATGGATATAAATGTAATATATTACATATAAATGATGGATATCATTCTGGAATTATAATATATATCTCTTATTTTGTATTAATTCCATTAATATGACAAAAAATGAAAGTTGAATTCATGCGTACGTACGGCCTACCGTCTCCATGAATATTGCTTTTAATTTTTTTTATCTCCAAATTCTATATAATAGTATAAAATGAATATATACTGGATATATATGAAATTTAAAACATTAATACTAGTCTGGAGATGATGTACCTATAACTACATGGAAAAATCTTTTCCGACAAGTTCAATTTTGACTCAAGTACCGAACATCGACAAAAATGACTGATATGAACTCACTTTGTTAACCAATTATTATAAAATTATAATATGTGATATGAAATGAATAGTAATATTTAATGGATGTCCTTATGAAATTATTAATTGACCAAATTTTATTATTCAGGATTCTAAAGAAAGATCGAGTCATGTCGGATATGAGGTAAGGGATCCAACCTCTCTCTTTCTTTTTAAGTACTCTCTTTTATGTCATTTCTTTTAAGATAATATTTCTTATGTTTGGGGATGTTCATTTATATTACTCATACTGTACTTTTTGTGTTCATATTATGAGAGACCCTATTTGATCTCATAAATCCATTTTTGGATGTTTTAAGTGGTGTCGTTAGGCTGCCGAGTTTTCGTAAGGTATTTTTCATGTCACTTTTATTCCCGTGACATTTATGCTACGTTTTCCACTATTTCCTTTGTGTGGTGTATTTTCTTCCCATTATTATACTCTTTATGTAATATAATTTCATTTATGGGTATTTACATCTTCACAGTATGACCCTTATTCCATGGGGTGTACGTTTCGAAAGTTACCCAACACAGTAATGGGACCTTTCACCCTCCTCTTTTTAAAAGACTTATTTTGTTATGTCTTTTAATTCACATAATATTATGTTGGGATATGATATTATATATCCTTATTTATATAAATTTTATGTCCATGTGATGAGATACAATTTTCTCTCTCATCAACTGGTTTTCTGAATTTTAAAGTGACGCTGTTAGGCTGTCGGATTTCTATAAGGGAACTTCTTAACCCACTTTCAATTCTTTGGGTTAAACCTCTAATTCTTGATTTTATTATGCCATGATTATTTGTGGAATATCTATGTTGTAAGTTCCACAAACCATTGTGTAGATATACTATTTCTACACCTAATCATCTCATTGATAAATTCTTACGAACTTGTATGTGAAATAATAACCCAATCTCATTTCATTGAGTTAAATACC
This sequence comes from Viscum album, assembly GCA_963277665.1. Classification (NCBI taxonomy): domain Eukaryota; kingdom Viridiplantae; phylum Streptophyta; class Magnoliopsida; order Santalales; family Viscaceae; genus Viscum; species Viscum album. The sequence continues at coordinate 678,504,633 of OY728155.1, read as the reverse complement.
TATGTCATTGGTTTTGTTTTTCCAAGATTATGTGCGAATGACCTCTAATTTTTTCACACTTAATATCCACTTATATTGGGTGTATTTATATTTCTCACACATAATTATGTGATAGATTTATCCTTAATTTAAGGATACCATCTTTATAATGGATTTCATCTCAATTTACATTTCCATTGAGACTTCATTGTTGTTATGAACCAATTCACTATTATATAGTGTGTATACTGTCCTTTGACATATTATATCATAAATCCATTTATTCTCATGATATTATAAAGATCGGATTAAATGTTATTTTGCAATTATTTTTATTCAAGTGTCTCTCATTTTTTCAAAAACTCTTTAACAAAAATATCGTTTTAAATGTTTTAAAGATTAATTTTTCTAAATCCTTATATTTAATGTCCATGTTTTCAAAATTGTTTTCAGTATTTATTTATATGGACATTAATGTTTTAAAATTATAATTCCATTAAAATATTCAAAGTTGTATGGGACACTTTGATTCAAAAATCTCTTTTAAATGGTTTTTGAAAATGGATTGATTTATTCAATATCATGGAATTACTTATTGTGATTGCAAATGAAATGTTGTTATTAAAATGTTTATATTTTCAATATTTTATGTGTAATGATGGTACTTGGACATTTTACGGGTGGTTATGTGATAAACCATATGACGGGTGGTGCCGTGAATACCAGGATGGGTGGTTATGTTATAACCTCCAATGCATTGGGTATGGAAGTCGGCCGTATGGCTATTCCATTAAGTGATATGTGTAGAAGTCGATCGTATAGTTATTCCATTTTAGTATGTTTATGTCCCAAGTTACCTTTATATGTTATCTATTTGGATTTTATGGTAATATTTGGGTTACAAAATGGTATGTAATGACATTTTATTCAGTGAAAAGTTTTTACTACTTCCTAAAGGTGAAATGTATTACTTTGATAAAGTATACATGTTTTACTTGTTGTTTTGAAAAACTAACAGTTTTCATTCTTTGTGTATCCCTTACTGAGATTTTTATGCTCACCCCAAGTTTTTTTAAATTTTTTTTCATAGGACTTAATGTAGAATACGGTCAAGGATGGGATCAAGGGAAAGTCATTCTATTTAAAACATGGAACTAGACATGTTTATTTTTAAGAGTTTTTATTTAATGGAAATTTACTAGAAGTGACTATTTTGTAATCTTTTGAGATGTAATAGTTATGTCCTAATTCTCTAAAACTCTAAACCTAAAAATATCCTCAATGTGAATTATTCATTTAATTCAATATTAAGTAAGACTTAAGGTCGAGGCCTTATAGAGGTACCTATATTTATTGATTCAACAAAGAGAGGAATATTTACAAACCCATAAGTTTAATAAGTCTTATTTATTAGGGTCGTATTCTTTGATCTTAGAATAATGAAATTATAATACAATCTTGTTTTAGTTGAGATTGGTACCCAGTACCAATATTAAAATAGGTTTTATTTTTTCTTCAAAAAACCATATTCAAGGTAATTTTACCAATCATAAAAAAATCTAGATCCTTTTTTTGTTTCTTATTTTCCAATTATTACTTTATTATTCTACTTTAATAAGTTGAAAAAAAAATCTTCAATAGTAATACATCATTTATCATGATTAAATAAACTTCAAACATTTTTAGATTCTAGAATTTATATTTAAGATTAACTATTATTCCTAAAATATATATAATAATTCAATGAATTATTATTTTTCATTCAATTAGATATAGAAAATCATTTTCATAAATCCTAGAAAAAGAAGTAGCTTTATGTAGCTTATATGTAATGAAAAAAATACAAAAATTATCATTTTCTCTACCATCCTCATTGATAGAGTCAAGGTCACTGGACCTAGACTTTGATAAACTAGAGGTTTAATTCATTTTATTCCTTAGTTTCATTTCTCCATCATCATTCCTATTCTTATACTTCATATTTTGAAAATATCATTAATTTTTAATTTCCCTTTACACTCACATATGGTAATTTCCAAATAGGAGTTATAGTTTCATTATTATTTGTAATAGTTTATTATTCTGTCATAATTAGAATTTTAATTTGGATATCTATGTATGTTATTATTTTTAGAATATTATGAATCTTCTAGATAAATAATATATCTCCTTATAACACTCAAAATCAGATAATATTTCACTTCATTTATCATCCTTAACAATATATTTTATTTTGACATATATTTTAAAAAGGTTATATTTTTTTTATGTTCAATATCTTCATTGTATGATTTTATTTCATCTAATTATAACATCAAAATTAAAATGAAATGTTTTACTTATGGATTGATAATGTAATAAGAATATGTAATAAAAAAGACCATAACATCCAATGTAATTGTAGAATTAATGTTTTTTATATTTATTTATAATTATTAATTAGATAACAATTTTACTTTAAAAATACTGATATGTGTGATTTCATACCTGACACACAATAATGGGTTTCTCCATTGCACACAAGATTGAGTTATACTGAAAAGAATATATCATTAATATTATTATTTTAAGTTGTAGTTATAACATACCAATTATAATGAAATGAATTAAAAATTCTATATAAAGTATGAAAATAGGGTTCACACAAGTTTATTTAATGATTCATTGGTTTGAAAATTAATAAGAATTTAAAATGAAAACCAATTGAATATAAAGGATATGTTTTTATGAAAAAACTATTTATGTGGGAATAAATGTGTTTATAAAATAATTAAATCATTATTTTATGATTATATAAATAAAATAAAAATTAAAAAATCTTGTTTTAAATTACTATTATATGTTTTCTAGTCATGATATAAGAATAAATTCAATTTGATGAATAAAAATAGATTTTTTCAAAAAAGGGAATTTTAAACACATTTTGATGGAGAAGCCTTTTTAAATGTAGTTTTTGAATATTCAATATGTTATACATGAAAATAATATAATTATTATATGGAATTGTGACATCATAATTTAGTATGGATAAATATTTTATATTTTTTTTGATAAATTTCATATTTTAATGTATAGTGAATAATACTGCATTTTAATTCAAAAATGATTTTTTTTATGCTATATTTATATTTTTTGGTTATCATATAAATTTTTTATGATACAATTAGATGAAGTTTTAATAAGGTAATTTAATATAGGATAATCGATGCCTTTTCAAATTATAATTAAATAGAAAAACTATGTGAACATTTGAATGTTTTACTTTAAAAACCCAATTTTTCGACTCGTCTAAGGGAGTAATGTTAAACCAAAATTAACAACTTATATTAATTTAATGTTAAAAAAAATTCATACACTATTTAACTATGTTTTTAAAATGTTTTCCAATGGGATAAAAATATTATTTGCGGAATTGTAATATTTGTATATTATTTTCCACAGTTAATGGTAAATAGGGAAATTAAAGGTAAAATTAATAATATAATGTTATAAAAAACTCTAAAACATGTACTAATATCATTGGATGAGTTATTGTCAACCATGACCACTCTTGGAACGAAATTTTGACTTTCTAATGGCACTTGGGATTGATTATGACATTAATAAAATTTAATTTAATGTAAAAGAAAATATGTCATGAATATATCCCTCCTTACTAAAATAATTTTAATATGGGGTTATATAATTGATATATTAGACTATTAATAATATTTAGAATTATAAAAAGGTTACCTAAATCAAGTTAATTTGTTTATAATTTTTAGGAAATAAATAATTAAATTAAATAGTGACACAATGATGCTGCACTAATAGATCTATTAAAGAAAGATTCAAATAAATGATGTTAATAATTATAAAATAAAAAAATTTAAATATCAGATTCCATACCAAAATTTTATGAATTCATATGAAATTTTACGATTTATTTAATTTATTGTTTTAACGGAAACATGTTTTAAGTTTTTTTAAAAAGTCATGTAATGAATACTGTAAAAATTCACGTAATTCATAATTTAAATTATAAAATATCTAATAAAATGATATAAATATTATAAAAATCCAATATTTGACCAAAATGTTGATATAATTATTTAAATGTTATTAATCTCTCATTAATTGGCCTTCTGGAATTATTTTTTAATCATTATAACTCAGAAAATATAAATTATTTAAAAAAACAGAAATATTTAAAAAGGGTCAAACAAAAATATAAAGACTAAAAATTATCCAAAACCGTTCTAAATCAAATTTAATGATTTTATATAGACACATACCAATAATATATTAAAAAAATAAACTTGAACCAATTTGGAGTCGAAATTGAATTTAAATAAATTTAATACTTTTAATAATTCTTTGGGTGCCCCTCTCACCTCATATAAAAAGGCACTCATTACTTTCTATTTTTGACACTTAGAAAGTATTTTAGTTCAGAAAATATCTTTAAAAAAAATATCAAGTATCCCTCCCCTCATTCTTGAAGGCTTATATTTTCCAGAACACCCTTCCTATAGGTGTTTATGTGTTATGAAAGGTGATATTCCAAATAAAAGGTAATGATTTTATTTATATTTTTCTATTTTTTTTATCCTCCATTTCAATCCAAAATTATTCATCCTGGTTGAAATACTAACTCTTTTATCCCCAATATATTGATATGTTATTATGTTAATATCATCACCTAAATTCTTATCCACTTCCATTGAATTAGAAAAAATAATTAATCATTTTTGTGTACGTGTGATCAATCCCATCCACAAACAGATCTAATTTATTTTCCGTAATTGTCTCTCATGACAAGTTAAAATAATTTAATTAATTGTAGTATTAAATAATAATGAAATATTAATCATTATAAGATAATAATTTGATAATTATGTTCATAATTTTCATGCGCATAAAAATTATAACGTCGTTCATGTGTACGTGTGAAATCTCACCTGCATGAAGAAATGTAACTTATTTTTATTTAGTACATCACAATTATGATATATATAATTATATTTAAATGATTATTATGTAATTAATGATGTTATTATCATTCTATAAATATGATATAATATGTAATTTATTTTCATAATGATCAATTAAAATTGAAAAACATTATTCATGCGTACACACGACTTAGCATCTCCATGATTATATCGTTGTTCATTTTTTTAACCATAATTAATAGATTAACATAAAATAATAATTTTTGAATAAAAAATATAATAATTTCTTGAATATTATTCTAGATATGATGGACTTATGACAAAATGGACTATTTTCATCATTCCATCTTCATTTTTGACTCATGTACCAAATATTGATATTACATCTGATATGAACATTAATAATTTAATAATTTTAATAAAATGATAACAAGTGATATAAATGTAATAATGAAGAGAAAAAAGTTCTAATTCACATATACATTAACCTATGTTTACTATTCAAGATGATAAATAACGTCTGCGATGATTCTGAATTGATGTAAGGGACTTCATCTCAATCTCTATTCACTAAGTCATATCTTGATGTTATGCACTGTTATTTCCCAATATGGTTTATATAAAACACATTTGACATTTTATATCATGAATTACTATATTTTCATGATATTTAATGTTTTTTATTTGTATTATTTATTTATTTTCATTGATGTTCTCCTCAAGTGGTAACATACACTTTAATTAAATCATCATTTATAATGTATTAATTAATGATTTATTCTTCTAAATAACTATCATTAATGTAAATATTTTAAAAATGGTTTAAAGGATTTATTATAAATTGAAATTCCAGTTTTATATTTTAAATTATTTTCAGATGATTCAATGTGGTATGAGACACTTTGGTTCACTAAAATTCTTTTCAATTGTTTTAATTATTTTTTTAAAATGGATTAAATATTTCAATAATATAGAATTTCTTAAAATATATTCTTAAAATGGAATTTCCCTCTATTATGTTACTATAATGTATTTATGATTACATTATTTGTTTTCCATTTTATTTTAAAATATATTTTTTTCATTTATTAGTGCTCGACTTGTAAATATGAAATGTGATTGCAAAGTGGAAATGTTATTTTTACATTATTCTTGCTTTATGAGTTATGATTAGGTTATGGTTCTTGGGAATTGTTTATCTAAATTGATTTTTTCATGATTTAAAAAGGTTGGGTTATCCCTTTATATCTCTACAATGCATTAGATAACGAGATAGAGTTCAATTATAAGGTTTATCCTAAGAGATTAAGGGAATATACTATGATGGATATTGTAAACGTTACACTGAAGGTTTCTCCATATGTAGCTATGAAAGCTACAACATAAATATGATATTTATTCCACAAGTTATGTTTATGATTTTTATTTCTTTGTATTTTTTTCATGAATCTTGTGATTTACTTAGTTATTCTAATGATTTTACGTTTTAGGGGTGGAAATTATGATTTTGGGAAAAAAATTTCATGAGTTTAAAGTATTCATAGACTAATGATTTCCCTACTTCTTTTATATTACTTAATAAGGTTCTTGTGTTCATCACATTTTTTTGAATGTTTTTCCATGGGTTATAATTATGGGTAAGAGAATGGAAAAAGTCATAATGACTTCTATGAAGATTTATTTCATGAAAAAAGATCGTGATTTATTTTTAAAAAGATTTAAAATATGAAAAAATGTATACTTAGTAGACTTGTCTTCTTTATCATATTGGATTTGTTGTGTAATATTTATGACTTAATTATATAAATCTATAAACATGAAAATATCCTCAATATGAAAGGATTTAAAATTGTTAACTTAACTCAAGCTTATGTAATGCCTATATCTGGGGCGTTATAGTTTGTATCTGAGGATGGTTTCGACAAAATTAGAGATTAGGATGTTTTCTTAAGAGTATGTGATATCATAATGGGTTTATAATTTTAATAATGATAATAAGTTCAATATCTTAGAAACCCCTTTTAGGATTTTTGTTCTAAAATATAAAGGTTACTAATGGTATTTGTGGAGATATTCACCTTTGAGGAAATTATGGGTTATTAGTTCTTGGGATTCAAAATGTGATGTATAAAAACAAAATAAGAGGTATGAACATGGTATGGTTATTTTTTAGGTATTTATAATATTTTGGGAATATGATATGAATTTTATAGTTTTATATAATGGGGATCTCGTAGGAAGTGGGAAACCTATCTTTCTAGACAAGGATGTAGGAATCGAACCCATGACCGAAGTGAAACACAACTTTATCACCTACCAATGGCCTACATGAAATTCCTGGTTATTATGCCATTTTATTTTAAGTTGAATTAGTTGATGGAATAATTATAAGTTGATTTTGGGAACTTATTTTTTTTAAAATTAATATCCTTGGTGAAGTAAAATGATTTAGGGATTAGGTGATAAATTTTATTTTGTTATAAGATCACCCTTTTTGGAATATTATATGACAAATGTAATTTGAATAATAATAGAATTTATTTTTGGAGTTATGGTGGAATTATATTTTCGTAGAATCTATGATTTTTAATATTATACTAATAGGGAATTGGGTTATTTATGGGTATGAATAACCTATCATATAAAACATTATATTAGTAAATTACATTTTGTAATGACACATTAATATTGAATTGTGTTGTTGAGAGATAAATGTTAAAACACAACCTTGAAGGCTATGTGTTCAAATCCTTCTAAATTTGGGTTTTAATCGTAGTTTATATTATTTGAGGAATTTTGAGGGCTGTTATTTGTTCAATTATATATGTTGAACTTTTGGTATTACTTTGGAATTTGGATGAAAATTAGTTTTTCATCAACTAATAGTTTATTATTTTTGGAGAGTTGTTTTATCTTATCCTAACCATATTGGATATGATTAATTTTTATTATAGTAGAAATAGATAGTTTATCCCTTATGGGTTATGTGATTCTCTAGATGATGATTCGAGTGTTTTAGGCATGAAAATTTCCTCTTAAATGCTTATCGTTTGGAAAAAAAGATGGGTTTATGGTGGAATTTGATAAAAGGATGAAACTCTACAAGTCAAGTAAGTGTATTTTCTAATTTTCTTATTCTATGTCGTAAAATAATTCCATAACATTATGAAAAAGGGTCTAAAAAACTGAATTATGTATACTTTTTCTACTATAAAATCAATGACTATTTAACCCAAAAAAAAAATTTGGTTTCGTGATTTTTAAATTTCCCAAAATCATACTTTATATCACTCAACTTTCAAACATGGTGGTATGTTTTTGTTTAATATCCAAGTTTTTTTATATATTATCCATGTATGGTTTATCATGGGTTACTTTTGTAATTCACTTTCTTTGTTTTTAATTTAGATTTTTTTATTGGGTCTTTTAACCGATTTGGGATTTCAAATAAGTATTTTTGAAAAGTGAAACATTAGTTACTGAACCAAAATTTAAAATCTCAAGGATGTAATTTCCAAAATAGTGGAAGGATGTAAAATACCAGGTAATTATTGAATAATTTTACTTTATATTTAATAATAATTATGAATTAGATATTATTTTCACATTAAAAAGCACACTATGTGTGATAGCGTATCTTCCACGCAATAATGGGGTTCTCTGAAATCATAAGTTTCAATGAATATTGAGTTATATCGAAAAATAATATATTATTATTAACATTATTATTTTATGTTATAGATATATAATATCCAATAGAATGGAGGTAATTAAATATATTAAATAAATTAGGAAAATTGGGTTTACACGTTTTTAAATAATGATCCATTGGATAGAAAAATAATTAAAAATAAAAATAAAATAAAACTGAATATAATGGATTTTTTTATGAAAAACTATTTATGAGTGAATAATTGTTTTAATAAAATAATAAAAACACTTCTGATCGATTATATAAATGAAATATAAATTAAATATGATGTTTAAAATTCATCTTATTTTTATTATTGACATGATATGAGAAGAAATTCATTCTTTTGAATAAAAAGATATTTTTTTTAAAAAAAATACATTTTACCACCCTTTTGATGGAGAACGATTTTTAAATCTTTTTTTAACACTTTTATTTGTTCTATATTTATAAATACACTTTTTATTGGGAAGCGAAACATCAAATTTTCTAGACAAATTTTTGGTATTTTTCTAATAACATTAATATTTTAATAAATAGTGAAAAATACTGCATTCTAATTCAAAACATTTTTTCTTTCTAATTTATTTATTTGTCAGGATTTTATTTTAGTTCATTTTAAGTTATTATTAGATTAAAGTTTTATCATTTAATACTATTTAGTTAATTTACTGATTTTTCAACTTAAAATTCATAGAAAAAAATATTTAAACTTTGGATTATTTTACATAAAAACCCAGTTTTATCGATTCGTCAATAGGATTAGTTTTTAAAATAACTTAACCACTTCTTTTAATACAATGTTAAAAAATAGACATACATGGTTGTAATCAATATTACAAAAGTGGTCTAACAACATAAAAATAACTTTTGGATAATTGTAAATTTAGTATTTTATTTAATACAGTTAAAGAGAAATAAGGTAATTGAAGATAAAATTAATATTATATAATTATATAATTACCCTAAAATGTGTACTAATCTTATTGGATAACTTATTATCGACCATGAAACCCCTTAGGCTGAAATTGTGTCCATTGGAAGCCATGTGGGTGTGATTATGACATTTATAACATTTAATTTAATGTAATGGAAAATAGGTCATAAATATGTCTCTCCATACTCAAAAATTTTAATATAGGGTTATATACATGTTATAATTAACTATGGATATTATTTATAAAGTTAGAATGGTTAACTACATGATTCCAATTTATTAATAATTTTAATGAAATAAATAATTAAATTAAATAGTGACAAAATGATGATGTAATAATGGATTTATTGAAGAAAGAGTCAACTAAATGATAATAATAATAATAATAAAATAAAAATAACATTTACTATTTGAGGTCGTAAAAATTTCATTAGATCAATATGACGTGTTATTAATGATTTAGTCTAGTTTTTTAATGGAATCATCTATGATTTTTTTTAAAAGTTATGTATTGAATTGTGTAAAAATGATATAATTCATAACATAAATTATAAAAAAACTAATTAGGTGAATTTTTTTTATATAAATGGATATTAAAAAAAAATTATATAACACTATATATGTTAATAATAACTCATTAATTTGTCTTTTGGCATGATTTAGTAATTATTTTAACTGTCTAAATAAAAACTACATGGTAAAACTGTACAAAATAAAACAGTTAAAATAAAAAGATAAGGATTAATTTTTTTTAAAGAAATTATAATACTCATTTTATTTTTATATTTAGATCCATCCTCATACTGTATTCATAAAAAATAAACTTGGACCAATTTGGAGTCAACATTGAATATAATTAATTGAATACGTTTAAAAATTCTGAGGGTGCCCCTCCCCTATCCAACAAAAGGCACTCATTATGCTCCATTATTTAGACATAAAAACCATTTTTTATTGGCCAATATCTACCAAAAAACATTCCTAAAATACCTCCCCACGTTATTTATGTGTTATTTTATGCAGAACACCCTTCCTATTGGTGTTAAGGTGTTAAGAATGCTGACTATGTGAAGGAAATATAATGATTTTATTTAAGTATATCTATTTTGTTTCTTCTTCCATTTACATTAAATATTCTTAATACATGATTAAATAATTACATTAGTATCTTATATATATATATATATATGTTATTATGTTAATATCATCAGGTAAATAAAACTCTTCTTCCATTAATTGGGAATGGAATTATTTTTCTCTGCGTACGTGTGAATTATCACCTCCACAAAATGATCTAATACATTTTCCATTACACTATATCATGACTGGTTTTAATTATGGAATTAATGTTTGTATTTTATATTCGTGACAGATTAATCATTATTATAAAATAATATATCAATTACGTTCTTACTTTCCAAATACATAAAAACGATAACTTCGTTTGTGTGTACGTTTGAACTATCACCTCCATGAAGCAATGTGAATTGTTTTTATTGATTATATAGATTTTATGATATATATAAGTATAGTTAATTTATTAAAATTTTATTAATTATCATTGGATAATTATATAATTATAAAGTAGTCCTTATGTTCTTTCAATATCATTTAATGAAAAATTGGAAATGTTACTCATGCATATGTACGGCTTACCATATCCATGATTATAAAGTGGTTCATTTTTCATAACGATACATTATGGAACGATTTAAAAGTAATATTTTCATAAAAAATATAATAATTTCATAAATATTATTATGTTGATGATGTACTTATGACCACATGGACTGTTAACCTCACACCATGTTCATTTTTGACTAATGTACCAAATATTAAAAAAAAATTGTTATTAACTTAAATAATTATGTAATTTTCATAACATGATAATAATTAATAAAAAGGGATAATGAAAAAAAGTTTATAATGCATGTATAAATAACTTATGTTCATTATTTGGGATGATAATGAACGTACAAGATGATTCAGAATCAATGTATGGGACTTTGTTTCAATCTCCTTTCATTAAGGCATATCTTAATGTTATGCACCATTATTATAAATTAAGTTGTATGTAAAACAAATTTCACACATAATATCATGAATTAATATATTTTCATGATATATAAGGTTTTAGTTAATGTAAATATTTAATAATTTTTATTCAAGTGTTCCTCAAGTGGTAGGGGACTCTTTAACTAAAACATCATTATAAATATTAAATTAATGATTTATACATCTAAATAAGAATCATTAATTTTAATTTTTTAAAAATGGATTTAAAGATATATTTATATAGAAATGAATATTTTAATGTTTAAATAACTTTCAGATTTTTAATGTTATATATAACAGTTTGGTTAAAAAAAATTTTTAAATGTTTTAATTATGTTTTAAAAATCGATTGATTATTTCTATAACTATGTATGTTTTTGAAACTATACAAAAGGATAGGAATTTCATGATTTTATGTCTCTATTATGTATTTAACTTTACTTTAAATGTGTTTTCATTAATGAGTGTGTGTATTGTAAATATGAAATTTTATTTCAAAGTGGAAATGTAATTTTTGTTTTATGATTGTTTTATGTGTTATGATTATGTTATGGTTCCTTGGAATATTTTATGTATATCGATGCTTCCATGAAAAAAATGAGGGAGGGTGAGCCCATGATATCTCTCCAATTAAATGGTTAATGAGATAGAGTTAAATAATACTGTATATATTAATATATTTAGAGAATATACTGCGATGGGTATTCCAAATGAAACCATAAAGGATAATACCTATGTAGAAGTGGAAGCTACAATGTATGTATGATATAGACCAGATAAGATACCATCATAATATGTGATTTTTAATATTTTTTTCTCTAATTTTATTATTTCATGAGTTATGTTAAAGATTTTTTGTTTTATGAGTGTCTTATGTAATTTCGTGGAAATGTTTTCCTGAGTTTAAAGTATTCATGGTGTAACTATTTTTTTACATATATTATATTAATTTCTGATATTTTTATCCTAAAACTAGTTTCATGAGTTTCTTATAGAGGGTATAATGATGGGTAAGGGAAGAGAATAATTCATGATGAATGTTATGAATATTTTTATCATGAAAAAGAAGTAATGATTTATTTTTAAAATTTTTTAGATTGTGAAAAATAGAAATCAAGTAATGTATTCTATATCGTAATATTAGAGTTGTTATGACATATTTATGGCCTACTTCTCTAATATCTAAACATAAAAATATCCTCAATGTGAAGTAAATTCAGACAATTGAATTTACTCAAGATTATGTAATGTTTAAGTATGGGGCGTTTTAAATATTGTGTCTCCACCTATACAGTAACCATATAAGTAAATCTTATAAATTTTACCTATTATACATAGGCTATCAATGTGTATTTATTATGTTTGTGAGATAATTAAATATTCCATAAATTTCTGATACCGACTTATAAGGTTTCATATTTAATGGATCATACTTTTTCTTACATATATTCAATGACATTACAATACCATTAAAATTTACTTGATGAAAAATATCTAAACTCTAAAATTTAATAATAAGTATAATTAGAACATGTTAAATTAAACACTTAATAACCTAAAGAACAATAAAATGAATTCATTATATGAAATAACAATAATAATAAACATTTATAGTTATGTTGACACCATAATATTTTATGATATGTATATTTTTTTAAAAAATTTAATCTATTCTATTACTTATGTTTCACATAACACATTGCTTAAACGAACTCCAAAATATTATTATTTTAAAAAACCATTATAACCTGCCTGTTAAATTGGTGGGAATGAATAGAATCAAATACATCATTAAATATATAATTCAAAAAATAAATATTAATTTTTTAATTAATTCATTATCAATATGAAATTTTTTAGTAAAGTCATTTTCCCTCAAATACCTATTTTATTTCAAAAGAAATTTTTATATATTTACATGAGAAAAAAATATAACAATTATTTATAACCATTTGAAAATTTATATGATAAAATAAAAATAATTTTTGTATTTATCATGTGAAATTTATCTTAAGGTGAATGTTTTAGAATTTTATAAAAATTGTAATTTTTTTAGTGAATAACAAAAAATGCATATTTTTATATAACAATCATTTTCATTATATTCGAAATTAATGTTATGAATTTAACTTTTTCAATAATTAACCTAAGTAATTTTTAGTTATATTTATTCCAATTAATAACTTTTAACCAATATCTACACCTTATTTTGGTACAAGAACATATTTGGGCATTGAAACACATTTAAAAAAACTGTGTTTTGTTGCATTTTGATAGTTTAATTTTATATGTAAATTTTCAACATATATTTTATTTAATTTTTAAAACCAGTTTCAATATTTTAAATAAAAATTTAATAATTAGTTTATTAATTTTTTTCATTTTTTGGAAAGAAAACATTACCATTGTTAAAAACAGATTTACCATAGTATAGGTAACATAATGTTTCATATTAAAGTAAAATAGTAAAAACATAAAAGTAATAAAATATATAACATTAAATTGGTAGTTGATGTGTTTATATACAGTAAACAGACATTAAAAGATTAATTATCATCCGAATCCCTTGGAATTAATTCCACGCAAATTTGGTTGGATATAAATATAAAACAATCTTTATTAAATCACATAAAACCTCATATCTTCAAATATAAATATCACTCCTCACAAACCACTTTCTCCTCAAAAGCCTTGATGATTTCCAAATATTATCTAAACCCTATACTTACTACTCTCCCCAAATCCATGTGCTATTTATCTCTCCCAATCAATAAATTAATTTTCTTTAAGGGATATTTCAAGGAGATGATATTCAAGAAGCAACTTTCTCGTACATCCTCTCTTAACTTGTTTTATTTTTGTTCTTTTTTCTCAAGACCATCATCCATTAAGTAAAAATAACCATAGTATAATTTATATACTTTAATTTTATGTTTGTAATTAAATATGTTTTGTCTATTGCTTTTATTACATCATTTTATTCAAATAAGTAAAACCATGGTACAAATTATGGAAGTTAATCCCCATCATGGACAATATTTTTTTATTTCCCACTACCTCCTTAAAGGATGGTCATAAATGTATTATTCTTGTTAAATGAGATTGTAAAATTTATATTATAACACATTTAATTTTATAAAATTAAAATATGTACCAAACATAAATTAAAACCAACCTAGTTTGCAATGATCAGTAAAAATGGAAAAAATAAACTAAGCATCTATCGATAATGTTTAATCAAAAGAACAATCCTCCTACGAGAACAAAAAAATAAAATTGGATAAAATTTAATATTCATTAAATGAATTAATTACATCTTGTTTCCCTTATTGAGATTTATTTTATTATGTTGGAAACTCCATAATTATACACAAATGAACAGATCCTGAAACCGTGAATCAAACACACATGAAACTTAGAAAATAATGAAATATTAAAAATGATAGGATGATAAGATGTTACAAAAATAAAATATATGGTATTATAAATATAAATATTATTATTTATTTAAATAATAATATTATATAATCTTTATATAAAAGTTTACAATATTCAATTCTAAAGGGAAGCATGAGGTAAGGGTTTCTGGTCTCACCTTCCTTTTTGTGAGATATATGTTTTATTCAACAATTATTTCATATGAATGGGGTATGTACTACCCATTGATATATCCCAGAATTAATATAATTATTTACAAGGTATTCAATGTTATATTTAATAATTACGAATTTTACAGGGATTACATTTGAGTGATTAAATAGTGGTAAGGGATTTCATAACTAATTATTCATTCATTGGGTTCATGTTATACTTCATTGATTAATTCATGTTATGATAATCTATGAGATGAATATTACGTAGTGTATATTGTATTTTCAATTTTATATGTTAATTTAAAATTTATATACATAATAGATTAATTTTTAATTAATTCTCACATTAATGTTAAGATATTCAAATTAATATTTATATTAAAAATTATTTGTTTCGAATTTCCCTTAAAACACCCATTTTTCTTAGATGACCATTTTTTATAAGAACTTTTCTAATTTTTTTAATATTATATCAAATGTTATTAAATTAATTTTTACTCAAGTTTTTATTTTTATGAAATAGTTTCAAATGATTCTTTTTTCATTTTGTAAATTATATTCTTTGAGACTTTTTTATGAAATATACAGATGGAATGGTTTTTTATAACATATATGGTATTAGTGGATTTTCACAGCATCATGATGTGTTAATGATTGGATGTCTCCTTTACATTATTAAATTTTTCATCAATGAAATTTTTTGCTTTATAATTGTTCTTGTCTTTCAAAATAAATGATTTCAAAATTGGAATTTGGTTTTTTCATGAATTATTTCAAGTGATATCTCAAAATTATTTTTCATCTATGATTATATTATACGATATTAATTATTATTTTATAGGGATATAATTCAAGTATACCGTCTATATTCTCATTCTGATTGATTTATGTTTATGATGTCACTATATTTATGAAACTCATTTCTTTTCCCTAAGTTCGGTAATGATGAAATCCTTATGAAATAAATTTTATCACATGGGTTCTAATATGATGGATTACCTCTGTTCTTGTGGATATCATTTATATGATTTTCATTTCTCTTTAGTGGTTCTGTTATAACCAAGGATTGTGCTTATATTATCAATAATGAAGTTTGTGACCTATATAATCCTCTAATTAAATGAATAATGATTTATATCTCATGAGATAGATAATAGTGAAAGGAGAAGTGAACATGGTTGAATATGATATGACTGAAATGGGAAGTGAACCTAGTTTAGTACTACAGTTTTGGAATAATATGTGAACTTTGTTTAGTAATACATGACTAAAACTGGAAGTAAATGTGGTTCTGTAAGACATGAATGTAATGTTAAGTGTAATCAATTGTGCAATACAAGACTAAATTGGGATGTGAACTCAATTTAGTTAGAGACTTTTTCCATCATGTTCTTCCTATGAGTTAACCTAAACAACTATGACAATTTGAGTAGTGAACTCTTTCCATTATGAGAAAGTTGATGCCTCTGGGGGTGGTGTTATGTCTCTCCCAGGAGGTGTAGAATCCCAGAGAGGTACCTTATGTGTTTTTTTAATTATCCTTTACAACTAAGTAAATTATTTTCTATGATTATGTACAAGCCATAATTCCAGGTTTTATAGAGATATTATTCACCCATGTTATTTTATGATGCATGTCTTATGTTGTTATATGACTTATTCTATGAATCAATATAATGATATTCTATATTCATGTTATACTTTTCAAATATTATATACTTATTCCCTTATGTTAATGTTATGTTTGATATATCCTTGTTTTACCCTTAACATGCATCTAAGATCACCCTTTTATTATCTTTCTTTTCCCTATGATAAGAAAAAGGGAATTAATTTTGATATTCAAAAATGATTCTTGTTTCAAAGGAATGAGTGGAATAATATGTATATTTTTTATGAACAACTTGTTTTTTTCATGATTCAAAAGACTATAAACCCATATGGTTTAGGGATGGTTTTTATGTTATGTAATTAATATTATTCTATTGAGATTAAATATCTATGTATGAAAGGAAGGTTCATTATAGTTAGTATGATATAAATGTTTAATTATCCTTTAAAAACAATGATTCGAAAACCATATGTATGATCCCAACGAATGAGTCTAAGAATAGGTTAAAATCATGTAATTTTGGTTATGATTGTGAATAACCTTATATTAAACCTAAGGTGTCATATATATAAATTTTATTATAAATTTATCATGATTATATTGTTTCCCACTAGGATTATTGTCTCCCACACTATGGTTTTTGGTTTATAGTGAATATATGGAACAATTTTGACTTATATTAATGGTGAATGGAATGATCATCGTCATGAGAATCCAAATGAAATTAGACTTAGAATGAAAAAACATGGTACTATTTGAAATCCAAAATCTCATAATATTATCAATAATATCTATATTGGTGTGTATTTCCTCCTATTTAGTAAAAGAAATATAGAGTTTCATGGTGACCATAGGAGAAATAATGTTAAATTTTCATGTTTTAAAACAAGTGGGAAGAGGAATCAAGGATAATGTTTCAATGTAAGTGGATGATTATATGTTCGTGCAAAATATTGACATGAGAATGTAATTATAAAGGGAAAGTGAAAATTTTCAGAATGAAATTCATGAGAATAATTGTATTCATAGGGAATATAATATAAATGAATCTTTTAATAGTGGATTATAAGGGAATTATGAAAATCCATTCCCTTGGGGAAAATCTTGTGAAGTTAATATGAAATGCGTATGAGTAATGGTTTTGATGGTGAAAATAAAGAAACTATGAATGAATGATGGGATAGAAGAAGTGATAAGGAATAATACGATGAATCCTGATTAATGGTTTTAGAAGGAAGTGGAATGATTGAATGTTTATATATTTGAATTCATAAATAATGTTCTAGAAGTAATTTTATGGTCTTACTAAATAATGAAACAACTATGGATTATTTTAATGTACTTTTTCCTGAAATAATTGATGTATATATTTAATGGTATTTGTAATCTGGAAAAGTGGTTGAGATGGTAAGGTGATATTCTTGGAAAACACTTGATTATCAGAATGATAAACCTTAAAATATTCCTTTTTTGGAGTTAATGACGTCTATTTTTTGATAAAAAAATATTGGGGTGGATAAAGTAAATTGGATAGTATTTATGACCTAATAACTGATAATGTATTCATTATAAAATTTGATTTTGTAACCAGTGAGGATATTTATTGAATATTGGTATGGAAGTAATACATACATCCGTATATGTTTTTTTTTAAAGAGTGAGGAATCATAAATGTTTGTAATAAGATTTTATGGTAAATTCAGGTTATTACCATGCATTAAGAGAATTTGGATAAATGATTTAAATTTTTTTTTATGTGATAATCAAGTTCCACTTATAGTATATTAGGAATTATGATAAGCTCAATTTTTAAATGTGGTAATTTTCATTTAATTTTTTATTTTTCAATGTTTTATAAGGTTTTACAATAATGTAATGATTTAATTTGAACATCAGATAAGGTTATAGATTTTAATTTATTAATTAACCATATGATGATTTATGAATTTTTGATAACCTATTCTGAATATTTTGTAATGATAACTACAGATTAAAGTAACGACTTGTCATCTCATTGTGGATTTTATGGTCAAATAGTTCACCATGAATTATAATTTAAAATTCATTTCCTAATGTAAAAAATAAATTAGAAATCAATTATAGTGCAAAAAGTAATATTGTACATATGGGATGAAAAAAATATATAACCCATCTCAAATTATTTTTAAATAAAATTTTATCATATTATCATCATTTATAATGATATCAATTACCTTTTTTAGACTTATTTGGTCAAAGGGGTTTTTGTCATTATCCTTGTAATGACCTTATTTCATATCGTTCTTCATTATAAGTTGATATATTGAATTCCCTTATTTGTCTATACATTGAATTTAAACTCATATTCTCCTAATCAAATCGTATTTTTCTGGTAACCTTTTCCTTTTATGTTCCCTATTTTTAAGGGGTAGTTTTATTGAACCTTTCATGTAGTGTGTCTCCCAAAAATTAATTTTCATTTATACACATTTTATTTTTGAAGTGAAATTTAAAATTTTAGGAATTAAATTTATTATGAATTATTGACCATATCAGGATATAATATTATCAATTGGATCTTCCTACAAATCTCTCTCAAATTCATGATGTTTTCCATATATCCCTCATGTGGTAGTACATACCCAGTCCATCACATTTACTATACCCAAAATTTCATACCAATGGAGATATATACTTATTATAAAGAGAAATTGGTAAGGTTTTAGTATCCTAGAGATAGTGTTTTATGAAAGAAGACCACTAACCTAGTAATAGTTTTTTTGGTGAAACCTCAAATTTGAGGAAGCTACGTGGGAACATGAGGATGTGACATGGAAGAGGCATCCTATTCTATTTTCATCCAAGTGATGAATTTAGAGTTAAGTATTTATTTTAATGGGGGATAGAATGAAAATCCTATATATTTTATAGTATTTCTATTTTTGAAAATAAATTTAATTACTCCAATAGCTTATGTTTCATGAAATATCAAGCTTAGAAAAACTCTAAAATATTTCTATTTTAAAAAAACCTTTATATCATATCAATTAAATTGAAAGGAGTTAATAGTATTATCCACATTAAGAGATATATAATTTTACAACTCATTATTAAGGTATTAAATAAATCATTTAGAATATGCATATAGTTTCTATATAAGCCATTTTGTTTATAAAATTTATTGTTTCCTCAAAAAGTTATTTTTATTGACTTATATAGAAAGATAATTATAATTAATTTTTGAAACATTTATATTTTTTTTTTAAAATTTAATATATATTTTTATTCAAAATATCAATATAATATTGGGATTAATGTTTTATAATTTTACAAAATGATTAGTTTTTCAATGAATAGTAAAAAATGATTTTTATAAAACCCTGATTTCTTTTATATTAAAAAGAAATTTTTATATTTTAAATTTATATCAAATTAACCAATGTAATTTTATGGTAAATATATTTTAATTAAATGTATTTAAAATATATTTATACCTTATTTGGGTATAAGTTCATTTTTTGGGCTTAAAATGCATTTTCCCAAAATACTATTATTTGTTGTGATTTGATGGATTAATTTTAAATGGAAATTTAAAAAATATTTCCTTTGAACTTTTAAAAACTGATTACATTTTATAAATCAATTTGCCTAATTTTTATTATATTGTCATTTTAAATTTTATGAATAAAAAATTTACATTGGTAAAAAAACATTTACCGCATTATATGTAAAATAATTTAGCGAGTTAATGTTAAAATGTAAAAGCTTAAAATACCTAAAAAGTAAAACATTAAATGGGTTGTTTATTTGTTTATCTACATTAACAAGACCTTAATACAATAATTATATTTATACTTTCATGTAATAAATTCCACCAAAATTTGGATTGATATTAATATAAAAAAATCATTATTTTATCACTTCAAACCAACCCTCTACATATATAAATACCACTCCAAACAACTCCATTTGTGCTCCCAAGACTTGAATGTATTGTAATATTTTTTTACAACCTATCATCCCCACTTACCCACATTTTAGTTCTTATTTTATAAAACCAAGGACAATGACATGTTCTTTAATGGGAACATGAATGAGGTGATTCTTTATTGAATAATTTGAGAACCTTATAGAAAATAGGTCCCCTATATTAAAAAAACTACCAAGAATAATGCATGTCTTAAAAAAGGAAAATTACATTTGTCCATAAAAAATAGGTAAAACATAAAAAATAAGATGATTAGAACAAATAATACTATTACCATAATCAGATTATTTTAAAAGACTGTCAACCAAAGGATTTCCCTTCCTCAAAAAAAATGAGTGATAATATAATCAATGGAAGAGAGATACTGTAAACAAAAAATCCATCAGTTTACAAGCCACCAAAGAATATGAGCAAAATCAGATCTAATAGAATTAAAAATGATAGTGTAATCACACTCCAACCATATCATAATCATACCTCCTTGTTTATAATGATCCAAAGCAACAATAACACCTAGAATCTCAGATTCCAATGACGAGACAATTCTACTAGGACCATAAAAACTCCAAAAAACATCCATAGAACTATTCTGAAAAATATCCCAACATCCTTAAGGTCTTGTATTACCTCTAGATGCCCCATATATGTTATAATTAGACCATATAATGAATTAAGATTCGTAGAGTACTTCCATATTTCTAATCAGTGGTTGAATGTTACACTTAATCATAAAAATCCGGAGAACAGAAAATCGATTTATTGAATTCCAACAATACACTTTCTAAGGGATTTTAACTGTCCACAGAACAAAAAAAAATCTATCCAATGCATCCTAGGGGTTGAACACCTCCCTATACTAATGACACCTAATCAATTCCATCCAAATTATGATAACTAATTCGGCCACTACAACCTGGATGAGTAGCAGCATAAATGGATAAAGGGGAAGACAAAAAATACTAGCAATTAGGTCTCGTATGGAGACATAAACCGGCTAGAAAACATCAAATGCATCAAATATAGACATAAATATAGTTGAATCAGTAATATAGTTTTGGAATAGATGGTATATGTCCTCACAATGCTAATGGTAAAGAACATAGACATGGAACAATGAAATGCCATGAGCCTGTTTAGAATTGTCAGTGGGTAGTTTTCCATAAACCAACCTCTAATTAAAAGTAAACCAAGAAGGATGATGATTGCTTATTTTGATGTTTATTATCTATTGATGACCCAAAACTAGTGAAATAAATTGGGAATGAAAAGTCTATGAGGAAAGATTACCGTAACAATTCAGCTCCAAAATCCAAAATTCACCAATATATGAAAAGTAATATTTCTCAAAAACCTGCTTATTATGATTCAAAATAGAATCCTAGTCCAGAATATTATCCTTTATTGAAATATCAAGAACAATGTTAGGAACCTTTTGATGGGGAGAACCTAGAAGAGGATCACCAATCTAATTTTACCTCTATAATTAAAGACAAGAGTCCTTAGAGACAGAGCAATGAACATTATTTTTATTTTTATTTTCTACATTCTCCACAACTAATTCATCCATAATGGAATAAAAAATCAATTATCAAGTGTATAATTTTTTTTCTAATTTACTATCTTATATCCATACCTTTTATTACCTATACTTATTGAAATAAATGAAACCGTTGTCCAAATTATGGGGGTCAATCGTCTCCATGGATAATGTTATTTCAATTTCTATGAGATCCTTCAAATCCTATCATAGAAATATTATTTTTGTTAAATCATATTGAAATTGGTATATTATAACTTTTTTGCATGTTTTGAAACTGACATAAATACATAATATTAAATAAATTGAAACTCTTTGTTGAGGTTCAGAAAAACCTAAATGTGATTCTAAACATATATCATTAATGATTTATTAAATGAAGTATCCTTATACTAAAAAGAAAAATAATATACGAGACCATTTAAATATATATATATATATATATATGTGTGTGTGTGTGTGTGTGTGTGTGAAATAATACAATTTAATATTAATTATATAGTTTTAATAATATTTTTAATGAAAATCGTAATTACAAAAAAATGAATTGGTCATGAAACTGTGAAACAAATTCTTTCAAAACAATGAATATAATGAAATACTATTAATTAATGGATGGTAATATGTTATAAAATTATTACATAAATTAATAGAAATATTAATATTGTTTTTTAATTAACTAATAACGTGCTTTAAACATTTATTCCTGAGGTTAATGTACAATTTTTTTTTGAACTGCGAGTTAAAGGTTTCTCATATCACTTTTACTTCATAAAGTAAATATATTATTCAACACTTATTTCATTTGAGAGTTGTATATACTACCCCTTGATATATTGTATCATGACTACCATTATGTCTATTTTGTTCAATAATTCATTTGATAAGTATTACATTTATGTAGAATATGATTCCACTTATTCAAAGTACTAATGAATTTCATAAATTTATTTCCATTCATTGGGTTAAACTTATACTTCCATGATTTTTTCATTTTAAGATTCTTTGTGGGAAATATTTCGATTATCCTATATTTTTTATAAACATTTTTATTATTATTTACTGTTTATTCCCATAATTTATTGATTATATTAATGAACCCTTTGATGATATGATATTTGTTAGGGAATTTATTTTAAAAAATATCATTTTAAATTTTTCTTTAAAACCAAATTTTTATTTAATATTGGTATTTTATAAAATGGTTTCGAAAAATGTTTTTAATATTATTTTATGATTTTTTAAATTTATTATTAACAATGATTATTTTTTTTAAATGTCATTAATGGATTATTTTTTTCTTTTTGTAAATGTTGTTATTTTTCATTTTTTGAAAAAAATACGAAATGATTGTTTTATAACTTATACGACAAGAGCATATTTTCATACCATCATAATTCTTAAATTATTTAATTATCCATATAAATATTCCATTATTATTTTCAAAAGAATGTTTTTATTTATAAATATGATACTATTTATAAATAATTTATTTGTAAATGGAAATTTTTTGTATGAATTATTAAAAATGATATTTCATAATCATTTTTTATTTAAGATACCATTATTTGATATTAAATATAAATACAAGAGTATATTGTTCAAGGATAGTATCCATATTTTTTTTTATTTTTCTGATGGTATGATATTTATGAATCCTATTTCTTTTCCATGATTTATTTTATGATAGAATGTCTACGAAACTCATTTACCTACATCAGTTCTGTTATAGAGAATTACATATTTTATTATAGAATACATATTTATGGGTTTCATAATGTGGCCATGGTTATTTTATAACCAAGGAAAATTTTTATGTTATTATTAATGATGGGTTGGATCTATATCTCCCACAAATGAAATGGGAGATGATTAATATATCATGAGATATATATGAATGAAATAGGTAGTGAATTCTATTTAGAATAACATGAATGAAATATAAAATGAACATAGTTCAGTAATACATGATAATATTGGATGTGAATATGATTCAGTGATACATGACTACAGTGAGAGGTGAACACTATTTAGTAAGAGAGGTATAAAATAAGAAGTGTATTTGATTCAGTAAGGTAGTAAAAAAATAGGATGTAAACACTGTTCAGTAAGGGAATTTTTCCTCCATGATGGTCTTGGGAGTGAAACATTACTACTATTATGGTTTTCTGAGTTCAACCTTTCCTCTACTAGGAATATGATACCACTAAGGATTGTGGTTTTTTCCAATTAGGAGGTGTGTCCGCCCATATTGTTACCGCATATATTTTGGAAATGATCCTTGACTATTAAGAGAATGTTTTAATAATTTTATGTGTATGTATTAATTCCATATCTTCTTCCAATGTCATTCTATCATTTTCTTAATCATATATTAAAATGATATATGATTAATTCCATGACTCAGGATTATAATCACTAATATGAAGGGTATAATTTTCAAAAGTTATGTTCACATTATTATTCACCTATGAATATGTTATGATTGATGTCTCCATTGATTACCCATACTGATCATCTAGGGTCACCAATTTCTTATGTCTCCTTTCACTGGTATGTGAAAAATATTATTTTGTATGATATGTTAAAAATGGATCATGTTGTGAAGGAATAATTGGGAGAATATGTATATGTTCAATGACAAAATTCTCCAAACCCATGTGGTTTTGGTGTTCTTTTATTAGGTTTTTAATGAAAATTTATCTATTTAGATGTAATATCTATATCTTATAATATTTTATAGCTATAGTTAGTCTGTATGATCCTTTCCTGATATTTTGGGGTGTTTATATTTATTATAAATAATTCCCAAAAAATAAAATCACAAACCATCAAATTAGATTTTAATTTTAATTTTCCATTAGTAATAGACAGTTCCATTAAAATAAGGAGGATTATTGGTATCATACCATTTAGGGTTTCTATATAAAGTAACTAGCTACTAAAATAATAATAATAAGAAATACTTCCCTCATGAAACTATCAAGATCAAAATTTATATAATTATTGTAAATATAGAGTTCTTAGAAGTAAATATTTTTAGCTATGATAAAAGATGATGGTTCTATAGAAAATCTCAAGGTGGGATGTACATTGAAATTTTAATTATTAAAATTCAAATTTTTTTAATACTTAATTTGAAATTACTATTTATATTACCTCAACTGTGTCTAAAATAGAGTAGATATGAAAATGTTTGTTCTTAGATATAGTTCCTATAAATCTAGATCAAAGATCAGTTAAAACATTTGGAAAATGATTTAATTTCAGAAATTATTTCAGACACACTAAGAATAACATAAATTTCAATAATAAATGGGAACTCCAAAATATATTTTAAATTGCATGTTTTCAAAACACTTTTTAAAATTGAAAAATTGATTTACATAATTTAAACCAAATAGTGAAGAGAAAAAATCATAATTAAAAAAATAGTTTGCAATATGATCAATCATAGTCCATTATTTATGAAAGTAATCCAACTCCATGAATATTATTTAATGAATTATAAAAAATAAATAACCAAGATCAAATTTTATAAAGGAAACTCTGAACAAAGAACTCCAAATTATTCCATTCCTCAATTCCATGCGGTATAACAATTATAAAGAAACTTTTCACAGAGAATCAAATTATTACTCTGTATAGTACATTAGAAGTGAAATGTAAATTTATATAAAAACTCATGAAAAAGTTAATATGTAATATACAACATAGATAGTGACAAAATATGGGTTTTTTTTATGTATTATTATTTGTAATCAGTTTTTATATAATCATTAGTTTTTCCTCCTTATGTAATTATCCATACAACTCAGAAATGTATAATTTACTCATTTAGTAATTCTGTAATTTTTTCTATTTCATTCTAAAAATATTGTAACACACTCAAGGTGAATGAATATTGTTTTTAAATAATAAAAAAAATACATCTTTAGGAGTTAGGACTCATTGTATTTAAAGAGGATTCTTCAAAAAGTATCTATGTGAAAATGATCATTATGCGACCAATAATTATTAATGTCATGACCCGCCTTCACCAAAACGAGGGAAGGGTCAGTAGATTGCCAGGCCCTTCCTTCTTTAAGTTGAAGGAGAGATAATGACCCCCGAAATCCGCCTGCAATAGGTCCCGGAGTGGCGACTAGCACCAAGGGTATGGAAATTTCACACAAATGGAAGGCATTACCTTTTTTATTTTTTAGATCGCGAGATGAGATGATGAAACTCAACAACACCAAGGTAAAAGAAAAGTAAAACCAAAAGAAATAAACCATTGCCACATGCATGTTCTAAAAGTAAAGCCACAAGTACAAAGGGCGAATACAAAGGTAAGTACCAAATAAGAAAAACATCAACTGCAAATACCCCAAAGGTCCAAGCTAGTAAGGTCCTGTGTAATCCCCGAATTCCTCCTGGAAACCTGAAAGCAATTTTATATACGTAGGGTGAGCATACAAGTACACTCAGTAGGGAAAACCAATGACTATCATGCACAAGTGGGGGAACATACTAAAGTCCCGTGAGAAAAGGAGTAAACCAACCACCTATCAAGGTAAAATATCCACCCTAGGCCTCATTAAGGCACACTTCCCAAATAACGCAAGTCAAGTAATATATATGTTAAGAGCACATCGATGTTTGGGTACCCCGCACCACTTTCCCACTGGTTATTGAGACATCCTACGCATCAGACCTATCCCACAATTCTCACCGCAGTCCCACTGCCACACCCGCCCGCACACACATGGTCCACAACCACACGCAGTCCCACTGCCGAAATCCCGCCCGCACACACCTGGGCCTCAACTGTCACATGTAACCATGCCTAAAAACACCTAGGCCAGAGCAACCACCACCACGCCCGAAGACACCTGGGCCTCATCCCAAAGACACTTGGGAAACCACCTGCCGCACACCCCTGGCCAGCCACCATGATACCCTGCTCAAAGGCTCTCGGGCTAATAATGGACCTCAGACCATCAAATCATGCCCGAAGATACTTGGGCTATCAGGGAAAGGGAGCATAAAAGGAGCTAATAACCAGTCACTAAGAATAGTGTTGGAAAAAACACCCTCCCCCATGAAATGGGGGTGTTCGGCACTCGATGCTCAACTTGGGTGGGGAGAGACTAAGAAACACAAAGCTACAAGTATATATATAGGTAACAAGCACTTACCCAAGCTAGGTTTTTCTTCAGATAGCCTACAGATCACAACATCACTCAAGTCTGAGTCACGACTCACGCTAACATCCCATTTGTCCCATTCTTATTTCACGTTCAGTGTTAATGTTCAGATAAGTTCATACACTACTGGGAAACTAACACCATAACCATAACCAAGGAAAAGAGTCCAGTCAATCATCAATTTAAACATTCTCTTTACCAACAGAGGATCCCACCCGAGTTTGTGATATAGATAAGTAACCACCGGGTCTTAAAACTAATGAACACCGAAGCCACATCAACAGGGATCCCATCCCCTGTTTCATAATCAACGAAAGCATAAAAGAACAGGGGATCCCATCCCCTCCCACATCTCCAACAATCGACTCGTAAAAGAAAACCACCAAAACACTGCCACCAACACTAATAAAGGCCAAGCCTGTATTTTTAGATTTAAAAGATTTTACACTTTCCGTGATTTTAATTCCATTTTGACTGGGTTTAGCACAGAAGGGATTGATCCTGGTGCTTTAAATTTATTCAGCCGGATATACGTGATTAACCAATTTCACAGCAGGAGTTCACATTTACAAACAAGCCATTTAAAACATCAGCAGGGTTCATTAGTGCACAAACAACGACCACCAACGACCTCGATTTTCAGGAGGCATAAGCCATCACAACTCAACAATATGGTCATAAAAGAAACAACATAAAAATAGAAGACAACATCAACAATCACATCCCCCTCCTTTCTTTATAGAATTCATTCATTATCTTTAATTAGGTATGGTTTTTCCAATTCTATGGAATCAAAAGCACGCCCACCCCGCCTGATACACAAAACATAGAGGAAAAGGAGAAATTCCCTACTTGTTGATAGATGATAGACGCTTAAGCCAGGCACAGAACTTTACGGATAACGATGCACCCGATGGACCATAGGCTATTTGTGAAAATCCATGATCGAGGAAAGGAGAAACCATGGAAAACCCTTAGTTTATAAGAGCCACGGACGGTTGAGGTGAGAACGCCTAACCGCGTAAGGCGCAGGGGTCGTGGGTTGACCACGCGGCTGGGGCAGTTACACACGGTGGTCCCTCAGGATTTTTTGGAATTAATAATGGGATTTAAATGGTTTTAAAAGGAGTAAAATAATTAATTTATGTCGAAACTTACGTTGCGGGAGCAAAAAAAGTCAGGTAATGGAAGAAGAACGAAATGCTCGGCGAGGGGACACGGTGTCACCCTCATGGTGCCACCGTCATGGTGTCACCGTCATGGTGCCACGGTCACGGTGCCACCGTCACGGTGTCACCCTCACGGTGCCACCGTCACGGTGTCACCCTCACGGTGCCACCGTCATGGTGCCACCGTCACGGTGTCACCTTCACGGTGCCACTATTTTGGTGGAACCTCACTTTGGCAAATTAATGGGCCAATAGGGTCCGGGCCATTACATTAGACACCTCTTAAACAATTCTCGTCCTCGAGAATCAAAACAAACCAAGAAGGAAGGAGAGGGTCCGAACAACCACCTCAAAAGATACCTCTTTGAAGTGAACCCATGCTAACCAAAAACACTTCTCTGTCAAGAACCATGAAGCATACCACACCAAACTGCCCAGGCATGTGGGTTGGGGAGTCCCGTCCCCCCATGTCAAGATATTATCCGCTTTGGGCTGCACTGACTCGCCCGCACGGGTTTAATCGTATCCACCTTAATGCGTCTTGATTAGGGGTCGAGTTCTCTCCTCCCCCATAGCCAGGGCTTTTCACACACATCCAGAGGAATAAAAACCAGTACATTTCATAGCCAAAAGACAAAACGTTCAATCACAACAGGTACAACAAGGAACAAAACTTAAAACAACTCTGGGTACTGGGTATGCATCTGTGCTTCCCTCTCCCATGTACTCTCCTCAAGCCCACCTTGTCTCCACAACACGCAAACCAAGGGAATGGTTCGCCCACTAAGCACCTTCTCCTTGTGATCCTCGATCATCACTGGTCTCTCCACAAAGGTCACATCATCCTAGATATCCAGCTCACCCCAATCGAGGACGTGTGAATTGTTGTGCATATACTGACGGAGCTGGGACACATGGAAGACACCATGTATCCTCAGTAGCTGCGGTGGAAATGCTTTCTGGTAAGCCACCTCACTGACTTGCCGCAATACTTCGAAGGGTCCGATGAACCTAGGGGAAAGAATAATCCCCTTGCCGAACCTCCACTGCCCACGCCGAGGGGAGACCTTCAAGAACACGTGGTCCCCAACCTCAAACTCCAAGGGCCTCCTCCTGGTATCAGCATACGACTTCTGTCTGTCCTGGGCCGCCTTCATCCTTTCTCGTATGAGCTGAACCTTCTCTGTTGTGTTCTGCACCACCTCCAGGCCAAGGATTCCTACCTCTCCTACTTCATCCCAACACATAGGTGAACGGAATGGCCTCCCATATAGGGCTTCAAATGAGGCCATGTCAATGGTAGAGTGATAGCTATTATTGTAAATGAACTCTAGTAGGGGAAAGTGTCGCACCCATGATCCTCCTGAGTCCAGAACACATTCTCGTAGCATATCCTCCAAGGTCTGGATAGCGCGCTCTGTTTTTCCATCTGTCTGGGGATGGAAAGCAGTGCTAAGGCATAACTGGGTTCCAAACACATGCTGCAATCCTCTCCAGACTCGCGAGGTAAACCGTACATCACTATCTGAGACTATAGACCTCAGAACTCCATGAAACATCACCACCTCATCCACGTACATTCATGCCAAATCATCCACAGTATTCGACTCCCTGATTGCCAGAAAGTGAGCTGATTTCATCAACCTGTCCACTACCACTCAGATGGCGTCGTACCCTCCTTGGACCAAGGGTAGTCCCGTGATGAAATCCATCGAGATGTCATCCCACTTCCACTCGGGGACATCTAGGGGCTACAGTAGGCCGTCTGGAACTCGGTGTTCAGCCTTCACTTGCTGACACACTAAGCACTTTGCCACAAACTCGGCCACCACTCTCTTAACTCCAGGTGACCAAAACAGCCTCTCCAAACCCTGGTACATCTTGGAAACTTCTGGGTGTACCACCAGGGGTGAGTTGTGGAACTCACTGAGAACCTTGCCCCGCATCGCCTCCGGGACAAACAACCTTTTCTGGAAAAGCATCCGGTTCTGACCATCCTCTGTCCATCCTTCCAGAGCATTGCCTTGGTCAACCCGGTCACGCATCACTTCGCACTCCGGGTCTCCCCACTGAGACTCCTCCACCTGTCAAAATAGAGATGACTGCACTATCATCTGATATAGGCTTCCTCTGCCACGATCCATCCTCAGATCTAGGTGTAAGGTAGCCAACTCTTCCATTGCCTTCCATGCGTCCGCCGACTCTCGGACCACATCCTTCTGCGTCCTCCTTTTCAAGGCATCATCCACCACATTGCCCTTGCCTTTAGTATAAGAGATATCGAAGTCGTAATCCTGGAGGAACTCTACCCATCTCCGCTGTCAAAAGTTTAAGTCCCACTGGGAGAAGATATACCTCAAGCTTTTGTGATCCGTGAAGACCACAAAGCGTTCCCCGATGAGGTAGTGCCACCATAAATTTAGCGCAAAAAAACCGATGAAAGCTCCAGGTCGTGGGTGGTGTAATTATGCTCATGGGAACGCAGCTGCCTAGACCCATAAGAGATCACCCCTTGTCGCTACATCAACACACATCTCAGGCTCTATCTTGAAGAATCATAGAATACCTCATAGGCCACCCCTTCTTCTGGTAATCTCAGCACTGGGGCACTAACCAACTTCTCCTTCAAATAGCTGAAGGCTGACTGGCACTGCTCACTCCATACGAAAGCCTGGTCCTTCTTGGTCAGAGCCATCAAAGGAGTCGCAACTCGAGAGAAGTTGGGTACGAATCTCCGGTAGTAACCCTCCATCCCGAGGAAACTTCAGACTTCTGCCACATTCTTGGGTTCTTCCCAAGAAACAACCACCTCAACTTTTGATGGGTCCACCGCTACCCCTTGCTAGGACACCACGTGCCCGAGGAAGTTCACTTCTCGTGTCCAGAACTTGCATTTTGACAACTTCCCATAGAGCTAGTGCTGTCGGAGGACCTCCAAAACTGTCCTCAGGTGCTCTTCATGGTCCTCCTCTGATCTAGAGTAGACCAGGATGTTGTCGATGAACACAACCACAAACTGATCCAGGTACTCCCGGAATATGGAGTTCATAAGCCCCATGAAGAAAGTCGGGGCGTTCGTAACACCGAAGGGCATGACTACGAACTAGAAGTGTCCATACCTGCACCTGAACGCTGTCTTCGGGATGTCACTCTCTTTCACCCTCAGCTGGTGGTACCCAGACCGCAGGTCGATCTTCGAGAACCATCCTACCCCTTTCAGCTAGTCGAAAAGATCATATATCCTTGTAAGAGGGTAGCGATTCTTGATCGTCACCTGATTCACCCTCCTGTAGTCTATGCACAACCTGAGACCACCATCTTCCTTCTTTGCGAACAAGACCGGAGCACCCCACGGTGATGCACTCGGATGAACATAACCCCTCTTCATCATGTCGTCAATCTGTATCTGAAACTCCTGTAGCTCCGAAGGTGCCATCCGGTAAGGAGCCATCGAGATTGGACGAGCGGCGGGCTATAGGTCTATCCCGAACTCGATATCACATCGAGGGGGTAGAGTCGTCACCTCCTCAGGAAAGATGTCCATAAACTCACGGACAATCTCTGGTACTTACACCATTTCAGCATCTACTGATTCCACTGTCAGCTTAGTCAACAAGGAGAGGAGAGGTTCCTCTCTCCTGTTTCCCTTCGGACTGCTCTGCTCGTTGGTGAAGGTAACATGCCGGCTGTCCAAGTCTGAGAACACCAACCTTCTTCGAAAACAGTTGATGATGGCGCACACAAAAAAATAGTCAGTCGATTCCTAGGATGACATCGTATGGATGAATCTGTAGCAGAAGAAGATCCCTAACTAACTGATGTGTCCCTAAAATCAGTCTACATCCCCAAAAAACGAACAAAAAGTCAGTATGACCTCCGACTGGTGTTCTCAACACCAGGGGCACTGGAAGTCTCTCGGCATCTATCCCCAAGGCATGGGCTAGACTGGGTGGAAAAAAGGAGTGTAAAGCTCCGGTATCGAACAAAGAATAAGAAAGAGTACTAAACAGACTGATCGTATCTCGAACAACCTCTGGCCCTGCCGGAACTGCTGCCTCTGCGGCGTGCAACTGTCCACGCCCAGTTCTCCTGCCCCTAGGCTGTCGGACACCTCCCCAACCACGCCCTGGTCGAGGTCCCTGTGGAGTTCCCTGAGGTCGGCCTCCTCCTCCTATGTCTTCCCTCAGAGGAGTGGGAGCTCGCTGTCCCTGCTGCTGCTACTAGAAAGGTCTGGCTGGAAGCTGCTGGTGGGGTGAGTGCTGGGGATGACTACCACTACTGTACTACAACCGGTCGGGGCACTGACTCCGGAGATGCCCAGGGCTCCCACAGATGAAGCACCACTATCCCAGGCCCGTAGGAAAAGGGCGAGGGTCGGGGGATCGAAACTGAAACTGCTGCGGCCTGCTCCCTGTGGGTCGGAACCTAGAGGGTCCTGATGTTGGAGGCCTGGTGCTGACATCCTTCCCCTTTGATGGTCCCAGTTGGATCCTCTCTCACGACACTCCTCCTAGAGCATGCATCCTCTCCACCACTTTGGCCTTCTTCTGGACCTCCAAGTACGTCGGCAGGGTAAAGGGGGTAACATCATACTGGAGGGAGGGTCGGAGTGCCTCCTTTAACGTCTTTCCCGAGACTCCTCGCCGGGAAAGAGGTCCGGAGAAAAACATAGAAGGTCCTTGAACTTGGTCCCTAGCTCCCTCACGGACATACTCCCCTGCTGGAGGGAGAGTAGTTCCTTCCTCTTTTCTGTCTTCATCGTTGAGGAGAGGAATTCCGCCCGGAACTCCCTCTCGATATCCACCCAAGCCACCTCAGACTCTCTCCTCTCCCCCAGGTAAAGCATCCACCACTGACGTGCCGCTCCCCGCATCTGGCTAATGGCCAGAGGAACCCAGTACTCGATCAGGGCCTGAATCAGGCCGAAGGATATAACTAGCTCCTCTATCCAGCCTTCCATCTTCATATCGGAGGTGCTTCCCTCATACTTCTCGAGGGCCTGTCGCAGGAAGGCTCGAAGAGTCTTCTGCCACTAGTTGTCCTCTTCCTCTCGATCAGCTCTCTGCCGATCGGCCAAAGTAGTCTCCGGGGCCTCGATCGCCTATACCACACGTGGTCTCCTTCCAGGTGCCATAGCTGCAAGGTAAACAAGGAATGCCTAGGCCCAAGTAGTGCAGAATAACTTTCTTTAAACTTCTTAAAATTTAATTTATTCTTAATCCCCAAGACATCCCAAAAACACAAGAACAGAAGTCATTTATGATGCATGTACCTTTCCTAAGGTCTCTACCCTGCAATCAGTGTGGCCTCACATGGTCGTTCGGTAGGTCCAGATTCCTTTCATCGGATCACGGGGGCCCCTAAAATCCCATGTCCTAGCCGGTCTTCCCTGACCTAATTCACGTTCCAAGGTCACCCAACACTGTTTCCTTACCATCCCATGAAATCCTCACTGTGCCTAACTCCAGAATCCATCCTATCTCTCAACCATAACCTCTGATACCATTCTGTCATGACCCGCCTTCACCAAAAGGAGGGATGGGTCAGCAGATTTCTAGGTCCTTCCTTCTTTAAGTTGAAGGAGAGATAATGACCCCCGAAACCCGCCTTCAATAGGTCCCAGAGTGGCAACTAGCACCAAGGGTATGGAAATTTCACACAAATGGAAGGAATTACCCTTTTTATTTTATATATCGAGAGATAAGATGATGAAAATCAACAACTGCAGGGTAAAAGAAAAGTAAAACCAAAAGAAATAAACCATTCCCACATGCATGTTCTAAAAGTAAAGCCACAAGTACAAAGGGTGACTAAAAAGGTAAGTACCAAAGAAGAAAAAAAGAAACTACAAATGCCCCAAATGTCCGAGCTAGTAAGGTCCTGCGTGATCCCCGATGTCCTCCTGGAAAACATGAATGCAATTTTATATACGTAGGGTGAGCATACAAGTACACTCAGTAGGGAAAACCAAATATTATCGTGCACAAGTGGGGGAACGTACTAAATTCCCGTGAGAAATGGAGTAAACCAAACACCTATCAAGGTAAACTATCCACCCCAGGCCTCACCAAGGCACACTCCCCAAATAACGCAAGTCAAGTAATATATATGTTAAAATCACATCGATGTTTGGGTACCCCGCGCCACTTTCCCACTGGTTATTGAGACATCCTACGCATCGGACCAATCCCGCCATTCTCACTGCAGTCCCACTGCCACACCCGCCCACACACACCTGGGCCACAACCACACGCAGCCCCACTACTGAAATCCCACCTGAACACACCTGGGCCTCAACTGTCACATGTAACCATGCCAGTAAACACCTAGGCCAGAGCAACCACCACCACGCCCGAAGACACCTGGGCATCATCCCGAAGACACTTGGGAAACCACCGGCCACACACACCTGGCCAACCACCACGCTACCCCTCCCGAAAGATCTTGGGCAAGTAATAGACCTCATACCATCACAGCTTGCCTGAAGATACTTGGGCTATCTGGGAAATGTAGCAGAAAAGGAGCTAATAACCAGCCACTAAGAATAGTGTTGGGAAAAACACCCTCCCCCATGACATGGGGGTGTTCGGCACTCGGTGCTCAACATGGGTGGGGTGCGAATAAGAAACAAAAAGCTACAAGTATATATATAGGTAAAAAGCACTCACCCAAGCTAGGGTTTTCTTCAGACAGCCTACTGATCACAACAGCACTCAAGTCTGAGTCACGACTCACGCTAACAACCCATTTGTCCCATTCTTATTTCACGTTCAGTGTTAATGTTCAGATAAGTTCATACACTACTGGGCAACTAACACCATAACCATAACCAAGGAAAAGAGTCCAATAAATCGTCAATTTAAACATTCTCTTTACCAACAGAGGATCCCACCTGAGTTTTTGATATAGACAACTAACCACCGGGTCTTAAAACTAATGAACACCAAAGCCACATCAACAGGGGATCCCATCCCCAGTTTCATAACCACCAAAAGCAGAAAAGAACAGGGGATCCCATCCCCTCCCACATCTCCAGCAATCGACTCGTAAAAGAAAACCACTGAAACACTGCCACCAACACTATGCAAGGCCAAGCCTATATTTTCAGATTTAGAAGATTTTACACGTTCCATGATTTCACTTCCATTTTGACCGGGGTTAGCACAGAAGGGATTGATCCTGGTGCTTTCAATTTATTCAGCTGGATATACGTGATTAACCAATTTCACAACAGGAGTTCACATTTACAAACAAGCCATTTAAAACATCAGCAGGGTTCATTAGTTCACAAACAACGACCACCAACGGCCTCGATTTTCAGGAGGCATAAGCCAACACAACTCAACAAGATGGTCATAAAAGAAACAACATCAAAATATAAGACAATATCAATGATCACAACCCCCTCCTTTATTTATAAAATTCGTTCATTATCTTTAATTAGGTCTTGTTTATCCAATTCTACGGAATCTAAAGCACGCCCACCCCGCATGATACACAAAACAGAGTGGCAAAGGAGAAATTCCCTACTTGTTGTTAGATGATCGACGCTTAGGCCAGGCGCGGAGATTTACGGATAACGATGCGCCCGATGAACCACAAGCTGTTTGTGAAAAGCCGTGATTGAGAAAAGGAGATACCATGACTAACCCTTAGTTTATAAGATCCGTGGACGGTTGAGGTGAGAACGTGTAACCGTGTAAGACACGGGAGTCGTGGATTGACCACACGGCTCGGGAAGTTACACACGGTGGTCCCTCGGGATTTTTAGGAATTAATTATGGGCTTTAAATGGTTTTAAAATGAGTAAAAGAATTAATTTACGTCGAAACTTAAGTTGTGGGAGCAGAAAAAGTCATGTATTCGAAGAAGAACGAAAGGCTTGGCGAGGGGACACAGTGTCACCCTCACGGTTCCACCGTCACGGTGTCACCCTCACGGTGCCACCGTCACGGTGCCACTGTCATGGTGCCACCCTCATGGTGCCACCCTCACGGTGCCACCGTCAGGGTGCCACCTTCACGGTGCCACCTTCACGGTGCCACTATTTTGGTGGAACCTCACTTTGGCAAAGTAATGGGACAGGAGGGTCCATGCCATTACAATTAACTACTGTAATTTTTCTCATTTAATGAAATCACTGGTTTTTGGGATTTTTATCATTTTATGTGGAATATTTTTCATGCTTTATTTATGCATACTAATCCTAGAGTGTGATCACAATTTTGAATGATTTTTGTATCTTAAACTGATCATTTTCTTGATTGGATAAACACAACCACTTGAAACATGATGTCTGTGTGTTTCTCTTCATGGAGGATATAATTTTTTTATTACGGTCACCAGACCCACTTCATGTTGTTTTCTTGAACATTTAATGTTTTTTAGTTGAATGCTCAATATGTGGTCATATAAAATTTCAGCACGAAATCAAATTATTTTTTAATTTGTGATGGTTTGAATGTTAAATGGGTGATCACTTCAAAACTTTTAATTATTTCAAATAAATAGCATGATCAATCGAAATTATATTTTCTATCGATCCAAATTTTCTTGTGGATGATCTGAAACATTGATAAGTATTCAATAAATTCATAAATTAATGATAATAAATTAATCACATCTCAATGAATCTCACCACGATTTGAAAAAGATAAATCATTTATATTTATTCTAGTCAGTATATACTAATTAAATTTAATGTTCTTGTAGTAAATATACAATAAAATATCAAATAATAATAATTTTTTGTATGCATATTCTTTAGAGTTCAGAGTTATTATCAATGAGAGATTTATATGAGGAACACTTTTTACATGTATATGAAATTGAGGCCTATAATTTAAATAAATCATTAGAAATATAGTAATTATTAACATAAAAAAATTAATTACCTTTAAACTTATAATAATTTAATAAATCCATGGGAAATCCATTATGTAATAATGAAATTTTAGAAAAGATCATTATAGTGACCAAGGATTAACATAAATTGATATTACATCATCATATATGAATATTATTCACATTATATGAATACATTCCTAAATAACATAATAGTTTAGTGTCTTTGGAAACATGGAACAAAATATTATAACTTAGTGGATGATTTCAATGTTTCCGATAAATATATTCCCCTTAAGTATATCTACCTAAAACCATTCTTCATAACCTGGGGAAAGTTAACATATGAATGAGTGATATCAAATTCTTAGTAAGGGTAAATAAAGTGATATATAATCATAACACTAGCATAAGGGTAAAAGAACATGATAATAGCATTTGAATACCATACATTGCATATAAAAGATCACATACACAGTTCATGGAATAAATATTGGTAGTTTAAAAGACATGAACTATTATGGAATCAAGGGCATGCAACAAGGGAGCATAACATAGAAATAAGACATGTAATTTTTGGCAGAGGAATATACATGTAATAAAAATCCCTAATACAAGACTCATTACCAAAACCTATATGGGATCCTTTTAGGGACTACACCTACTAGGAGGTACATACCACCATCCCTAATGTATATCATTTCTTTATAATGGATCAGTTCTTCCATTCTACCTATTGTGGAATAATGCACACTAACTTGTTACCATACTTATCTTAAGAGATAAAACTCTTTTTCAAATGCAATGAAGAGCTATAGCAGGCTCACTCAGTGCAGTTTGGTATTCCCCATCATATAAGATCTTATATGAATACCTGACACTATCTTTTCCTCCCCTTCGAATAATCTATAAATGGCATACCCGATACTATCTAAGTCACCCCGTCATGTATGATTTTATGATCTTACCCTACGTTATTGGGGAAACCCCATCTCATAATATGCTATTGTATTACCCCATGCAATATAGGAATCAACATAATATAATTTATAACGGCCTTACTGAGCTTTATATGTGCCACCCTCGTATATAATCTATGATCATGAACCACAACATGAAGAAAATAAAAAGAGTATTTTATATCATCATAAAAATAATAAAAAAAATCATTCACTTATAACATTATTATCCCTAGTAAAATAAATGTGTTTAGGGTGAATCATTTTTAAATGTGATTATCTCCTTGAAATGAAATGGGTTTCATAATAATCCCTTTGAATCATGATTGACCTGTAGAAAAGGAAAATGTTTTCACAATCCTCATTCCAGAAGAACATAATCCTTTCAGATACATAATATGAATGGTATCATTAGAACATATCTCTAGAAAAATATAAACTATTTCAATTGAAATCATCATATATAGAGATGGATTTTCAAAGATAACGTCGAAAAAAACCTTTCTATGAAGAATAAATTTTTTAACATATAACATTTTCAAAAAACATTTAATTTAAAATAACATTGAGTATATATAATTTAAGAATTAAAATTCATGTAAAAAATTTCATTATAATACTTTCTTTTTCTCTTTGTAACATGATTATTTAAACGTAAATTATTTTGAAAACCATTTCCTTTGAAAATAACATTAAAAACATATAAACATATATTTGAAAATTATTTAAATTAATTTTTAAAACACGAAACATTTTTAAAGTCATTTTAATTTTTTTTTTTTCAAAATATCATTCAAAACAATTTTAGAACATTTTGGAGAAAAAGGTCTTGACAGAACACATATTACTAACTGAGGAGAGAGATATGGTCAGATTTTTGTAAAAACACCTTATTAATTTTCTTATGATTCAATGAGTTAGAAAACTATATCATTGTTGGAATATATCATTAAAAACCAGAGGATATTCATAGATCCTAATTTATATTACATTATTATTACAACGTTTTAATAATAAAAAATATAATATCATTACACAACTAGTATCCCAAGGTTCAGTGCCTTGGGTAAATTTAGGACCAAACATAAAATTTACATAATAAGACATAAACATTATTTAATTCCTTATTCTCTAGCTTTATATTATCCCTCATGTTATCCTTAGAACATGTAACCTCTTAATACTATATGATAAAGAATGGTGTGAGCTAAAAGACAAGGAATATGATAGATGATGACAAGAATCAATATAAAATGGGAGAGAATACAAACCATAATAATATCAAAATAATTTTAGGAATATTTTATAGAGGCAATAAATGTGGCAATACATAATCATTAATCATCATGTCATAGTGTTGAACTACCACACATAGTTCTAAAAAAATCTAGCATCATGTTTATGTATATTTATCTTTTTCTCATGAGATATGTCACATTAACCAATTAATTATAGAACTATATAATTAGGCCACACCCAAAACATCATAACATTTACATTCAATATATAATTATGAGAATGCTTATTACATAATAACATTTAAGTTTTCTTGAAGACGATATAGAATGTATATAAACATTTAACATGAAATGAAAAATTAAAAGGAATGGGTTTCATTTAAAAAAGTATACAATTGTGAATGGAATTGGAGTTCCAAAAAAACGAAATAACATACTTGGTATAAGAATCATCTATCCCAAGTGATGAATAATCAATTTCAAGAGAAGTGAACGATGTGCTTTTATAATGAAGAATTGTGTTGAAAAAAATATTTTAATTTTTCATAAAACAATATTTGAAACATGTATATCATATAAAATAAAAAGGGAAGGAAAATATATATTATATTTATGTATATTTAAAGGAACATCCATTACATAAATAGAGCAATAGAGGGAAAACCAAAAGATAGGGTTGGGTTCGAGAATCCCCTACCTTATGTTTGAACGAACTCTTCACATTAATATCACGTATAATCAATTTAAATTCATTAATTAATAATTACAGAACCTATTATACTTTTATTTTATTAATTATAATTTTTATATTAAATTATGCACACTGTGATGAGTTATAGAGTTCAATTTTATTGTTTTCTTGGTTTTCAAAATCGGTTCACTTGTATACCTATATAGATGAACATTTAAGACGAGAAAAATTATCTATAATTAAGACTATATGTTATTAATTAACATAAATATGTTCAAATGGTCACATATATCATTTTGTTATATATTATGTGGATGAATAATTAGAAAAAACATTAATAATAATCATTTAGATTAACTTGGTGGTTTCGTGATCACAATGAACTCGTTATGTTTTATTATTGAATATTATGTATTTAAGTCAGTTCCAAAACATAAAAATGTTTGAAGAATAAATATTATAATATTTTTTTCAACCATTATAATGTTTTTACGATCATCCTTAAAGGTGGGGAATGAAAATGGAAACGTTTCACTATAGAATGAAAAAAATCAATACCTAATGGACGACATTTCATTTTTCAGAATAAAAGGGATGTTATAATATGATCGATGATGGATTGTTAAATTAGAATTTTAAAATTATAGTATATATAAGGTATTAGAGTTATCATGCTACATATTTGAGGTGGTGTAATGAGAGAATAATAATAGAAAAGAAAGTGAAAAAAATTAAAAAAATTAAGAGGATTTTACCTCCTGAATGATTATCTTGATAACTTCCTTAGTTGTATTGGTTTTGAAAATATCTTGAGACCAAAGGAATTTGGTCATCTTGGAGGGGTTTATTGAATTTTATTGGGTAGAATTTGGACTAGTATTAAACATTGGATGGTGTGGGGAGAATAGGTGGTGAGGGAT
Source organism: Viscum album (assembly GCA_963277665.1). Taxonomy (NCBI): domain Eukaryota; kingdom Viridiplantae; phylum Streptophyta; class Magnoliopsida; order Santalales; family Viscaceae; genus Viscum; species Viscum album. Next base: position 678,463,318 of record OY728155.1, on the reverse strand, counting down.
GGTATTTATAAGGGATTAGGTGGGGTGTTTTCTCATTATTTTATTCAATAGTTTATTATTATGTATCAATACTATTAAATACATTGTAAATTTTTACTCAATATAAAAACATAATTAAAGAGAGTTTGATATATTATTATTATGTTATACATACATCAACAAAGGTAAAAAAATCAGGTATTTTTCTTTAATCATAAATTTTATATTATAATATTAATTTTTTTTATTCTTTTATAAAAATACCAAAAAATAACCATTTCCATATTTTGAAATGCAGATCTCAAAATGGAAAACTATTTTATGATAATAATTTTATAAATATGTGAAATTTTATTTTAATTTTAAATCCTCATATACTTGAGAGTTACTGATTTTAAAATTATAAATGATTTAAATATGATTTAAAAATTAATTAAGGTCTCATAATGTTATATTATAATTAAAAAAAGAAAATTAATTTATGAATATAAATGTTTTAACTAATTATTTTTATTATAAAATTATAAATAATATTTTATGTTTAATAAAAACACTAAAAATTAGATAGTAGTTTTTAATATATTTAATTACATATTCAATGATATAATTATATCATACTATAATTTATAATATTCCTAAATTTTATTTAGAATTTCATTGAGGGAGATATTATTCTATTGGTGGAATTACAATTCCAAATGGCCATGTTACTATTCCATGGGTCAGGTTAATATTCAATTAGGAATAGTTCTTTAACTTCTAGAAATATATCTTATTTCATTCTTTTTTGTTTAACAAATTTTTCTTTATGTTCTCAAAATTATTTAATGTGGTTTATACAATATGAGATAATTAGATGAATTTACTTTATATTAATAAATCTTTGGGTTGTTACATTCTTCCCCCCTTATGAAATTTCACCCTGGAAATTTTTCTTCACAAACTATGGTTAAAAAAGTGATAGTAATTGTCTTTCATCTCTCCCTCCAATTCCTATGTTTCCTCTTCATACTTATGGTTTATTCATTGAACTCTTACTAGGTGAGTATACATATTGCCGAGAACATTATCTCTATAGTACATGATCTTCACCTTCTATTCCTCATAAGAGAGATAATATTAAATCTTTACCACTCATGGATTTAGTATATTTGATGTATATATTATGTACGTACTCATGAAGGATACTATACTACATTATGTACTTATGACATGGGTGGTGGAAGTACCTGTCGATAGGCCAAAACATTGACACGATCAAGAATCTCATAGGGGTCATTGTACATCAGACTCATGTTTCCATTCTTCCCAAATATCATTATCCTATTCCATGGAGATATGAATAGGAATAGCATGTATCCAAAATCAATATTTATATCCAATTAACGATTGTCTATATAGATATTTTTTCGACTTTTGGATACCTTTATGTTTTGTGAAATAGTTTTATCCTTTTTCACCATTTCATTATCCATTTCATGTCATTTTAGCCGAAGTTCACTGACATCATCCCAACATTATGGTATAAAGCATCTTTTCCTATAAAGGGATTCATATGAAAACATTTTGATGCTCGAGGGGAAGTAATTGTTGTAATGGAACTTAAGAAAAGACATAATGTGGTCACATCCTCCTTTTAAGTCTATAGAACATTCTCTCCACATTTCTTCCATTGACTAAATGGTCTACTCAAATTGAACATCAGTTTGAATATGATTACCATTACTAAATTTTAGATTATTTTTTAGAGAATATTGGAGATGTTTCTAAAGAATCTAGATGAATCTCAGATATAAATTAGATAAAATCAATAGTGTTACTTCATAAAACCTTAGATCTTCTCTGATGCATATTTGTGAAAACTGATACATGGATAAATCCTCATATATTATGATATAATGAGTTTTCATTGTGAGATGATACAAAATAAAACATATTTAATTGGTTCCTCTATATTTCATTGGATGTCTGGTGACAAAGTCTGTGGTGATGTGGTTCCATTTTTATATTTTTTTTGGGTAATGGATGTATCACCCCATTAGACTTTTATCTTTTATACATCACTTGATGACCTATCGGGAAATTTTATTTATATTAATTAATATCATTCTTCATATTGTTCAACAAATAGTTCTCTCAGGGATATCAGTACATCAATGTTCTCCTTGGGTGAATAGGGTAGTATGAGGTACATCCATCACTTAGAATATATTTCGTTATATATTGATTAGATAGAACACATTATCTTGTCCCAAATCATAAAAATAATTCTTCACCAATTTTCAACTATGAGGATTTCCCATTTCTAATATCTTCAACCTTCTTATACATTTCCACATCATTTATTTTATATTCATTTTTTTTCTTTCTGATGTATGGTTGAGAAATTATATATTAAAGGATTGATGTTGTACCTAATGTAATGATTCTTGTTCCATACAATGAAAATATAATATGATTCTATCTTTTTCAATTGTCATCATTGATAATTTTTAATGGTCATTTATACATAGAGAATCCATCACTCTATTCTCTTTTTTAGGAAAGTTGTGGACTGAGAAGTCATAATCCTTGATTAGCTCTAACCTTCTCCAATGGCACATATTATGATTCTTCTATGTTAAAATATATTTCAGGATCTTATTATTAGTTTTTATTTTACACTTTTCCCCAAAGAAATAATATTGCTTGATTTTCAATGAGAATATCTTAACTTCTAAGTCTAGATCATGTGTGGAATAGCTTTTCTCATGAATTTTCATCTCCCTTGAACAGTAGGCTATCACATTATTATTTTAAATTAATAAACATCCTAATCCTTGTAGAGACACATAATTTCATACCATAATGAGTTCCCTTCAAATTGAAAGAGTGGGTACTGGAACAGTGGTAAGCATTATTATTAATGCTTTGAAGAAATCACTACATTAACTATTATAGAATAAGTTTCCTTTATTCTAATTCATATTTTTTAGTGGGTTTGAAAATCATATAATGATCTTTAGAAATCACTGATAATAACTATCTTGACCAAGGAAACTATAGATCTAACTTACAAATGTTGTCATGGGCCAATCTTCGATTGAATTTATCTTATAAAGGTCATTATATATTTACTCATTGATGATTTCATACCCCATTAATGATACTTCAAACAGCCATAACTCAAATTTATTGTACATTGAATAAATATTCCCCCTTTTCACATTATTTTGTGCAATATTCAAATGCTCCACAGTTCCCATTTCCCTTGGACTACATCTGAATATCATCAATAAAGACTACCACAAAATTGATGTGGTAATCTCTAAAGAAACAATTCAATATGTCCTTGAATATTTCCAAATCCTTAGCGATTCTAACATGCATCAATATGAACTGAAAGTGTCCATACCTCAATCTAATGTCAGTCATAAGAATATTTTCCTTCCACACAATTAATTGGTGATGCACTGACCAAAGGTGCACCATAGATAAATATATTTCCTAAGAAAATTTATCGAAAAAATAATATATCCATGTAAGGGGAAACATGGTTTGACGTGATGTTTTTGAGCTAATGATAGTCAATGTAGATGCATGATGATCCAACCTTCTTCTTGATAAATTGGACTTGTTTACCACATGGAGAAGAACATGGGTGTATTGAAACCCTATCTAGATTCTCTAATAACTGATTTTTGAATTCATCTAACACAATTGTGGCCAATATATTAGAGGTATTTAACATCAGTAAAGATCCATGAATATATTCAATTTAGGAATCAACATATCGGTCAAGAGGAAGACCATGAAATTCACAGAGGAAGACATTAGTGTAGTTCCTCGCAATGGGAATGTCATTGACCATTAGTCTCTCCTTTTTCAAAATTATTTGACCATGATATGCATTCTCATAGGGATGTAATACTCACAATTTAGATGATGGATCAAAAGAAGATGCATCCTCCTCCCTACACTTGTAAATAATTGGAGGGTGCGAAGGGCTGTGGAGAATTATCTCCCATTTCTATAAATTTAAGTTGGATTTTTATAAAAATACCCAACCCATGACCTAGTTAACACACAACACCAAAAAAAGAATTATTACAAGATTTTATGGGTTGTTCAATCCAATAACATTAAATATGTAGGGGTTATATAATTTGGATGGAATTATTTCCTTGTTTTCTATTCTAATAGATAACACAAACTTTATATTTTGAGGCAGTGTTAGTATTTTTCTACTAAACATTCTAGATATGGATGAATGATTATAACTAGAATCAAATATATCATTCTTTATTTTTTAATGAATAAATAGTGTACCTTACACCACATCATTATCGGGATCTACCTATAAATTATTATTGGTATATGTTTCCCACATCTCATTTTCCTTTGGAGGTTGTACACACTTATTACCCTCAAGTTCATGATGTTTAGTGATATTTCTTCAATATTTATCTTACTCCTAAAATTTGATACATTAAAACAAAGGTGGTGTACTCTTTTCATCAACCACATTGTCCTACTTCGTCATGTATCTTTGACATTCATGAGGTTTTGTAGCCTTATCTCTTACATTTGAAGCATTTCTGCTTATATTTGAAGAAATTTCCATGATGCTTCTTTTTATATTTTTTACATCTTAGTGGTAGAGTTTTCTTTATACATTTTTCATTAGATACTCCAAATTCAATCGTTATCCTTCATTTCTAATCCCTATATCTATGGTAACATTCTCAAAACTCTATCTCCAATTTTAAATCACATCATCAAGCTTCATTATAACTCCCAATGCCTTGAATGGCTAGATTCTTTTGAAGGTGTGTTTTTAGGCCACTAAACATTTATCTATTTTTTATATCATTTTTTATAATAGAACCTGAGGTATAACTTGAATGGCTTGTGAAATATTCTTTATATCCCATGAATGATTCAACTTACTTTTTCTTTATGTTTATGAATTATCTCTCTATATTTTTATGAAGTGCTAAAGTGAAATAATTTTTTTAAAATTTTTTTTATAGTGTTCCACTCAATATCATCGATTTTATATTTTGTCTTGGTGTTCTTAATCAATGATCACTATTGATTAACATGTATATCTAAATTATTAATGGTTATATTCACCTTAAATATATCAAAACATCAATGTAAATCTATGATGTTCTCCATTTATTTTATCAATGGATCCTTGATTACATTATCAGAGGACCCAACAAATATCAGTGGTTGTTTCCTAATTAAAAGCTCAATATCAAATTTATCCCTCCTAGGTGAAGGAGTACATAACACATTAATCAAGATATTCTTTATGGCATGTGACATTTGGGTAAGCATAACCATGGAATTTTTAACAAAACATCTCAAGGAATTGGGGATTACTTTTGGGTAATCAATTCATTTCCCCTTGCATGGTTAGTTTTCCTAGGTTCAACTAGTTCTCAATCATTTCTAAAATAGAATAATTAAAATGAAATATATTATGAATAAATAATTTATTAATTTATGAAATCAACTCTAATGGTATATCATATGGGATCCCTATGTTTTGAATTTAATAAAACAATTATTTATGGGTGCTTACATATTTGTAGTTTCATACTAATGGTTTTAACTATGGTTATATAATCCTAATTCGAAAATTAACTATTCTGAACTCTAATACCAACTAATAAAACACTAATTCTTCTCACATTAATATTATATAATTTTGAAAATTATAATTAGAATATAATTACAAAACATGGATTCCATGTTTTAGTGTCTTGGTAAAATTCAGACCAACATAACATTTACATAATAAAAAAAATCATTACATAATTTCGTTTTCTCTATATTTTTATTGGACATTTTGTTCTTCTTAGAATAATAATCACCTGATGATATACATTAGAGAAAGGGGTGTAATAAAACCCCAATAAGATAACAGATAAATAGATTAATAAATAGGACATGGGTGAGCATAATCATCATCACAAAATTATAATCATGGAGTGAAATTTGGATAATGGCATGGAATGTGGAATTTATTAAAATGAAACATCAGTCAACAAGAACACATGATTTTGAATAGTGATAGCATCTTGTTCACAGATATTTTAATTTTTCTCATGAGATACATCACATTACCCTATGAATTGGAGAACTATATAATTATGAGGGCACCCATCACATGATAAAATTTACAAGTACTATATAACGTTGGGCACACCCATCACATCATAACATTTACATTATCAGTCATGAAAAATAGAACATATATCAGTCTTAGAAATAAAGGAACCAATATAAAGGAATGAGATTCATTTTATAAATAATACATTCATTAATAATTTGTAGGACTCAAAATATAAAATTTAATAACATACTTTGGTAAAATAATCATCAGTATTGAGTGAAAAAGAAGAAACCTCAAGATATGTAAAAGATATATTTTTAAAAAGAATATTTATTTTGGAAAAATCATTTCATTTTTTATAATGGTGGATTGGCAACATGTATATCATATAAAATAAAGGGAATAAAAAATATATAATATTTATGAAACATTAAAGGATTATACATACTACAAATGGAGTGATGTAGGGAAAACTAAATTAAAGAGAGTTGGGTTCGAGATTCCCAGTACCATATGTATAAAAGCCTTCTTCATGATAATATCATGGATAAAAAAATTATATTCATTAATTAATAATTCAACATTCTATAATATATTTATTTTATTCCTTATTAATTTGTTATGTTCATTTATGGTCATTATAGTGAGTTATAAAGTTCAATTTTACCGTTTGTGATTGTTCGGGATATTGGTTTTCAATATTGGTTCACTTGTATACATGTGTGGAAGATTGTGTGAAATGAGGATAATTTTCTAGAATTGAGATTAAATTTTTTTATTGAACATAACGAAGATTCATTGGTCCCATATATAATTTATATATATATATTATTAAGATGAATTGTTAGATAAAACATCAATGATAATCGTTATGGGTAATTAACCCGTTTTTCTATCACAATGAACTCGTTTTGTAATTTTATTTAATATTATGTAAATATGTGAATTTTATAAAAGAAATGTTATTATATTTTTCAACTATTATAATTTTTTTATGACCAAACATTATGGTATTTAATGAAAATTAAATCATTTCATCCTTGATGGTGACAAATTTATACCTCACTAAAGATGTTTTAATTTTTAAAATAATGGAGAGGGAGACGGGGTTTGATGATGGATTATTACATTATCATAATAAAATTATATTATATATAGGTTAATATAGTTATCATTCCACTTGTATGAGGGGAGTTTAAGAGTGAATAATAAAATATAATAACATTATAAGTATTTAAATGAAATGAAAGGGGATTTTAGCTCTTGATAGTTTCTCTTTGAAGACTCCCTTAGGGGAAATGGTTCTTTTATTTTGCTGATAAAAATGGATTATGTACTTGGGGAAGGGTTTTTAATGTTTGTTGGGCATAATTTGGACAAGTCACCAATATTGAATGTTGTGAGGAGTAGAGGTGGTGGGGGTAGCAATTTATAGTTTAGGAGAGGGGTGTTTTTTAATTATTTTATTGCTTAGTTTATTATTTTGGATCATGACTTTGAATAGATTGATCATTATCACTAAATATATTAAAATATTTAAGGATAGTTAGATATTTTTGAATTATATTATCCTTAAACCAATAATGACTAAAAAATCATGTATTTAGATTTTATTGTAAAATATTATATTTTACTAATCACTAAAAATTAATGTAGTTTAGAAATATACAAAAAATTAACAGTAACACTTTTTCAATATATGGAATTAAAAAATGGTCTCCATTATATATAAATAATTTTCATAATCTGATAAATTTAATTTTTAATTATAATCCTCACAAACATGGATGAAATCGAGATAAATATTATACGTAATTTTAAAAGACATTTAAAAAGTAATCAAGGTCTCATAAAATTATATAATAATAAAAGAAAAAATTAATTTATTAATATATTTTAAGAAAAATATTTCTTTTAAATAATTATATTATTTATAATATTCTAAAAAACAATTATTTTTTAAAAAATACAAACACTTAATTAATAATTGTAATAATATATATTTACATATTCTAGGATATAATTATATAATATTATAATTTAAAAGATTTATAAATATTATTTATATTTTCCTAGATAAGATTATTATTATATTTGGATGAATAAAAATTATCAATGGTGATATTACTATTACATGTGTCATGTAACTATTTCATCCATACCTGATCCATAATTTCATAAAATAGCTTATATTTAATTTATTCATCATTTATAATGATTATATTCTGTTAACAAGGAGATTTCATATTGTTTATAATATATGAAATAATTATAAGAAAACATTTTTTATTGAAAATATTTTCATGTGTTACGGGAGAAGAAAATTCATGATTTTTCTGGAGATAAGGATCATAATATTTCATCACTGGATGCACAATAAAAAATATTCATAATAAATTACGAGATGGTGGTAATAAATTCTTATGACTTTGGTAACAATAAATCATAATTACCCTGAAATAAAAACATTTCATGTTGATTTTGATATCATTAAAATAATTATATTTAGTATATATTTTTTCAAATGGATATATATACACATTATAAAAGGATATAAGTGTATGACAAAATATGTGTATCAAAGAATGTAAATTGAGACAAAATTAATTTTCCAATTTGGTATATTTTTTACCATAAACCCTATGAATAAGATATAAAAAAAATTTATGTAAATAAAAATAAATTTAAGTAAAATAATCGTATTATATATTCATATGTAGTATATAATCTAGAAAAACAAACTACTGGTGAATATGGCATACGTATTGCAGAAATAAAAGTGAGACTAGAAAACCACTTACAACATGAAACTTTTGTATCACGAGATACGTGAAAGTATATTCTAACAACATATAGGATTCAATTATAAGTTTACTATAGGAAAATATTATTATATATAACAACATATATAATTTTATTATGACCATATATTATTATTTTATTAATAATTCCATGTTATTGTTATGTTTCGGGTAATATTCTCTTTGTTTTTTATATGGTTTGACTTTTTATTCATAATCATATTACATAGATCTTGAATTAAAAATTTCAATATGGTATTAAATGTTATAATGGTTATATATAATCATATTATAAATATTTATACTATTCAATAAAATCTTGAAATACAAAATGGAATATACCATTCATGGATATGATAAGTCATAAGTGTACATAACCACTATTTTCATTTTATTTTTTTCATAGAAATAAAAAATTTAAATTATATATATTTTACAATTAATTTTTAATTATTGTTTCATATATATCATATAAATTTACTAAGCCCATTCTTAACATATTCCATGTAATGTGTGATCGAACGACATCAATTTGATGAGGCGATAATCCACACATCCAAAAATGAATTTACCATATTACACAAAATGTAAAGCATGATGGTATGTGTAATATAATAATTACAAAATCATAAACATATTAAAAATATAATTAATATTTTATACAAATAGTATGTTCCTCATAATAGAAAACCATGAGAGGTGGTAAAGGAAAAATGAACGACATTGTTTTGTGAGATGGCAGTATGTTGTACATAATAATGGTAAATTAGTTATCAATTTCATGGAAGTGTGTGAAGGTGTAGGTAAAAACCATATAATAAAAAAATTAAATGTATAAATATTATAATTTTGTTATTTTATAATCATGAAATAATTATAAATTAATTTAATGAGAAATAAATAACATAAAACTCACGTAAAAACACTACCTCTTTTTTTCACGTATCTCCTTTTATTTTATGCTAAAGGGATTAATTGGATAGATTTAATCACAAATTGAGGTTTATAAGTTCATAAGTGGGTATTTAGGATATTATTTAGTCAGGTTTTCAATGAGCCAATGTGTCTTGACTTGTGAGATAAAGTTAGGGGGTGTGAGTGCACTTTTATATTAGAGGAGTGTAATTATTATAAATATAAAAAAGGTAAACACGATATAGAGGTATCCCTTATATAGCATGCCTCCAATAATTTTTTAAGTTAGATAAAATAGAAGATATTTTATAAATATTTTCAGCCAATATATTTTTGACACGTGTATAGTAAATTTTGACCCTAAAGATTATGTTTAAGAACTATATAAACTCATTTTTACCTTAATCACATTAATCAATTTTAATTACATGCAATGATATTTAAGGTGAAAAAGATTATTTGAACTCAGTAGACATTATAAATTATTCTTATTCCAAATATGGAATCAATTTCTCCAAATTCATAACATATAAGTCGCATAAATTACTTTTATATTAATTCCACTGATGGAATAAGACAACGACTTGTTAAAGAGAATATGTTCAAAATTTTGAAAGGTTTTTATATCCAATTAGAATTTGATATTCATTACATTAAACTATGTTATACTTTTTTATATAATTTAACAGGTGGTAATTTAAAAAAAATTAAATTCTAATTTATTTATATAGATATATTAGATAAATACGTAGTTTTCAATTAAAATTCAGTGTTCTTTTATTATCTATCAAAAATTGATATTTATTAAAAGAATAACAATACTTTAACAAAAGATATTTTTGGACTACCATATTATAAAATTTAGTTTGTTTATAAAAGTTTCAATTATTATATTTAAAAATAAAATAAATTAAAAGGTTGTAAAATTAGCATTTTAAAAAATGTTACTTTTTTCATTAATTAAATCATATTTAATATTATCTTACACAAATAAAATATAATGGATGAGTAGAAACAATTTTTATAAAATATATTATATATAAATTTTGTTGAAAACATTCATAAAAAGTTGTTTTTATAATTTTTTGAGAAAAAATCGTGATTATACATAGAGAAATATTTTTCATTGAAAAAGAATTTTTTAATTTAAAAATAGTTTTTACATTCATATATCACTAATTGTTAAAAAATGATTCATTTTGTATACATGTTTAAATAATATTTACACAATTTAAATAATAATATTTTTAACATACATTATTATAGATAGAATGTAACTCTAATAATATTTTAATCATATTGTTAATAGTATATTTTAGTTTAGTAAAACCCCACCTTTTGTGTAAAGTAATCAATCTAAGGAACTCAACATTGCATGTAACAATAGAAAAACATAGTTTTGTGTGTACTAAAAGATAATATATGTTTTTAATATTGTGAAATATTAACATGGTGTTTCATCAAACAAATAAAAACAGAGTTATTTCAAATAAGAGATGTTATATTCAGTGTTGCGTGAAATACAAGATATTAAAAAGACTAAATTAATTTGAAAAAAATATTTCACAAAATCGACAAGTGTTACATTCTACCACCATTAAAATAAATTTTTACCTTGAAATTCATTAGTGTTATCAACGGATTAATATTTAAAATTTCATTTAATAGAAACTGAAATTGTAAAAATGAATATTAAAAAATAATTTTTTTTAAAACAATTGTGGGAATCATAAATATTACCCAGACTAACACCTAGAAATGTTACCTCGTAGGAGAACATATGTGGAATGTGAAAACATGGACATGGGAGGTAAATATATTAGTCATTTTATAATGAAGTTTGATAGAGAACATGGATATGATAAAGATAACGATCATAAATCCATAACACATAGAGGCTTGAAAATTACATTGATATCATGAAGAATGATTATAATTGGACAACATTTTATTTCAAGACACTTTAATTTAACGTTGATGTATTTTCATGTGGATATATACTTATATGATTTCAGCATAATCTCACCAATTTTTCCTTGATCTATTTCCACATTATCTCTTTATCCATTAAATAAAAAATAATTTTTCCTTCTTGAAGTAATAATAGATCATGAGGAAGAATGTAGAGACCCGAAGCTTTAAGTACATTGAAATTACATTACTTTTTCGGAATACTTAATACATAACAAAAATAGACACACAAGGACCATAATAGTTTAGTGTCTTTGGAAACTTGGAATGTAATCTTCTAATCGTGGTGAATGATCATCAACATCTCCCATAAAGATATTCCCCCTTTTTTCTTACCTAAAACCTTTATTTATATCCTGGGGAAAATAAAACACAAAAAGTGTGAGCTCAAATGCTCAATAAGGGTAAGCATGGATAAATAAAACATACCATATACATTTGAACATAAAAACATGAACATAATGTTTAAACATCAAAAGATTGAGCAATGACATAAAACATGGAAGTACGTAAGGCATAGATCCTAAAGAAACATTAATAATGATAAAATAGTATGAGAATAAAACATGTAATTGTGTAATCCATTAAGCACATGATATTATTTCCATAGTAGCCAAGGCATTGCTGCCAAGGCCATCATAGTGGACAAAGTCCCTTTTTGAATCGAGTTCACTCCTCGTTCCAGTCCTGTATTACTGAACCGGTTTAACTTGCCGTTCCATCCATGTCTATCTCATGAGATATAAATCTTTACCCAATTAATTTTAGGGAGATATAGGTCCCACCCATCTCATAATGAAATCATTCTTACTTGTGCCACAAAATAAACATACATCATTCATAATAACCCAACGAATAAAATGGGTTTCATAAATATCAACCCATCATCACATAATCCATATAAAAGAAATGGATATTATTTCATAATAAGAAAAGTCAATCCATGTAAATCATAGAGACATTATACTTGAAACAAACACATATGAAATAATGTCATCTTAGATGGAAAATGGTTTTGATAAAACACTTGAAATGAATTCTTGAGGAAAATATCCTTTCTTCTTGAAAGTAATTTTCCTTTCACAAAATGCCATGAAATTTTAAAAGAAAGAGATTTTGTTGAAAATAGTCATGAAATATTTTGGAGTAATCTTCATGAAAATAAGGCTCTATAAAACCGTAAAAATCCGTTCGTGTCGTATAAGTTAAAAAAACATTCTTCTGGTACTTTTGCTGGAAAAGTCAAAAAGTACCTTGTAAAAGAAAGATTCCATAAATACTGTTTAGTAAAAGTCAAAAATGGGTAAAAAAGACATTAAACATACATGAAACCATTTTTAGGAAACATGGACATGGTGAGAACAATAACCCCATTAAATACGTACGAATAAGCAATCTCGGATAAAAATGAGATTTGCAAAATTATCCCTTACCTTATGTCCGATATGCTTCTTATGTATCCGAAACTCCTGTATAATGATTTAAATAATATCATTGAATTATTACAGAATCATATTCATTTTTATGATATCATATATGGTTTACTTATGACTTTATATTACCCTTTCTTTTGTAGATTCCATGTTAAAGAGTGTTTTGGGTAAAATAGTATCATTTGTCGTCCGTGTTTTGACTTGTTATTATTCATATGATTACTTAGATCATGTTTACTTAATTACAGAATATAAAACATTATTTATATATAATATATATTCATAATATATATATATATATAATATATCGATAAATGGAAAGAAATACACCGTTCATGGAGATGGTAGGCCGTACGTACGCATGAACGCTGTTTTTGCTTCCTTATTGATTTGAATGGAATTAAGTAGATGAAATACATATATATATATATATACATAAATAAATTAGCTTTATAATGTCATATATTTCATTATTATTGCTTTTACATACTTTATAATCATTCTTAAATGTTTAACATGGAGAATGAATCTCATCGCGTTGTGGAGACGGTAGTCCGTACGTACGCACGAGCGATGATATCATTTCCATAATTATTTAATTGAATTGAAGTGGATGATACAATATATCCAAATTAGTATGATGTTATAATAACTATGTATTGTTATTATTTACACCATTATACCCATCCAAGTAAGGTGGTGTTGGAAAAACAGATTACACCACGGCGTGGAGACGGTATTACGTACGTACGCACGCACGGTGATTTCGTTTTCCGTAGGATGGATAGATGGTGAAATAGGGTTGTTTCATACTTATAATAACATATCAGTATATGAGTGATACTGATGTTATTACTTAATAATGAAACAACTAAAAAAGAATAAGTATAAGAAGAAATAAAGTTGAAAGAATCGGTAATGGATATTACCTCTTCTTTCGACATGCCTTTTGAAACATCCTCTTAGGGCACTAAGATTGGTCTTTAAAGAAAACCAGAACCTCTAGGATGTTTCTATGGAAGTGGAGAGGATAAAATTTCAGGGTTTTGCCTAGATTGAAGGCTCAAAGTGGTGTGAGGAGGAGAGGGAGGAGGTTCCCTTTTATAAGGGAGGAGAGGGGCACCATTGGAAATATCAAAAATATTAATTTATAATAAATCTAACCCCACATAAAAACTTCCAAAAATGACTCATATTCGAATATTAGATGAGATAGGGTTGTAATCGCATCATCCAATAAAATTTATACATGTTAGGAATTTCTTTTAAACATTATCAACTTGATTTTATCCTTAATCAATTTAATTTTATTTGTGTAATAACATTCTAAATTTTAAATTATAACAAATAATTACTTATTTGATGTGAATTGTCCATAATTGGATACTTTATATAATTTTAGACCATATAAATTTAAATTTATAATTTTTAAATATTTTTTTTATTTTTAAACAATTTTTTAATATGTTATTTTTATAAAATAACAAAAGTGTCAATTTTGACACTATTCATTTATTTGAATTTAAATAAAATAAATAGAGAAGTTATGTTCAAACTAAAAGCTTTAATAGATTCATAAAATTTCATATGTATCTTGAAAATTAGTTGAGAACATTAAATAGTTCATATAATATTTATTTTATTATTTCTGAAACCATTTATTTGGTTTATCTCTTAATAAAATAAATACTACAACATTTTTGTATAATTATTTAATATACTTATTTTGTTGCATAAAAATTAAAGCTAAAATCCTATGATAAAGATACATCTATTACCTTTCAGAATAATACTTTTACTCGAATTTATCATCTTCAAATAACAATATTTAAATTGTTATATTTATTAAATTATGAAGGTGACAACTTTGGCAACATTTAAAATAAAATAATATAAGTGTAATAATCGATTTTATAAGGCTCCAAATGGTCAAATATTAGACCATTGGATGCTTATAGTCTATATTTACATGACCAATAAGTTTTGATCAGGGTTTTGGGCATTTTAGGGTCACTATTAGTTTAATAAAAACTATATTCTTGATTTTTCACTAGATAAAAAATTTCTGCATCACTATTGTGTCATAATTAATGATAATTATTTAATCCTTAAAAATTATAAATAAATTCATATTATGTAGATAATTTTATTAAATTTTATGGAGACTACTCATGTTTTTCATGAAGTTTATCACTAAATTAAAATTATTATACTTGTACGTGCAGACATCTCGTCAATCGGACGTGCGGTTTTCACGGTACGGCTCAATATTCGTGTTTTAAGTGATGCGCGCGCTTCGTAAACGCACGTGAGGGGGGTCCAAACGGTCCGAACGAAGTCGTAATGGCCTGAAATCAGACGACAAATATGGGAGAGTGATTTATGAAGTTTTCGAGCAGACGACACGTCAATCGGACGTTCCGTGTGCCTGCGGTGACCGACAACGCAGTTCTGGTGTAATAAACGGCCAAAACGGGCGTCCAACGGTCAAATTCATAGCGGATGACCTCAGATTGAGCTGAAACCACCGTGCAACATTCTAATTATTATTCGTGATGTGTACGCACAGACGGAACATCAATCGGACGTGCGGTTTGCGTGGTACGGCTCAATATTCTTGTTTTAAGTGATGCGCGCGCTTCGTAAACGCACGTGAGGGTGGTCCAAATGGGCCAAACGATTTCGGAATGGCCTGAAATCAGAAGAAAAATACGGGTGAGTGATTTATGAAGTGGTCGAGCAGACAACACGTCAATCGGACATGCCGTCTGCCCGCGGTGACAGACAATGCAGTTCTGGTGTCATAAACGGCCAAAACG
This sequence comes from Viscum album, assembly GCA_963277665.1. Taxonomy (NCBI): domain Eukaryota; kingdom Viridiplantae; phylum Streptophyta; class Magnoliopsida; order Santalales; family Viscaceae; genus Viscum; species Viscum album. The sequence continues at coordinate 678,447,294 of OY728155.1, read as the reverse complement.
GGCGTCAAATGGTAAAATTCAAAGCGGACGACCTCAGATTGACCTGAAACCACCGTACAACATTCTAATTAATATTCGTGATGTGTACGCGCAGACGGAACGTCAATCGGACGTGCGGTTTGCGCGGTACGGCTCAATATTCGTATTTTAAGTGATGCACGCGCTTCGTAAACGCGCGTGAGGGTGGTCCAAACGGGCCGAACGATTTTGGAACGGCCTGAAATCAGACGAAAAATACGGTTGAGTGATTTATGAAGTGGTCGAGCAGACGGCACGTCAATCGGACGTGCCGTGTGCCCGCGGTGACCGACAACGCAGTTCTGGTGTCATAAACGGCCAAAACGGGAGTCCAATGGTCAAATTCATAGCGGAAAACCTCAGATTGAGCTTAAACCACCGTGAAACATTCTAATTATTATTCGTGACATGTACGCGCAGACGGCACATCAATCGAACGTGTGGTTTGTGTGGTACGGCTCAATATTCGTGTTTTAAGTGATGTGCGTGCTTCGTAAACGCGCGTGAGGGGGGTCCAAACGGGCCGAACGAAGTCGGAATGGCCTGAAATCAGACGAAAAATACGGGAGAGTGATTTCTTAAGTGTTCGAGCAGACGGTACGTCAATCGGACATGCCGTGTGCCCGCGGTGACCGACAACGCAGTTCTGGTGTCATAAACGGCCAAAACGGGCGTCCAACGGTCAAATTCATAGCGGACGACCTCAGATTGAGCTGAAACCACCGTGAAAAATTCTAATTATTATTCGTGACGTGTACACGTAGACGTAACGTCAATCGGATGTGCGGTTTGCGCGGTACGGCTCAATATTCTTGTTGTAAGTGATGCGCGCGCTTCGTAAACGCGCGTGAGGGTGGTCCAAACGGGCCGAACAATTTCGGAATATCCTGAAATCAGACGACAAATACGGGTGAGTGATTTATAAAGTGTTCGAGCAGACGACACATCAATCGGACGTGCCGTGTGCCCGCAGTGACCGACAACGCAGTTCTGGTGTCATAAACGGCCAAAACGGGCGTCAAACGGTCAAATTCATAGAGGACGACCTCGGATTGATCTGAAACCACCGTTCAACATTCTTATTATTATTCTTGACGTGTACGCGTAGACGGCATGTCAATCGGACGTGCGGTTTGGGCGGTATGGCTCAATATTCGTGTTTTAAGTGATGCGCACGCTTCGTAAACGCATGTGAGGGGGGTCCAAACGGGCCGAACGAAGTCGGAATGGCCTGAAATCAGACGACAAATACGTAAGTGTGATTTCTGAAGTGTTTGGGAAGACGGCACGTCAATCGGACGTGCCGTGTGCCCGCGGTGACCAAAAACGCAGTTCTGGTGTCATAAACGGCCAAAACGGGCGTCCAATGGTCAAATTCATAGTGGACGACCTCATATTGAGCTGAAACCACCGTGCAACATTCTAATTATTATTCATGACATGTACGCACAGACGGCACATTAATCGGACGTGCGATTTGTGCGGTACGGCTCAATATTCGTATTTTAAGTGATGCACCCGCTTCGTAAACGCGCGTGAGGGGGGTCCAAACGGGCCGAACGAAGTCGGAATGACCTGAAATAAGATGACAAAAACGGGTGAGTGATTTTTGAAGTGGTTGAGCAGAAGTCACGTCAATTGGACGTGCCATGTGCCCGCAGTGACCGACAACGCAGTTCTGGTGTCATAAACGGCCAAAACGGGCGTCAAACGGTCAAATTCATAGCAGACAACCTCAGATTGAGCTGAAAACACTGTGAAACGTTCTAATTATTATTCGTGATGTGTACGCGTAGACGGAACATCAATCGGACGTGCGGTTTGCGCGGTACGGCTCAATATTCGTGTTTTAAGTGATGTGTGCACTTCGTAAACGCGCGTGAGGGGGGTCCAAAAGGGCCAAACGAATTCGGAATGGCCTGAAATCAGACGACAAATACGGGAGAGTGATTTCTAACGTGGTCGAGCAGACGGCACGTAAATCGGACGTGCCATGTGCCCGTGGTGACCGACAACGCAGTTCTCGTGTCATAAACGGCCAAAACGGGCGTCCAACGGTCAAATTCATAGCGGAAGACCTCAGATTGAGCTGAAACCACTGTGCAACATTCTAATTATTATTCGTGACGTGTACGCGCAGACGGAACGTCAATCAGACGTGCGGTTTGCGCGGTACGACTCAATATTCGTATTTTAAGTGATGCACACGCTTCGTAAACGCGCGTGAGGGTGGTCCAAATGGGCCGAACGATTTTGGAATGGCCTGAAATCAGACAACAAATACGGGTGAGTGATTTATGAAGTGGTCGAGCAGACGAAACTTCAATCGGACGTGCCGTGTGCCCGCAGTGACTGAAAATGCAGTTCTGGTGTCATAAACGGCCAAAACAGGCGTCCAACGGTCAAATCCATAGCGGACGACCTCAGATTGAGCTGAAACCACCGTTAAACATTCTAATTATTATTCTTGACGTGTACGTGCAGACGACACGTTAATCGGACGTGCGGTTTGCGCGGTACGGCTCAATATTCGTGTTTTAAGTGAAGCGTGTGCTTCCTAAACGCGGGTGGGGGGTCCAAATGGGCCGAACGAAGTCGGAATGGCCTGAAATCAGACGAAAAATACGGGAGATTGATTTCTGAAGTGGTCGAGCAGACAGCACATCAATCGGACGTGCCGTGTGCCCGCGGTGACCGACAACGCAGTTCTGGTGTCATAAACGGTCAAAACGGGCGTCCGACGGTCAAATTCATAGTGGACGACCTCATATTGAGATGAAACCACCGTGCAACATTCTAATTATTATTCTTGACGTGTACGCGCAGACGGCACGTCAATCGGACGTGCAATTTTCATGGTATGGCTCAATATTTATGTTTTAAGTGATGCGCGCGCTTCGTAAACGCGCGTTAGGGTGGTCCAAACAGGCCGAAAGATTTCGGAATGGCATGAAATCAGACAACAAATACGGGTGAGTGATTTATGAAGTGGTCGAGCAGACGGCACGTCAATCAGATGTGCCCTGTGCCCGCGGTGACCGACAACGCAATTCTGGTTTCATAAACGGCCAAAACGGGCGTCAAACGGTCAAATTCATAGCGGATGACCTCGGATTGACCTGAAACCACCGTTCAACATTCTAATTATTATTCGTGACGTGTACGCAGAGACGGAACGTCAATCGGACGTGCAGTTTGCGCGGTACGGCTCAATATTCGTGTTTTAAGTGATGGGCGCGCTTCGTAAACGCGCGTGAGGGGGGTCCAAACGGGCCGAACGAAGTCGGAATGGCCTGAAATCAGACGAAAAATACGGGAGAGTGATTTATGAAGTGTTCGAGTAGACGGCACGTCAATCGGACGTGTCGTGTGCCCGCGGTGACCGACAACGCAGTTCTGGTGTCATAAACGGCCAAAACGGGCGTCCAATGGTCAAATTCATAGCGGACGACCTCAGATTGAGCTGAAACCACCGTGCAATATTCTAATTATTATTCATGATGTGTACGCGCAGACGGAATGTCAATCGGACGTGCGGTTTGCGCGGTACATCTCAATATTCTTGTTTTAAGTGATGTGCGCGCTTCGTAAACGCGCGTGAGGGTGGTCCAAATGGGCCGAATGATTTCTGAATGGCCTGAAATCTGACGACAAATACAGGTGAGTGATTTATGAAGTGGTCGAGTAGACGGCACGTCAATCGGACGTGCCGTGTGCCCGCGGTGACCGACAACGCAGTTCTGGTGTCATAAATGGCCAAAATACTGTCCATTTTAAACAAAATAGAGACACTTTGAGTGGTTTCGGCCACACCGCGCCTCGGATTTATGTGGCGTTGACTCGTACACGTCACATATGACCCATGGATCGTTCTCCTAAAGTTTCAACAGAAACCGAATGCGTTTGGTCGGTTTTTCGTATGTCATTTTTTGTTTTCACTAAATATGAAGTCCATTTTAAACAAAATAGAGACACTTTGAGTGGTGTCGGCCACACCGCACCTCGTATTGAGGTGGAGTTGACTCGTACACGTCACATATGACCCATGGATCGTTCTCCTAAAGTTTCAACAGAAACCGAATGCGTTTGGTCGGTTTTCCGTATGTACTTAAAATACTGTCCATTTTAAACAAACGAAAGTCACTTAGAGTGGTCCCGACCACACCGCATCTCGGATTTAGGTGGAGTTGACTCTTTCATGTCTCAATTGACCCATGGATCGTTGTCTTAAAGTATCAACACAATCCGAATGCATTTGGCTGGTTTTCCGTATTCTAGTTGATGTTTTTCACTTAAAATGATGTCCTTTTGAAACAGAAGACATACACTTTGAGTTGTTCCGACCACACCGCGCCTTGGATTGAGGCGGGGTTGATTCGTACATGCCACATATGACCCATGGATCGTTGTCCTAAAGCATCAACACATTTCGAATGCGTTTGGTTAGTTTTTTGTACGTCACTTTTTGTTATCACTTAAAATCTTATGGAAATTCATATAGAATATTTTTATATCATATTTAGTATGGATTAGATTTTAGTTGATCATGCTATGAAACATTTCAGAGCTAATGAAATTAAGGAAGGTGGAGGAGCTGTCTGGGTGGCTATCCGGGGGGGCTGTCTGGTGGGTGTCCGGGGGGCTGTCCGGGGACCAAGGAGGAGGGTGGGGGGGCTGTGCGGGGTCTGTCCGGGGGGTGTTTGGGGGTTGTTCAGGGGGTTGTCTGGGGTTGTTCAGGGGGCTGTCCGGGGGTTGTTCAGGGGGTTGATCAGGGGTTGTTCAGGGGTTGTTCAGGGGGTTGTCTGGGGTTGTTCAGGGGGCTGTCTGGGGGGTGTTTGGGGGGGTTGTCCGGGTTCCAAGGGGGAGGGTGGGGGGGGGGTTGTCCGGGGGGCTGTCCAGGGGGGCTATCCGGGGTCCAGGGTGGAGGGTGGGGGGCTGTACGGGGGGCTGTCCAGGGGGCTATCCACGGGGCTGTCCGGGGGGTGTTTGGGGGGTGTTCGGGGTCCAAGGGGGAGGGGGGGTTGTCAAGGGTCCAAGAATGAGGGGGGTTGTCCAAGGAGTTCTCAAACACACAACCACTAAAATACAACAACATCCATAAAAATAGACAATATATAAAAATAACTCAACTCCAATACTATACTACGAGTCTAGATAAAACTAACAACTAGAATAGATTAAACATCAAATCCCAGTAATATAAGTTAAAAATGTAACGGATCAATATGTCCATCATCAGCATCACCATCACCATCATCATCATCATCATCACCCTCGTCATCATCCTCCTCATCGTCCTCACCCTCCACAGCACCTTCCTCCTCACCTTCGCCCTCCTCCTCGCCCTCCTCATCTCCCTCCTCTTCCGCATCAGACTCCTCGTCATCATCATCTTCAAGCTGGACATCGGCCTGACCACCACTGGGACTGCCACCTGGTGCACCATATATAGAATGTATCGATGACATGTATTCATCAATCGCTGGGATGGCCTCTACTGGAAGTGTTGGACGTAGAACTTCAATAAATTTCATAAATGCACTGTTTGCCCTAGCAGACTGTTCTTCCGTCTCTATGGCCCTTTTCTCAGCCTGTTCTGCATGTGCCCTAACTTTCTGTAGCTCGGTGGAACTATAACTCGTACCTGAGGTAGGCCAATACCTTTTCGGGGCTATCCTAGGTCGGCAGCGTACTCTACTAGAATGATCCTCTCCCAACACCTGCTATAAGTGATCAGATGGCCCAAAATTGTCTGCTTCTTGGGCATCGAGGGCCTCAAAAGCATCCTGTTGAAAATATAAATATATTATTAAGTTACAAAATAGATATTAAAATATAAAATCAACAGATTAAAACTTACAATATGCTGCTGAGTCGCTTCGTTGACAGCACTTCCATCCTTTTTTCGTCTACTCGAGCAAAACAGTTTTTCTCGAGGCACACGTCCTTCAATATTTTGTACTTTCCTCTACAATGATATTGAAAACAAAAGTTATATAAAAACTTTATCAAATGATTAAATAATTGAGGAAACAAAAGAAAATCTAAGTCTTAAATAAAAATTATAAACAATTGTCATACCTGCTGCCTCTCATGATCCGACATCGTCGTACGTCCTAGTGTATGTAGGTATTTTTTTGCATCAATGTTTTTTTATTTTTTCCAGATGATTACTAAATAAAATTCGATAATGAAAAGGATTATATTAATGCAAAACTTGAAAGTTATTATTTAAATACCTCAAATTTAATTCATACCTTAAACTGGGTACTCGTCCAATGAGTAATCATCTGACGATACTGCTCTATAGGACAATTATCCACGACTGGTACCACCACTAACTTAGTGCCAACTCTAGCACGCCAGCCAATATACAGCTCATGCTTGTAGGCTCTACAAAGCCCACCTAAATCCTTTAGACGTTCTAGTCGTGCACCCTCACCATCAGGAAAATTAAATCGAAGCTAAAATCAAAATATTAATTCATATAAATACAAAAATAATTCATGGAATTAAATACAACAGATTTTTTACCCATATCTCTGCCCAAGCTCTATCTTTGACCTCATGTGGAAAATGTATCTACGACAGCGGGCTGATGGGAATGATGTCGGAGTATTTGGCAAGCGTCGCCAGAAAACTCCGACATTGCTGCCCTGTTTTCTCAACCATCTGATTGTCTTCATTATTTTCCACCATAAACTGTGTGCGACGGTTCCACACCGAACGCATGCGTGTACGGCCATGCCCCCGCCTCCTGTTAGTAGATGTATCTGTCATGAAAGAAAAAAAAATATTTTATCAAAACATGTTATAATGAAAATAAATATTTCTATAAAAATTTATTAGGGTTTTATAATATACCTGCGCTAGTCTGATCAATGAGTGGCGTCGGATCCACAGAACCTAATGGAACACCCTCTGGTGGAACAGGAGTCGAAGACGATGGAATATAAAATCCCGGAGAGACAGAAGTAGAAGGAAAAGAAGATGGAACAGCTGTATGAACTGATGTTGACTGGGGAGTGGGAATCAACATGGGATGTGAAAATTATGGGGCAGAAGATGCAGAAGGTAGTGAAAACATGGGAGGCCTAAATACCCCATGTGTCCGTAACTACACACCGGGATCAGAATGTGGGAAGGCTAAAATGTCAGTGGGAGGGGCAGGGTCTAGTAGGGCACGCGCGGCTCTACGCCCACCTCTGGTACGAACCCTCCTCGTACCACCGGCCTGTGTACTAGGACCAATACTAGGCTCCTCGTCGAATAACTTTTGACGTAACGGTGGATACTACAAAAAAGTTTACAAAAAAATTAATCACATGACATTATATATTCTGTATATATATATATATATATATATATATTTGAAATAAAGTACTCACTATAGGCACTAATTAATGGTGGAATGCCCATCTCCTCCATCCGACGATTGTTCTCTGCCATTTTTTTCTTCGTCTCTCTTCAATTGGCTGCATTTCCTGCATTTGAAAACAAATATGTAATTAATTAGAAAAAGAAAATTAATGTGTAAACCAAAAAACTAAATATATGAGGGAATTAGGGGATTCATTGGTAATTTAGCTATCAATTGTTTTAGAATAGCTTGAATGAATTTAATAAAACATACAAGTTGTAATGTTCACCAAGTTATAAATATTGTTTGATTTAGTTTGAATACAGTTCAATTCCAAATTAGAAAATGCAATTCAAATAAAACAGAAACCAATAAACATTGAAAATTCACATAACGGTCAAGTCAGCTAAAACATATTTGTGATCAATACTAAATAAATATGAATATTACCAACCTTAACAACCCAACTCGAGGTAAACCAAAAGAATTAAGAACATGTATGAATGATTCTATATATTTCCAACCACAACTTCAGGTTCACAATCAACTCTGACAATTGAGCTATTGGAGTCATCAAAAGAAATAAATGGATTGGTTCCAATGGCAATAGGGACAGTGTCAATTCCATCATCAGCATCATCAAAAATATGTCTTTGAATTATATCATCTATGACACCAAATTCAGGTTGAAGTTGATCTTTGACATAAAAAACTTGTTTATCCATTGATGCCAACACATATGGTTCTTTAGTAGCAAGAGTGCGGGTCATATTAATTACTCAAAATCCACAATCATCAATAAATGTGCCATGTCTCGTCATCGAATAAAACCAATGACATTTCATCATTGTGACTCGTCCATGAGAGTAATAATCCAATATTATTATTTTCTCAACGACTCCATAATAACCCACATTTTCAAGTTGCGGTCTACTATCTGATGCACTGGCATAACAATCTATTGTGGCAGTAACCATAATACCATCATGTTGTGTTCTCATGTTTTTGGCTCGTTCAGTGACAATAAATCTGTACCCATTGATAACAATTTATTTACAGTCACGAACCACAGTATTATGACCAAAACCCAAAGCTCTTATTTCCTCAGAGACAGAGTCAGTAGACAAACTCAATACCTGCAATATAAATGACAGTTAAACTTAATTAAATATTGGAATAATTAATTTAAACAGTAATATTTTTACCTTCAATTTTAACCAAGATGAAAACTCTTTGCTATGAAAAGTCTCTCTCCTTCTCAAAGATAAAGAACGATGCTTCCTATTTATCATTGTTTTATGTTCCCTGTAGATAAAAAATATGAATAGTTTAACAGATATATATTTAAGATATACATATTCAATTTTGTTACCTAATATAGTCATCGAACAAATTACAGTTGAACAAAACTATGCGATGTGCCATCTCCCGCTCTTCATGGCTTAATGTCTTCAATGTATATGATCCAGGAATTCCTCCTATTTGAAGAAGTGATGGAAAACTGGGTTCAATTTGTTCATATTGTTCTTCTTCATTTCTCATTGGTCTGTTCATTCTTGTAGTAAGATCAGACAAATACATCGAACAGAAATCCATACATTCTTGAGCTAAGTAACCGTTCACGATAGAACCTTCATGATGATTCTTGTTTCAAACATAAGACTTTAATGTGAACATATTTCATTCATTTGGATACATCCAACGAAAAGAAACAGGTCCTCCGAGAAGTATTTCAGTTGGAATATGGACAATCAGATGCAGCATGCATGTGAAAAATGATGGGGGAAATATTTTCTCCAACTCACACAAAATTAATGGGGCATCTGTCAACATTTTCTTCAAGAAAGACTTGGACAACTTCTTAGCACAAAGATCTCTAAACAAATGGCACAACCGAATAACACCCACCCTTACATTATTTGACAAAAGATGACGGATTGCTATTGGAAGTAACTAATTCAGTACAACGTGAAAATCATGAGTCTTCAAAGATTTTAGCTTCAACTCTCTTCTATTGACCCGTTTAGATATGTTGCTTGAATATCCATCAGGAACTCTAATAGTCTCTAATACTTCCAAAAATTGTTTTTTTTCAGTAGGTGTCATCACATAAGAAGCACATGGAAGTTGCCATTTATTTTCACTGATACACACATGATGCAATTCTGGTCTAATGCCCCAATCCACCAAGTCACGTCGAGATCGTAAATAATCGTTTTTCTTCCCCTTGACATTTAGAAGAACTGAATGAAAAATTTCACATATATTCTTTTCAATATGCATTACGTCTAAGTAATGACGTAGCAAATTGGTTGACCAATAAGGAAAATCAAAAAAGGTACTCCTCTTCCTCCAATTCTAATAGGTTTCTGTGGAAACATTCTTTCTCTTTCCAGATTCCATTTGACCCTTCCCGAACGAAAAACTGAAATCTTTCAATTCATTAAGCACATCAGTTCCAGAAATACACTGAGTTGGATCATCGGTCTCTATAGTATTATCAAATCTTCGACGATTCATTCTATATGGATGATCCTTTTGCAAAAATCATCGATGTCCCATAAAACTGAAACTACAACGATGTTTCAGTCTTCTGGATCGTGTATTCTTGATACAAACTGGACATGACAGTTTTCCCTTTGTGCTCCCTCCAGACATCATTGCATAAGCTGAAAAATCATTGATCATCCACATAAGTGCAGAACGTATCTGAAATATGTCTTTCGAACATGCATCGTATGTGCGCACACCCACATCCCAAAGAAGTTTCAACTCTTTTATTAAAGGTTGCATGTATACATCAATATCAATGCTGGGATCAGAAGGACCAGATATGAGTATACTCATGAATGTGAAAGATTTTTTCATACACAACCATGGGGGAAGATTATAAATGTGTATAAAAAATGGCCATGTGCTGTGTGAAGTAAGCATCTGCCCAAACGGATTAAAACCGTTGCATGAAAGACCCAGCCCCACATTACGCACGTCAGCTGCAAAATCAGGATGTAGAGCATCAAATATCTGCCATGCAAATCCATCTGCAAGATGAACCAACTCATCATTAGTCTTCTTTCTCTCGGTATCATTCCATCTCATTTTTATTGATATGTCATCAGACATAAAAATATTATGGAGTCTGGGGATCAATGGAAAGTGCCACATTACTTTATGTGGAACGCGGGATGGTGTTCCATCAGATTTTTACTTCCAGCGGGATGTGCCACATTTTATACATTCATTTCGTTTAGCGGTTTCTTCCCAGAATAAACTGCAATCTTTCGGGCAAGCATGAATTTTGTTTCTAGAAAATGCAAGTTCTTCAACTAACTTCCATGCCATATTGTGGTTTGAGGGAATATCTGCATCATATGGAAGTAAATCCTTCAAGAGGGTAAGAATGTAATAGATTGCTGTATTAAAAATCCCATACATAGTTTTTCCATGAAACAATCGGATTAAAAATTCCAGCTTTTTCATTTTATCGCATTGTCGATATACTGGAGTCGTGGCAGCATCATTCAATTTTTTCACCCTATCAATATCATCATTTTCACTAGATGAATCAGTTGTCCTCATATCGACGTCCTCTTGAGTCGAAATCCTTTCTTTTTCATGATGACGAATAAACGGAAACCGATCATCTAACAAATTCTCCATTCCAGTACTTTCATTTCGATCATCACCAATTTGAGATTTCATTTTCTCCCCATTGTGATACCACACAAAGTAGTTTGCTTGAAAACCATTTTTGGTTATGTGGTAGCTGACTTCTTCACGACTCAACCAAGGTCTACCAACACAATTGGAACATGGGCAGTGTATGCGACCACTATCTGAAGCATTGTGAAATGAAAAATCTATAAAGCTCTCCAAATTGTTTTGAAAATCGCTTGAGATACGATCGGTTTCATACATCCAAATTCTATCTATTCTGTAAAAAGAATTCATATAAATCATTTTGTCATAAACAATTCAATAGGATTGAACTTTAATAGAAAATACATTTAAGTAAACGATAAAGGAAGAAAATAATCATGGTATCAACTACACATGTGAAAAAAACATACTAATGTGTTATTGAAAAAATGTAAAACCAACAAGAACTTAATGTGTTATCACATCAGAGCATGCCTCATCCCATAACCATATTAGTAGGGTACCCTGGTGGACAGCCCCGCCCACCCCCGTGGACAACCCACCCACCCCCCTCGACACCCCCAACCCCCCTAGACAGCCCAACCACCCCCGTGGAAAACCCACCCACCCCCCTCGACACCCCTTCTCCCTATGGACAGCCCCCACCCCCTTGGATAGCCCGCCCACCCCCCTGGACACCCCTACCCCATGTGGCAAGCCCACCCACCCCCCCTGGACAGCCCGCCCACCCCTCCTTGACTGCCCGGCCACCCTCGTGGACAGCCCGTCCACCCTTGTGGACAGCCCGCCCACCCCCGTACCCCCCTGGACACCCCGTACCCCCCCGGGATAGCCCTGCCCACCCTTCCAAATAGCCCACACCCCCTCCCCTGCAACCCCACCACCACCAACTAGACATACCAACCCCCCTGGACACCCCACACACCCCCTCCCCCACCAGGACACCCCACCCGGACCCCCAGGACAGACCACACCCCCTGGACTGCCCCGCCCACCACCATGGACAGCCTTTCCCACCCCTGTGGACAGCACCTCCCACCCCCGTGGACAACCCACCCACCCCCGTGGATGCCCCCTACCCCCTAGACAGCCCAACCACCCCCGTGGACAGCCCACCCACCCCCCTCGACACCCCTTCTCCCTATGGACAGCCCCCACCCCCTTGGATAGCCCGCCCACCCCCTTGGACAGCCCTACCCCCTGTGGCCAGCCCACCCACCCCCCCTGGACAGCCCGCCCACCCCTCCTTGACAGCCCGACCACCCCCGTGGACAGCCAGTCCACCCTTGTGGACAGCCCGCCCACCCCCGTACCCCCCTGGACACCCCGTACCCCCTGGATAGCCCTGCCCACCCTCTCAAATAGCCCACACCCCCCTTCCCTGCAACCCCACCACCACCACCTAGACATACCACCCCACCTGAAAACCCCACACACCCATCCCCCACCAGGACACCCACCCAGACCCCCAGGACAGCCCACACCCCCTGGAAAGCCCCACCCACCCCTGTGGACACCCCCTACCCCCTAGACCGCCCAACCACCCCCGTGGACAGCCCACCCACCCCCCTCGACACCCCTTCTCCCTATGGACAGCCCGCCACCCCCTTGGATAGCTTGCCCACCCCACTGGACACCCCTACCCCCGTGGCCAGCCCACCCACCCCCCCTGGACAGCCCGCCCACCCCTCCTTGATAGCCCGACCACCCCCGTGGACAGCCCGTCCACCCTCGTGGACAACCCGCCCACCCTCGTACCCCCTTGGACACCCCGTACCCCCCCTGGATAGCCCCGCCCACCCTCCCAAACAGCCCACACCCCCTCCCCTACAACCCCACCACCAGCACCAAGACATACCACCCCCCTGGACACCCCCACACACCCCTCCCCCCACCAGGACACCCCACCCAGACCCCTAGGACAGCCCACATCCCCTAGACAGCCCCACCCACCCCCGTGGACAGCCTTTCCCACCCCCGTGGACACCCCCACCCACCCCCGTGGACAACCCACCCACCCCAGTGAACACCCCCTACCCCCACAATCCATTATCCAAAACATATCAAATTGGTTTGAACACAATCCATAATTCCCACAATCCATTATCCAAAACATGAAAACGTTCACGATAGCCTCCCCCAACTCTGATTTACATGTTTTAAACACTCTCCTTCCAAACATAGAATACAAAAACATTAAAGAAGTATTCAAAAACACAAACAATATCCTATTTAGATGTTAATTTCAATAATCAATTAACCCACGAACACCTGGAAAAAATCTATTCATTAAAACAACTACAAAAATATGGTTGAGATCAAAATTTACCTATTCGTATGGGGGTGTACCTTTTGGGATGGGGGTGCTGGTGTTCTGATTCGCGAGAGCAGTGGAGGGATGGGGTTCGCTAGAGAAGTGGAGCAAATAGATTAGGGCTCTGTCCGAATGGGGAGAGGAGATCGCGATCTGGAATTTGGGGGAAACCTTTTCCAACGGTTTATAAAAACCGTTGGCAAAGGCACACATTTCCCAACGGTTCCAGTAAACTGTTGGGAAATGTGTGAGTTTAGCACCCCTTTCCCAACGGTTCCAGTGAACCGTTGGGAAAGGGTCACACATTTCCCAACGGTTCCAGTGAACCATTGGGAAATGTGTGAGTTTAGCACCCCTTTCCCAACGGTTCCAGTGAACCGTTGGGAAAGGGTCCACCGAAATTCCCTTTGCCAACGGTTTTGTTAAACCTTTGGCAAAGGCTCACTATACCAATGGTTTAAGTAAACCATTGGTATACTACCGTTGGGAAAAGGCCAAATTCCAGTAGTGACCCTTTAAAAGATTCTCCCCCTTTGGAGTCTTCATTAAATTATTCCTTTAAATAAATTCTCCCCATTTGTGATATTCAAAAATGAATAGAGAAATTTAGAATTTTACAATAAAGATAAGGAAAAATGCATGCGAAAACAAAAGAAAGATATGAAAGATAATTCTTAAGAAAATTATAGAAATGATTTTTAGATTACAAAAAACATCGGAATGTAAAAAAAATCAGCAATCCTTCTTCTTCTCAGACAATATTTTCTCTACCACATCATTAAGATTTTTCACTTATGATCTTCTTAAAGATTATTCAACAAAATCTCTTGATCCTGGTTCTTATTTTCTAAGGATAATATCCTTTCTTCTTGGGAAATGATTCTATAAAATTTATTTTTAATGAAGTCCTCTTGACCAACAACCTCTTTCACTAATTCGGATCTCACTTTTTTTTCACTGCTTATAGGCCGAGCAATAAAAATGAGTTTTCTTACTTTCTTAGAAATGGATGCTTTTACTTTGTTGAACTCGGATTCAAAAGTATTGGAAGATATGTCTGTTGAATCCAAGATGTTGATGAACTGTCTAAGCACTTCATTGATGGCTTTTCTACAGTTAAAGACTTTATTGAAAGTCACCTTATTATCTCTATAATCAATCAAAATATTGTTAAAATCGACTTCTTTAATAACCACCATGTACATCAACATTTTAGTATATTTCGTCTTTTGATTAAGGGTTCTTGCATCATTTGACTCTGGGAATCTATATTCGTGAGAACCAGAAGAGTTCTAAACAACTTCTTTCAAGATAGCTTGACTAAGTCATGCTCGACAACAAATGAGGATTCAGAGTGTAAATCATATTTTCCTTTCTCAACTCCTATCGGAGTTAAGGAATCTGGTTTCTCTATTATTTTTGAAGACTTATAAGTGTTTCTTTATTATATGAGGCAACCAAAACACTCTTGCCTTTGTTATAATTTGGAACAGGGGTTTGTTCATCGGATACTTGGATAACATTATGATCACTATGTTCATATTTTTCCCTTTGATGCTCTTTTTCTTGAGTTCCTTCTTGTCTTTATTATCCCTAGATCTCTTCCCCTTCATCATCTTGTTGTTCAACCACTTCTTCCCCTATTTATTCCACTTCAAATTCCACTTCTACTTTAATATCTTCTACAATATCTTGTTCTTAAGAAATATATTTACAAATTGTAGTATGAGTTGTTCCATTATACTGTTCCACTTCCCTTAGAATATCATCCCTATATTCTTGAAGGATCTGATCATCCATTTCATGAACACGATCTAAAAAGGATAATAATTTCTTATCATTCTGGGCTTCCAGAGTGACAACTAGTTTTTTTTTTTGAATAACTTCAGATTCTTGTACTTTTTGAGATATCTTCTGTACAACATTTAGTAAATATTGTCATATATGATCTTCCATGGATTTCTTCTTTAACAAATTCCCTTTTTCTTTTCACGTTTTTTATCTAGCATAATTTTTAAGGCCTTAGCCTTTGTAGGATTTAATCCAAAGGAATGATCAACTTACTTTCTAGTAGAATCCATATATATCCACATTGAAATTGTTGAATCAGAATACGATACTGGCTTTTTTAAAAGAGGAGGTGCTGATATTGAGTAAGTAGGAACCAGTGTTGGAAAACATGGTTCTTTAAGTTTTGTTTTCATAGGAACCAATTTTTATGATTCTGAAACATCAACCATGTTCTTTAAAACTATTTATTGAAACAAAATTGATTCTTTTAAAACATTTACCTTCAATATCCAACTAGTATCATCGCTTAGCAAAAAAATCCCAAATGACTTAGAAATTGATCGACAGGGAAAATTCAACTCATGAAGTCACATTACGATTATCCTAGAGGTAGTTTCTGGAAATATAAGCATCTGGGATTTGATGGTTCATCCTTTTACTACATTGAAGGTGAGGAATATTTACTTTATCAAGTTTATCATCCTTACAATGACAAGGAAATATAATAAAAATATTTCAAAAATCATTTATGAGTCCTTATCACTTTTCCTTGGAATAAGATATACTTTCATCCAAAGAGCTACCAGCTTGGGATTTATTAATGATTTGTAATCTTTGGATTCATAATATTCTTGAGGCCAAGATAGTCCACAACATTTCCTTTTTCAAAAGAACCTTTTTTCGAGTGAAGTCTGTGAGAGAATATAATATCTTCTTCATCATAAGGTATCTTGAGAACATTATTCACCTTATTGTAAGGAACTGTATAAGTCTTATCAAAACACTTGAACATAAACATGAATTTTTCTTAATTTTTAATGAAAATAATATATTTATATAAATCAATGACAAGTTCTGGGTTAACCCGATCTTGGAATTTCTCTTTATACACAGATACACATTCCCATATGTTAGTTCTTATGACTTTAGAAATGAGGGAGTCATACATTACAAACAAATTAGGGCATACTAGTCTTTCCCTAAACATGGACCGATCATTAATTTTCTTGCTAATCAGCATCTAATATGCTAAGGATTCATAATACATTCGAAGTCTATGAAACTGAGGAATCATAACATAGAATTTGATGGAAACATAACTTCGGCATAGAGATCAGAGTGTATGGTGTGGTGCTCACAAACAAAGAACCCCTTATATAGTCAAAGAAATGACCTTTTAGCTTCCATAATATAATCAAATGGATGAAAATAACATGATCTAATCTGATGGTTGAGAATTATTGTATAAAATATGATTTCTTATCTTTTAAAGTAAGGTAAAAAATGAATTGAAAAAAATGAAATTACAAAAATTGAAACATAAAATTAGAAGATGAAGAGTTAGAAAGCGTACCTTTCACGATACTATGGAGAATTTATTGGTACTATAATAATTTTCTTGGATGTCTTAGATTCTGTGAGTTCCCAATCGATGAATTTCCATTATGAGAATTTTCATTCAGGGAGTTTTAATTAAGAAAATTTCCCTTATGATCTATTGGTAAGAAAAAAAATTCCTTAGGGAAAGATATATTTTCTTAAAGAATAAAATTTCTCTTATTGAAAGAGAATGAAATGAAGACAAAAAATCATATGTACTCCCCCTAAAACAAGGAGTAATTTTATGTTCAAAGATGATTTAAATAAGAAGAAGATATGGATGATTACCTTGTAGTGATCATTACTATCTTTTGTTTAATGTATTTAAGTCTATGAAAAGTCAATGGTTCTGTAAAAATATCAACAAGTTGTTCTTGGATTCCTATGAATTGAATAATAATATCTTATTTATGTGTGTGATCCCAAAAACATTGATGTCTAATATATATTTTCTTTGCATGGGAGTTATGTGAAAGGTTTTTAGATAGGGAAATGGTGGTTGTGTTATCAAAAATTATTCGAGTTTTAGTAAAACTAATACCATAGTCTGTGAGTGTGTGTTTCATCCACCACACATGAGCACAACAACTTCTAGCTGCAACAAATTCAGCTTCAGCAGTGGAAAGTGCTACAAAATATTTTTTCTTATAGAACCATGAATGTAAGGAATCTCCTAAGAAATGACTAGTTTTGGATTCAATATTCCTTCTATTTTTGAACCTCCAAAGTCTGCATCAGAAAAACTTTTATGTTCAAAATAACTTCCTAAAAATAAAATAGTCCCATATCTAAAGTTCCCATTAAAAACCAAAAAATTCATTCCACATATTATAAATGGGATTATTTATTATTTTAATGATATCTTTCATATAATCATACATAAAACATTATGTTATGTTGAATTGTAGTTAAGTAAAGTAAACATCATACCCTTCATCTATAAGATGTTTGATCCATAAGTTTCCCTACATCATCAATATCAAGAGTATTAGAGGTTCTAAAAGGAGTACTTATACTCTTAGTGTGATCATACCCAATAATTGTAAGAAGATATTTGATATAAATATGTAGGGATATGTATGATACTTATGGTTTTTGAAAAATTTGAAAACATAGAACAAATATAACTCATCCATTATACTCATTACGAACTCAAATTTCATAAGATTCACAAAGTAATCAGTTAAGGAATGCTGATTTGATCTAAAGATGATGTCATTTACATAAATTTGAACCATGAATAAAACTTTATTAACTTTTTTAATGAAAATTTTTGAATCAATGGTTCTCTTAACATAGTTATTTTCAATCCAAAATCTAGTAAGTCTGTTATACCATGATCTAGTGGCTTCTTTAAGTCCATATAAAGAATGGGTAACTTTGTAAACAAGATTAAGAAATATTTTATCTTCAAAATTAGGGGGATGATCTACAAATACCTCTTCCTATATATGATTATTGAGGAAATAACACTTAATATCCATTTGATAATGTTTAAATTAAAGAAAGCTACAAATAATAAAAGAATACAGATAGATTCAAGTATTTCCACAAAAGCATAGGGTTCTTCATTGTCTATGCCTTCTTGTTGATTATTGAATTTAGAAACTAATCTAGGTTTATTTCTAACCATAATTCCATTTTCATCACATTTATTTCAAAAAAATAAATTTACTTCAATAAAAGAAGATTCGTTGGGTTTTTAATGAATTTGCAAACATGATTCCTTATGAATTAATTGAGTTCATCTTGCATGGCATTTATCCAATATTCATCACCCAAGGCTTCATCAAGAGTCTATGATTCAAATTGGGTATGAAAAGCAACATGTTCAACTTCATTCCTTAATGGAATTTTAGTTCTTATGGATAGATTAACATTTCCAATGATATTTTCACTAGGTTGATTTCTAAGTAACAATAGACTTGGATTATATAAAACCTGTTCATTAACTCTGGGTAAAAATTATTATGAAGTAAATGTCTCATAAAAATTTTCTTGAGCATTTTCTTTAACTGAAGGATCTTATATTAATGGTTTATGATCATTTTTAGAGAATATATCATAACTAAGTCCAGGTTTCCTAAAAACAAAAGGGTCAATTTCATTAAATTTAACATATACTATTTCTTCCATGGTAAAAGTATTTTTATTAAAAACTTTATATGCGTTATAGTTAGTAGAGTAACCTAAGAAAACTCCTTCATCATATTTGGGTCCATATTTATGTATGTTATATTTAGTATTCAATATAAATACCTTGCAAACGAAAACATTGATGTATAAAACTTTTGGTTTTTGGCCTCCCATAACTGATAAGGTTTTTTATTATGAAAAGGTCTTATTGAAACTCAATTTATAATACGACTCGAAGTACAAATATCTTCAGCCCACAAATGATTATCTATATAAAATTCACTCAACATGGTTATGGTCATCTTTGAAGAATGTGATTTCTTCTTTCGACAATACCATTTTTATTTATTATTTCTCAGAGGTGAAAAGGTGTGAGTAATACATATCTTGCTCCAAAAAGTTTCAGTGTCTACATTTTTAAATTCATTACCTTGATCACAATGAATAGTTATTCAAAGTAGGGTTTTATAATTTTTAACTTAATCTCTAATTTTTTTTAAATAAGAATGATCTTTAGATTTCTTTGTAAGAAAATAGACCCAAGTAAATCTAGTGTAGTCATCTACTATGACTAACATATAGTATTTTCCTCCAATACTTTCTAATTTGTGTAGGAACAACTATGTCCATGTGCACCAACTATAAGGTATTATAATTTGAAACATCACATATAGATTTAATGATATATTTATGTAACTACCCAAAGTTTCATTAATGGAAAATCCCTCTTGATCTTATTAAATGTCTCTTTATATAAAATGTTTTTATAAAATTTAAATATCATAGGTTTTATGATAAGAATTATGACAGTTACTTTTATAGTTGTTGAACAGTGATCACATGATTAGTATAAATATAGGGATTTAACACATCCTATTTTACATAGACAAAGGAAGTTATGACCTCATCCAATAGAATTTCCCCATATGAAGCCCATTTATCGGAGCTCAGAAAAGAGGTGGCGTCCTTGGGCTTCACTCCTGACTAAGCCCAAGCTTGGCTTCACCCTGTCAAGCTCGAACGGGACCGTCTACGGGAGAAGTCGAAGTTGATAGAAATTACAACTCGAGCGATGTTATCCGAGCCACCCCAAGAGTCTGTCACCATCGCACACCTTACCCTTAGGTCTTATGCATCTGTTTTAAGGGGTTATGTAACTAATCGATAGTACTATGTTCATGTACATTATTTTTATATATAATAATGAATATAATTTCTTGTCATTATTGATACATTGTAAATAGTTTTTAAAGTACAAATGGTGTTTTTAGTTATTATTTAATTAAGAAATCTATTTTATTAAATTAAGGTATTTTTGAATTAAATAATTTTTTAATAAATTATTATTATTATTATTATATTAATTTTATTATATTTAAATGATCATGTAATTGTATGAATTCAATTATAATTTTTATTATGGTTTGAAAGCCATTTTTGTCAAAGCCTGTGAATTTTTGATAAATGTTGGTTTTTATTTTAAAACTGAAAATTAAAATATTTAGAAAATTATTTAGAGAAAATAAATATTTTTTTTGGAATTAGGATGTCGAAATTATCCAATGGTGAATTTTTCATAATTTTCTGAGTCAGTAAAATTTTTGATTAAAAATTAAATATCGTTTAAATATATAATGTGTTTTATGACATAATAATGACCCAATAGTGATGTAATAAAATACTATAATCTTTATTTTCGGCCAATATATGTTTTAATATTAAAATAATGTGATTTTGGGTTTTTTGTCTTACTTTTCAAAGCATTAATGGACCCCTCAAGACTTATTACACACCTTGTATTTTTAAATTAATTTCCACGGGAGTGTGACTCATCTCCATATAGGCAACCCAAATATATTAAGAGGTTAGGACCTTGGCCTTATAAAATATTATTTTTCTCTTCCCTTTTCCAAAAACCATGGGAAAAAATCGTGGGATGGTTTTTGGTTTTGATTAATTTAATATAAGGGGTCCCAAACCTAAATTATAAAGAATTCCCTCACCTTTCCTATATAAACCCACCCAAGCCCCCACTTCCTCCTCACTCAAGGCCTTTGGAGTTCGTCCATCCTCTGACCTACTCTCTCTATAATCTTCCAAAGGTGCCCCAAGCTCCTAAGAATCCTCTCACAGGCCACTCTATAGCCTTTTGAAGCACACTTCCAAGTAATTGTTTTTTCTTCCTTACCCATTTTTTCCAATTTTCTTTAAGTTGTTTTCCCTTTTAATTTAAATTATAAATGTTAGGGTATGGTTTCACACCTCCCTAATACTTACCTCTTTATGCTTGAATGATGGGAGATCCTTTATTTCTCATTAAATTCCTCCCATTTACACCCGTTACTATGCCGAAATTCCGAAAGGAACTTCTATCTCCTCTTTTACATTCAAGAAATACTTTTGTATCCTGAATCTAAATTCCATTACAATTTTTGGGGAATGTATCTATATTACCTCCTTAATTTCCATTACATGTAAATATGATGAGGAACCCCTTTATCTCTCATCAACCATTTTTATGAATTCTTATGTCACGCTGTTACACTGCCAAAGTCGCACCGATTTTCTAAGCCAATGTCATTGTGTAGTGAATACCACGCCCATTTATCCATCAAGGGTATTAACCTTTATTCATATTTACTTATTTATTGTAAAGTTTCATTTTTGTATTCCACATTCCTTTATTGAGTAATAAATGATTATGTTTTATGAATCCATGTTTTATGATCCATGTGGCACACTTATGCATGAAATGAAATGTTTAAGAAGGGTGCGCCCTTATAGCGCTCTAATTCATTGGGTAAAGTATAGTATCATGATACATCATTTGCAATGAGTATTGACTCATTCTAATTAATGTGCAACGAGGGTTTACTCGTGATTTATGTGCAATGAGGATTTACTCATGCTCCATGTGTAATGGGCCTTAGCTCATGCTCATTCCATGTTAAGTGTTGTTGCCACATTTCCATGTTATTATTACCAAGCTTTATCATGACTTTATGTTCATATTTTTCTTATGCTCTATGGATATGCCTATTTTCTAACATGTATTGTACTTCTCATGTTATTCCTTGTGTACTCCCTTACTGGGCTTTATAGCTCACCCTTTTTTTATGCATGTCTTCAAGTTATCCCATGCAATGCTATGTACGATGGAATGTAGTGGTCATGTAAAAGAAGATTTCATTAAAGATATTGTATTTCATGTTTTAAGTTTTTATGTAATGATACTAATCCCCAAATACACTAAACCTCTCAATATTTTTTGTTGTATCATGTGAAGTTTTACGTAACAAATCATGTTTAAGTTGTAATAGAAAGCAGGTTTGTCATAGTTGGTATCAAAGGATTGGTTTGGTTATTTTTGCGATTAGGATTAGAAAACCCTAGTAAATCATTAGATATAAGAATAAGTACAATAAAAACGTCCCTAAGTATTGGTGAGTATTGAGTAAGTGGGTTATCAAGAAAATACATCCCTGTCTGGATACGAGCAGGTAGAGGCGGCTCTGCCACAGATGTATCCTATGGGTAAAACCCGAAAAAACCGCTTTGAGCTAGCCTCGAATGGGAACTGGTGCACGACAATGGGCCTTGCTGCACTCTTGGTTACGACACTCCTGGGGGATATGCTTTGGTAAATTCACAAGCTTACTATGAACCCTTATTAATGGAATTAAAAAAAATCCCCTAAGAATATATGTTAGAAAGTAGATCATGAAAAGCCTAGATTGAAGACTATAGACTCATGAGTTAAGGAAATGAAAGTTTCTTTATATGTCATCAACTTTTATCTATGGATTACCCTTTATGTGTTACCACTAACATTCCTTTTATTCCAACCAATGACCGGTAATAGGAGGACTCGGGCTAACAACCGATGTGACGATCAGTGTGATGAATGTACTAAAGAGATTCACAATCCAATGGGGGCGGGGATCGCAAAATTTGTCGCGCTTCTCTCTCAAATAACTCAAGAATTGAATAGAAACACAGGTCAAGAGGAACGTCCAAACCCCCATAAGAAAGAACAAGTCACTATCAAGAGATTCATGAGACAAAGGCCTCATAATTTTAGTGGATCATCTGATCCCATGATCTCCGAACAATGGATAAAATACATTGAAAAGATCTTCTCCATCCTTCAATGTTCTGAAAAAGAGAAGGTTCTCATGGAAGCATATTTTATGGAGGGTGAAGATGATCAATGGTGGACCTTGATCAAAAAAATGAAGCCTGAGGAGGAGATCGAGGCATTGGAATGGAAGGATTTCCGGAAGATTTTTTTCGATAAATATTTTCCGTGCACCCTCCGGATTATGATGGAAAGGGACTTCCTTTCCCTCAAGAAAAAAGACTAAGAATCTGTTGGAGAAAAAGAGGAAAACTTCACAAGGCATTCACAATACGCTTTCGGCTATTTCATTACCCCCGAATGAAAGGTTGACCACTTCTTTGGTGGGCTAAAGCCTAGCCTGCGGAAAGCATTAGCAATCTGTGACATCGACAGCTATGAGGATATTGTCCGATGTGCCCTCATGGTCAAAATGGAGATCGGAGAATCACATGGGTATCATGGGGATAAGAAGCGTATGGTGGAATTCAATGCTAGTGGGCTGATGGATAAATCCAACGCTGCTAAGAAGATCCAACACCCCACTTTCCAAAAGTGCAGAAAGAAGCACCCTGGAAATTGCCTTAAGGGGACGAGGAAATGCTTCAGGTGTGGAAGAGAAGGGAACCTAGCTGTTAACTGTCGGCAAGAAATACCCGCGGCTGCGATAGAGGAGAGGAACGCTCCGTTCGAACCTCATCGCGTTGTTCAATGTTAAAAATGCAAAGAACCGGGTCATTTTGAAAATCAATTCCCTAATCCAAGGGTTTTTAGAGACAACCAACAACCTCCAAGGTAGCAGGGAAGAGATTTTTCCATCACTTCTACCGATGTGAACACCGACAACTAAGTGGTGACAGGTACGCTATTTATTCATTCAAGAATAGAGAACATACTTTTTGATTTAGGATCTATGCATTCTTTTATATCTTAAATTTTAGTTGAACAATACCAGCACCACCACAAATCTTCGAATTGAAGATGTTGGTGAGTACGACAAATGGTGCAATCATTTCATCCCATGAATATAAGTCCTCCCCTATTATAATCTGTGGATTGAATTTCCCGGCGAACCTCGTCATACTACCTCTGGTGGAATTTGATGCAATTCGTGGCCTGTATTGGATTTCCTTATATAGAGCAAACATAAATTGTCGGAAGAGGGGAATCACACTCTATATGTAGAATCGACCCCAGATTCTTTACAAGTGTAAGGAGGAAGATGAATCTCCTTTAGCTCCATCATCTCAAGCGTGGATATTACTACCTTATGAGCATGCGTATCTGGATCAGATGATTGAGTCCAAGGAAGAAACCATCCTTGAAGAAATGCCTATTGTGATGGGATTCACTGAAGTGTTTCCTGAGGAACTTCCTGGTATTCCTCCTTGAAGGGATATTGATTTCTCATCTAAAATTATACCCGGGGCTTTACCAATATCCATGAATCCATATAGAATGGTTGTTGTAGAGCTTGATGAGCTGAAGAAACAACTATAGGTGAATCTGGATAAAGGGTTTATATGCCCAAGTGCTTCACCATGGGGTGAACTAGTCCTCTTCGTCAAGAAGAAGGATGGGTCAATGCGGCTTTGCATCGATTATTATGAACTTAACAAAATCATGATAAAGAACAAGTATCCTCTCTTTAGAATTGATGACTTTTTCGATCAGCTCCATGGAGCACAATTCTTCTCCAAGGTAGATTTGCGGTCGGGATATTATCAAGTAAGGGTGAAGAAGGAAGATGTCCCCAAGACTGCTTTTTGTACAAGACACGGGCACTATGAATTCATATTAATACCTTTAGGACTCACCAATGCTCCAGAAATATTCATGGACTTGATGAATAGAGTCTTTAGAGATTACCTAGACAAATTTGTGGTAGTCTTTATAGATGATATTATAATATACTACAAAACCAAGTAGGATCATGAGGAGCATTTAAGAACTATACTAGAGACTTTGCGCAAGGGGAAGATCTATGAAAAGTACAGAATGTGTGATTTATGGTTGAAAGTGGTCTCATTCTTGGGCCATATCATCACAAGCAATGAGATATCTGTGGATCCCTCTAAAATAGATGCAATTGAGGGATGGACGAGGCCAACATCAATAACAGATATCCATAGCTTCTTGGGGTTATCTGGATATTATCGACGATTTGTGAGAAATTTCTCATGATTGTCTTACCCTATTACCAATCTAACTCAAAAGGGAGTAAAGTTTTCTTGGAGTGATGAATGCCAAGAAAGATTCAAGGAGTTGAAAATGAGTCTTATCACTATGCCCATGCTCACTTTACCCACAAGTGGGGAACTTTTTGTGGTATTCAGTGATGCTTCGAAGAAGGGCTTAGGATGTGTACTGATGAAGAATGATAAAGTGATATCCTACACCTCAAGGAAGTTGAAAATCCATGAGCGAAACTATCCAATGCATGATCTGAAGTTGGAGGTGGTGATCTTTGTCTTGAAAATCTGGCAGCATTATCTCTATGGAGAGAAATGTGAGATATATACTGAACACATGAGTCTTAAATATATATTCACATATAAAGAGCATAATATGTGCTAGAGAATATGGATAGAGCTCATCAAAGATTATGATTGTTCAATCCATTACCACCCTGGGAAAGCAAACAAGGTGGTAGATTCCATAAGTAGAAAGGATCCAGCGATTCTATCAATGATGAGAATTGAGAAGGATCCAATCTTCTTAGACTTGATGAAGATGTACATGGGAATCATATATAAGTGAACATCATCAATCCTTTAACAAATTATTGCTCCACAGTCTCTTTTGGAATGGTTAAAGGATGCTCAAAAGTATGATGTGGGAATTCAAGAAAAAGTGGGAGCTATCGAAAAAAGGAAATCCTCAGAGTTTAATGTTAATAAAGAAGGAATTGTGCAGTTTGGGAAAAGACTATGTTTTCCATCAAGTCTGAAGATATAGAAGGAACTTTGGGACGATGTACATAGTTCAAAATTCTCTATTCACCCAGGGAGCACAAAGATGTATCAAGATCTTTGAGAAAACTTTTTTTGGGATAATATGAACAAGGAGATTGTTGAATATACATCAAAGTGTCTGGTGTGTCAGTATGTGAAGGCAGAGAGGCAGAAGTCTAAGGGGATGATGCAACCATTGCCCAAACTAGAATGGAAATGGGAAAACATCACCATGGACATTGTCACCAGACTTCCGAGGACATCCAAAGGCAATAATGCAATATTGGATGTTGTGGATCATCTTACAAAGAGTGCACACTTCATTTCTATTCAGGAGGATTTCTCATTGGATCAACTGGCACAAATATATATCAGGGAAGTGGTAAGGTTGCATGGAGTACCACTATCTATTATGTTTGACCGAGATCTATGATTCACCTCTAAGTTTTGGAAGAGTCTTAAACATGATCTGAATACTGAACTGAACTTTTGTACGGACTATCATCCTCAAACTGATGGCCAATCCAAGCGGACTATCCAAACACTTCAGGATATGTTGAGAGCGTGCTTAATGGACTTTAAAGGAGGATGGGATCAACATATTCCTCTGGTTGAGTTCTCTTATAATAACATTTTCTACTCAAGCATCCAAATGGCACCATATGAAGCTCTGTGTGGGAAAAGGTGCAGAACACCGACATGTTGGGATGAGGTCGGTGAACATAAGCTGCTTGGAAGAGAAATGGTGGAGGAAATGGTGGAGAAGGTGAAAACCATTCAGCAGCATGTCAAGGCATCCTAGAGTCAATATAAGAGTTATGCAGATAATCGTTGACGAGACATTGAGTTTAATGTTGGAGACCTGGTTTTTCTACGTATATCTCCGTGGAAGAAGGTCATGATGTTTGGAAATAAAGGGAAGTTAAGTCCAAGGTACATCGACCCCTTCAAGATTCTTGATCGTGTCGGGGATGTGGCCTATCGACTAGTACTTCCGCCTACTATGGCCAAAGTACATGATGTCTTTCATGTATCCCTCTTAATGAAGTACATACCAGACCCTTCACATGTACACTCTTTTGTGGTGGTACAATTTGAAGACGATCTTTCTTATGAGGAGCAACCAGTGAAGATCTTAGATCCTAGAGAAAAAGTTCTATGAAATAAGAAAATTCCCCTCGTCAAGGTGTTGTGGAGAAACAACAAGTTTGAAGAAGCAACTTGGGAATCAGAGGAAGTGATGAAGTTGAGTTAGCCACATATGTTTTAGTGTGGTAAAAGGAAAATTTCGAGGGCGAAATTTCTTAAGGGGGGAATATTGTAACGACCCAATGTTTCATTAATGGAAAATCCCTCTTGATCTTATTAAATGTCTCTTTATATAAAATGTTTTTATAAAATGTCAACTTCATTTGTTTCATGACATGAATTTTGACCGTTACTTTTATAGCCACTGACCAGCGATCACATGATTAGTATAAATATAGGGATTTAACACATCCAATTTTACTTAGATAAAGGAAGCGATGACCTCAACCAGTAGAATTGCCCCATACGAATCCCATTTATCAGAGCTAGGAAAAGAGGTGGAGTCCTTTGGCTTGGATCTTGACCAAGCCCAAGCTGAGCTTCACCATGTCAAGCTCGAACGGGACCGTCTACAGGAGAAGTGGAAGTTGATAGAAATTACCACTTGAGCGATGTTATCCGAGCCACCCCAAGAGTCTGTCACCTTCGCACACCTTACCCTTAGGTCTTGCGCGGCTGTTTTAAGGGGTTATGTAACTAATCTATAGTACTATGTTCATGTACATTATTTTTTTATATAACAATGAATACAATTTCTTGTCATTATTGATACATTGTAAATAGTTTTTAAAGTACAAATGGTGTTTTTAGTTATTATTTAATTAAGAAATATATTTTATTAAATTAAAGTATTTTTGAATTAAATAATATTTTAATAAAAATTTATTATTATTATTATTAGAATAGTTTTATTATATATAAATGTTCATGTAATTGTATGGATGCAATTATAATTTTTATTAAGGTTTGAAAGCCATTTTTGTCAAAACCCGTGAATTTTTGATAAATGTCAGTTTTTATTTTAAAATTGAAAATTAACATATTTAGAAAATTATTTAGACAAAATAAATGTTATTTTTGGAATCAGGATTTCAAAATTATCCAAAGGTGAATTTTTCATAATTTTCAGAGACAGTCAAATTTTTGAGTAAAAATTAAATACCGTTTAAATATATAATGTGTTTTATGACATCATAATGACCCAATAGTGATGTAATAAAATACAATAATATTTATTTTCGTCCAATATATGTTTTACCATTAAAATAATGTGATTTTGGGCTTTTTTGTCTTACTTTTCAAATCATTAATGGACCCCTCAAGACTTATTAAACACCTTGGATTTTTAAATTAATTTCCATGGGAGTGTGACTCACCTCCACATAAGAAACCCTAATATTTTAAGAATTTCAGACCATGTCCTTATAAAATATTATTTTCCTCTTCCCTTTTCCAAAAAAAATGGGAAGAAACCATGGGCTGGTTTGTGGTTTGGATTAATTTAATATAAGGGGTCCCAAACCTAAATAATAATAAATTCCCTCACCTTTCCTATTTAAACCCACCCAAGCTCCCACTTCCTCCTCACTCATGGCCTTTGGAGTCCGTCCAACCTCTGAACTACTCTCTATAGTATCCTACCAAGGTTCCCCAAGCTCCCAAGAAGCCTCTCACAAGCCTCTCTCTAGCCTTTGGAAGCACACTTC
Organism: Viscum album; assembly: GCA_963277665.1. Taxonomy (NCBI): domain Eukaryota; kingdom Viridiplantae; phylum Streptophyta; class Magnoliopsida; order Santalales; family Viscaceae; genus Viscum; species Viscum album. The sequence goes on along the minus strand of OY728155.1, from coordinate 678,418,550 downwards.
CATGTAAGGGTTTTTTCTTCCTTTCTCATTTTTGTCCAATTTTCTTTAAGTTGTTTTGCCCTTTTAATTTCAATTATAAATGTTGGGGTATGGTTTTTAAACTCACTCATACTGACCCATTTATGTTTGAATGATGGGAGACCCTTTCTCTCTCATTAAATTCCTCCCATGTACACCCGTAACTATGCCAAAATTCCGAAAGGAACTTCTCTCTCCTCTTTTACATTCAAGAAATAATTTTGAATCATGAATCTAAATTCCATTACAATTGTTGGGACATGTATATATATGACCTCCTTACTATCCATTACATGTATATATGATGATTAACCCCTTTCTCTCTCATCAACCATTTTTATGAATTCTTATGTCACGCAGTTACGCTGCCGAAATCACACTGATTTTATAAGCCAATGTCATTGTGTAGTGAATACCATGCCCATTTCACCATCAAGGGTGTTCACCTTTATGCACATTTACTTATTGATTGTAAAGCTTCATGTATGAATTCCAGATTCCTTTATCATTGAATAAATTATTATGTTTTATGAATCCATGTTTTATGATCCATGTGGCACACTTATGCATGAAATGAAATGTTTAAGAAGGGTGCACCCTTATAGTGCTCAAATGCATTGGGTAAAGTATAGTATCATGATACATCATGTGCAATGAGTTTTGACTCATACTAATTCAAGTACAACGAGGGTTTACTCGTTCTTTATGTGAAATGAGGACTTACTCATGCTCTATGTACAATGGGCCTTGGTTAATGCTAATTCCATGTTAAGTGTTGTTGCCACATTTCCATGTTATGATTATCATGCTTTATCATGCCTTTATGTTCATGTTTTTATTATGCTCTATTGATATTCATATTGTCTAACATTTATTGTAATCCTCATGTTATTCCATGTGTACTCCCTTACTGGGCTTTATAGCTCACCATTTTATTTTGCATGTCCTCAGGTTATCCCATGAAATGCTAAGTACGAAGGAATGTAGTGGTCATGTAAAGAAAGTTTTCAATAAAAATATTGTATTTCATGTATTAAGTTTTTATGTAATTATGCTAAGGCCTAAAGAAACTAATCCTCTCAATCTTATTTGCTGTATCAAGTGAAGTATTATGTAATAAATCATGTTTATGTTGTAATAAAAAGCAGGGTTGTCATATTTATGTTTCATTCCATTTTGACAAGGATCGTAGACTTTTTAAGTATCAAACCTAAGATCTGGTAGATCCTTAACAAGTCCTTTCATTGAATTTTTACTAAGATTCCTTAAGTTATAGTGTCCTAGTCATCTATTCCGAATCCAAAATTGATCTTCAATGGCACTAAGGCATGGTATATCTTGAATTATAAGTACATCTATGTTTAAGGTGTACACATTATCATGCCAAAGGGAAGAAAGAATAACCACATCCTTGGAATTGAAAACTAAACATTTATCATTTATAAAATGCACTAGGTAACCTTCAAAACATAATTGGCTTATGGTAATGAGGTTTTTCTTAAGGCCTTTTACAAAAAGAAAATTTGAAATAATAACTTTACCAAAAGGAATAATGTTACTTATACCGACACTTTATCCTTAAGAGTTGTTTCCAAAGGTTTCTTTTCCACATTTTGTTTTTCAAATAATTTTGAAATAATATTTGTTACCAATCATGTACCGGGAAAATCTATTATCCATGTACCATATGTTTTTGGAACTTTATTCATTATCCTGAAAAATAAAGATTTTGGTTTTTCAAATCCAAGCTTTCCTGGATCCAGAATTATTAGATAATAAAATATTGGGTATCCACATTTTTTTAGAAGAGTTTGTTTTATGAAACCCAAGATATTGAACATTATTTAATGGATAGTTATTATGCCAATTCCCGCTACATTGACATTTAGTTCAATAGGGATCTCTTGAAGGAACTAAATAATTTTTTTCTAAAAACTGGTTTTCCATTATAATAACCCAATCCTTGCTTATTACAAAGAGATCGAATCTGAGAATACATATTCTCAAAATTTTCCATTATAGAAGTAAAATTTGAAAGATTTTTCTTCAAGGAAAATATTTTAGACTCTAGTTTCAAGAATAAATTCTTATCCTCTAGGATAATAGATTTAGAGTTAATATTATTCGTTAAAGCATATTTTTTCAAATGCATATTTTAAGATCCATATAAGGAATATCCTTCTCAGAATTAACATCTCACAGTACTTAACATTATTTTATAAAACATCAATTTTTTATCATGATCTTTGGTAAGATCAGAAATCTATTTTGTTAAAATAAATTCACTAGAATTTTCTTTTTCAAGATTCTTAGAGACTTTACAATTTTTTATTTCATGCAAAAAAAATATAGAAACATCATCATAAGAAGATAAATCATTATTATTGTTTGATGTATTGGATTATTAATTTGAAGAAAAACCATTATCCGGAAAATTTTCTCTTAAATAAATATTGGTTAAGGATTTAACAGTTCATACCTTATTTATAAGACAACAACATTGAAATGGTGTACTCGATACTAGACCAATATTTCTTTCTTAGATGATTCATATTATAAAGAGTCGTCAATAGAGTCCCCTACACTGTCAATCCAAGTGTCATTAGATTTTATTGCATTCATATTTTTTGATCTGTAGAACTTATTCTTTTTCTGTTAAAAATTAATGTTCTTCTTATCTATTTTCTTAAGTAAGGGTCAATCAGGTCAAATATGACGGGTTCTTGTGCAATCATAATATGTCAGTTTTCCATATTTATTTTCTCTTTCATAATTCTTCTTGTATCTATATTTAATATTCTTTTTCCCAAAAACAATGTTCATCTCCCGAGAAGGATTGGATAGCTCATTTTTTGAATCTTCACTTTCACTGGATTCAGATTGACTATTAAATTTTTTAGATTTAGATCTTTTAACTCACTTAGGAGTCTTGGATTTCATATGATTTTACGTAGTTGTAAAAAAACACCTCTATTTAAATTATTATTCTTAATATTATCAGCATCTCTCTTCATTCTGATTTCATGTTGAAGAAGGGTTCCAAACAGCTCATCAAGATAAACATGATTAACATTTCTATTCTCATTTATAACTGTCCTCTTGGATTCCCATTCATTAGGCATGATGTCTATAATCTTGTCTACACGAATCTCATCATCTAATCCCTTTTCAATAATTTATTGTAATATATTTATGATAGTCATGAATATGTGTTGTACCTTATATATGAATTCACTATAAATACAACATAAACCATGATACTCAGCTCTGAGCACGGGTCTTCACGTTTCAATGACTTTAGATGTTCCAAATTGAGTCACATCAAGCTTCATCCAAATTCAATTTGAAAATTCACAAGATAAAATTTAAATATATATATTTCTATTCATGGAACAAAGAAAAGTATTTCTTCCCTTAATGTTTATTTGGTATTCCACCTTTTTTGATTAGTCAAGGTTCTACATTCCTTTTCAAGAATCTTATAATCTCCATTTTAAATAATGTAGTTGTCTACACGTATGTTTATCACAAAAGACTTCATTCTGTCTCTCCATTACTCATATTAATGTCCATCAAATATCAGTGGTCTAGTAAGATTGAGATTTTACATATATCCAACATGAATTCCTGCCATACTAAAAGAAAATTTCATTCCATAGAACTTGTTAACAGTAAATGTAGAAAAACAAGTAAAGGGAAATGAAATCTTGATCAAGAAAACATTTTTGTGAATAAAGGTATTTTAGAGACATCCTTTGATACTAATTGAAGGATTGAATAGTGTAATGAGATCCTCAAATATAATAGGGGGTAAATTGAATACTTTGAAAATTCTTTTAGAACATTTAAATTTGGTATTGATCATTCATAAAGAATGTTTCTTGACATTAATGGAATCTGTTTCATAATGTTTTATTTTTAACTTTATGTAAACTTATTTTAACAAAGTTAAAAAAATTCACAAACCCTATTAAAGAAACATTTTCTTAAACATTACAACATTAATATTAAAATTTAAGGAAGGATTTATTAAAAGAAAAATTCTACCATAAATCATGTAGAATCTTTAATATAATCAGTGTAACAAAATTAGATATTAAAATAATGTTATACTATCTAACTTAACAATGATTAATTTGTAGAGGAATAAAAAAAACTTGAAATAGGAAATAAGTAACAATAAGATTATTTTAACTTAAATAGAAGTGTATCCAAAAACCATGGATAAAGGTTTCTTGATTTATACATTAAAGAAGGTATGTCCTTCTCAACCCCAGGTAAGACCTCAATCTGAAGATAGGTATATGTCTTTCTATCCCTACAATCCCTCAAATTAGAAGGAAATCAGAACCTCTATCTTCCAAACCTTGAACCCATGATCCTCATGATTGGATTCTGCACAAGGAAAGTCTGAACAAGTTGTTAATTCCTTAACTAGTTGTTCATGACATTCGCACAAATCACTAAGAGTTATAAGAGCCTTCCTCTCAAGAAATCACTTCACAAAATTAGATAACTTCACAAGCTTTGATCACATCTCAATTAAATCATCTACATTTCTCAATTAAATAAACACTTATTTATAGGCAAAACTTGTCAACATTAAGCTCCAATCCAACGATCATATTTTCCACAAATTTCAGAGGGACCTGAACATCTGTCAAATAGAAAATGGTTAGTTTATAACATACTGTACAATGTTGTTTCATGTATAAGAAATGATGTTAATTTTAGGATACATGTTATGTATAAGAAAACATACAATCCAGTAATATTGGAATGATACATTAAATAGCTATGTTATTATCAGAAAAATGAATTTTTAAGAAAATAGAAATTGTATTGAGAAAATGATATCACAGTTTTTTGGTGTCGGTATCATAAAATATGTATGAAAATATTATCAATAATGGTATCATGAAAAACAGTATCATAATAATGAAAATAGAATAATATATTTTAACGTGATAATGGTATTACAAAAACAGTATCACAGATTCACTAGCATCACTGAAACAGTATCAGAGAGGTTTATGTAAAAAAACAAGTCAGAATCTTAAGTAATACATAATGTTAAAGATGTTAGTAAATCATAATGAAAAATATATAAGTAAACCATAATGAAATACTTTTAGTTAAAACAGAATGAAAAATTTGTAAGTAAAAGAGAATGATGAATCTGTTAGTAAAACAGATTAAAAAATCTGTATTTAAAATGGATTGAAAAATCTATATGTAAAAAGGATTCACAAATATACAATTAAAATGGATTGAAAAATCTGTACGTTAAATGGATTAAAAAATCTGTAAGTAAAACATATTGAAAAATATGTATGTAAAATAGATTAAATAATCTATAAGGAAAATGGATTGAGAAATATATAAGTTAAACCGGACATAAAGAAAAGTTTTTTTTTATTTTCAAAACATAAAACCATAATGAATGGAGAAGTCATAAGAAATCATTATAGAATCAACACATTACAATCCTTCTAAAAAATAAAAATATAAATCTTTAGAAAGAGGTTAGATAAATAAACATAACATTTATCTCCCATATCCCATAAGTCGGTTATTGGTTGTCAAATTCCATACAAGTTAATACCTAAGTTATTTATTCCCATGAAACATCAATTAACATAAAATCATAGTGAAAACATGAATGCTATCAAAAGATAACTCATTCCACATTCAAAAATCCAAAAAATTCTATATACTCAAACTATGATATCAAATTGTCCTTATATCAGTCATGTGCTCCTTAATACTATAAAACATCACATTATCTCTTTATCCCATCATTATGTAAATATCATGTTCCTTCCAAAAATATCTGAATAACCCTTCTTAGTTACCGGTAACAATCAATATATACTTTATACTACTTAAGGAATAATAATAGTGTAACAATCATTAGATGTTTCTTTATTCCATAGCACCATTATGTTACTTATACAAAATTACTCTTGTGAAACATTAAATCATTCAAATAGGTTTTTAAACCATTGACTGAGCTTCATTGATTTATTCCACAACACTTCATTCATATCATATATCATTTGAATCCGATTTATCATCACCATCATAAATAATAAACATACATCCATGTTGATTCCAATCATGAGATTTTCCCTTAGGTCATAAATTTTTATAATGTGTATAAAAAGAACATTTAAAACAATTAACTACTGTTGATTTATTATTAATACCATTATCCTTCCCCGTTGTGTTAACCAAACATTTTCTTTTTCAATTACTGGATTTGTGTCCTTCTTTTCTACACCTAAAACATTTTCCAATTACCTTTAAACATTATCCTTGATGTCATTTCCCACATGATTTACATGAGGAATGATGAACATTCTTTCCACTATAATCACCATGAAACACAATATTTCTTTAAATAGATTCTTCAAGAAACTCACCAAATATGATATTTTTGATCATATTATGAGATTGTTGATTAAGAATAATTACAATGTTTCACCTTCTAAATCCAGTTTTATTAGTTTGGTCATGATGAATATTATTCTATTGTCCATCATATTCTATATTAACATGAATCCTCATGTTTCTAGCCATTTTCTTCAACCCAACTAAAATAGTGTGAGAGGAAAAATTCATACAAGGAAAACAACATAATCAAGGGGAGTAGATTCGATATCTAACATCATATATTTAAGATTTTCTTATTCATGGTAGTTACCATAATTCCAGGAGTATAATCTATACTTATAAATATCCATAATTAAATCCCTATAAATACCTTAGAAATATCTCTCTGGATCTCACTAATGTTTTCACATCCTAATTTCCAAAGGTTAAATAAACCTTCACTCTGATACCAAATGTAGAAATCAGAAATTATTTCCAGTGGACTAGAATTGGTACCTATCATAGAACTCCATGGATGGATATACCCCATGGGAAGGACACAAAACTATCCCCAGTGTTAGCAATTTTCTCATGAATCCCTTGGGTAGAGAGCCATGCTTCATCCAACGCTCACACGTGAGAGTTCCCAAGGATCAGATTCAATCATACCTCCTTTGCTCTGATACCAACTACAGAGACCAAATCTTGAGGTACATGAACATTACATTACTTTTTTTAAAATACAAAATACATAACAAAAACTAATTTCTAGATATCGTATTTGTTTAGTGTATTTGGAAACCCAAAACAAAATATTCAAATCGTAGTTAAAGATCTTCAACATCTCCCACAAAGATCTTCCCATTTTTGTTTTCATACCTAAAAAAATTCATTATATCCTGGTGGAAATAAAACATTAAATAGGTAAGCTCAAATTCCCATTATGGTTAAACATTGATAACATGAAATAAACCATATACATTTGAACATTAAAATATAAACATAAAATTTAAACATAAAAATCTTGAGTCATGAACTAAATCATTGAAGTTCGTAAGGAATAAATCATAAAGTAGAATTAATCATGAGAAAATATCATTGTAATAAAACATATAATTATGGAAAACCATTAATAACATAATATTATTTCCATTGTAGCCCAGTATTTGCTTCCAAGACCATCATAGTAGACGATGTCCATTACTGAACCGGGGTTTCTTGCTGTTCCAACACTGTATTACTGAAATAGATTTACTTTCCTTTAAATCCAGGTATATATCTTGAGCTATAAATGTTTAACTAATTTATTGGAGGGTATAATGGTCCCACATATTTCATTTTGACACCATTCTTATATGTTCCATAAAAACATAAATTGTTCATCATAGCATTACCCATGAAATAAAATGGGATTCTCCAACATCATGTCATCATAACATAATCCATAAAAGGTAAATAGACAAAAAAAAATAATTCCATCATAAAATTATTCAATAAATAAATAAATAATATGTATATAAACATAAATCTTTTTAATTTTAGTTCGAAAAATAAATTTGATAATACACTTGAACTCGGTTCTTGAGGAAAATATCCTCTCTTCTTAAAAAAATGTTTTGTTTTCTCAAAATGTCATGAAATTTTAAAAGAAAATATGTTAATTGAAAATAATCATGAATAATTTTAAAGAAATTTTCATGAAAATAATGCTTTATGAAAGCATAAAAATCTGTTCATGTCGTATAAGTTAAAAAAATTATCTTCAAAATTTTATCAGAAAAGTCGAAAATAATGTCGTATGTTAAAAAAAGATTCCTTACATACCTTGTAGTAAATCCCAATAATGGGTAAAAATGAAACTAAATATACATATAAGAATAGTAAATATTTTTTGATTTTTTTTATAAAACAACGTCATGGATGATAAATATATCCCCAGAAAATACTTATGTATAAACAATCTCAGATAAAAATTAGATTGCAAAATTAACCCTTAACATAGGTCCAATTTCTTCTGTACATGTCGGAAACTCCTATATAGTGGGTTTAATAAAATTATTAACTTGTAATATAACCATAATAATATTTATTATATAATATATGATTAACTTATGACTTTATATTACCCATTCATTTGACAATTCCACGTTAAATCAATTTTTTGACTAATAATAGTTTTATTTTTTGTTCATGTTTGGACTTTTTATTATGGATATTATTTCATATATCATTATTGAATTACTTAAATAATTTGAAAATTGATTTATATATTTTATATAAAATATATCTAAATATATAATATAGATTGATAAATTGAATGGAATACACCGTTCATGGAGATGGTAGGTCGTACGTATGAGAGAAGGCTGTTTTCGTTTCCTTATTAAATTCAATGGAATTAAGTAAATGAAACAAATATGAATAAATCAATCCAGTAGAATTATTTTTTCATATATTTCATGATTATGTGTTATATATACTTTATAATAATTCATGAATCGTTATCATGAAGAATGAATCTCATCACGTCTCGGAGACATTAAGTTGTATGTACACACGAGCCATGATATCGTTCTCATAGTAATTGAACGGTATTGAAGTGGATGGTGTACAATAAATAAAAATTAGTATCATTTTATAATTAAAATATATAGTAATTTTTTCCACCATTAAACCCATCCATGTAAGATGGTGGTGATAAACAGATTACAACATTGCGTGGTGGCAGTTATCTGTATGTACGCACGCGTGATGATTTCATTTTTTGTAGGATAGATAGAATGTGAAATAATTTTTTTAATATTTATAATAAAATATCATTATATTATTGATACTAATTTTACTAAGTTTTAGTTAAAAAATAAATATGAGGAAGTAAAAGAAGAAATAAATTTGAAAGAATCGGCAGAAGAGATCACCTCTTCCTCAACATAACTCTTTTAAACTTCTTATTAGGGAACTACTGTTGGACTTTTGAGAAGACCAAAAACTCTAGAATGTAATTAGGGAACAATATAAGGTAAATGTAATGGGTTTTGCTGAGCATGATGGTTCAAAATGGAGTGAAGAGGAATGGGACTAGGTTTCCATTTTAAGAGAGGAGAGGGGCACTTTTGGTAAGTCCCAAAATATTTGTTTATTACAAATTATATTTCAAGATTAAATGATCCAAAACATTTCTAATTATAATATAATAATATTTTTGTTCGAATAATGATCATCCAATAATTTTTTTATAAGTATTGAATATATTTTTATCCTTATCTTTTTTCCTTTATTTCATCCTTTTTAGTCTTACTGTGATATCATGTTATTTACGCAATGTGGGTTAATGTAATTACCATATAATGTAAAACAACCCAAGAAAAGTTATTTATGAAATATTTGGACTTATATTAACCATTTGGACTAATACAATATATTTTTTGTAATTTTATATCATTTAATAAACTCATTTATGTTTTCTGTTATGAATTGTGTCAAATTTTGGACACAATTCATACATGCCTTTTTTAAAATTCATAACATATTTGTTACATTGATCCAAGAGGAATTAACAGAAACCAAATACTAAAATTTAATTGATAAAACTTTTGTATGACTTAAAAATATTCAAATTATTATTATTTTAATATTTATAAATTTATTTATATGAATCTTTCACTAATGAGTTAATCACTACATCATTATTGTGTCATAAATAAATATATTTATCAAATGTCTAAAATTTATAAATAAAATACCATGATGTAGGAATGATTTTTATATTTTTAGTGACTATATATAAACATAGATATATGTTAAATAAACCAATATTAAAATTGATTTAGTTATAGCTATATGTTTTGGATATAATTATCATTACTTTAAATTAATTCTTAGAAATTGTCATTTTCATATCCAATTGAATCCACGAGGTCCCAAAATCGACCCAAGGATTCCCATGGATGGAAATATCTAATCTGATAGGATTAGGGTATGTGTTAGGGTAGTTTAATATTATTATTATATTATTTTTTACCATTATTTACCATATTTTCCCTTTAACCATTGAATATAAAATAAATATTGAAGTTACTATTCCAAATGTACAAAAATAAAAAGTACCTATTTAAAAAATTTGATCCTTATGAATCAAAAAATGGGATAAATTTTTCCAAATTCAAAACACATTATTTGAATTAATTAATTCAATATTTATCTCATTTTTGAGAAAATAGGTTTAAAAAGTTAAAACATTACAAAAGATCGAAATGTTTTTACATTGGAATAAAATGAAAAAGTAATGCTATTGACATATATTATATTAAATTGTAAAAATATATTCAATTTTTAATTTAAAACAATTTAATATTATAATTTATCAATATAAATTTTCTTGATGAAAAAAGTTGTTTTTAATTAATATTAAGCATGTTTTTACTAATAATCAAAATATGAATGTTACCAGAAAATTATCAAAAATTTATCCAAATTAATTTGTTTTTCTTTAGTCCAATAATGAAGTTTATTTTGTCAAATTTAACTTATAAATGTTTCAAAAACTATATTTAAAATTTATGCACCACCAAAAGGTGGTAAAACTACATTTTTTTGAAAAACACTTCTTTTATCCAAAAAATAGATTTTGTTATCATAATGTGAACGATGAATTATAATGATACAAAATTAAAAATGTGGTTAATACTATTTATAACAGCTAGTTTGTATATAATTAAATAACAATATTTTAATAATATATCGTTGTTTAGTGAAACTCAGTATCGCGTGCCACACAAGCTATCGAAGAAGGTCGCTCTTGTGTGTAACACAAGCCATGTCAGTGTTGCATGTATTAAAAGCTTCCTTTTGTTATTAGTATAATTTAAACATAACATAGATCATTTATATATTTAAAAAAATCTATACTAAGTGTTGCGTGAAATGAATTCTATCAAATGAATTTGAAATAGTGTGCAACCCAAGATAAGAATAGTGTTGCATATACTAAAAGCCAATAAAGTGTTTCATATAGTGCAAGATAATAATTGTGCGTGTACAACAGAAGTCCTCAATGAAATTAAAAATAAATCTATCTCCTAAAATCCCAGGGTGTTACAGTTATTCATCTCAAATTCTCTTTCTTTGTGGCCAACATTTATGATATATACCGATATTCAATTTTTAAGTTAATATACTGACCATTTGAAAGATTATATATTGAATCTCATTATTTTTATAATATTTATTGTGTCATGTGAAGTTATTCTCTCATATGGAATATTATTTAAGTTTTTTAAAATGGTAAATGTATTTATGTTATAATATCATTTCTTTTTTAGGACTCTTTATATATAAATTTAATTTGGAGGAAATAATGTTATCATATATTCTTGAACCACATAACTATTATTTTTCTATATTTATGAATGCATTTCATATATTTAATTTCCATTTCATTTATTATTGATTGTGTTAATATAATTAAGGTTGTTTGTATGTTATAAAGATCATATATTTTTTTTGTATCGAGATTCATTTTCATCCATGTCCAACTTTTTTAAAAAAATTGTAATTTTTTATTGTTTTCATATTATTGTTACATAATTTTTATAGATGTATTATTTTTAAAAAATGGTATCAATATAATCATCCTATCATTTTATAAATGATTTAATTTTTGGAAACACTTAACAATTGTAAATGAATCTTTGTTTTATCATGTACAACATTAATGAAAATTATATCCTTCATGATAATTAAATGTATAATAAATTAAATTATATATTTTCAATGGTTTTATGAATAGAATATATTTTCACAATATTTTTTGAACATTTAGTTTTTTAAAGGTTAATTTTAATGTTAAAATTTTATTTTCCTCAGCATTATTTAAAGTAATTTTTATGATAATTCCATGAATTGAAATTGAAAACCCTTGATGTTACTTATTCTCCAATGTGGGTATTTTATAATGATACCATTCACATTCTTTCTCAGGATGGATTATGAATATTTTAAATGAATACAATGGAATCATTTTCTATTCCACTAGTTAATAAATCTATGAATGAGATAAGGTTTTTTTATTATATTTATGATAAGATGCATGCTTTATGAAATATATTACGATATAGTCCAAGGATTACTTTTATTATTATGTATTTTATTTATACAACACATATTAGTGGTTAAATTATAAAATAATTATAGGATGCTATGTGATAAACCACGGACGGGTGGTTATGTAATAATCCAAGGGTGATTATTTCTATTATAGCCCCAGAATGGATTTGTTTCTTTGATGATTGATGTAGACCAAATTAGTTATTCTAATTGTGAGAGTGAAAAAAAGAAAATATTCTTTGATACAAATAAATATTTTTTTAATTCTATGTTTTTTTATGTTTCATTTTACTATGTTTGTAATGACATGAATCATGATTATTTTAAATTATAATGCTTTTTTGTCAAATCCCTAAATCTTGTTTCATGTTTTCTGGAGACACTGTTTTGACCCACCTTATATTGCTTATTCAGGCAGTCTCGTCTCTGGTTTCCTTCCCAATGTCTTCTCCATGGCTGCTATTTAGGGGTTTCCCCATATTTTTCTTCGTAGCAATTCAGATCTCAAAAGGTTGTTTCTCTCTCCCCTACCTTTTCCTTTCTTGGGTTCCCCTTGAATCCCCTCTCTCCTATTTATTCCTATATTCTCTACATCTTCCTCAATTTCACAGTCGATCTACATCGATAAAAGAACTACTCCTTTTACCTAGATATCTATCCTTTCTCAAGCCCTGATTTCCTCTATTCCTATCCTGGTCGGTTTTGGAGAATTGGATTCTTGAGGTTTTGGGCTTAGCAGATCAGTGGTCGTGGATCATAAAGGAATCTTCATATATTTTGTCATGGGTTCCAACCTCGGTCTCCCCTACATCTTTCCCGGTATGGGATTTTTCTTTTGTTCCTCATTGTTCTTCCTCGATATCATAATCCTTACTATGACCTAGGATTCCATCACTCCTCTCTAGGTTAGATTTAGAGTGATGGGTGCACAAGGGTTTTTGGCCATGTGTTTCGGTGGTTATAGTTCTTTCCCCACTGGTTTCATTTCCTTCCTTCTTCCAATTTTCTTCTGCGATGTCTTTAATTATCCTTTGATGTTCGGTCGGTTTTGTGTGTTTTTTGTGTTTTTGGGTTGGCGCTGGTTGAAGATGTGGTTTTTATTGCAGTTTTGGTGGTTTTTCCCATCCTCTAGTGTTTGGTGGGGTGTTATTTTTCACTTTTGATGTCAATGGTGCTTTAGTGATGGTGATTATGGATTCTAGTGGCCTTCCTCATCAGTGATGGTAGATTAAGGGTGATGATGTTCATTAGGGTGTTTTTTCGATGTCAATAGTTCTTTAGTGATGATGATGGACCCTATGGCCTTTCTCATTGGTGATGGTAGAAAATGGGTGAAGACGACCAGGGTTTTGATGGTTCAACATTCTCAAAATGTGACAATGATAATGGTTATTGTTCGGTATGATAAATACGTGAATGTCGATGATGTTCTTGGTAAAAAACATGGTGATATTGATCGCAGGCTTCATAAGATATGTTGAATATTGAATTTCATTAATGACAGGTGTTATTGTAGGTTTCAGCTTTTTTCTAGGTGTGTATCACGAGGTGTTTCGTGGTATGATATGGTGATGATGTTGTATTCTCATATATTGAAATGTTTTGTAGTTTTTTATTTAAATTTTTAAATTAGTCAGGGATGTTTTTTGTAAGGTTCCCACATTTCCTTGAAGTGTATCTTTCAATAGAATAGAAAATAAATTAATGTATGGTTCAAAATGTTATGGAAAATTCTGAAAACTAATTATGGAATATAAAAATTTGGATATATCGTAAGTTGATAATGATCATTATGAACTAGTTTTTTACCAATCCACATTATTATGATTTTATTCTATTTTACTAAAATTATAGACTTGAAAGGACATTGTGTATGTAAGTCATCCATGTTTACCTCTTGATGTTATACGATTTGGAGGGAAAATAGTTGGGTCATGTTTATCAATGTCAAACCATAAATGTAATGAATACGTTATTATCACAGGATCTAGGAGTATGCATGATGGGACGTTATAAATATAGTTCAAAAAATTATTACAAGATCATAATGGTTTTATTATAGATTCCAATGTCTATATGTTTGGTATTATTCTCATTGAATCTATAATGAAACCTCCATTTTAATGAAATTAACTATTGTTTTTAGGGGAAAAGAATTCTCATGTTCCCACATGTTTGTAGTAAAAAGGTGTTGAAATATATTTCCTTGATATTGATCTAACTATTTATGATGAATTAAACAGTGATGACCAGAAAAAGAAGATTTTGATTAAATCACATTCCATTGATGATGAATAGAACACCCCTCCTTGTGTTATATAATTCAACATGTAAAATAACCTATAGGTAATTTTTAAAATATAATAGGGACAATATAAAGATTTGGAATCTACCACAAGAGAATATTATATAGTTATTCAAGAAGAGATACTTATAAACAAGGTTTATGGATAATTAATTATGATAAATATGAAATAATAATAAAAACGATAAGAATAGGACTCTGATGAAGACTAGTTATTATGTTTATGTTATAAATTTTAATTTTATCAGTATATATAATTATAAAAATATTTAATAAGATTTTTAAAATATGGTAATTCATAAATTCCTCCAAATATGGATTGTGTTTAAGATGTTGTGTTGAAATGTCAAAAACATCCATCAATCAGTCTGATGAATGTAAATATAGTCATATATATGGGATCAAATTTTGGTATGAAGAGGTGGATTAATAAGATATCATTAATCAAGTGTATTTAACAATAAATTAGCATATATACATTGAGAAATTTTTCTTGAAGATAGTGGAAGTGACCTTTAATGTTAACATGTATAATATTGGTGCAAAGATGAAGGTTAAAAATGATTTACTATGAGAATTAGCATTATAAAAAGGGGAACAAATTTCAACGGAGAAAGAGTTCAAGGATAACATTATACATACAAATAATCAATATATTTTTTTGGATATGGTCAATAAATGAGTCTAATTATATGCTGAAATAAATGACATCCAATCTAAAATAAAAAAAATTAGAATATAGTGGAATTTTAATTAATGATCACATCATTAATGTAATGTAAGAAGATTATGATTCCCTCTATTGATATCTTAAATAATTTTATCAATAAAAGTAATAATTTTGTATCAGTATGTAAGTATATGGGTTTTAATAAAAAATAGAATAAAATATGGTTAAAGGAAGTTAGTAACTATGTTACACTACTATGGAATAAATTAGAGACACTACGTGGGTTTGTTGAAAAAATTAGTGATAAAGAAAATGAATAATGTTTTGAGAAAATATAAAATAAAAATTCAAAATAAAATGATCAATTTGTATGGGAGATATAGAATTTAATTGTATTAGGATGGAAACTAATAAAATATTAATAAAATAAATTATTAATATGACATACATGGAATGAGTTTATTTTGAGATAGAAATTTTTAATATGATAAATATTTTTAGTATTTAAAATGAAATTTAAGGATTTAAATTAAAGATATTTTAAAATTTTTGATTTTTCAGTATGAATACCTTTATATAATCAAAGATATCATAATTGGATTTTACGTAATAAATATTATGATTCTGATGTTTTTTTAATGGGGAAGTTCATGTTATTAAAAATCACCAAGGAAAAGAATGTCTAATGTGACACTAGTTGAAATTGAAGAGGAAATACCTGATGTATGAATTAATGATTTAAAATAACATAGGTAATAGGGTAATAAAAGGGAAAAATACATTATATGGAAGAGGAATCGTGGGGAGTGATGCATTCGTATTTCATCTAAATAAGAAAAATAAAAAAGATTGAATTTAATAACAAATGTGACGGAAATAAAGCCAAATATAACATAGATAAAAAGAGATATGATCTATAATAAAATCATAATAATTGGTATTAAAAAATAATCACCAATAAGTCTTTAAATATGGTTGGATATAATGGGTTATCTGACCATTTCCAACCACATTCTTTATCATTAAGATGTTGGAGGCACCCCACTCCCCATAAAATAAATGTTTCTAATTTCTATTAGAAGAATTTAATACCTAATTAGTGGTATGATCCATCAGGGATATATATTTAAATGAATGAATTTATGGTTTGGATATCCTCAAAAAGAACATGTGCTCAATATAAAAATATATTTAATCAAAGTAATAGAGTCTGGTCATTTACAAATCTAATTTGATATCAGACCGGAATGAATGATCCCAATGAAATACCTAACTCTATATATGGTGTAAAGAAACCAATATGATGATAATGTATAAATATAATTATATATACATTAATAATGAAGAAATAATGTAAATGTTTGTAGTGGTTTCAACCAAATTTTGATGTTTTAAATGTAATAATTGACCATATTTCATGTAGCCATAAACCATCAAGGAGTAGCAGACATGATCTAGAGGGGGATAAACAAAAATCATGAATTTCATGCATATTATTTATTTTAAATAAAATTAGGTATCAAATTATTATTTTTAACATAAAGATCATCTTTTGTGTGAAAAATTATTTCTACCAGGTAGTTCCCCTGATAAAAATTATCAAATGATATGGTTAAATGTTCATAAATAATTCAAGGGATTTTGGTAGGCTATTCTGGATCATATGTGAATAAATATACTCTAAATATAAATAATGATACATGTGCATCATGAGGTATCACGAGTTCATAAAAAACTCATAGTATCAATTGATTCAACAAATTACATGTCTCCAGCACTTGTTATTTTTTTAATCCCTGATGAATTTTTATTATTCTGAATGAGATCATAAGAATATTTTATGACCATAAAAAATATCCATCATTTATAATAAATTTAAAGTAAGTTAGTGAAATATATTACAATTATGTTTTTTATCATTGATTCTTTTTTTTGATACCATGATCTTTCTTGCTAGTAATAGAGGATTTGTAGATAACTCCACATACAAGTAGAACATTCAATCACTAAATATCATTAATGAAAAATATATATGTGAAGGTAAAAGTGGTTTAAAATTAAAATTCTCTCTATCTAGATTATTTTGTGTAGAAAATTATATATAGAGCATGATATTGGGACGTTCATGGGGATTATAATTTTCTAATATGTTTTTGAAGATCAATGAAAGGATGATATAATGATATTTTTGAAAAATTGAGGTGTATATATTTTAGAGTTACCCCTATAAAGTTTAAATATATATAGGGAAGAGATGAGAAAGAAAATTTAAAGAATATAGAGTTGAAGAAAAATAGAAATATGGATATGAAAACTCTTTTCATTATTATTTTCAATGTGGGAGTGAAATTTTGGGAAATTTCTATTATATTTTAATGATAAAGGGGGAGAAGACACACTAATAATCCCTATTCAGTTTTATTTCAATGGGGGTTGAAACCATAGGATCTTAAAATTCAATGAATTTGAGGAATTTTATATATTTAATCATTTATTTATTTGTGGCAGTATTGATGAATATATCCAATGTTGTCGAAAGTTGGAGACACATATATGTTTGTTGTTGGAATTTTTGATAGTCACCAAAGTTCGTGATGGAACTAAAATTTCCCAAATCTAATGAATTTTTTACTAAACACATGGAAAATAATTTCACATACCTCTCCATCATATGATACCACTATGAGAAGAGATATATAATGACCCCCTTAGTCCTACCTCTTGTAGGTCTTGGGTTGGTGACTTTCTCCAAGGGTATAAAAATGTCACAAAATTGAAGGGATTTACCCTATATGTAAATTAGATAAGAAAATAAGATATATAAAATACAGGAAACTATGTGACATTATATAAATATAACCAAAAATATATCCCACAATGCATGTATAAATAGAACAAATAATGATAACAATTTCCAAAATATTAGACCCAAATGAAACTAATGTTGTGACAAGGTAACAACCCAAAGGACCAAGTTTGTAATGAGCAGCACAGTCCACAAAGCCTTCCTATAAAACTAAATATCAACATATATATGTAGTGTGAAATTACAGGTATATTATTCAAGAAAACCCTAGTATCGCCTATTTTTTTTGAATAACATGCTGATTCACCTATTAGTAAACAGATAAAAAAATCACCACCTAAACAAGTATACTAACAAATCTCATCCAAACCATGGTTTACTCAATAAATAAAAAATACAACTATAATAACATCATATAAATAATATCGATTATGCGGTGCCCTTCACCATATTAAAAATAATATTTTACCCTCACACACCAACAACACATGTCTTGGTTCTCCCACCTCTTATGTATCACATCACATCACATCACATCACAACACATCACGTCACATCACATCACGTCACATCACATCACATCACATCACATCACATTATTCACATCACTTCTCATCTCGTCCAGCCCATGTAATCCTGAGTCATCTCACCACATAACATAACTATGGTAGTAGGGTATCATGAAAAAGTTATACATTAACTAGATTACCTTCTATTAACATGCATGACCTCTACCATAACCCATCTCATCCCATCACATCTGACCTCATCCAAAAACACATGGGTTCTCACATCACTTCTTATCAATGAAAATTGGCCTCTCATATCACATCTAATTATGAATGTGTAATTTTGAGTTCTAGGAATCATAGCTTGTGCATGTCAGGGAATCATAGAATACAAATATAGGATGACCCAGTATCCATTCATTCATTACTAATACGGATATGTTGGAAAAATCCCCATAAAAAAATTTGGTTGTCGGGAGTATATGATCAATGTGGATAGGGCACATATGAAAAATCACAAAGAATATATAATGTGTGTGTATATATATATTCAAATAATAAACCCCATTATATGGTTCAACAATATATCACTAACTAACTCCCAACATCATCACCCAATCTCAGAACAATTTAGCTTTTTCTATAAAATGTAATGCATGAAACCACCCCACATAAATGAGTCATAAGAAACATTTCACTTCTTATTTACATATATCCACTTTCTAGATATTACATTAATAATTAATTAAGCATTAATATCCTATTGTTTAATATAAATCCACCTTATTTAGTTGTTTTTTGGAAACCACATTTGACCACAAAACCATGGTAAAAACTCATTATTCATTTTCAGGCCATTCCATTCAAATTTCACTATTATAATTTCACATTACCTTACAATCTATGAAAATAGCACAAATACATACTACAAAACAACAACACAATAGGAAACATAAAAAATTCCCACTATTCCACTCTCCATCAACCCCACACACCATCCTCATTTTTCAACCACATCATCTTACTCATTTTCACATCCACATCACCACCACATTCCATCACATCACATCTACTTTCATATCCCCACACAAATCCATACTACAACCAAATTCCCCAAAAACATCACAATATATCCACTAATCAAGCATCACATAAACACAACTAAGACACATCAAACATACACCTTCACAGTGAAATTCCACACCACTCACATATAATTTTTCATATTGGTAATATGATACTTTTTTCAATTTGATTACATTATTTATGGGCTTTCATATTTAATACATTAAATATTCATGAAACCACTCCATTATCTGAATATATGTAATTAGCTGGTTACAATTTAAGTGATCAAAAAATTCACCCCAAACAGGGTACCACAACACATGTCAAACAAGAGTAAAGAAGGACCCCCATAAACTATTTTTAGCATACGTTTATCCTTTACATTTCATATATCAAAACAATATAAAAAAATATACAAAATATTAACATTCCACTATACCTTTTCAATTAAAATAAATTCAGTTTACTTATATTTCTTATTCTAGATTCAACAATCTTCCCAAATAATAAAATGAGTTATCCTATCATGAATGATAAATAATTTGAGGAATTAAGTATCCCTACCATAAATTGAATTTCATTATCCTATATATATATTTTGACCTTAAAAAGGCCACCACCATGAACTATAGCAAAGAAGAACACCTTGTTTTGACCTAAAAAAACCGCACAACACCCATGTTTCATAACAACACTAAAAATACCAATTTACCCATTTTAAAATGAGGAAATAAAGGGAAATATGAAGGAAATGGGAAATAGATGACTTACTAAAAACCACCCAGGGTTGAATCTCTAAGAACATAATCAAGGTCTAGTGAGAGGATGTCGATGTCCTTCCATAAGAAGCACATAAGTCACCAATAAATTGGGTAAACAAGGTATAAGTGACACAGATTGAAAGAAATAGAAAATTTATACCCGTGAGGAAAAAATATAACACCATGGCATAACCAAGGGGTCCACACCATAGATCCACATAAAACTAAAGGGACTAGGTCCCTACACCCATAACCACACTGCTTCCCTGATGGTTAGGATGACCTCTTAAGTCCGTATCTATATCAATTCAATAGAAAATATTAATAATATTGAGGACTTTAATGAAGCCAACTCCACTACACATCAGAAATCAACAACCTGAAAATTTCTATACTACATCCTAAGGTCCAAACCACAACCACCTTGAAATCAAAAAAACCACAGAAAACCAAATCAAGGAAATTGCACCATGGGTGACTCCCATAGTATATATCCATGGGATTAAAAAAACCATCTCTAAGTGGAAGCCACTATCCATTAAATATCTATGTGGGAAATTATTGAAGAATCTTCCATTAACCGTTTTCGATCAAACTCATTCATCCTTCAAGAACCTCAGTACCAACCTCAAACACCTTCACCCACAGATTCCTCAAAATGTTAATAAGAATATGGTCTAATATATTAAATTAAATACCTATCAAATTATGACCACCCTCATGAATTATGAACACAACCTAACCAATTTTTGAAAAAGTGGGTTCCAAACAGACATCCCATGAGAAAACTCTCATTGATATTGTTAAAACTAAAAAACCACCATAAATCAAACACACCAAAATAGCATAAAGTTCTCCCCAAAACCTTGCATAACCACCCACACCACCTTCAAATAATCACATCATCCACATTGACTAAATACCACTGTTGACACAACTATGCACACCCCCATTCAACTTCTTCATGGACGAAAATAATGACTAACACAATAATCATCCAATAGTTCCCCAAGCACAAAACTCATGGAATCCCATTTCCCATGGAGACATAGTATATTCCTTGGATGAAACTAACTCACAAAAATGGTTTCTACCATGTAAAAGTGTAACATGTTTTGATTGGGTATAAATTTATCCTTCCTCATATGCTTGTACATTTAAATGTGTCACATCATGGAAAGTAGTATCTCATAACACATAAAGGTGAAAACATGAAACCAATGTTAATATATAAAAATAAAATAAAAAAAGGATCAAATTTTTGTTGGTATAGGGAACACATCAATTCCACAATCTTCTATGTAATATCCTCTATGACATCATCCCTCCAGAATAGAAAATCCAATGTAATGATCTATCCTCTCAAAAAATTTCTTGATGATCATGGATCCCTACTAACTGCTCAATGAATGTAACATCATACTCAACATCTACCTCTCCAAGGTCAATTAAATTGTATTAATGATGAATATATAGATAGAGAAGGGAAAACGAAGGGATTTTTGGAATCATGTCTAGTAATTGTGGAATCAATAATCAATAATCCACTAAACTAACACACTAAAACAGTTTGAAAGGTTCCATGATACCAAGAGAAAACATAACCCCTTGTCAAAGATATAATTCCCATAGTAAGGGGAGACCCTCTGAAACATATGGCCTATAACATTGAAATATAATTGAATCATCTTGCGATCATCATAACACTTATATAAGTTCATCACCACTTTCATCCTCTTATGAACAACCTGAACTTTCTCTATCATTGCCTAAATTACAATAGGACAATATTTTACAATTTCCCACACCTCCCTTCATGAAAACATATAATGACACAAATTCCCTTAAAAATTCTAATACATGTACATTCAGGTGCCTGAGTTATAGATATTATTGTTGGGAAACTCAAAAAAGTTTTAGGACCATCCTATGATCTTCCAAAGTATTGGATGAGTTCTCTCAACATAGCCTTAAGTATATATATTGTATACTCCATATTCCTATCCATATAATAGTGGAATGATGTGTTGGGGGATAAATGAGTCCCAAAATCATACTACAATACCCTACAAATTTACAAAAAATATTTGGGTTCCTAATTTGAAAAAATTTAGATGAGAACTCCATATTGTTTCACTTCCTTATCCACATTCATTCTCATGAAAATATCCACAACACCAAACTATTTTACTATATGCAATTGTTCTCATTCTATCAATAGATCAAGGATTACCCTAATAGAATAACCCCTCATATTTTCTGGGTAATCTTAGGAATAAAACCATATAGATTTATACCATTCGACAATATAACATCTAAGGACTACAATAAACATCTAGGAACATGATAGTGCACTTTGAGATAATGAAAACTAAAAAACCTGGGCTACAAACACTACCACGGTCCATTTTAACCCTAATAACCAAAGATATCTCCTCAAACAATAGTAAATATTTTTAAAATAATTATGCAATACTAAAGGTAATATATGAAACTTATGAAGAAATCTCTCACACATATCCATAAGAATAAAAAACCTCCCCAAAAACCACACCATGTTATGACCACCATCTTACCATACATATAGGGAAGATTCATGCCCACATGATTTCACATAACCTCATATTTTATGTCTCCCAATGACAGTCATCTTCCTTTCACATCAATGATGAATCCATTGTAATCTTATAAAGAATTATATGACCACTTCACTCTTCGACATCGAGATAAATTAATAAAAGCTACTCCATCTCTTTCAAAACATTAGTGCGCTCTTGAACAACATTGTCATAGAACTTCCAAATTAACACATCAGTAATAAAATTCCTCAAAACACAGGATTTGGAGATCTTAAAATCATAATCCTAAACAAAATCCTCTCTCCACCACTACTATTTATTCAATTCATACTAATATAAGATATGTGTCATGATATTTTTGTCCATGAATTCCAAAAATCCCTCCCCAATGAGGTTATGTCACTAATAATTTGGAATAAAACAACCACTACATGGTTGAGATCAGAGTATAAGTAGTAATTATCATAGGTACGTAACTCTATGGACTGATAATATATCATTACATGTTTCTACATAAACGTGCATCCCATTCCTATAAGGTAATATTAACAGAACACCTAAAAAACAAGCCCTCTAATGGAAACAAAATCACTAGAGCACTAAAAAACACCACTTCAGTTAGTCAAACACTTTCTAACATTGATCATTCCAGATAAACACTTGTTCCTTACTATTCAATAATATCAAAAACAATATTATCCATGAAAAATCATATAAAAATCCTATAAAATAGACTCTACTACCATAGAAACTATGGAACTCGGCCCAATTATTTGGTGCTATATAAGAAACAAAATGAATTACCTTCAAGTCTTCCATGACAATGACCATATGAGACACCCTCTACCAATGTATGTTCACCTATAATGTCTCAAACATGCACTTGGATAACATTTTACAATGATAGTTGTTCTGATGAATCCATAAAATATCTCTGATATGATTTACATAGTCCCACTATAACCATGTGTAGATCAATATACTTTTGAAGAAACATTATAATGAACCGGTCTAAGAAATAATAGAAGATATATTTCATAAGCTACATGAACATGTATTTTTCATTTCTGACACATAATATTATAACTACAATCATTAAGTGCCCATACTGTCATCTAGAGGCATTTTTTTGCAAATATCACTACCCCGCCATTAACTGGTGATACCAACAATATCGATCTTTAATGTAAAACCAAATAGCCCCTACCAATATGACAAAAGAATCATCAATCTAGAAAAAAATGATCATGGTTCTTGATAATAACTTTAATCAACCTATGGTAGTCTATTTAAACCCATATATAATAATAATCTATGTTAGTGAACCACTATGGAGAACCCCCATGATAAGAAAGTAGGATAGATGAAATTGTTCTGAATCATGACATATATCAGATTCATGATCTCTCTCTACCCAGAGAGTGTCCTAAAATAAGTCACATCAATTATCACAGATTCACCAGGATATAGATTTATCCTAAACTAGATATCACATTGTGGGAGGAAACATAAAAAATTTCTCAGAAAAAAGATCCTGAAACATCCCAAAAACTATGGGAATCAAAACCATTTCAGTTCCCACTAAACCCTATAAAAACATAACAATAAAAGAAATAATTTCATCCACACGAATATTTAGGAACTGATAATAAAAATCACCAATTAATACAACAAATTTCATATATAAACCTGAAAAAACTACTCTCCTCCAATATTAGTCAACAATAACATGCATAAAATACAAAAATCAGATGTCGATAATGACATCATATAGTTCCATATAATGTAATGTATGATCCACACCTGACATGTGATTCCCCATTAACATTCTGTATCACTGTAACACATCAAATACATTGGTATGGACTCTTTCTAGTGTAGACAACACCAAGGTAATGGAAATAACCCTTATATATAGTCCCAAATCAAAGACTATAAAGTGGGAAATAGAGGGTTTTAAGGCTCTTGAATACATATAAGAATTAGAATTTTACTAGATAAATTTATCATACCTATAATGATTTATGTCCAATCGAGAACTAATTCCACCATATCCTATAACTAACCATGACTAGCTCCTCTACCTCTTGACTGATGACCACCTCCATGGCCCCTCTTAGGTCGAGGTACCAAACCTTGTAGAATATCATGTGGCATACCTATTCCAGAAAAATCTTATGTTAGTTGATCATATTATTTATTCTCTTACCTGGTAAATGGCCTCAATGAAAACTATAGATAAAACTACCTCAAAATCTAACCACTTTTACCAAACTAGTCCCTAAGATCCCCTGGGCACTGATAATGATGATTTACTGGTTCTCAATACTAAAATAACAATAGATCATAACTCCATTGAGTCTATATTGGATGTTGTTGATCCCAAATCCGCATTGGTCAAACCTCAAAGGCCCTGGTGGATGAACCCTACCACTAATAACTCAGATTATTAAATAACTATGAAGAATCCTCTATCATAGTGATTCTCCTTACAAGTTTATCAACTCAATAACCTTTTTTTTAAATTGCAATAAATGATGGAATCATAAATGGAGTAAATACATACAATACAAAAGGATAGAGTTCCCCCTCAAGATGTCTCGCTCAGGACTCCTCATCACAGAAAATATATTGGTGAAACATAAGTGGTCCATAAACATGATCACGAGCTATCACAATGACATAATCCCTTATAAATAGATAGAATGTAATGTGTTTATATCTTCCCTCATTGTCGATGAAATAAACTCTAAATGAAAATCCTTCTGGAAATCTACCCACCAAATATATACCTTATTCCACTCACCCAGAAATGATGTCCAATAATAACATAAAAATACTAACATATAACTAAAAACTAACGTCTCCTATTACTCCAAACTATCCTGTATAAAATGAAAAGTGATATTTAGATCCTCCACCATTGGTTTGTACCTACATTATATAAGCTATCCTTGTACTTCCATGAATCATCACACTGAAAAGTGGGATATATTTTTCATATAATCGTATTCTTCTATAAGATCTAATATATAATTATCAACTAAATATTCTTGTTGATCCAAAACTCCATAGACCACACATGGTAACACACTAGGAAGAATTAATTAAAATTGAAATAATAATATCATAATCTCATTAATAATAGTATTTTATTAATAATTTTTTATTTTATTTAGTTATTTATTTCTATCCCTAAAACCACAAAATTAAATTTAAGAACACAAGTCATCATGAGTTATGTAAATCTCCTAGGTCTTTACATTACATGAAACGATAACTCACATTGTTGTTCTGTATGCTTAGATTATTTGCATCAGATCAAAGGATCCCTAAATACCAGTGTCCATTCTAGTCTTACCATGCATATGTAACACAATGAGGTCAAATGACATTGTTGAATTACTGACCCATTAAATCCTCAAAATAAATAGCTACAACCACCATCTTATATCTCAACCATCATATTTTATACCACTCTTCCACGAATCCTCCCTCCAAATATTCTTCAATTTGAGGGGATACATAATGACCCATAGAGTCCCACCTTTAGTTGGTCTAGGGATGAAAACAAGATCAAAGGTTATAAAATTCTCACACAATTGGGGGAATTTCAATATACAGTTAACCATTCTCAGGATATAATATAAATAAAAAATAATAAAATTCATTTCATAACAAAAAATGAAACCAAATTCCATCCAAACAATACATTTATAAAAAGAATTGATACCAATAAATGTCTTAAAAATAAATTACCGATTAGAAAACTAAGGTAGTGACATTACTACAACCGAATGGTATGAGCTAGTAATGGGCATCATAGTCTATATTGTCCTCTTTTAAACATGAATATAAATTTATATATATAGGGATAGAATATAGGTATACTAAGTATGAAATTCCAATTCACCTATTCACATGGGAAAGGGCATACAAATGCATCAATGAAAAACTAGAAAAAATAAGCTACACCTAAACAGGTATACAAACAAATCCCATCTTCATCATATCTCACTCACCAAATAGTGCATCCTAGTATAAAAACATAATTTGAAATATATTGGTGATATGTTACCACAAACCACATTCCCGCTAATTTTCTACATTATCACCCGAATGATGCATGTTTTCTACCTCACACCTCTTTCATATAACATCACATCAAATCACATCACCATTCAACACTTTTCAACCCAAATTTAGTCACTTAGACTATTTCACCATGTCACCTAAACATGGAAGTATGGTATCATGAACATATAGTTCGTCAACCTCATGTCCTCCTCATACTATGGATGACCCCCTCCATAATCCATCTCATCGAAACCCCTCTCACCTCTTCTAATAACATTTGAGACATCACATCACATTAAACCATAAATACCAGGTTTATCACATCACATCACATATATATAGTATAATTTTTACTTCTAGCGATCACAATCCATTCTTTTTGTCATATTCTAGAATAGGTATTATAAAGAGAGGGTAGCCATCCATTAATTCTCCCAATGAGAATATTGGGAAAATAGCCCAAAAACAGTTGGTTATTGTGACTAGGTGCAAGATGTTGGTTGGAAAAGTGTTGAAAATTATAAATATTATAAAATGTATATGTACAGAGTCAGTAAACAAAATCGCCTACCTATAGATATACAATAGAGGAATAAACCACTCCTAACTTCACCACTCAATCCCATAATAATGAAACTTCTCCTGTCAGTACTATTTTCATTGACCAACCCCATAGACAAGACAATAAAACTTTTACATTCCATCAGCATAGATCCAATTAATATATCTAACATTACCAATTAATTACACATTAAAAACCCGTTGTTTCGTATAAAACTATACCATTATTTTTTTACTACCAACCAAAACTATACAACCATTTCAACAATTCATTTTTCATCTGTATCACATTACATCCCAGATTAACTATTATCATTTCACATTATATTTTTAACCAAAATACATTAACAAATTCACACAACACAACAAGAGTACAAAAAGAAGAAAAAAACAACATCCCACAACTCCACCAACCAACAAGCCCACACACCAGCATCATTTCACAACCACTTCCACTTCCTCATTTTTATAGAAACATCACTACAAAATTCCATCACAATATAAATACTATTTCATCCCCTCTATGACACCATAATATAACCACTTTCTCCATAAACATCAAAACATATCCACTTCTCTTTAATCACATCAATATGACCAAGCCACACCATATATCGAACTTCACAAACACATTCCACAACATACATAATGATTTTTTTTCATATTTGGACTATGCGTTTTTATATATTTGAAATAATTATTTAGGTTCATTCTCATAAAATCCATAAAATGATGGGGTAACCATTTCATCATAAAAATATAATTAATTATCTGATCAATTATTAAGTTACAAAAACAATTACAACAATGATTGATAACACTTGTAAAATAAATTTTAGAAAGCATCCCCAACAACCATGATATTTAAAACGCATTTAGCCCACTAAATATCAACTTCAAAAACCTTATCAGAATAATAAATCATATCATTCTCCTACGTAATTTAGATTTCATTAAAACTGTTTAATTTTTCATTATCAATATGGATGATACCAAAATAGCATTTAATAACATGAGAAAACCCATTATGTAAGATACACAATTTGATAAAATAATGAATTCTAAATCAAATTGGTCATTTTGAACTATTTCACGGATTTGAAATATGAATAAGGCCATGATAATGAACTAAAGTAAAGAAGAAAACCTTGGTTTTACTAAACATATGTCGCCACAACACCTATTATCATAAAAACACCGGAATTGACTAGTATCCCCTTGAGGGAAAATGAAATAGAGGTAAAAGGTAAGGAAAAAATAGGAAAATAGATTAGACTATTCAAAAAGCACCATATGATGAATATCCTAGATTGGAATTAGAGAATAGTGAATTTGTGTCAAAATCATTCATTGGGAAGAACTTAGGTCACCCAAGAAAAGAGAGAATAAATGGAAAACTAACATGGTTTGAATGTATTTTGGAATTTATACCCATGCTGAATATACATAACATAGTAGCACAACCATGGGGAACACTCTGTAAAACTTATAATTACTAAACATACTTTGAATCCTCCCACGCTACATATCAACCCTTCATGTAAATCTAGCCTCCAAATATCGATGAAATATCTATGTCACATATCATGTAAACTTTTATTGAGGACGAAGGTGTTACTAAATTCCCTATGCTACAATACTCAACCAACATGGAAGTGTTATAGTTCAACCCAGGTTCCACACCGTATCGACCCTGAAATTAAAAAACCCCTCGAAAAATAAACCTCAAGAAGCAAGATGGGGTCGATACCCATAAGATGTAGCTGTTAGATGAAATGGATCATCTCATCTGATAACAACTCTCTACAATGCCACTATGCCAAAAATTGATGTAATATCCTCCATACTCTTTTTTCTATCCAACCACATTATATCCTCCTACAAAAACCACATTAATTCCCCCAAACACCTCCACCAAATGGCTTCAATCAAGGTAATAGACCATAAGGTATGGTTCATTACAAATTAGTCTACAATGAAGAAATGTATTTATGGAGGAGTTATAATACATAACTCAATATTAACATTTCTATCAATGTTGTTGATACGGTGTTATTTAGTATTAAATTTTGTTAATTTGTAATGATGTTAAAATGAGAATTCCAAATAATTTCATGAAGAAGCAGGGTTATAAATGTGGTGAAAGGTAGAGTATTATACAATGAACCCTATGGATGCATGAATTTATATAAATTCCATAAACATCATGTGTGAATAATAACCAGCCTGAATTTTCATGATGATAAAATACATTTAAACAATTTTAAAATAAGGATGGTTGTTTCATAAGTTTTTCAATCACACAGTTACTATATATTGTTGTTAGAAAATAGTATTTCACCTTGTCCATAGATAGGTGTGATGTTATACCAACATAATTTAGTGATCATGTGATATCAAAACCATACTAGGAAGAGAATATAGAGTTGATAACACTAGATTGTGAGAACAATTGTACAGTTGTTCTTCCAATGGTGAATCATTGGATGTGATATAGGGAGTCCCCATAAGAGATTAATAACAACATTTATAGTGGGCTGGATAATGAATAAGGGGCATATTGAGTTGATGTTTTAAGTTGGATTAAATAAATATAGAACACATTGAAATAAATTTGGACACAATGCGATGGATATATGAAAGAATAAAACTAACCATCTCAGTAATTCAAAAAGATGAAGGACATCTAGTACATGGTGGTTTTAAATCACCACAATAGATCATGGAGTTAATGAAGGCTACACCATGGATTATGTACACCATTATATATTTTTATTGAAGAAATGGATCACATGTTTTTATATTGTGAAAAATATACAATGTTAAAAATACATAGAGAAATGGAGAAACTTTAACTTTTATTGATCAATAATTTCTCACGGTGTAAAAAGTGATATTATTTGTATAAAAACTATATATCTATTATTTTACATGGAAGAAACATTATTGTGAAATAACACATCACAAAATTTGATAATTTAGAAAGTTTATGCCATAATAAGTGTGTATTATACACGAAGTGACAACTTTAAAATGACCTAATAGGGTGGACATGAATATAATTATAGAGTAATTATATCAAAATTTAATTGTATTATTCATATTAACTGAATATTAGTAACTAAACTAAATTATTTTGGGACACCTGACATGATTTTTAAAAATCATGAAAATTATAATTAATCTCATCTCTCAATATTGAAGGGGTTGTTTTCAGTGACCATATATAACTAGTTTTATAATTTCATGAAAATTATGGAGCAAAAAGAACTTTTCAATTTTAAATCTCCATGAAGATGATTGAGTAGTCCATACATTATTCCATTTCATTTACTATTTTTGTTTAAGAGTGGATGCTCAAGGAAGAAGAATAATGAAATCTGTACTACATCCCATTTTAATAGAAGTAAGGTAAAAATGATAATCTTATTTCTATAATTACATAAATCAAGAAGATATTGTTTCTACTATGATATTGAGAGGACAAAGTATAATCCTAAAATTGAGAGGTATCTACAATCATATTCTAAAGAAGAATACACAATACTAAAATTTCCAAAAAAATATTTGATCTCATCCTACATTATGAAGAGGAATTTTGTAAATTAGTGCGTTATAGATCGTCTACTGAAAAAATGATGATATATAGATTTTCTGTGACATATGATAAATATTGATTGACACTTGAATCTATAAACAATTGATTATGTAATTATAGTCTATAAAATATTTATCCTTATATTAAATAATCACATGAGTAGAGAAGAATAGTGTGTTCCACTGGATCATCACTTTTCCTTTTTAATCCAGTTTAAACACATATAGTGTGTGGTGTTCTATTATAGTATACCGACAAAACATTTTATATATTTGGATTGTATTAACCATTAGTAGTGAAGTATGTAAAATCTTCATGTGTTCATGGTTTACCTTATTCATGTATATTTTATCATTTGGAAATAATGTAATTAATGTGGAAAATATATTGAAAATGTAATTAATAAAATTTGAATTATATATTTAAGAAAATAGGTCCATATTTTAATATAAGTTAGCATTCTGATTCAACCTCCTATCAGGACTTTTTAGTTTAATCTTTTTACCAACCATTCATATCCTATGAATTTAAAGAATAATCATCTTATGGATTATTATTCCCCAACTTATGTTCTCTATTATGAATCATATAGGGTTTCACCACTGTTATATAAACATTCAATCCAACATTTTTGAAATAGATGAACATTATATTTTTCAAAAAACCATAATTTCCACTATTGAAATAAGGATATGTAATCATAGAAATAACATTTCTTTGATCACCCATCATTCATTGCCTTGTTGAATTGTTTTCCATAGAAATTATTGGGGTTGAAAACACAATCTCATTAGAGAATATCATATAATAAAAGTGTCCAAAATGAGATCTCAAGGGTATTTAACTTATTAAAGTTATAATCCAAGGTCAAGGATAGATAAAGATTAAATATGGGGTAAATTGATTCCATTGAAAAGATTCACCCAATTAAACATCCACATTAATTTGTGTCAATATATAATATTTAATTTAGTTTATATATAAGAAATATTTTATTTTAAATAATTTATCACACACTACATTATTAGCGTCTTGGGGCTATAATAAAATCCCTTTCTCTACTCTCCAACACCAAATACATTCTTGGTAATTATTACTCAAAGAGTTCAGATATTTATCTTGAAACTTGTTAAACATCGTACAATGCTTTTATAGGGTTTTTACAAATTTTTTTTGGGGAATTGATAATAATTTAAAATTATTTTGCAATCCACTCCAAAATAATGTACATGTATCTAATATATCACCCATAACTGAGTATACTCATTTGAAACATTGGTGGAAATGGATGAGGTATAGAAAAGAAATGTGTTTCAACACATATATGGAACTCCTGAAATTGAAAGTAAATGAATCATTTTTATGTATAAATGTACTTAAGGTGTATATGTTATGAAGAAATATATAATTGTAAATTTTTCTCCTATTACCAAATAATTAGTAGTGAATAATCACTACTCGAGGGATTGTATCAGTACGAGAATAAAATATTGTAAAAAATATTTAACTTCTCTCCAAATTAAATATATTTGTGTATATATCACTTTTAAGACTAATCTTGTGTATCTATTACTCTCAACAGTTGTTCTAGAATGCGTATATATATATAATAAAATAAATTATATGATCATTTTTTACTAAAGACTTTTTATATTATTAAAATTAGAAAAGAAAGAGAGAAAATAGGAAATGTTGATCAGGGGGAAAAATAATTAATCCCAAGGGTATCAGACTATACAACCTCAATTACCATAGGTTGGAAAGATACAAGGGAAGAAAAGACCAAAATCCCATAATTCATATATGGTTTTGAAAAAAAGGAAATCTACAAAAGCATTACCCATGTGACAAGTGTGAATAATTATCATAGGAATGTTCAATAACAATTTACATCTTTTAATATAATTGACCATAGGCCAAGGAAGGTGTACCATCCCTGATAATGCATTGAAAATAGTAGGGGAATTAGTCTTAGCCTCTCTATTTGGAATGCCTCTCTGCATGCAGATTAGGAGACCTGTGGGAATTTCAAGAGCTTCTGCTTGTAAGGAATCACCAATTACAAAGAAGGCCAATAAAAACGTCACAACTAACCCTTGGGTGCCTCTCACCAGCACACCCCTATGCATGAATCCCATGAAAGAAGAAACATTTGAATTAAACTTGAACTATGAGGAGGGAGGATCCCATTTGATCCATTTTCCTTGGATAGAAGCATGGTTCTTCATGATATTTTTAGGAACCCTCACCCTAATGGTAGGAGCATTCCCAAGGCTTTTACACAAGCTGTGAGGGTACAAGATTAAGATACTAGTCATTAGATTGATAATTTTTTCAAATATCCTAGAAGATAGATGCCACAAATAATTTATGACTGACCATATAATACAATAACTAGTGCTTCAAATAAATTTTATGGTCTTCTGTTCTACAGCTGGTTTATCCACACCTCAAAACCACTATCGAATTAAGAGCTCTGTAGAAACTGCCAGATTGGAAAAAGTTGTGAGCTTCCCAAACATTCCCCCAAACACCTTCACCCAATCGATGGAGAAATATATATTCCCTTTGGATTATAATTAGGGATCCATACAACAACAAAACAAACAAAAGACAGATTGATCCCACGTCTCTATATACATTCTTCTATAGGAAAAATATTACTCCTGACACACCATATAAGAAAACAACACATATTGGGAATCTTTGGGCACATTAACAACCCTTCCCACTAATCCTTCATATAGTTCACATCGTAAATGATTTGAAAATCATTAATAAAGAATGAACCAGTTGTGGAACTAGTGAAAATGAAGATATTCTCCTATTTAGTAAAGAAGATGCCTTCAAAAAACATTCTATTATTTTCATCAAATATTGAAGAAATAAATTTGGGATATTGGATGGACTCTTAGAAGATTATATCTAATGTCGGGAATCCTGGGAAACCATTCCTAGCACCTGAATAGTTGTGATGCTAGAAAATATTATCTCCCTTACCAATTAACCAATGAGAATACTACTGCAGAATTGGAATATATCAGTGAACCATCAGCTTAATCCCGGATGGTTTCACTTTGTAATGACACCCTTCTTTACTATTATTACCTTTATATACTTACCACATAATGATTATTATTTCAAAATCACCTAGACATGTTTGGCATGTAGAACAATCATAGTTATAGAAAAACATATATGGATGATTCCCCCTCATATAAAAAATCTAGAAATCTAGATTAAGGACATCCAAAGACACATACCATCAATGTTAGTATCCCAAAGAAAGGAAACTATAGATTTCTCAATGTTAGAAATCACTTTTTTAGTACCCTCAGAGTAGACAGAATATGCATGGAAATTGAATAAAGAACATAATTTATCAAGGTGAGTCTACCTCTAATGGATCAGAACCTATAATTTCAATTAGGAGTTCACCCCATAATTCACTAAGATACTATATAAATGTGTTTAATGAGAATATTTATTAGGAGTCACCAGGGGTCCCAAATAAGAAATAGTGATGAACCCCTTAAGCATACCAATGATGTTTACAAAATTACTAATTCTACCCACTAGATATTTTTTGGGGCAAAGCATTTCTCTTCTCATAATTATAAATCTATATAGTCCATGCACAATACATCGAAAAACCTCTTTTCATCCCTATATATAACATATAAAACCATTAAAAATTATAACAGTGTAATCTTCAAACATGAGATGTGAAATAACACCAACTATTTTTTTATTTTTATTGGGAATAAACATTCCCAAACCAATATTATGAGTAATTAATCAAATAAGAACATCTTCAGAGATGAAAAAAACGAGGGTGAAAAAGGGTCTCCCTAACTCCAAATCCTGATTCTTTAAATAAACTAAACTATTTTCCCATGACAGATGTATACATCCAAGGGGATATAAAACAACGAATGAGGATATCAATGACCCACACTGAGAACCCTATTCCATATAAAAACATATTGATGATGCACCATTCAACTCTATCATATGCTTTTCTCATATTCAATTATATGGACACATTACTACTTTATATTTAAAATTAATTTTTCTAATAATTTCATGATCCAATACAACAGGCCCTGGAATAAATGACCCCTTCACATATCCATGCTGCTCCTCATACAACCATACCATAAGTTATAGGGAAAGCCTTCAATTGTGTATTCTTGCTAAATGTATTTATGGGATATTAAATAAACTTATGTAGAGGTATAAATACAAGGACTGTAGAGATTTTACCTTAGGAACCAAAACTATTTTGGTCGCACAAGCCACTCGAGGGTGGATACAACCATGAAAAAAAATCCTAAACTACAAATACAAGACTCCCCTTGAAAATATTGCAAGAATATTTATAGAAAGTAGTTGAAAAATCATCCTGACTCAGTGCACAGGAAAAATTAATGATCCAAATCACCTCTTAAATTTCTACCTCACATGGAATGAAATTCATCATAATGTTAACATCTTCAGTCATATATCACATAAAAACATCAAATAGTTTTAAAGTCCCACTTGGGTATCCCATTTCCATGATTCGAACATGATCTGAAATAATAGCCTTAAAATATTTATCAGCCATCCCCCTCCCCCCAACATCCATATCATTAGTTCAATTTCCACCATCAACCAGTAGATTTGTAGACAATTTCCAGCATTTTTAGGGATAAAAGCATGAAAAACCCATGTGTCTCTACCCCCTTCATGCAACCATTTCACTCTTGATTTCTCACATGAATGATACTAACGTTTCAATAGAAACTCATCAAAATATTCCTTCTTACATCTTAGATATGTAAAGAAATTTTCAGACCAATAATTTTCCTGTCCTTCTTCTAACTAATGAACGATGTCTGTAATAAATTCCAGGATCTGATCCTCTATAGAACGCCTCTAATCCCAACTGTAAAAAAGTCTATTTAGATTCCTTATGTTATTTTGAAGATATATACAAGGATTATATCATACCTATGTGTCCTATTATTGCTTCAAAATATCCAATAATCGGGATTATCATCCTGAGGGGAGGATAGATAAATGAAATTACCACTAACACTTCTAGAATTTAGAGCAGTACAAAGTGGGAAATGGCGCTAGATCCCTAAAACGAATTGGAAAACCTTGATTCTAGTGAAGGAGTATGGGACAACACCATTCACAAGACAAAGATATATCTTGATCCATGAGAAAAGAACTCCTTGTTGTTTATTAGAACATGTGAGAAGATCACTTGAAATTCTAGAATCCATGAGGCTATTGAGAGCTGTAAAATAAAAAAATGACTGACTTTCCCTATTGGGAAAGGGACCTATTCCTATTTTATTCACTTTTCTAGCCATGATATTTATGTTGCCTCTAAAAATTTATAGAACAACCCCTATATTAATTGACATTATGTCTTCCCATAAATGTTTATCTTGAAGGAGCATCACATTTGGAATACACCACTGACAGAAAAAAACTCCCTAGTTCCAACCACTACGTTGGTATTAAGATACAGACCCAAAGAAGAATGTACATATACTAAAATAAAATCATTCTAGAACTACCATATGTTTGAATTTAGAAAATACCCATTGATAAC
The DNA here is from genome assembly GCA_963277665.1 of Viscum album. Taxonomy (NCBI): domain Eukaryota; kingdom Viridiplantae; phylum Streptophyta; class Magnoliopsida; order Santalales; family Viscaceae; genus Viscum; species Viscum album. The sequence continues at coordinate 678,381,507 of OY728155.1, read as the reverse complement.
TCCCTATACACACATATGACTAGAAAAATTAATGACTTTGGATGGTGTCTGCTTATGTTCCATAATTGCAAACACATAAACCGATTTAGAAAAAAAATTATTAGAGATGAAATATAACATTACCTAAGAGCCCAAACCATGGGAATTACATATAAGGAAATTAATAATCTATATGAGAGACATCTGACATTGTCCCAAGACTCATGGACATTAATTTCAAGAAAGATCTTATCCTAGATAGATGTTTTGACTAAGATATGTTTTGATCTCCCACTGGTGATAAGCAGTATTAAGGGGCATGGGAAAGATACGTAACTACCAATATATTTGGATATGCAGTGTGATTGTCTAGTAGAGGTGGATCTAGTAAACTTTCATCTAGCTGGGAAGTTGAGAAGCTTACTATGAGTGAAAAATCCTTAAATGAAGATTCCAAATAACATTTACTATCTTTCTAAGTAATAGAGACATGCTACAAAGTTGAAAGGGCCTAAGAAAATAATTTGGGCACCTTGACCATCACAGGAAAAAGAATCACATGCCCACACAATCCATAATCTAGTTATAACATTGGATTCTAATCTCTAAAAGGAACCACTTCACATCCTGAAGGGGAAAACACCTTAGGATGAGATGTCGATTAAGAAGGATATGCTTCTGCATTATATTTTATTGAAAAAAATAATCATCATAGAATGTGGGAAATCCCAATATATAAAATCTAGAATAATAATAAATAAATAACAACAATAAATCAATAAATAATTAATAGAGAAATTAATAAAACATATAAATCCTTCTAAATTAATATGTAATTATCAAATAATTAATAAATAGTTCATATTTATTCAATAAGAATATCATAATTAGAAACAAGTATGATTAAAAAATAATTCTTGGTCATAAATTTGAGATTCCAAGGAACATTTACAAATAAGTGTGAAAAAGGTAATATTATATTGATGGGATAGAATTTGAAGAATAATTATATCCCATTTTGACAATTGAAGAAGTAAAAAAATTCATATTATTTTTAATAGACATGAAACAAAATTTCGATCAGATAGATATAAAATATGACTTCATAAATGGATATAATAAGAAAGATGTTTTCATTGAGAAACAAGAATGATTCATTTTGGAAAATTATGGGAAAATATTTGTTCATATTACTTAAAGATAATTATCAGTTAAAATAGTCATCTAAGAGATGGTAATAAAAACTATATTGTTATTTATTATAATTTTAATTCCTCAAAGAACATTTTGATAAACAACCGTATATTACGTATCACTTCAATCCATATAAAGTACCCATAGTGTTAAAAAAAGATATTTAATTCCCCATGTATGATAGAAGGGGTTATGTTCCTTTATATTATATTTTATTAGGCCATGTCTCTGGTCCCCTTTACGCATATATTTAGAGCTTACCATCATTTTCACATTTCATGATATCATCCTATATACATCTTATCCTTCACATCAGAATTTTTTCTCGAGCTCCATGGTTGATCTATGTCCATACATTCTTATAATAGTATAATCAGATAAATTAAATTGGAATATTTTGATTTATTCCTAATCTCTAGAGGATAAAGATACATTTTGGTCATGATCCAAACACAACATCACTTTAGTTGATACTTCTAATAATTCCATATCAAATGCACAATCGTTATATTAAAAAAATGGGTAACATATTTATTCATTTAATGTATGATTATTTGAACATGCTCACATGAAATTCATTATTTATTCTACATGGTATGCTAATTATGATATTTATAATCATATTTCTTAAATTTTTGGGTGTTTTGGTTGAGGATACTTTTTCTCTCAAGAAACGTGTATTTTTTTTGTGAAACTTATCTCGATTATTTATTATTTTTTGATCTCCACATGTATTAAAATATCAAATATACAAAGAATTCTAGGAAAAAATATGGATTTTGTGTATTTGGTAGATCCTATATTAATTATTATATTCATATATTCATTTTATAGTGATCCTTTTTGCAATATAAATAAACGAAATTTATTATGACTCCCCCAAAAATGGATAGTTATTATATATAACTAGATTTGCATTAAAAAGTTATTGGTTATCTATTCAAGGACCCATATCAACTAGTGAATGTGAGTTTCATGATGAATTTATATTATTTTTATCAATTTTTCCCAATAGTTTATCTTGGTGTGGTGATTCAGACATTGTATGTTCATAATGATGGTGGTGAGATCATTTCAATTAATGAATGTAATGATACCCTAGTTTTTATTTCCACTCACTAAATAATTAATTGAAAAGTTGATGTAGTGCCTATTGAGGTTGAAAAGACTCTTAAAACTGAATCAAGGAAGGCTTCAACATTATATGAAATTAAAAATAGGAAATTTGTGATCATTTATATCTGGGGGAAGGATTTTAAAAATGTGTTTCTTGATAAAGATATTTCTAGGATTTCTGTTACAATTATTTTTTGGGATCCTTTATGAGGGGAATATGATATCAAACTTTGTGATGTTTTATTTTAAAATGGGGTTATGTTTGAGACTATAAAAGTGATTGGGTGGTAGAATATGCAATTTACCCACCCAAGACTAATCCCCTAAATATAAAAATTGATTCAATTGTAGTTTGATACATTTTTCTCCTTTGATAAGTGTTATATAATAACAAGAATCCTAACAACCCAAATCATTTTCCCATGTTCATGGAGTGATTCTACTATTATTATAAAATGGCTAAATAGGAAGATAAACTCATTGGGGGTATGAAATTATTATGTTTGTGGATAAACCATGTATAACTTATTACAAAACTTTTAGTGTGGTCATTCATGAAACTTTTAGTCAGGTTCCTCTACCATAAAAAGTGATTTTGGCAAACAAAAAAATATAAATATTACTCCAAGAGATGATCTATAATATGGCGGTGAATATGATTCTTATAGATCCAAAAAGAATACTTTTTGTATTCAAGTTATAGGATAATGGTTCAGATTTTAAAGGGGTCTAAATTCTTCCCATGATCTGTTGAGTTCCCTATAGCTTGAGGTGTTTTCATATGATTTATTTTAATATTTTTTATTTCCCCCTTTTTTGTTTTTATTTTTATCTCTTTAATAGAATCATGGAATTAATACATCTCATTTTTTTGGTTCATACTCAATCCATGTAAGTGATTTTAATATTACGTTTTAGAATATATATATATGAAAAATAACATATATCTGAAGTAGAAGAGAAAATGTATTTTAATTGCAATATTTCCAATTGGAAATAATTTTAACATAGTAAACTGAGAAAACTATTTAATAATTCAACATATATATATATATAGATGAAGATATATTTTTAAATATAATTTAATGGATATATTACTTTTTGAATTACAATCCAAATAAAAAAATAAATTTTCTTTTCTTATTTTTTTCTGAAATATAAACATTATCATAGTTACTTTTTTATTATAAGGAAGAAACACATCCCAAACAAGAAAAAATAGAAACAAAACAAGCCAAGAAGTCTAAGGCAGCCTAAAATGGTGAATTCCAAGGGGATACCCTCTAATAAAATTGACCCCCTCAGGTTTCAAAGAGAATATATAATGGATACAGATGGGGTTATGGACAAGGACATCCAAAGACACTTGGTAATCTGCCACATAGTTACATTCACGCCACAAATTTAGAACTTTGAGGTGGTTGTTGATCATGCCTTGACACTATCTAATAATACTGATGATCAACCATAGAGGGGGGGGGGGAGGAAATCATTCAGGGCATCATGGAGAATCTTTGAATCTGTTTCCACTTCGAATAATGTTAGACCCTTTTGGTGACAAAGGATGAATCCCATGAGCATAGATTTGGCTTCGACCTGGATAGAAGAACCATATACCAAGTAGGAAGAGAACACCATGAGGACCGAACCCCTGGAGTCTCAGACAGACCCACCCCCTCTCAAGACTCATGTCCTACAATAACCATCTATGTTGAGTTTAAGGCCCATAGAGGGAAGATTCTATCACACCCAGAGGCCACGGGAGCTACTGTTAGGTGCCTGTGCAAAGTATGAAGCAAGGATCTTCCACTGCAAGGATGGGGCATCCCTCTAGTTCCCAAATAGACAATCCAAATCCATTAGGGTGTTCCTGGTCCTAAAGATGATAGAATTTCTATTGGGATTAACCCCCCCTTGTCTGAATTTATTTTTGGCTTGCCAGATAGACCAACACCTCGCCAGAAGGATCACCATGCACACCATATTATCTTGTCCTTTATCACCAGACCAATGGAACCACCTATCCAAGAATGGAAGCTCCACCAGGTTAGAGTCTTGAAGGACTATGAATAATATATGGGAATGTCCTCAAAAAATTTATTAGTGTGAATAAAGGAAATTATAACACCTGGAAAACCATCATACCTTTATAATTCAGAAAATTCACTAGATGGTGATTATGTCTCATAACATCTAGAATATAAATTGATGATTAAATGAATTTTTGAGGAAGACATCAATATGGGAACAAATATTCACATATAAAGTATTAATTAAGTATTTTTACAAGAATTTTGGTGTTGCGAGTCACATATTTCTACTCAAAAAAGTAATATGAAATACATTTTTGGATATATTAATTTTAAATGGGAAGGAAATAATTTTAGATAAAATTAAACATCTGGAAGTGTATTCTTTGTAAGAGATGAATAAATCTATCAGTAATATAAGGAGAAATATTATATAAATTTAAAATACATTGAACAAGAGTGTATACATTTTATAAATTAATGGAAAATAATGATATGTATTAGATGGAATGAAACTATTTTAGAGTACATGTTTAGAATTCATTATGAATTTTTTTAATAATAAAAATTCAATTAGCCTTCCTAAGAATCTTTTGAATCACTCTGGATATATATATGTTCATATTAAATATTATTTTATCAGGATTAAATTTATAAATAGATTTTTTATCAAGGAATACATTTCCACATTGGATTATAAAGTAGATATTTTTATAATGTCTACTGAAGTACGGACTTTAAAGCCTAAGCATGAAGTTTCATGATTCAGTTTCCTTATACCAAAATTAATTTGAATGGAATCTCAAATTAGTTTGATTTATTTTTTCAAATGAAAAAATTATTACATGACTCATATTATAAATTCTCTCATTTAATTAGAATGTTTTTTATGGGTGGGTGTTTTTTGATTTGATTAAGGGATATTGAATTATATACTTTGGACTCAAATTTCAGGGCATTGAGTGATAAAATTCATAAAAACATTTCATTAGCTATAACTGTGGTGTTAAAATATTAATCTTTTAGTAACATATATGAAAAAATGTGTTTTTTTCATACTTGATATAAAATAAAATGGGGGATATTGGAGAGCCAATAAAATTTATAAAGTACTATTGTATTATTTTTTTATATAATTTTAAAAACATTAAAAAATATTTGACATTTTTTCAGCCATATTGAGATGAGTTGAGGTGGTTGAATCATTTTTTATAGTTCTAGTTGTTATAATAAGGATTGATAATTGTATTGAATATGTATGATTGAAATAGAAAAACATAATTTATTTAAAAATATATTGAGGGACACCAATGAGTAATTTTAAAGATTAAATGGTTGTTTGAGAGTAGATTTTAGTTTTTTCCACAAATTATTTATTAACTCTAAGGTTTATAAGGCAATATAAGGGTACTTTTGTATCTTAAAATAAATTCCCCAATGATTTTAATGGATAAATAAGATTATTTTGATCTCATATATTATTATTTTATAGTTAAAATTATTCTGACTTATAATCTTCACCGCTAATGTAAGTAAATATTTCTATGATATATGAAAAATTAGACCCCAAATTTGAGATTATAGAAGAAATGTAACAGAAAACATTTATAAAAATTTATTTATTTGAAAAAATTATATTTTGAGCAAAATTGATAGATTATTTGTGATATAATTAATTCATAAATATTAATATAGTATTAAAAACATATATTGAATGAGATTCAATGTGATTTTAATGATGTATTTTATTAAATTAAAATAAGACATTCTAATGCATTATTATTTTTCTTTTTTGATAACTAGTACTAAAAAAATTGAAATACAAAAGATAAATTTATTTATGTATTCAAATATTTAATATATGTCTGTGATCATGCACTGTATTTTTTAAAATATGATAAATGGGTTCATAGAGTGTTTTATTGATTTATACTATTGTGAACTACTATTTTTGTTGAGAAATTATATATATATATTGTGTGATAATGAATGATAATATTCAATTTATCTTGACTATTATAAGGATCCATGAGAATAAAAAATATTTACTGATAATGATCAATGATAGAATTAAACATATAGAAATAATGTTTATAATATTTATAAAATAAAAGGGATCGTGAATTCATGATAAATATTCTATAGGATCAATAATGTTCTTTATAATTATACTGATGGATTCAAATATTCACTGAAGAAATTTTCATTTTTATTGGATAACCTTATGTAACCCAGAAGGATCATGTTTAAATAAATATTTTAGAGACTCTGATATTTTGAAATATCTTTTGGGATATGTATGTTACCTTCTCATCAATTATTCATTTTATAACACATGTGTAGTTATAATTCAACAATTTATCACTCAACACAGTAAGAACCAAGTCACTAAAATTATTAGTGATCCTTGTATAAGTCCTATGTGATTTTTTATTTATGTTGATTTTGACCACCATAGTGATTATGAAATCAAAAATTGATAGGATATATACCATATCAATTAATAATGACTAATTTGAAAATGTATATATTATAAAATAGTATAAACCTAATTAAACCCCCATTCTATAGTGTCACTAAGCAGATCCCATGAGAATTTTGTATAAGAATTTACTTTATACCAATAATGATCAAACAAAATAAAAATTAAAAACTAGAATATCCCCAAAATTTCATCTCCTCGTATTATATTTATAGATAGATTAATGATGTAGATAAATTTATTAATCATGTAAAATGTAAAAAAATACATCGGTGAATTTAAATATATAATTTTAATTCAATAAAATTATATATTTTTACATATTTTATTATAGTAATTTAAATTCATATATTAAATATAATTCTATTTATTATTTTTATAATTATTGTTTTATTTATTTTATAATGAAGAAATTAAAATATCTTTTTTAATCTAACATTTACTTGTAGTCTGATTCATTAGAAATTGAATATATATTTTTATAGAATTGAATATGATGAAATCATGGATTTGGAGAGTTCTATGTGTGAATAAAACTCATGGAGTGGTGTTGTGTGTAACGCCCCGACCCTAGTTACCTAGAGTCGATGCATTATTACATAACATTGGAATGATCACGAGAAAGATCAAGTCTCGAAAGACCGATTAGTTTAGTAGCCTTGGAATAACTAGATACACCCATAATTTTTTTACATTACGTCATAAAAAAACATCTTGTCTTCATATCCCATCATACTATTCCTGCAGGTCATTCATAAATTACTTCTTCATAATCCTGGGAAAAATAAAACATTGAAAGGGGTGAGCTCAGATGCTCAGTAAGGATAACATTATAGCAGAAGCTTTCATAAATAAGCATAAACACTTAAGGAAATTTATAACTAAAACAAAAGCCTTTTAAACTTGAACTTCAGCATAAAATGGCAAAGGTAAAATGAAATAATTCCATTTACTTACTCACATAGATATTCTACTAGTCGAATGATCACATGCAATATCAATATCCACTTTGATAATGTTGGAATGCATAATGCCAGACTATCATAACCACTTAGCCAAGGCCTCGTGCCAAGACTACAAATAAGATTTTGTCAAGGCCTTGGGCCAAGACACTAGTTTGTCTCATGAGACCTACCGATGCATCGAGGAGCTATAGCGGGCTCCACCCGTCACTTATTAAGTCCAATGCATTCCTCATATGAATAGGTTTAAACATAAAATAAACATTCGTATTAAAACTATCACACGAAATATCAATACGTTAACCACAAACCATGAATGGTATAAAAATAGAACATCCACAGTCAAACATAACTCATTTGATACAATATGGAAGATTGTATTGTATCACATTAACCTCAATCATGAATAATGAAGGATGTTGACATAGATGAAAATAATCATCAAAACTATTTGAGGGAAATATCCCCCTTTTCTTGAAATCATTTAAAAGTCACACTATTTGTGAAGAAGCCATTTAAAAATAGATTTTTTGAATCAAAGTGTCCCATACCACTTTGAAACGTTTAAAAGGAGTTTTAATTTTAAAACTTTAATGTCCATATAAATAAATCCTTAAAACCATTTTTAAAACATGGACATTAATGAGCAAGATATAGAAGAATAATTCTTTAAAACATTTTAAAATGGTATTTTGGTTAGAGATTTTAACCAAAAGAGAGACACTTGAATACAAATATTTGAGGTAATAAAAAATTTGTAATATCATGAGAATAAAGGGATTCATGATATACTATGTCAAAGTACATTATATACACCACATAAAAGTGATTTGGTGTATATCAACAAAGAAGTCTCAGTTGAATGTAAATTGAGATGAAATCTCTCATAAAGGTAGTATCCATAGGTTAAGGATAAATCAACGACATAATTATGTGTGAAAAAAATATAAATACACTAAATATGATTTAATATTCAGTGTAAAACAATCAAAGGATATTCACACATATTCTTGTAGAAACAACACCAACGAATTGGATGTTTAACTCAACAAATGGTGAAAGAGTTAAAATTACTGTTATCAAATTCATATTAATGACTTGAGAATTATCAATGGAGTGATTATGTGTATAAAACGTATATCCATAGGAAGGGGAGTGGAAATTATGACATAATCAAATGAATAGTGATTCCACACATAATCTTGGAGTAACATAATCAATGAAATATGCGTAAAGCCGAATGAGTGGAAATTGAAATCTCAAATTCCCTTATCGATTTGGTAACTTACGAAACAAACAACCATGAAATAAGGATCATACCATGACTATGTAAATACCCATAAATTAAAGTATATTACACAATTAATACAATCATGGGCAGTACACATACACCACATGTAATAATTAAGTGGTGAACAATGGAATTCTCACAAAATTAAGAGCGAGATAAGAAACTCCTTACCACGTTAATCAACTGAGTCGTATGGCCAAAAGTTAATAACCACCAAATGATTTACAGAATAACATAAATATAAAGATATTCATGATAATATATATCAAATGGCAGTACACAATACACCACTTTCAATAATTTAGTGGCGAACAATGGAAATCTCACAGAATTGAAAGTGAGATAAGAAAATCCCTTAATTTGTACTTTTTCCTTGGTTGATGGTAGGTTTACCTCCTGTATAATGGTGAAATAATTTTTATTTAATTATAAAAGAATCATTTACTTTAATATGATATCATATATGATCTTTTAACATTGATTTGTAAATAATATCTTAGAATGATCGTCATTTCGGGTGTTAACGGGTTCATTTTACTTTATATTCTTTGTTATGTGAGCCATATTAGTTATTAATGGGATTTATATTATTCATATACAGAATGATATCAAGTCCTTAGATACTATTTTTAAATCATAAAATGATAATTATACTTGAATGGATATGATGGACAATGAATCTCATCGCGTTCGTGGAGACGGTAGTCCATACATACGCACGAGCGACAATATCATTCTTTTGATATTAAAATAATATATAATTGGATTTTATATCATATATACAGAATCATTATCATGTTATATTTATTATTTACATGAGTTACACATCATTATTATACCCATCCAAATAATAATATATTGAATAACAATTACACCACGACGTGGAGACGGTAAGCCGTACGTACGCATGTATGGTGAAATGTTATTCAAAGGATGGATAGAATACTGAATATGGTTGTACCATATTTATAATAACATAATAGTATATATATGATACAGGAGTTATTATTTTATAATGGAAATAACAAATAAAGAGGAAGTGGAAGAAGAAAGGAACTTGAAAAGGGGTGGTGAAAACATTACCTCTTCTTCGGGTTCTTCCTTTTGATTTGATAAAAAGGGCTCATTAGGTTGTCTTTCTGATCAAACTAAGACCTCTAGGTTGTAGTGAGGGAAGTTGAGATAGTATTTGGGCAGGGTTTGGCCGAACCAAAGGGCTTTTAAGGTGTGAAGAAATGAGAAGGAGGAGTTCCCTTTTATAAGAGGGGTGAGGGGCACCTTTGGAAAAGCTAGAGATATTAGTTTATAATAAATTCATATTCGGTTTCCAATGGCTCAAAAGTTTACTATTAAAAGGTTAAGGTGGGGATGGGTCGAAAACAACTCAACCAATATAATTTAGACAGGTTTGGGTACTTATATTAACCTTATCTTTACGTATTAACTCTATGTTAATTAGTTTTCACTTTTACAATGTCTCTTTGTATTTTTATATTATATGGTTAATAAACTTACCATATACATACAAGAGACCCCCAAGTGGTCCATTAATTATACACCTATCATGATATAAGTCTCTTGGCAGAACCTTAGATTTTTAGGAATTTAATATCAATTAATAATATAATATTTGTTTTAAAAACTCTTTTATGTCAATTTTGACACTATTCAATAGTTGATTTCTGTGAAACCCATAACAGATTGATTACATCGAACAAAGTCAATTAAATCAATACTAATATATCATATTATCCTAGAAAATTATTTTAATTCCTTAAATGTTTCATATTATATTTATTTGGGTATTTTTAATATCAATTATTTTGATTTTTCACTATTATAGTAATTACTGCATCATCATTGTGTCATACATATATTAAATTATTTAATGTCTAAAAATTATAAATAAAATATAATTATGTAGGAAATCGTTTTATCTTTCTATGGAATATTTATAATCTAAAATCCAACATATATAACCCTCTGTAACAATTGTTTTGTTAAAAGATATATGCTTGTGTCATTTTTGTATTTATTTTAACTTAATTAAAAAAAAGTGTCATTATCACTTACAAGTGGATCCATGGGGTCCCAAAATAGACCCAAAGATGCCAATGGTCAACCATGTATCAACCAATAGGGTTAATACACGTTTTAGGGTAATTTATTATTATTATAATATTATTTTTTAACCCTTATTTACCGGATTTACCCTTAACCATGGTAAATATAATATTTACCGCAGTAATTATTCAAAATTTATAAAAATAAAAGTTACCTATTTACACAATTTTAACATCCTGATTCCAAATATGGAATCCATTTTTCTAAATTCAATACACAGAAGTGGAAGAAATTAATTTAAAATTAATTCCCGCTGTCAAAACAAAAAGCGTGTTTTTAAGAGATAATAACTATCAAAAGATTGACACTTGTTTATGTTCGGTTTAATTGTCAAATTATGTCCAATGACCAAAATTATATTAAATGGTAAAAATATATTCTAAATATACTTTTAAACAACTCAAATTCATAATTTATCACTATTAATTATTTTGATTAAAAAAGTTGTTTTTAATTAAAATTTAGTAATTTTCACTATTCATCAAAATATGAAAGTTATCCAAAAAGTACCAAAATTTCACCCTAGGCTAATTTCGATATTACGAATCCAAAAATGAAGTCCATTTTGAGAGATAGAATTTATAAAATTTCAAAAAGTAGGTATAACTATTCATAACGGCTAGTTTGATTGGTTATGGTGTGTTAAAATCTCGAAGTTGTGTACAATGCACGCCATTGCATTATTCAAAAGGAAACATACCGAGGAAACTTGGGGTGTTACATTCTCCCCTCCTTCAATAAATTGCGTCCTCACAATTTCTAAAATTTTTCTTTGGAATATAATGGAAATTCCCACATCGGAAAAAGAGCCAATAAAACTATCACTTTAGAAGAATGAAAGAGAGGTATAAGGGTCATCCAAGATAACCCATACTAGGATTCCATGTAAGAAAACATGGATATGGATGATAAACTAAGTGTCATGTTCTGATGGAGAGGGATAGAAATCATGATCAGGAGAAATTTAACAATGATAAAACCACAAACATGTGTTGGGACAAACGACCATTAGTCTCCTAGTGGGAAAGTAAACGGACAACATTTTTTTATAAGTTACATTACATAAAGAAGAGGAATTAATTTATGATATTGACTAAGAACATTATGAGATATACTTACATTTTATGTAAATTTTAATTCTTTAATAAATTTCCACCACTAACTCAATTTTTTTTAAACGATGAGTATTCAAGAAGACTTGGTCACACTGGAAGAGCAAGAATAAACTTCTATAGAATCACATGACCCGTGCAGGATAAACCATATATTTATATTGTCATTGAAGATTAATCAAAACCAAAATGGTTAGTGAATGATCTAATGATCCCCCAAAAGGATATTCATTGAGATAAATATCCAATACTCTTAATTTCTAAAATTAAACCAACAATACCCCAAAGTTAAATAGATACCATTCAATAACCAATTGTCCTTAAAATCCTTTAATATAATCCAAACTAATATTGAAACCCAAATCATAGAAGAATTTGATTATGTAGTCTCCCATGTTACATTGTATCTCCAAATGACATCAAATACTCTTAAAGTCACATACTTAAAAGTAATTAACATCATCACATATTCTCTGTTATAGGTTAATAATTTCCATAAATAACCCAAATCACTATAAATCAACAATAAAAACGTATATAAAAATCCACCATTACTCTACAAATGAAACCCCATTGTATTCTATTTTCCTTGGGCATATAGTGTTTCCAACAAAGCGAACATCTTCCAAAATAACATTTATCACTTAATCACAAAATCATTTTCCTATACCAAGGGTATTCATTTGATAAGACATAAGAACCCAAATAATCTAATTATTGATCAATAAAATCATTTAACAAAAAAAATAGTCACATTAACCAGGGACTTCACGTAGTCCAGTGGTAGGCGATAAATCCCAATCGCACTTTGGTTGTGGGTTCGATTCCCACAGCTTTGTCCGACGCGACGGGTTGTCACACGGTCTACGTGTTGTCCTTTTTCAAAAACTATATTTTATAATATTACCAAAATGAGATAAATTCCTCAAAATAACATAATTTAATCACAAATGTTATATCATACATTGCATTTTTATCCCAAATTATAATAACTTATAATTTTCTCAAACCCCAATGATCATATAAAACCAAATGGTTATTTATACCTATATCCACAAGAGAATAGACAATTCTTCTTCAAATATCATTCTCACATGGCAAACTGCGGGGTTACAAATACAAGAGAAAATTATTCCAAAGTACCCATCAACAAGGAGTACTAATACTTTTTATGTTTTTCTCCAACCATTTATTTCCACATATCTTCTTCTTTGACCAAGAAAATATCCAATAGAATAGGACATTCACTCGGGTAATGGCCAGGTCCCCTACATTTACAGCAAATGACTGTAAATGGACTCTTGGGACCATTTTTATCTTCTTCCATAGTACTCTTCATTTTTCTTCGGCAATTCTTCACTTTATGTCCTTCCTTCCCGCACGTAAAACATTTCGTTGTCCCATTGAGACACTTTCCTGGGTGTCTCTTTCCACATTTCCTACATGATGAAAATTGAGGTTTCTTTTCTCCATGGTCTCCATTACTGGAGATCTTATCATTTATCACATTTCTTTTCCTTGTTGAGTCTGGGAGTTGGTTAATATATATGTTGTTGATCATATTTTTGGAAAACTGATTTGGAATAAAGACGATATCTTTTACGCCTATCAACATTCCATTTTGTTGCTCATTTCCACCACCATTCCCACCTTGTACATCATTCTCAAAGTCACTATGACTTCCTTGGAATCCAGCCATTGACTAAAACCAGAAAGCATTGTGTGAGTAATAGTAGTCGTAAAATCATTTAGAGATTAAAATGTCACCATATTCTCAATTTGAAACATATTAGGATTTACCAAGGTCATTTACTCTCATCTTATGTATATATTACTTAAATCGGTTTGTAAAGAAAATGTAAATTATCCTAAGAATATCCCCCGGGAGTGTCGTAACCAAGAGTGCAGCACGGCCCATTTTCGTGCACCAGTTCCCGTTCGAGTCTAGCTCAAAGCGGTGTTTTCGGGATTTACAACTAGGTACATCTGTGCCAGAGCCGCCTCTACCTGCTCGTGTCCAGACAGGGATGTATTGCTCGGAAAACTCACAAAATCTCTATAATACCAAAATTCTCGGAATTTCTTTTATACTAATCCTCAAAGTTCAACTTAGGTCTACGTGCTCTAATCAGAGTTTATCTAAATCTAGCTTCCAAGGTTTGTACTAAACTTCCTCTGATACCAACTGTAACGCCCCGACCCTAGTTACCTAGAGTCGGTGCATTATTACATAACATTGGCATGATCACGAGAAAGATCAAGTCTCGAATGTCCGATTAGTTTAGTATCCTTGAAATAACTAGATACATCCATAATTTTTTTACATTACATCATAAAAAAACATCTTGTCTTCATATCCCCTCATACTATCCCTGCAGGTCATTCATAAATTACTTCTTCATAATCCTGGGAAAAATAAAACATTGAAAGGGGTGAGCTCAGATGCTCAGTAAGGATAACATTATAGCATAAGCTTTCATAAATAAGCATAAACACTTAAGGCAATTTATAACTAAAACAAAATCCTTTTAAACTTGAAGTTCAAAATAAAATGGCAAAGGTAAAATGAAATAATGCCATTTACTTACTCACATGGATATTCTACTAGTCGAATGATAACATGCAATATCAATATCCACTTTCATAATGTTGGAATGCATAATTCCAGACTATCATAACCACTTAGCCAAGGCCTCGTGCCAAGACTACAAATAAGTTTTTGTCAAGGCCTTGTGCCAAGACACTAGTTTGTCTCATGAGACCTACCGATGCATCGAGGAGGTATAGCGGGCTCCACCCGTCACTTATTAAGTCCAATGCATTCCTCATATGAATAGGTTTAAACATAAAATAAACATTCGTATTAAAACTAGCACACGAAATGTCAATACTTTAACCACAAACCATGAATGGTATAAAAATAGAACATCCACAGTCAAACATAACTCATTTGATACAATATGGAAGATTGTATTGTATCACATTAACCTCAATCATGAATAATGAAGGATGTTGACATAGATGAAAATAATCATCAAAACTATTTGAGGGAAATATCCCCCTTTTCTTGAAATCATTTAAAAGTCACACTATTTGTCAAGAAGCCATTTAAAAATAGATTTTTTGAATCAAAGTGTCCCATACCACTTTGAAACTTTTAAAAGGAGTTTTAATTTTAAAACTTTAATGTCCATATAAATAAATCCTTAAAACCATTTTTAAAACATGGACATTAATGAGAAAGATATAGAAGAATAAGTCTTTAAAACATTTTAAAATGGTATTTTGGATAGAGATTCTAACCAAAAGAGAGACACTTGAATACAAATATTTGAGGTAATAAAAAATTTGTAATATCATGAGAATAAAGGGATTCATGATATACTATGTCAAAGTACATTATATACACCACATAAAAGTGATTTGGTGTATATCAACAAAGATGTCTCAGTTGAATGTAAATTGAGATGAAATCTCTCATAAAGGTAGTATCCTTAGGTTAAGGATAAATCAACGACATAATTATGTGTGAAAAAAATATAAATACACTAAATATGATTGAATATTCAGTGTAAAACAATCAAAGGATATTCACACATATTCTTGTAGAAACAACACCAACGAATTGGATGTTTAACTCAACAAATGGTGAAAGAGTTAAAATTACCCTTATCGAATTCATATTAATGACTTGAGAATTATCAATGGAGTGATTATGTGTATCAGACATATATCCACATGAAGGGGAGTGAAAATTATGACATAATCAAATGAATAGTGATTCCACACATAATCTTGGAGTAACATAATCAATGAAATATGCGTAAAGCCGAATGAGTGGAAATTGAAATCTCAAATTCCCTTATCGATTTGGTAAATTACGAAACAAACAACCATGAAATAAGGATAATACCATGACTATGTATATACCCATAAATTAAAGTATATTACACAATGAATACAATCATGGGCAGTACACATACACCACATGTAATAATTAAGTGTTGAACAATGGAATTCTCACAAAATTAGGAACGAGATAAGAAACTCCTTACCACGTTAATAAACTGAGTCGTATGGAAAAAAGTTAATAACCACCAAATGATTTACAGAATAACATGAATATAAAGATAATCATGATAATATATATCAAATGGCAGTACACAATACACCACTTTCAATAATTTAGTGGCGAACAATGGAAATCTCACGGAATTGAAAGTGAGATAAGAAAATCCCTTACTTTGTACTTTTACCTTGGTCGATGGTAGGTTTACCTCCTGTATAATGGTAAAATAATTGTTATTGAATTATACAATAATCATTTACTTTAATATGATATCATATATGATCTTTTAACATTGATTTGTTAATAATATCTTAGAATTATCGTCATTTTGGGTGTTAACGGGTTCATTTTACTTTATATTCTTTGTTATGTGAGCCATATTCGTTATTAATGGGATGTATATTATTCATATACAGAATGATATAAATTCCTTAGATACTATTTTTAAATCATCAAATGATAATTATACTTTAATGGATATGATGGACAATGAATCTCATCGCGTTCGTGGAGACGGTAGTCCGTACATACGCACGAGCGACAATATCATTCTTTTGATATTAAAATAATATATAATTGGATTTTATATCATATATACAGAATCATTATCATGTTATATTTATTATTTACATGAGTTACACATCATTTTTATACCCATCCAAATAATTAAATATTGAATAACAATTACACCACGACGTCGAGATGGTAAGCCGTACGTACGCACGTATGGTGAAATGTTATTCAAAGGATGGATAGAATACTGAATATGGTTGTACCATATTTATAAAAACATCACAGTATATATATGATACTGGAGTTATTATTTTATAATGGAAATAACAAAGAAAGAGGAAGTGTAAGAAGAAAGGAACTTGAAAAGGGGTGGTGAAAACATTACCTCTTCTTCGGGTTCTTCCTTTTGATTTGATCAAAAGGGCTCCTTAGGTTGTCTTTCTGATCAAACTAAGACCTCTAGGTTGTATTTAGGGAAGTTTAGATAGTATTTGGGAAGGTTTTTTCCGAACCAAAGGGCTTTGAAGGTGTGAAGAAATTAGAAGGAGGAGTGCCCTTTTATAAGAGGGGTGAGGGGCACCTTTGGAAAAGCTAGAGATATTAGTTTATAATAAATTAATATTCGGTTTCCAATGGCTCCAAAGTTGACTATTCAAAGGTTATGGTGGTTATGGGTCGAAAGAAACTCAACCAATAGAATTTATACAGGTTTGGGTACTTATATTAACCTTATCTTTAAGTATTAACTCTAAGTTAATTAGTTTCACTTTTACAATGTCTCTTTGTATTTTTATATTATATGGTTAATAAACTTACCATATACATACAAGAGACCCCCAAGTGGTCCATTAATGATACACCTATCATGATATAATTCTCTTGGCCGAACCTTAGATTTTTAGGAATTTAATATCAATTAATAATATAATATTTGTTTTAAAAACTCTTTTATGTCAATTTTGACACTATTCAATAGTTGATTTTTGTGAAACCCATAACAGATTGATTACTTCGAACAAAGTCAATTAAATCAATACTAATATATCATATTATCCTAGAAAATTATTTTAATTCATTAAAAGTTTCATATTATATTAGTTTGGGTATTTTTAAAATCAATTATTTTGATTGTTCACTATTATAGTAATTACTGCATCATCATTGTTTCATAAATAAATTAACTTATTTAATGTCTAAAAATTATAAATAAAATATAATTATGTAGGAAATATGTTTATCTTTCTAAGGAATATTTATAATCTAAAATCCAACATATATAACCCTCTGTAACAATTGTTTTGTTAAAAGATATATGCTTGTGTCATTTTTGTATTTATTTTAACTTAATTAAAAAAAAGTGTCATTATCACTTACAAGTGGATCCATGGGGTCCCAAAATAGACCCAAAGATGCTCATGGTCGACCATGTATCAACCAATAGGGTTAAGACACGTTTTAGGGTAATTTATTATTATTATTATCTTATTTTTTAACCCTTATTTACCGGATTTACCCTTAACCATGGTAAATAAAATATTTACCGCAGTAATTATTCAAAATGTCTAAAAATAAAAGTTACCTATTTACACAATTTGAACATCCTGGTTCCAAATATGGAATCCATTTTTCTAAATTCAAAACACAGAAGTGGCATAAATTAATTTAAAATTAATTCCCGCTGTCAAAACAAAAAGCGTGTTTTTAAGAGATAATAACTATCAAAAGATTGACACTTGTTTATGTTCGGTTTAGTTGTAAAATTATGTCCAATGACCAAAATTATATTAAATGGTAAAAATATAATCTAAATATACTTTAAAACAACTCAAATTCATAATTTATCACTATTAATTATTTTGATTAAAAAAGTTGTTTTTAATTAAAATTTAGTAATTTTAACTATTCAACAAAATATGAAAGTTATCCAAAAAGTACCAAAATTTCACCCTAGGATAATTTCTATATTACGAATCCAAAAATGAAGTCCATTTTGAGAGATAGAATTTATAAAATTTCAAAAAGTAGGTATAACTATTCATAACGGCTAGTTTGATTGGTTATGGTGTGTTAAAATCTTGAAATTGTGTACAATGCACGCCATTGCATTATTCGAAAGGAAACATACCGAGGAAACTTGGGGTGTTGCATTATCCCCTCCTTCAATAAATTGCGTCCTCGCAATTTTTAAAATTTTGCTTGGGAATATAATGGAAAGTCCCACATCGGAAAAAGAGCCAATAAAACTATCACTTTAAAAGAAAGAAAGAGAGGTATAAGGGTCATCCAAGATAACCCATACTAGGATTCCATGTAAGAAAACATGGATATGGATGATAAACTAAGTGTCAAGTTCTGATGGAGAGGGATAGAAATCATGATCAGGAGAAATTTAACAATGAGAAAACCACAAACTTGTGTTGGGACAAACGACCATTAGTCTCCTAGTAATAAAGTAAACGGACAACATTTTTTTTAAAGTTACATTACATAAGGAAGAGGAATTAATTTATGATATTGACTAAGAACATTATGAGATATACTTACATTTTATGTAAATTTTCATTCTTTAATAAATTTCCACCACTAACTCAATTTTTTTTAAACGATGAGTATTCAAGAAAACTTGGTCACACTGGAAGAGCTAGAATAAACTTCTATAGAATCACATGATCCATGAAGGATAAACCATATATTTATATTGTCTTTGAAGATTAATCAAAACCAAAATGGTTAGTGAATGATCTAATGATCCCCCAAAAGGATATTCATTGAGATAAATATGCACTAATCTTAATTTCTAAAATTAAACCAACAATACCCCAAAGTTAAATAGATAACATTCAATAACCAATTGTCCTTAAAATCCTTTAATATAATCCAAACTAATATTGAAACCCAAATCATAGAAGAATTTGATTATGTAGTCTCCCATGTTACATTGTATCTCCAAATGACATCAGATACTCTTAAAGTCACATACTTAAAAGTAATTAACATCATCACATATTCTCTGTTATAGGTTAATAATTTCCATAAATAACCCAAATCACTATAAATAAACAATAAAAACGTAGATAAAAATCCACCATTACTCTACAAATGAAACCCCATTGTATTCTATTTTCCTTGGGCATATAGTGTTTCCAACCAAGCTAACATCTTCCAAAATAAAATTTATCACTTAATCACCAAATCATTTTCCTATACCAAGGGTATTCATTTGATATGACATAAGAATCCAAATAATCTTATTATTGATCAATAAAATCATTTAACAAAAAAAATAGTCACATTAACCAGGGACTTCACGTAGTCCAGTGGTAGGAGATAAATCCCAATCGCACTTTGGTTGTGGGTTCGATTCCCACAGCTCTGTCCGACGCGACGGGTTGTCACACGGTCTCTGTGTTGTCCTTTTTCAAAAACTATATTTTATAATATTACCAAAATGAGATAAATTCCTTAAAGTAACATAATTTAATCACAAATGTTATATCATACTTTGCATTTTTATCCCAAATTATAATAACTTATAATTTTCTCAAACCCCAATGATCATATAAAACCAAATGGTTATTTATACCTATATCCACAAGAGAAGAGACAATTCTTCTTCAAATAACATTCTCACATGGAAAACTGCGGGGTTACAAATACAAGAGAAAATTATTCCAAAGTACCCATCAACAAGGAGTGCTAATACTTTTTAAGTTTTTCTCCAACCATTTATTTCCACATATCTTCTTCTTTGACCAAGAAAATATCCTATAGAATAGGACATTCACTCGGGTAATGGCCAGGTCCCCTACATTTACGGCAAATGACTGTAAATGGACTTTTGGGACCATTTTTTTCTTCTTCCATAGTACTCTTCATTTTTCTTCGGCAATTCTTCACTTTATGTCCTTCCTTCCCGCACGTAAAACATTTCGTTGTCCCATTGAGACACTTTCCTGGGTGTCTCTTTCCACATTTCCTGCATGATTAAAATTGAGGTTTCTTTTCTCCATGGTCTCCATTGCTGGAGATCTTATCATTTATCACCTTTCTCTTCCTTGTTGAGTCTGGGAGTTGGTTAATATATATTTTGTTGATCATATTTTTGGAAAACTGATTTGGCATAAAGACGATATCTTTTACGCCTATCAACATTCCATTTTTTTGCTCATTTCCACCACCGTTCCCACCATGTACATCATTCTCAAAGTCACTATGACTTCCTTGGAATCCAGCCATTGACTAAAACCAGAAAGCATTGTGTGAGTAATAGTAGTCGTAAAATCATTTAGAGATTAAAATGTCACCATATTCTCAATTTGAAACATATTAGGATTTACCAAGGTCATTTACCCTCATCTTATGTATATATTACTTAAATCGGTTTGTAAAGAAAATTTAAATTATCCTAATAATATCCCCCGGGAGTGTCGTAACCAAGAGTGCAGCAAGGCCCATTTTCATGCACTAGTTCTCGTTCGAGTCTAGCTCAAAGCGGTGTTTTCGGGTTTTACCCCTAGGTACATCTGTGCCAGAGCCGCCTCTACCTGCTCATATCGAGACAGGGATGTATTGCTCGGAAAACTCACAAAATCTCTACAATACCAAAATTCTCGGAAGTTATTTTATACTAATCCTCAAAGTTCATCTTAGGTCTACGTGCTCTAATCAGAGTTTATCTAAATCTAGCTTCCAAGGTTTGTACTAAACTTCCTCTGATACCAACTGTAACGCCCCGACCCTAGTTACCTAGAGTCGGTGCATTATTACATAACATTGGCATGATCACGAGAAAGATCAAGTCTCGAAAGACCGATTAGTTTAGTAGCCTTGGAATAAATAGATACATCCATAATTTTTTTACATTACATCATAAAAAAACATCTTGTCTTCATATCCCCTCATACTATCCCTGCAGGTCATTCATAAATTACTTCTTCATAATCCTGGGAAAAATAAAACATTGAAAGGGATGAGATCAGATGCTCAGTAAGGATAACATTATAGCAGAAGCTTTCATAAATAAGCATAAACACTTAAGGCAATTTATAACTAAAACAAAAGCCTTTTAAACTTGAACTTCAACATAAAATAGCAAAGTTAAAATGAAATAATTCCATTTACTTACTCACATGGATATTCTACTAGTCGAATGATCACATGCAATATCAATATCCACTTTCATAATGTTGGAATGCATAATGCCAGACTATCATAACCACTTAGCCAAGGCCTCGTGCCAAGACTACAAATAAGATTTTGTCAAGGCCTTGTGCCAAGACACTAGTTTGTCTCATGAGACCTACCAATGCATCGAGGAGCTATAGCGGGCTCCACCCGTCACTTATTAAGTCCAATGCATTCCTCATATGAATAGGTTTAAACATAAAATAAACATTCATATTAAAACTAGCACACGAAATGTCAATACTTTAACCACAAAGCATGAATGGTATAAAAATAGAACATCCACAGTCAAACATAACTCATTTGATACAATATGGAAGATTGTATTGTATCACATTAACCTCAATCATGAATAATGAAGGATTTTTACATAGATGAAAATAATCATCAAAACTATTTGAGGGAAATATCACCATTTTCTTGAAATCATTTAAAAGTCACACTATTTGTCAAGAAGCCATTTAAAAATAGATTTTTTGAATCAAAGTGTCCCATACCACTTTGAAACTTTTAAAAGGAGTTTTAATTTTAAAACTTTAATGTCCATATAAATAAATCCTTAAAACCATTTTTAAAACATGGACATTAATGAGCAATATATAGAAGAATAAGTCTTTAAAACATTTTAAAATGGTATTTTGGTTAGAGATTCTAACCAAAAAAGAGACACTTGAATACAAATATTTGGGGTAATAAAAAATTTGTAATATCATGAGAATAAAGGGATTCATGATATACTATGTCAAAGTACATTATATACACCACATAAAAGTGATTTGGTGTATATCAACAAAGAAGTCTCAGTTGAATGTAAATTGAGATGAAATCTCTCATAAAGGTAGTATCCTTAGGTTACGGATAAATCAACGACATAATTATGTGTGAAAAAAATATATATACACTAAATATGATTGAATATTCAGTGTAAAACAATCAAAGGATATTCACACATATTCTTGTAGAAACAACACCAACGAATTGGATGTTTAACTCAACAAATGGTGAAAGAGTTAAAATTACTCTTATCAAATTCATATTAATGACTTGAGAATTATAAATGGAGTGATTATGTGTATCAAACGTATATCCACAGGAAGGGGAGTGGAAATTATGACATAATAAAATGAATAGTGATTCCACACATAATCTTGGAGTAACATAATCAATGAAATATGTGTAAAGCCGAATGAGTGGAAATTGAAATCTCAAATTCCCTTATCGATTTGGTAACTTACGAAACAAACAACCATGAAATAGGGATCATACCATGACTATGTAAATACCCATAAATTAAAGTATATTACACAATGAATACAATCATGGGCAGTACACATACACCACATGTAATAATTAAGTGGGGAACAATGGAATTCTCACAAAATTAAGAGCGAGATAAGAAACTCCTTACCACGTTAATCAACTGAGTCGTATGGAAAAAAGATAATAACCACCAAATGATTTACAGAATAACATGAATATAAAGATAATCATGATAATATATATCAAATGGCAGTACACAATACATCACTTTCAATAATTTGGTGGTGAACAATGGAAATCTCACGGAATTGAAAGTGAGATAAGAAAATCCCTTACTTTGTACTTTTTCCTTGGTCGATGGTAGGTTTACCTCCTGTATAATGGTGAAATAATTGTTATTGAATTATACAAGAATCATTTACTTTAATATTATATCATATATGATCTTTTAACATTGATTTGTTAATAATATCTTAGAATTATCGTCATTTCGGGTGTTAACGGGTTCATTTTACTTTATATTCTTTGTTATGTGATCCATATTCGTTATTAATGGGATGTATATTATTCATATCCAGAATGATATCAAGTACTTAGATACTATTTTTAAGTCATAAAATGATAATTATACTTGAATGGATATGATGGACAATGAATCTCATCGCGTTCGTGGAGACGGTAGTCCGTACATACGCACGAGCGACAATATCATTCTTTTGATATTAAAATAATATATAATTGGATTTTATATCATATATACAGAATCATTATCATGTTATATTTATTATTTAAATTAGTTACACATCATTATTATACCCATCCAAATAATAATATATTGAATAACAATTACACCACGACGTGGAGACGGTAAGCCGTTCGTACGCATGTATGGTGACATGTTATTCAAAGGATGGATAGAATACTGAATATGGTTGTACCATATTTATAATAACATCACAGTATATATATGATACTGGATTTATTATTTTATAATGGAAATAACAAAGAAAGAGGAAGTGGAAGAAGAAAGGAACTTGAAAAGGGGTGGTGAAAACATTACCTCTTCTTCGGGTTCTTCCTTTTTATTTGATCAAAAGGGCTCCCTAGGTTGTCTTTCTGATCAAACTAAGACCTCTAGGTTGTAGTGAGGGAAGTTGAGATAGTATTTGGGCAGGTTTTGGCTGAACCAAAGGGCTTTGAAGGTGTGAAGAAATGAGAGGTAGGAGTGCCCTTTTATAAGAGGGGTGAGGGGCACCTTTGGAAAAGCTAGAGATATTAGTTTATAATAAATTCATATTCGGTTCCCAATGGCTCCAAAGTTGAATATTAAACGGTTAAGGTGGGTATGGGTCGAAAAAAACTCAACCAATAGAATTTAGACAGGTTTGTGTACTTATATTAACCGTATCTTTAAGTATTAACTCTAAGTTAATTAGTTTCACTTTTACAATGTCTCTTTGTATTTTTATATTATATGGTTAATAAACTTACCATATACATACAAGAGACCCCCAAGTGGACCATTAATGATACACCTATCATGATATAAGTCTCTTGGCTGAACCGTATATTTTTAGGAATTTAATATCAATTAATAATATAATATTTGTTTTAAAAACTCTTTTATGTCAATTTTGACACTATTCAATAGTTGATTTTTGTGAAACCCATAACAGATTGATTACTTCGAAAAAAGTCAATTAAATCAATACTAATATATCATATTATCCTAGAAAATTATTTTAATTCATTAAAAGTTTCATATTATAATTATTTGGGTATTTTTAATATCAATTATTTTGATTTTTCAATATTATAGTAATTATTGCATCATCATTGTGTCATAAATAAATTAAATTATATAATGTCTAAAAATTATAAATAAAATATAATTATGTAGGAAATCTTTTAATATTTCTAAGGAATATTTATAATCTAAAATCCAACATATATAACCCTCTGTAACAATTGTTTTGTTAAAAGATATATGCTTGTGTCATTTTTGTATTTATTTTAACTTAATTAAAAAAAGTGTCATTATCACTTACAAGTGGATCCATGGGGTCCCAAAATAGACCCAAAGATGCCAATGGTCGACCATGTATCAACCAATAGGGTTAAGAAACGTTTTAGGGTAATTTATTATTATTATAATATTATTTGTTAACCCTTATTTACCGGATTTACCCTTAACCATGGTAAATAAAATATTTACCGCAGTAATTATTCAAAATGTATAAAAATAAAAGTTACCTATTTACACAATTTGAACATCCTGATTCCAAATATGGAATCCATTTTTCTAAATTCAAAACACAGATGTGGAAGAAATTAATTTAAAATTAATTCCCGCTGTCAAAACAAAAAGCGTGTTTTTAAGAGATAATAACTATCAAAAGATTGACACTTGTTTATGTTCGGTTTAATTGTAAAATTATGTCCAATGACCAAAATTATATTAAATGGTAAAAATATATTCTAAATATACTTTAAAACAACTCAAATTCATAATTTATCACTATTAATTATTTTGATTAAAAAAGTTGTTTTTAATTAAAATTTAGTAATTTTCACTATTAATCAAAATATGAAAGTTATCCAAAAAGTACCAAAATTTCACCCTAGGATAATTTAGATATTAAGAATCCAAAAATGAAGTCCATTTTTAGAGATAGAATTTATAAAATTTCAAAAAATAGGTATAACTATTCATAACGGCTAGTTTGATTGGTTATGGTGTGTTAAAATCTCGAAGTTGTGTACAATGCACGCCATTGCATTATTCGAAAGGAAACATACCGAGGAAACTTGGGGTGTTAAAGTTTGTGTGGTTAAATGTCCAATAAGGTATAAACACTATATCTAAGGGTAACACATGCATAGGTACCATTGAGTTTGAATGAAAATCATGGATACTAGTTCACTTAAGAGTAAAAAACTGCTCAGAACCCTTAAGAATGAATAAACCAAGGGTTCCATGTAGAAATTTTAGATAATTAATGTGATACACGAGTATTATATATGAATTTTAGGGAACTGTGATGCTTGAGTGAGAAAAAAGGATTTTTTTTGCAATTAACACCAACTCTTCTTCAACCTTCTCGATGTAACCTGATGTACAAATGTAATTTCAAGGTTTTAAAATGAAAGATCATAGAAAACTTTTATATAATTTTCCACTAATTTATCTTCATTCTAGTTTTAGACTTATAATAATTACAATACACCCTTAATATAGGTTATCACACCAAATGAATTGGTGACCATCAACTAAATCAAATACCTAGTTTTTATCTTAATCAAAATACAACTATTTGAAGGAGTGAGGGATTATGTTTTGAGATATATTTGTAAATTGGAAAGTTTTTGTATGAAATTTACAAATGGAATAAATCCCCTATAAGTGACATTATACTATATATCACATTATTCGTTTTTTCAAATATAATTAAAATAAATCTAGTAGAAACATAATGAAACCAAGAGTTATATCCACCGAAAATCTATCCAATGGATGAGATTTATTTTGATGAATTTTTAAGGGAACTAGAGATTTTATCTAATTAGAAATTGTGGATCCCATGGGAATGAATTCAAAATTCCATACATGATTCAATATCACACCATTATTCCATTATTCAACACCACACATAAGTCATATGTAACATTTTCCATTCTATCCACTTTATCCTAGAAATTGATGTTAGGATAGAAGATAAGTATTTGAGGTCGAGATTATCTCAAGAGGGATTTTTTATTTCCCTAATATTTATCAATGTTTTAGTATTCTAAACTTGTCACATGTTATGTGGAATGAAGGAGGATTTAGTCATATAAAGTAATGGAATTGGATGAATCATGGATGTTTTAATAAAATTTATATTCATAAAATTTTATAGAAAATTATAAACAACTTGATAAAATGAATATTCGAGTTAAAGAGTGAGATTGGATGGCTGAGTAGTGAACAATTTTTTAGAAATTAAAACTTTCGAAGTTATTGTTCCAAGGATTAATAATTAATTAATCCAAAAATTATTGACTTAATGACTATTATAATGAGACATAAGAAACCTTCCTAGGACTCATGGTCTTATTGGTAAGTCTATAACTTGATCATATAATAATATATTGGAAAATTATAATATTTTAGACACTTTTTTGTTGGAAATTCATCTAGGACACAAAGCAATTTGTGGTATCAATAATTGAACACATCACACTTCACTTGTAGAATCACACTCATTATATTTTTTCTTCTTTATTCTACCTATAACACTATGCCATTACCCAAATAATCATTTTAAATAAAAAAATTAAATTATTTAATGAAAAAACACAAAAATCCACAACTAAATTGAGTTTCTATACATACAACACAAAATAGTAAATTAGTAGAACAATATGTATCCATATGGTCATGACCTATTATTAACTTATATTTATTCTTATATTTTATTTAAAGATAATTTGATTCCATTTGGAAGAATAATAATGGATTATTCAGTGATTTCCACTGAAATTTGTTAGATAAAAATTTAGATAATATAAATATACACTTTTTTAATTCAATAAATTATTTATTCGGAAATAATTTTTTTGTTATTGGATTTTAATTCTACAAGTATAAATTTTTACGGATTATTGATTTAATAAAAATATACCATTCGCCCCATTTGTCTTGTTGAATTTTATTAAATAAAAAAATTAAATAATTGAACTAATACTAAGTGAAGATATGGCAAGTAAAGAGATGAAGATGAGTGAGTTTTATTTAAAAAATGAGTTATCAATAGCTACATAGTTTCAACAAACATAATTATTATCAGGTATTTCTAATATTGATGGACCTAGAGATTATTAATGTGAGGGGGAATCAATCAATCATTTAGATATCACATAATTAATAAAAATATCTTCTCTAAAAAATCAATTTGATCGACTAATAATATTAAATAGTTCCAAAAAATAATATACATTTATGTTTAATATGATATTTAACTAAATATTTTATTCTATCCCTCACAATGGATGGTTGTATAAATAGATTATGCTGTGATTAATATTCAATTATATGAATGCGGATTCATGGTGTTAAGTACTTAGATAACAATAAGATTGATATGAATAATGGGAATCAATAAATGTTTCTTTCATAATAATATACCATAAAATTAGTAAAAAATAACTAAGAAGAAATAATTGCATATTTACTCTATGAAACATGGATCTTCGTTATGTTGCATGTGATTGGAGCATGATATACCACCTATAGTGACCAATCCATAAAAATTCACCTGAACTTCTAATGGGATACTTTTATAATCATCTTACCATTAATTCACAAGCCTTAGTGTATATTTATGCTTCATATTATTTTGATAAAAAAATTACATAAAGATGAAATTATTTTTCAATAGTCTTTCCATGGATTCTCTTGATAATTTCATAGGATAATGGAGAGATAAATCTAAGGAATCCATTTCAATTTGTAATAATTATTTCTAGATTCTATAACATCAAACAACAATATGATATCTGGTTTTTGAAAAAAAAAATATAGTGGAATGTTTAACTTCAATAGGAATTAATTTAAAGGATCAATGTTATCCTGTAAATTTATTATCGTTACCATATTTTCACCACTATAAAAGATAAAAAAATATAGGAATACTTGAAAACTTTCATGTTAAAAAAGACTAATAGTCAAGTCTAAATAACCATGTCTTGGAGTGAAAAATCAACACTTTATAGTGGGGTCAATGAACATGATGGCATGCTAGAAAATATGTATTTCAACTGAATTATCATATTGGAAAATAAGGTTATGCTGATAATTGACTATAATTTCGAGGTTAAATTATCCTAATTTAAATGATCAATTTAACATATCTTAAAAAATGATGACATCATTCAAGATGACATTTTATGTCATATATTTACTTTACAACATATTTTCATTTAAAATTTTTTAAAAAAAAATTATAAAAATTTTAAGGTATGAGAGGGAACTAAATTTAACATTTATAATACTCTGTGAGTTTATAAAAAACTCTAAATCAATGAGATGTATGAAGAAAATATTCCACAAATGGGTGACTATATTATCATTTGATTCACCATTTTCAAAAGTTCAAAGAATTAAAATAATCAATAAGATATAAAAACTATTATTAATGTGTAATATATATTTAATGAAGAGGAACCTATTATATTAATTGAATATAAGAAAGCATCCATTAATGGTGATGTTAAGGGGTTCACTCTTCCGAAAGGCTCTTATGAAAAAAAAATAGAGGAAAAATTCAATAAAATTTTATAAATAATGAATCGTTCGGTGAAGAAAAAAGGATGAAAGGAAATTGAAATTTAAATATGGATTTACCATATAAAACATAAATTTGACATGTTATACATCCTAAAATAATAGGAAATGAGTATGGGAAGAGGTGGATACTTTCACCATTGTTTTTGAAAAAAATTTACCCCTTTTTTAAACATTTAAAAGAGGTTAAAATGTTTAATAGCATGTTTAAAATGTTAATAAAATTGATTTCTAGTTATAATGGATGATCAGTGTTATGAGTACAATAAGGAATTTATACACCAAGAAGTTAAAATAAAAAAATAGATAAGCTCCATTTATGATTTCAAAACCTCAAGGATTATTAATAATTATTCCAAGGATAAAGTGATTGTATAGAAAAGTTTAAAAGGATACTATCATATTAATAATTGTTTACCTAAAGACGATTTAAAATTTTAATAGGTATAGGTTGTCAAAATTATTAATCTAGAAGTAAATTCACATGAATAATGATTCAAGGTGTATGTGAATGTGTTGGAAACACTATGAGTCCATGGAAAATTATCCACATATGATCAAACTATGTTTTTATGATAATAACCAACTATTTTGGGATCATGGGACATCCTTGAAAATTATAACTAGGACTGTGAAAAAAATAAGCTCCTCTTTAGGGGTAAACCATAAAATATGATTTATCTTTTCATTACTATATTTAATGATTTTATTTGTTGTTTGGATTAATTCCATTACTAACACCCAAATATATTAATTGATATTCTATAGGAACATCAATGTAAAATAATGGTATATGACATTTGATCTAATGTCCATACACACTACCAAGGAAGGTGATACATTATAAGTGGATGTTTTCAACATTCCCTTAGATTAATGTCCAAAATTTTGAATCCAATGGGTTAATAATTACATAATACTCAAAATAATCTAATTATCTTTTTACACATTCAAAAAAACTATATGTCGTGATAAAATGTTGGAAGATATTTCTAATTTGAAAATTAAGATTATTGAGATAAATGTGTTGATTGTTTCTCAAGGAGGAAAAATAAACATCATGAAATTCCATCTATTTTCAGAAGAACTTTATAATTGTGGGTTAGTAGTGTGAGATTTTGGTTTATGAAAACTTGGTTTAATTTTATTTTCAGGATGAACATGAGCCTGAGTGACTTATTTTTTCTAAAACATAATAACACATCAATGGTACACCGTTAAAAATATTTGGAACTAAAAAATAATTATTGTGAGAAACGAGAATCTAAATTGTATTCTCTTAAAATGGCTTCGAATAAAGAAATGCTAGTTTAGTATAAAAATATCATAGTAAATAATTGCATGGGGCCTGATTTCCCTTACCGGACACCCATTCATTGATTTTTATAATTATTCATAGGGGATTTATTCTATAAGGGATGGTTTTGATATAAGGGATTAAAACATAATGAACAAGTTTATATGATATTACATTAATAATTTTTTAAAAATATACCAAGTTATTATCAGGGATGGTGGGAGATATAAATATTTAACTCATGTGAATACGTGGAAAATGTGTATATATAGATGATATCATGTGACAGATCATTGGTTAAGTGAAATTTTGACCTGGGATAATGAATTTTAGTGAGGGAGAATTTAAAATATGCATCAGGTTAACATTCGGATCCAATAAGTCCTTGTTGCATTAAATTCAATGAATTATTTCTTCAATATTATGCTTTATGAATTATTCAGGAAGAACTTGTTGAGATAGAATTATTTATGAGGATACAAGTTTGTAGTTTGGGGTATGGGGTTTAGCTTATTTTTATCATTTATCATCATTATATTTTCTTTAGATGTTTCTCATTTTAATCATTTTTATAGTTGTATTTTATTTTATATTTCATTAAATTATTAGAATAATATTTTAATTTAATAAATTTTATATGTAAAATCTTTTAAAATACTAATTTCCTTGAAAATAATATTTTAGTTTGGATTTTAGGTACTAAAATAGGAATGTTAATATTTAAGGAATTAAAAATGATGAAATTGTGTTTGTAGAGTTGGATAGATAATAATAATATCCATGGAGTGATTTTTGTGAATGACTAAATGAAATTTAGGGAGTACCTACTCTCTATAAGAGTGTAACATGAGAATAAAGAACCTTCTATATGAATAAATACTATGTAAACATTTATTTTTAAGAGAAAAAGCATCTCACACTACTCCACTATGAATAGACTAATTGTTCTAACATGGAACATCAGGGTGGGTATATGGTAATGGATGAATGATTATGAATAGTGTGGTATTTATCTTCCTATATGAGATAAGACTCTCTCATGTGAGGGAAACACCATTGAATCTTCAAACCGTTCAAGGAAACATAATATGCTAAAATATATTAAATGGTCTATGACAATATATTGAGGGAAAAAACGTAATTTAAATCTCAACTAACGGATAATTTAGCCTGTTATGAACCATTATAAATTATTTTGAACCCTTTAAATGAGTTATCACACATAATTTCTTTTTCATTCACATATTTAAATTTTTTGGGGGTGATTGGGGATTTCATCACAGAGAGTAATGAAATTAGATCGATCCCACATTTTTTATTCATGTTCTATTTTATAACGATTTTATCAAAATTTTAAAAAGAATAATTAATTGATAAATAAGGAGTTTGATGGATATTTGATTCATGGACAATTTACTAGACCATGTACATTGAATCATTAGTGATGTCAAATCATTGTTTTTAGTGAGAACATAATCATATAATTGCAGACTTAATAACTTCTACTATGATATATGAGAAACAATAAGAAGGTTAATTGACATGGTATGATGTCTCAAGGATGATCTCAAAGGTTATCCATGCGAAATATAAAAGTTTACAACACATTTCCATCATAAATTTATATAACCTACTATAAAAAGGATGATTTATATCTCATAATTACCCTCATAGAACTTATAGATTCAATATTCTTATATTATTTTGATAACTTCTTCCTATCCCTATCACTATTAAATAACTAAAAAAACACTTTTAATATAAAAATTGTAATTTTTTTCAAATTATTGCATGGTAACTGTTAACATAATAAATTGTTGCATTGAAGATGTACAAAAGACATGCATAATGTCACATCAGGTTCGAAGCTCTTCTGAACACTAATGGCCTCAATAACCCCCAAAAATCATCAATGGGGTCTATTTTTTATAGATATTCCATAGGGATCTTATACGAAGGTGATCATGAAGAAGGTTGATGATACCCATGTGATCGTGTGTCCTCTCCAGCAAGCACTACTAGCATCCTCCCTCCACTTTTTCAGGAATATATGTCCTCCCCAACATTCCTTTTCCACTATGGTGATCACTATGAACGTACAACCCCCACAGTCACGTTATCATATGTTCTTTATGACATCCTTTCTCTTTGCAGCCATCCCCACGACCCTTCTAACCTATATTTTCAATAAATATATGACCCACCCCTATTCAAAACCATTGTATCCCTAACCTTTCATCCTAAAATATCCCATTACATGAAGATCCTAAGCATAATGGACCCAATAAAGAAATATATTCCCTATGGGTTTTGAGTGTCATGAACCATACCACCACCAAATATTTTAGTTTTATTTATAGAGAAAAAAGGAAAGGCCATGAAGCTTAAAAACTTACAGACATAATTTAGGTGGGTCTAAAGTAATGGAGGCCAAGCACGTCAGCTCAAAAAATGTTACTCTCCTCCAGGGGAAAGGATCCAATGTTGGTAAAACGGAGAAGCCGATCATGATGAGATGCAATAAAGGCATGGAAATCTTCCACAACATTCCCCTCATTCCACGTCTGAATAATAGACATATTCTCTCTTATTAGTTTCTTGCAACATCTGATAGCATAAACGATAGACCAAGGAACCAGATTCTTTTAATGGAGTGCATTAAAAAGGGATGGCGAGTCAGTCTCAATTTCTCTAATAAAAAGGTTCCACTAATTGCATAACAAGAGCCCAAAAGGCATAGAAAGGGTCTCCACCTGGAGTGAATCATCAGGTCCCAAGAAGACAGAGAAGGCTTCCATCACTAATCTATATCTATCTATGATGAAGCCACCCCTATGCATAATTCCCATGCATCACGAGCCATCTGTATTCAACTTGATCCCCAATGGTGGTGCCTTCCATTTAACCCATGCACTGGGGAATGTGGAACTCAAACTGGGTTCCAAATTCAGAGGAAGTATAGAGTCGATTGAAAGAGAAACCTCAATGTCTGTAAACATCTTGAAGAAGTCTAGAATAAAGTTCTGGAATGTGAATAGAAGGTCCAATTTAGTTGGTGATGTGCTGCTATGGTGTACAACATTCCTTGAGGACCAAAGGATCCAGCAACCCGCAGTGAAGATAACCCCTCGTGCCTTCCGTTCTGCACTAGTCTTGTCCAATGACTGGAACCAGTTCCAGAAGAACATGTCAACATTAAAATCCTAATTAGACCAACTTGTGAACTGGAGAAACACACTCCAAATGTACTTAGCCCATTCGTTGTTAAAGAAAATATGCATTGTAGATTCATACTATGCCTCTCGACAGAATAAGAACTTGGAATCCAAGTTAGCACCTCTCCACTAAACATTATCATCAGTGGGAAATGCTACATTTCGAACTCGCTATACAGGGAACATATATTTAGAGGGGAGACTCTTACACCACAAAATTTATCCCCATCAGTCCTGAGGCAAGCAGTAGATTGAATTTTAAGGAAGTCCCTGATAGAGAATGCACCTGAGGTTGAACCAGTGAACACCAACTAGTCCGAGTCATTAGAAAGTGAAATGCTATCAAAGAGATTCATATGTTCAACATTGAGAGTTGTCCGAATGAGAAGTCCATAGTCACTAGATTCCCTAAAAGAGATGTTTGGGGTGGGGCATAAAAGAAATCCCAAAATATTCCCTGACAAATTATTGTGCCAGTAGCTAATGCTCCCTTTACCCACAATCCACCAGGTGTGTACCTGAAAAAGAGGGATGTAAGGAAGGATCCGATTGTAGATTTTGGAATGTTTACATCTAGTAGATTTTTTCACAAGACCATAATTAATT
Organism: Viscum album; assembly: GCA_963277665.1. Classification (NCBI taxonomy): domain Eukaryota; kingdom Viridiplantae; phylum Streptophyta; class Magnoliopsida; order Santalales; family Viscaceae; genus Viscum; species Viscum album. The sequence goes on along the minus strand of OY728155.1, from coordinate 678,346,748 downwards.
TTTATATGCTTTCCCCATAACAAATTTTCCTCCAACACCTCCCATGACAACTTGGCATGAAATCCACATATAAATTCAGAGACACTCATCATATTGAGACACATTTCCACCGCAGGCTGGGCCATATTCTTCCAAGATTCCCAATGAAATTTTTGTTTTTGACACCCACCCCACAAGAATTATTGCAAGGTAGATTCAATGGTGGATACCACTTTTTTCGGGACCTTGATTGTAGACAGAATACACATGGGAATTGAAGATAAGAAAGAGTTGATCAGCGTGATTCTCCCACCAAAGGATAACATCCTATTCTTCCAGTTGATCAATCAACCATTGATTTTATCCAAGACCAAATCGACCTGTATAATAGAGATGAAATTAGGGGAAACTGGAGCACCAAGATAAGTCATAGGGAAGGTGCCTTGGGGCATGACAAGGTTAGACTCTAGATATCTTAACCAACTTTACAAGAATTTGGATAGAGGAAGGAAGAGAATCTTATCCCAGTTAACCACTTGACCACTCCATCTAAAATAGATATTGAGGGCCTCATTAACCCCCTGAAATGATCTCTGACTTCCATTAAAAAAAATAATTTCCCCTTCAACAAACATCAAGTGAGATACATGCCCATAGGAAAGCTTGTTTCAATAAGAAGTTATTTTCCCAAGAGAGATACAATGACTAAGGTACCGGCTAAGGAAATCTTGGGAAATGATTAAAATATAGGGTGAAAGAGGATCCCCTTGCCTCAGACCATTCATAGAATTGAAAAATAAAAATTGCTTACCCATGAATGAGATGGACTTCCAGGATGAACTAAAGAAGCGAAAAATAAGGTCAATGACCCATGCACAATGGTGTCCTATTGAGAATGCTCCATTCCACAATATCATAAGCTTTACTCATATCAAGTTGAATAGCCACATTTCTAGCTGGATATTTTAAGTTGATGTCACTAATAATTTCATAGGCCATGGAAATAGCCCCTTGGATGGATCATCCTTTTACAAAACAATGTTGCTAAGAGGCTATCCATCTCGAAAGAGAGGCATACAATCTTGAGTTCAGAATGATAGCCAAAACATTATATGGAATGTTACATAGAATAATATGCCAGTACTGATTCAGAGAAGAGGGGTATTGGACTTTGGTAACAAGAACCAATCTAGTTCCAACCGCCACCCGGGGATGGTTCCCTCCTTGAAATATGCCTTGGACAACCCCGATGAGGTGTACTTTCACGGTATCCCAAAACTCTATAAAAGGAGCTCAAAAAATAATCCGGTCTATGGGAACTAACAGGGTTAATGAACTAGACAACCTTCCTAATTTCATCCTCATCTGGTAAGGCTTGGTGAAAATCATTATCAGTCTCTAACACCAAGCGAGGAATCGTGTCAAATAGGGTTGAAGAGCCCCTCAGATATCCACCTACCAGGAGAGGGATTAGATCATCCAATATAGACCTCAAGATAGAATCATCCAGTCACCCAATCATGTCTTTATCACTTGAGTAGGATCCATCCTCCAATAAAAAATTGGGGTAGTTCGTTCTACATTTTTCCTTTATACAGGCATGAAAATAGGATGTATTAAAGTAGCCTTTGCAAAGCCACTTGGTCTGTGCCTCCCCTCCATCGCATCATGAACCATCATTTCCAGTGTTATCCATGGCCCTAACATTTAGGGATGTCCATCATGAAGGAAATTATCCTTCTATAAGGAGGGATCCCCTTCGGATCACTTGAGTATCCATGAAGGTTTAAGCATTCACAGAGAACTCACTATATAATAATATTTTTTCTATGTTAAATACCTGTTTTTTGAAAACTCTTCCATCATGAAGCTCCATTCCTTTAATAATTACTCTCCCTTCATAGTGATTTTTTATTTTTTGAAGATCCTCTTGGAGAGTCCCTTGAATCCGCAAACCCTTTCCCACACTTACCTAAAAGATTTTACGAAGTGATTTTGGTGTCCCATGTGTGGTGTTTCATGTTTCATTTCCTTACCTGATGATTTTTTAAATTGGTAAGACAAAAACTATTGCTTCATCTCATAGCTACACTATCGTAGAATTCCCAATACAACACTTTTCTACCTCACTCCTTTCAGGAATTTCTTATTCCTTCCCTTCCACATGTTTGTGTTGGTAGAAGTTATTTAAGTCCATGGAATGTGGAGTGAGTCCTCATCATCTAAGATGGAGGATTTTAAACATCTGAGAACCCATGAAGTCAACACATGACATTGACCTATAGGTTCATGAATGTGTTACATGTCTAAAACGATTAAAGTGGGATGAAACTAGGGTCTTTTTGCTTCCTATTTTCGCAATCCACACTCTCTATAACTTTGGGTTTTGTTTCAATGTGTGCCTCAGGTAGTATCTATGTATGCCAAGAACAACCTCTGCATCCTTCCCTCTAGGAGTAAGTCCAAATATTCATCTCCATGAGGCACAATAAAAGTGTAAACTTCAAACCACCACTTGTGGCCACATTTTTTGCGACACAGTTGTCAGTTCTATTGTTACCTCATTTTTCTCATACAGAGTATGAATCACATGGCCTTAGAGTGACAGTGTCCATGAAATCCTTTTTGGGACTCTTACAACATGTAATCCCTAGAATTATTTTAGGATTCTAGACATGCATAATCCACATTTACCTCTCCTCCAAACTACGTGGACTTTGATCTCTACCATTTAATCAGGGTACGTAGGAAGATTCTATGAGGTTCAAGACCCTCACTCTCTAAAATGCATTTGTTTTGAATATTTCATGTCAGTTCACTCATCATGAAAATTTTAAACCACACACTCTGAACTAAATGGATTTTGGTACCTTTTGGGAATGTATGAGGCCTCTCGTTGGATCATTCCTATCCTATGGAAAACTCTAGGGCTCCCTCCTAGATATGTAACCGTCTTATGTGACATCTTCCCGTTTTGGCACACATCTCCTATGTCCACACCTAGAGGTGTTTTGATCCATACTCTTGGGTAAATAACCATGAAGAATCCCCACACATCACCATACTACTCCAACAAAGAGTTCCCCTCTTTAGAAGAACCACTAACTATTCATAATCCCTTGGGGATACTCCAGGTCAGATTATTTTGTGCACACCCTGATTATATCCCCCATCCTAATCTATGTGCAGATTGATATATTCCATTCGAATAGGGTACGTAGGATGCTTCCATGAGGTTCAATCTTATATCATAGTTCCCATCCTAATATATCCTTTGAGTATTTTTGTCTCAAGAAGATCAGGCCACTACCCATAGGTTATAAATCCCTTTAGTCCCAATCCATTTTCTCTATTCTCACAAGCTACCTCATTAGCTGTCCCTTCACCACTACAAACTACATGAACTATGATTTCTATCCACGAGATACGTAGGAAGCCCCCCTACATGTTAAATGAAACATCACCACCTTCACATCACTTCCGCATCATTCATCCTCATCCCTTGACACTTCACTTATATCCATCATGATTGTTTCTATGCTGCCACATCCATGTGAACACATGTCATCCACATGGGAATCTGACCATGCATATTCCCCACATATCATATCCATCAAACCAAGAGTTACCCTCTTGGGAAGGGATGTTTACTCTATGTATGTACAAAATCACCCCTTAAGTATATGTGGGTTTTGATCCCTGTATTCTAATCAAGGTGCATATGAATCCTCCTACTAGACCACTCCCAACCAATGGTAAACCTTGGTGTTCTCTTTTTTTATGCTATGCCTCCCTGATTCTTCTTTTGTGATATCCAGATCGGCCTTTAACTTGTGAAAAGTTACATATTTAGGATAAATAAACTGGGTCCCTATTTATTAGGAGTTATGATCCATCCATTTGATAAACCCTCTAGGAGATCCCTCCAAGGGATATACCAATCTAATCCACTTACATAAGTGTTCGGATCAGTCTAATTCTTATATTTTAGATATAAAACTCATGCAATGCCCCATATAAAACATGGGAAGATGTGGAAAACCTCAGAGGTATGGTTTGGGAATAATATACCCCATGATCGATGTGGGAAGCCACCGGTTTCCATGCCATTATGAATCCCTCTATTGGGGAAGAATATAGGTGGTATAGTGTTTCAGAATATGAACATTCCATCGTTGCCAAGTGAGAATACTATACTAACTGATTGTTTTTCCAATGAATTGACCCTCTGTAATTTCATTATAGATGTAGTGCAATTAACCTAAATCCAGAATGACATGGAATAATGAAGTGTTTCATGAACAAAATCTTAATCTCAAAAAAGACCATGACTAGCTGATGAGTTTCATGTGGGAATCCACAAAATGATAGAATGGCATCCCATCATCCCATTTTGATGAAGGAGAAAACATCGATGTATTAATGATGAATGAAGCCTGACTTTGGAAAGTGGTAATGCATTGATACTGTCAGCGCATCACCATGATGACACACACCCCAGTGGAATGTTTTAGAAGCATGAATGGTGACCCAGATGTGAATCATTTCTGTTTCATCCATGGGGATTACCAGCACTCACAACATTGATAGATGAGCATGTCACATGATCCATCTATCTACTGATAGGTCCTTCCATGAAAATAGTGGGTCAGGCATGAATTTCAATTGAATTTGGGGTTCTTAATCACTAGGCATTCATATTTATGGCACTTTTATAGTGGATATTTCTCTCCATATCTAGAAGACTAAACAATACTAGGGTATCCAACATTTATTTTCAAATATTTGTACTTATGAATGAATATTTCTTCCTTATTAGACCCATGATATAGTTACAGGAAACCATGAACCCATGCCCATAGATGTATGGGTAGGAGGAATGATACTGCAGAATTTCTCCCCGGCTCCACCATCACCAAGACATCATCTACTACCGCAACTATTGTCACCCACACCTAGTCTCACTATCTTAAACTATTCAAAGGTTGGAGATGGATAGTCTTTTTCTATGCTATGAAAAATAGGGGTTAATTCCCATGTGGGATATGGCCTATTAGGACATGTAGTCTCTTGTGTGGGATCATCACCCCCACCCCAAGGGACATCTAGGGAGCCATTACACCCCACTCCAACATCCAACTATTTTGGGTGCCTCTCCTTGGAAAACTTCCACGACCATATTTGATATGACAAAAAGGTATGGGAAGTCAAAGTCAACCTATAATTATCATCCTCCCAGGAGCAGTTATTGAGGGCTCCCACCAGGCCCTGCCAACACCACTAATTATCTTTCCTTTAATCCAGGGAGAAGATGGTTTACATAGCTACGCCATCGAATCTGACATCGATGACCTGAAATAAAAATCGGTCACAAGCTCAAGATCACACACATCTGGGAGCATCTCCTTTAACATATTTAGTGGACCTTTCCACCACTGATGTATACTACTAGTACCTTATTATGAAATAGTTGGTGATCTTCTATGCTTGACTGAGATCGTGACCCTAGCCACCCTGTGGAAAAACTGGGATGGATCTTCTGGTTAACTGCACGAATAGAATCCATCATGGACTAAACCATGGTGATGAGATTCAGTATGTAGGTTCTCTTTATACCATTGTTATCCCTAGAGAAGGACCTACATGCTCCAACACTCAGTATAGTGTTCCTCCAGATTTTACTAGAATTAGGAAGACCAGAGGTCCTCCCCATTCCTGTTATCTCAAGTATAAATATTTCCCCTAAATCTCAAGTTACCAACATAAAGGCCCTATTTATGTTAGAATCATCCCTAATGAAGGTCCTCCGTGCAGCTGCATCAACCGGAGTGATGGTCCTCCTCACCCACTAAAAAATAGTACATTAAACTGGGTTATTGACATGGGGTTATGAACAAACCCCTCTAAATTCATTTTATGTTACATTAGAGGGGGTTTTTCACAACCCCCACTAATAATAAAATTTATAGGGTGTTATTAAACCCCTCTAAATTCATTTTCTATAAAACTTATAGGGGAATTATGTACAATCCTCATTAATCATCTAATTTGGAGGGGGTTATGGACCCCTATAATTGAAACCCCCTATAATTTGTTAACATTATTTGTTTAATCTCTTCTTGTATTATAGAGGGGGATCAAAACCCACTCTTATATAAATTAAATTATAGGGGGTTTAAATCCCCTTCTAATGTTATAAAATATAGGGGGGTTCAAAACCCTTTATAATGTATTTAATTAGAGGGGGTTACAAATCCCCCCAAATGTCTTAAATTACATAGGGTTTAAAACACATTCTAGTATATTTTAATTATAAGGGGTTCAAAACCCCCTCTAAAATAATAGATCACATGGGGTTGTGAACTCTCCATTAATTTTTTTAAAAGAAACTTCCATAATATATATATATATATGTACATTTAAAACAGAGTATGTACATGTATGTAAATATATTATATAATCGTATTATATAAAATATTTATATGATTGTACTTAATTGTATTTATATTTATATTTATATATTTATAATAATATGTACATTAATATTTATTAATGTGTATAAATTGTATTTCATATAACGTTATGTTTAAATGTGTATATATTTTATTTCAAATAATATTGATTATATATAATAAACATATTAGTCATATATAATATAAAATTGTATTTTATTTAGCATTTTATAAATATTTTTATATATTTTATTTCATAAAATATCAATTATATATAATATAAATATTTGTATAAATTGTATTTAATATAGAAATTATTATACAGTAATTGTATATAATATTATACTGTTTATAGAAGTAAATATATATATTAATGTTACCAATGATAATTATATGTATTGAAATACATTATATAAATATATTTTAAAATACATAAAATAAATATATTAAGTAAATACTTATATATATTTATATTAATTATAAGAAATTTTATATAATATATAAATATGTATTTAATCATATAAATAATTTTCATAAATATATAATATAAATGTATTTTGTATTATATATGTGTGATATAAATCATAAAATAAATTTATATTATTTATAAAACCAATATATAATCTTTATACTTTAAAAAGTAGGCATAATAATAATAATAATCATAATAATAAATATTATTATTATTATCATACACGCACACACATACACCTATATATATGTATATAAAAATAATTAAATAAATGTATATTGTAATTATATTATATCATTAAATATTAAAAAAATACACAAAATAACAAAAATAAGGATAAATGTATTTAAAAATTTATAATCATATATGTAAATATAATTATTTATATATATTATATGAATAAACATATATATAATATATAAATATGTATTTAAGTATATAAATAATTTAAATAAATATATTTATTAATATATAAACATATATATAGTTTATATAAATTTATATATAGATTATTTTTTATATGTATTTAAATATATTATCTAAATAATATTTTTTTAAATTGAAAATCGTATATATATATATATACAAACATATGTAAAAATAATAAATAAAAAATTGGGCGGGTGGTTGGTTGTTCGGGATCTTGGGTGTCCAATTCTGGCGGGTCGTGATTCGAATCTCATAAATCCTTAGATTTATTTTATACACGTTAAAAAGAGGAGGCCCCCTAGGAGACATACAAGGAATTATAGGGGGAAACTGGGGCATGGGAGAGGGGGCAGAGTAGAGGGGCACGAGAAATAGATAACATGAGAGGGGCATAGGAGAGAGGGGGTAGAGTGGGGGAACTGGGGAAGAGGATCATGGGAGAGTGGTGCCAAAGTGGGGGAATTGGGGAGGAGGGGAATGGGAGAGGGACTAGAAGGAGTGGGGGAAGTAAATAGGAGGGGTGCGAGACTAGTTTGGGACGAGAGATGGGGGGACTGGGGACAAAAAACATTAAAAATAGAACCGCCCCTAAAGAAACATCCAGTTGGAGTAGTTTAAACAGCCCATAATTCACTCTATTAGGGGCTATTTTGACTATAACCGCCTATAATATAAGAATATTTCAGTGTATTTAAATCAATATTTGAGGGTGTTCAAACCCCCTCTAATTTATCTACCACCGAATCCCCCGTGATTTTACCAATGGTTCTTCAAAACTGCCACTACTGATAGTAGGCGGGCACAATAGCGATGGGTCCCCACAACAACCATTAATGTCTTCAGAAGGGGTTATAACCCCTTTTATAGTCAAAAATTACCCCTCTAATGTAGCCATTTTATTGTGGTGACCCTGTTACCTATCACCCTAGAGGACCTCCCATCCTTTAAGCCAGCTCTAGTGGATTTCCTCCCAACTCCATTAGTTTGTACCATAGAGGTCCTCCCCTTGTGATAGGAAACATACATTGGGGTCCTTCTTGCTCCAAAATAAACCCACATGGATGTCCTACCAATTTCAATGATTTACCCCACCCTAAAGAACAATCTCGAGTATGAAGTAAGAACCTTCTCCATCGGAGAAAGGACTCTAGAAAATGGTATATCATCGTCAACATTGTCCATTTTCAGATCTGGAAGCGGGGTATGAATTAATGATTGAACCATTACCGAGATCCACTGCACGAGGATCTAGGACAAGAACTCGATGTGTGAGATTCATCTTCCTAGAAAGCGATACGCACCAGATCCCAAAATCCCTTCATAGGTACATACATGAGGTGAAGGATGTAGCTCCCTTACAAGGTCTTGTTAAGTAGTCCTGTGTAACATCCCCGAGATCATTCTCTACCTTGACATGAGATCACCGAGAGTTGTTCTATGGTGCTATAGTTATTGAGAACTATCTATATCCACCACCAATATCCACTACCTTCAAGTAGGAAGTGGTGGTTGACACCACATCCTATAAGGTTGTGATGATGTGGTACATACTGTTACCTGTAGACAACCCACTATGTCATGGCATATCAGCTCGTGTTACATTCTCTCTACCGACTATTTAACCATGAAAGTGGTCCACATCAGTACTATTTCCAGTTCCCCAACCACCCCTAGATGATGAATGGGGTGACCAAGATCCATAAATCGATGCTGACTGAAGATGTATGTGGGACATTATGACATTCAACTAGTTATTTGCTATTTTCTAGCTAATTGAGAATCTATAATTCTACATTCCGGATTCACCCACCTAAAACGATGTCATGTACATTGTGAGACTATCTAGGTGATGCATTACAGGATATGGAACAATACGTCGATGTATTTTTAGAGTTTGGAGCACGTTGATGACATTGTCCAGTAATGTCGTATGGTTGACATAGACATGATTCTTGTATCTCAGTACCCTATACTGTCTGAATACCTCTAAATTTTTGATTAGAGGTGCATTAACATCTTTCATGTCCCCCATAAAATCATCAATAGAGGAATATATGTAGACAGAGATCCAGGGATGGGGAATGTATGATTCTCTGTAATTCATCCTGTTCCTGTGACATTTGTAACATATCGGTGACATCAAGGATATGCTGACAGGAATATTCGCGGTGAATAGGAATGATCTCAACACACATAAGTAGAATGTTACCGAAGTAGTATCCAATGATAATGAATTTCCCCATAGGAAATCACAATATCCACTGGACACCATGAGCATTGTTAGTAGCAAGTAAATGTAGATTGTTGGACTTACAGATCCCTCTGATAAATTACCCCTAGGTCAAGACCCCACATGGGTAAGTAACCACATAAAGAAAATAAGTGGTCTGACCCATCTGGTTCAGTGAAGCATACAGAGATCGACCCCACTGTGGATGTTTTTCATTAGTATATTTTCCAATAGTGATGGGTCATCGATGAGATCAATTCCATACATATTATAGGAGGTCTTCAAGATTATGTTGTTCCTCGATATGATCCCACCCCCCTCCACTTGGGCTGAAAGGGAATCTATATACCCTCATGTAATTGTTTCCCCTATTAATATAGGAAACTCTTCTCTCCTTGATAGGTTATAAGTTGTACTATATGTAAAATAGTCGTTGTATGAATCATCGAACCTGCCTAAACTATGTGAGAACCATCCTCGAGACCCATCTCAGTTCGCTCCCCCAACTTCTCATCAGGTTCTTCCTCTAGTGGTGCCTTAGATTCCTCCAGCTTCTCTACAGGCCACTCAAGTCACTCCATGAGTCATTGGGCCTACCTTTCATGTTGACAACCCAACCAATGATCTATTGGTATGGAATCCCATCCATGAAAATAATCATAACCAGGATGATCTGATGGCCACTCTCATTTCCCACCACGAGGCTCTTAAAAAACTGACACATGGCTATCACACCTAGTGGATATATGTATCTTTCATTGGTAGATGATATATTGGAATCCCCATTTTCTAGGAACCCCACATTCATTGATTTCAACCAGATGGGTATTCCGCTACAGCAGATGGCCAACTTCATCTCAAGATGTGAACCCATACAATGAACTCCGGCACAGTAGGAATCCTCTAAGCTCTAGTATTTGGTATAGACAATGAAAGGGAATGAATTTTTATCATACAACCAGCTACCCATTGAGTCCATTTTTGGTTTGGTGGATCATTATAATAAATTTATTTTTTAGTTACACTACACCACTCACAAGAGCGCTATTGATGATTTATTCATGTGAAAATAGCAATCATGTGATCAAGTCATAGACTTCGTCTCCATGTGAAAAGGCCTCATTTATTCACTCGATATGCCGATGACTCGAGAAAAGATGTATAAAATGTTCATGTGGAATTCAAAGATGGAATTGAAGACAAACCCCATCAATTATAAAATCCCAGGTGGATTTAGAGATTTATCTAAGAAGGATAAACACCTAGAGGAAACCATATAGTAGGATAAACTTGCAGTCATGTTTCCTCCCACAAATCTTGCAAGAAGATCCTACAAGGCTGAGAATATAGTAATATCACATGTAGATCCCCCAAGGCCTCTAGAGTTGTTACTATAAAAGTTGTGTCCATATAATCATCAAGGGCCACAACCTCAGGCCCTGCATCACCCACCCTAGAATCGGTAGGAACCATCTTGTTATGAACCACCATATCCCAAGACATATAATCTGGTTCAAACTCCTTGGTAGGCTCCAACCCCCTATCATGTTCTAGCTCATAGAATTCCTTTCTCAAACAGGGGAAACCAAACCAAGTAATTTGAAGATTATTAGGTCCCCGTTTTTTTAAAGTTCCTTGAATAAAAGAATCCTAACGTTTCCAGGATACAGGAGGACCTAAGAGGCCAATCTCACAGATTTCCACAACTATAACACTTATCACCGATTCCTTGGGTATACTATCAATATGAGTTATGTGCTCAAGGACTGGATATAGGACTAGGTAAAAAAAATGTATTCAGATTGGACCCTTCTCCAACATAGGTAGTGTGCATCTCATAAATGCTTAACAATGGTAGTGAAGGTGAATGGAATCAGGTTTCTAGCTACAGGTCCCAAAATTATGATGATTGGTTTCACTGTAGAGTAGCTACTCACACTGATAGTGTCATTCATTAACATTTTGATCAGACCTATACTTTTAAAGTATATGTTATTCCTCCAGCTACCTCTTCTACATCACCATCTAAACCGTCTCCTTCTTATAAGGGTATTCACTAATGATGAAAGGGGAAACAAATCCCCCAACTAGTGGGAATTATAGTTCACACTCTCTGAGACTTCATTCCCCCAGAAAGGATATTCACAACTAGGATACTCCAAATGATGGAGGATTCCACAAGTGATGTTCAAGAGTATGACTTAGTGAATACCGTTGAACTATTAGACCATTAAATGGTTGCTCGCGATGAGAAACACCATGATAGTCCTCCTAATGTACACATAAGATTTTATCATCAATGTAGTTGTGTCTATGTGAACAATCAGAATGCTCTAGAAAGTGATTCTATCCATGATATACATGTACCTAAGACTAGATAGTAGGTTCAATACAGACCTCAACATGCCTCACCCTCTCATCATGTCTCATTGGCTTTTATCCCACCGATGTTCATCCTAGTCTATCCAAAAGAGCCACGAGGACTACACTATAACCAGTCGTGCTCAGCTGTGGATGGACTATAACCATCTTCTACTCAGGTGATAGTATTTTTTCATGGTTTATCTAGTGAGTAGTTGGATACCCCCAGCACTATCTTTAATATACAAGTTTAATATGAAGTTATTGTCATCCATCCATCCATAGAGAAACCTATTACTGGTAAAAATTTGTTCAGTATAATAAAATAATGACATGATTATGAACCATTCTAGAATTCCTATAAAGCTATTAATCGTAGAGACTCTCCTCCAGTAATAAAATATATACAAGTCCCTCAAAAAACTGTTAAAATTCCCCCTCCAGTGTGAAATAGTTTTAATATCCATAGAACCCTTCCACATGGAGGATGTGGAGAATATAGAAATAAAATATACCATATTGTTCTCTGGAGAAGATGAAATCTATATAGTGAAGGGACACAGGCGCTCGATGTACCATTATATACATTTTAATGGTGTGTATGTCCTCCACTGTCTTATCTAAAATGGTTTTCAAATCAATATCATCCCAACATGGATGCTCTATAATATATGACTGACTAAAGTAGATCGCAGTCCCTCTGATATGAATGATTAATGTTATGACATGATATAGGAAAGGCGGTATTGCATGATTGTCTTGAAAACCCAGTTTAGTGTCCGAATTTGTAGCTATGAATTTGTGGTTGTCTCATAAGGCACCACCTATAATGAATTGATGGGTAGGACCTGGCTCAATTTCCATACAATAGTTCCCTCCTCATATCATTAATTCTTCATTTACTCCATTAATGGTCAAGTGGGCATGCTCCAAGCTGATGCATCTCCCTTTTCCTCGTTTGAGGCACACTATTTAGGCGTCGACTATTACAAGAAAAAATAAAAATGGGATCAAACTAATGATGTTAATCACACTACCATTGTAGCGGACCCATGGTAAGTGTAGGATGATATTTTTATCCACCCGATTCACCAGTTGGAGGCCATAATCCCGAATATGGGACACTTTTTCATTATCACTGAGAAAATGTGGAGGCTTATTCATAATTAAATGGAATGTGGGATGCTAATATCATAATCGTAAATGAATTAGACTAGAGTGATTCCATATCCCCTTACCCCTATAACGTATTAAGACATTTTCCCCATGGTAACAACAATACACCACACATGCTTATTTTACCAGGTCGGTTTGAACCAAATCAAGCTAACAGGCCACTAATTATCTAATATTATCAAGCAAGGACCCTTAGTTATAAGGCCTAATGGAATTAGTTAGACAAATTTCATTTCCATGGAATTAATAATACACGAGTCTCCCAATGATAATTCCACCACCACTCAGACCGATACCAGTATTCTTCTAGGATCATCTATCATAAAATAATTTCATCCTACCAATGATCCTCTCACCACAAATGATGAATAAGATTTAGAAGATTCCGCCCCCCCCCCCACCCAGTAGAAGAATGCATCTCCACCACCATCTATGAGTTGGTAAAGGTGAACCTCAGTGTCGAGGCAGACCCAAGGCAAAAAATGTTCTCCACAAGTAAGCATGATGTGGAAAAATAATAGTGTGCTGATTTTCTAAAGAAACATGATAATGTCATTTATTGGAGTTATAATAATATTCCATGACTAGATCATCATGTAATCATCAACTGTCTTGTTATCTCAGTAAGCCATCACGGGTTCAAACAACCTCCATGTAAGAAGCACCCCTCTCACAATGCCCCGGTCGAGGAAGATGTTGAGAAGCTCATCAAAGCCAAATTCAACAAGGAAGTATATTACCCAAGATGGTTGGCCAATATTGTTCTTGTTAAGAAGTAGAATAGATAGAATTTTGTTTTCATTGAAATTCTGTGTGTCAAACATCACTGTATGAAAGATGATTTTTCCATTCCAATGACATATATATTGATCATCACCAATTCCAGATTACATGCTCTCTACTTCATGCATAAATATTCCAAATATAATCAAATATGGATAGACCCAATGGATGATGATTTTATTCCATTCAGGGTACCACAAAGAACCATATACTATCAGGTAAAGCCTTTCAGTCTGATGAATTATCTAGCTATTTATCATAATGTTATGCACAACATATTGAAACTGATCATTGGGATGTTGGTGGAATTTTACATGGACGATTTGGTGATCAAATCCTACCATTATTAGGACCATCTAAGAGTTATTGAGAAAAGTGTTTGACATTCTCTGGTCCCACCATATGAAGATGAATCCATGGAGGTATGCTTGGAAGGTCACCTCTAGGTATTTTATCGTATTTCTTTCTAGATACACATTCATTGAGATCCATCCAGATAAGATCAATGCTGTCAGTCAGATGCTCCCTCCAAGCATCCATCTGGATCTCTAATGTTTTTCTAGAAACTTAGCCTAAATACACTGATTTGTTGTGAATTTAGATAAAACGTTTAAGCCCCTTTCCAGACACATGTAGATGGTTCCATCTGCCAATGAGATTAATATTTGCAGAACACTGTTGAGGAAATCAAGAAGTACCTAATATAGAATCTCTCTCTGCTACCTCCCATCTCAAAAAATCCTACAGTATTCAATAATAATACATTTTAATGATCCCTCAGAGCCATTTACTCTAAGAAGAACAATGAATGGATATAGAATAGTTTGTACTATCTCATCTTTAGGCCCCTTGACACTGAGAGAATATACTCATCTATCAAGAACAGCTTCCCCGCACAAGTTTTTAATGTGTAGAAATAGTGGAATTACTTATAGCATCATGAGATACAGATGGGGTCCTATGTGGAAAATGTAATTTGTATTCTAAAACATCCCATGTTGATAGGTTGTCTAGATCGGTGGGAAGTGATCCTTTAAAATATTTACATCATGTTTGTTCTGTAGAAATATTTCAAGAGTCCGACATTAGTATATTTTCTATCCACATATCCAACCCCTATAGAGAAGTCCCTAGATCATGATTTTCAAGAAGATTCCATCCTCTCAATGGATCAAGCCATGCCATTTTAGAATATTGAATTTTATAGTTCCCCACAGAGCCCCATCGATAAGAGAATTAATGATCATAGACTCGTGAAGGTAGGTTTGGATATACTCTTCATCATGCCCACACAAGATATTTTTCCCTATTTAGTTTTTTTTCAGAAGGTTGTACCAAAAATGATGTGGAGTATAATGTTATGATTTTTGTTCTTTATTTTCCCCTAAATATTGATATTTCCCACATACAAGTAAAGGGGGACTATAGGCTGGTCATCATGAAGATCAACGACGACTGTGTCGTTAAGAACCCTTACCTTGCACCCCTATTAGATTTATCTCGCCAGCTGATGGCCCAGTTCCCTTATTTCATAGAAACCACTCATGATCTTTGGTCAATAAATAGTTTATATGATTTCTTGGACCACCTTTCCACATCTCTTAAAGTTCCTTACTAAGACGATATGATTTTATTGGTGTTGCATTGAAGGGCCATCACACTTGTCACTCTGAACGATGATGATATCTTATAGGTAAGAAATCTTAATGCTAACACTTCTACACCATGATCTACAGTTCCCCTACCATAGTATAAGATAAGATTAATTGAAAAACTTATTTTATAGAGTACATCCATGATGGAAATATCCCAATAGATAGATCCTATCATTCGAGAATCTATCGATGTACAATGTAGTTTACCCCCCTTAGAGTGCTCCTAAACTTGATTAGATCCACTACAGAAATGGACTTGATGGATTTATCCTACCTATCATTCAATGAGACATGATTCCATGGGTTATGTTAGATTTACATGTAGGTTCATGTGGAGCGCATCAGTCCGAGTCTAAACACTCCCACTAGATCCAAAGGATGGGCTACTTCTACCCTACCATGGTTAATGGCTGTATTGATTTTTACATGAGTTTCCAACCCTATTTGATATATTACAATTTTTCTTCATTGGAATCCATAGAATCTTTATACAACAAAGTACTATTGGACCTTTTTGGTTCTGGGAATCGATATCATGGGACCATATCTACCACTAACAGCTCACAGGTGCATGTTCATTCTGACTTTCAAAGATTTCATCTCCAAGTGGGTAGAATAAATTCTTCCCAATTGATTCAAGGATCATTCTATCATTTATATTATGAGATCTAACATCATCCATCTGTTTAAATTCCCTCATTCAATGCTCACTAATAACTACATGAATTTCTAAATTGCGGAGTTAAATAAATTATACGCCAAGTACATCATCCTTCCTAAACATACATATCTCTACCATGCACAAAAAATGGGAAGATCAAGCATTAAAATAGACCATAACTAACATTTTTCCAAAAAAATGGCTGGTTAGAACAAGAGTAGTTTGCTGCAAAACCCCCAACACAGTTTGGGATTACAGGATGATAGTTCAAAATTACAGCCAGGTGACCACAAATTACTTAGTGTATGGAACAAAAGTAGTTTTACCCATCATGAATCTATATTCATAACTCTTTAGAGTCTTCTACTATAAAGATATATTATACAGAGTATTCCTGTTTAGTATAGATGATCAATATGTCATCGATGAGAATTGGTTTTTGGCCTTGGAAAATCTGGAGAGGAACTGTTAGGTCCACAAGGCTGAATACCCTGAGAGGGGGGTGAATCAGGGTTTGAATAATTTTAAAATTAACACCCATTCTGATATTATTTCTCTATTAAGAAAAACACTCTTCTCTCTCTTTCCTTTTGCACAATGTAAAAATAAATTAAATCAAGCATAGGACACAACAATTTTTACTTGGTCCACCCTCACTGGGATACATCCAAGGAGCATACGCCGAAAAGTTGTCGGTCGTACCAAATTACACTAAAATTCACTAGTTGTGGATACAAGGTTCGGGTATAGTCACTCTGTCCCAGTATCACTACCTTTACATGATTTAGGGTCAGACCACTGCTTTCCCAAGGGTCACTCCCTGTTTCTCTCTTTCTGGATCACTGCTGGTGGAGAGGATCACCATCTTCCTCTTCCATTGCTCACTATTCTGGAAAGGATCCACTCACAGTTTATAGACCTGCAGGTCTCTTCATTTGAATGAAAGAATTAATCTTCTGTTGTATGTGGATGCTCTGTTGAAGTCCAACTTTCACCCGTAGATGAATATCTCTTTGCACCAAAGGTATTGGGCAATCCCCAAGCTTCCACGCAGCCCTGAATCACTTCCAGAAATCAATCTTAATTGGAGCCCTTCTCTAAGGTGGCGTGCAAGTCTCGACGCGCAAGTCAACACAGTCGCACATGTATTTCTTAACACTTGCGTGACTCAAGCTTAAGCTTCTCCAAACATGCACGACACACTTCCCTTTACACCCAAACCAACATTGGCGCGCAACAACCAACTTTCACGCTTCTTCAAAACTGGCGCACAAGTCTTACTTGCGCGACCACACACCACTTGCGTGACTTCAACAACTGTGCGATGAGAGATCTTATTTTTATATGTATTGAACTCTATGAGAAATGAGGATGGGTGGTCCAGTATTTATAGGCATTTGATCCACCTACGCGACGGCGTGCAAGTCTCGGCGTGCAGCTTAACTACCCTAGCCTCTATCGCGCTACTCACTTGCGCAACCAAACCAATACTTGTGCGACCCACCTTCCTTTTCCGTATTTTGAAGTTCTAATCTCGAAAAACAATAGGCGCACAAGTTCCCAAGCTTCGAAGGAATCGACGTGCAAGTCTCTTCATGGCGCGCAAGTCACCCGCGCGACATGAACAATACTTCTGTGACACTTATCCCTTTGCTATATTTTGATGATCTGATCTTGAAAAACATATGGTGTGCAAGTTTTCAAGCCTTCTTGTACACATAGTGCAAGTCCCTTTTCCAAAAACCACTTTTCTTCATTTGATGATTTTCAGGCCCAAAAATTTGGCAAACACTGGAAAACAACGTCACCATGCATCTGTTCTTTTTGTACCACCTCCAGATCATCCATTCCTTTGTCGAAGTTCTTAAATCAAACGTTGATCGTTGACCACAACTCTTGAACTCGACATTCCACCATGAAATCCCCTTTGTAAAAAAATTTTAATGTCATGGTTTTCATTGTCAACAATCATATTACTGATATCCACTTTGTCAACAAACACAATCACCTCAAAAATTCTTCAATGATGCCTTGAGGGATTTTTGCCCAATAATATCCCCCTTTGGGTCTGTTGACAACTCTTCTATAAAAGGATACATCGTTGATTTTTCATCCACCATTCGCCTTTTCCGATTCTGATCGTGAAAAAGGATTTACTCAACACATACTCTAAGCCCACATGAGCAATTCTCGGCATGAGAAACAAGAGTAAATGAAAAGTTCATCAATGAATCACTTCATCTCTAACATCCACTATTGAAACCAAACTGATACCAATTGTCACCAAACTGATAACAATTGTTGGAAATCTTCTTACCACATTTCAACATCTATCTTTTTCTTTTATCACGATCCTCATCTGTCATGATATCTATTCTTTGATCAATCACTTCTAGCGTCGTCAAATTTTATACGCTCCCCCTTTCTGTTCACATCTTCAACCCTTGTCAGCTTCAAAACCTCTTTATCCCTATTTCATGTGTTGTCCAAGATAAGCTCTGGCTAAGCACGTTCAACAAGCTTCAGCTCCCCCTATCTGGCTCCTCCACCTGTCAGCTTCTCCCTATATCATTCATGATTTATCTAATATCCATGTTGTCTCCCCCTTGAACAATCACTATTTTATACCCCTTTGTCAACGAACCCAAAGGTCACTCCATTTAAGTCTGAAACAAAGTAGAAAACACATCAGAACATTAGGTAAAAACACACATCATACCTCACGGAGAGGGGGTGGTTCAATATCCACACTATTTCAAGTGTGGGGAATCGACTGAACTCCCAGAGCCAGTCGATGCCTTTCAATTTCTTCCTTGGGTAAGGCCTTTGTCAAAATGTCTGCAAACTGTAGTTTTGGAGGCACGTAATCTATCTTCATGATCCCCTTATCAACTTTCTCCTTGATAAAATGATACCTTATCTCAATGTGCTTTGTACTTGAGTGATTGACGGGATTTTTGCTAAGATTTATCGAATCTGAGTTATCACACTGGATTCTGATCGGAGACTTCACTTCAACTCCCATATCTTCAAGTTGCTGCTTTATCCACAATAACTGTGTGCATGCTTGAGTGGCCGCAATATAATCATCTTCTCTGGTGATTAAGGAAATGGATTCTTGATTCTTGATAAGACAAGAAATACACAATCGACTAAGATAGAATGCACCACCTGATGTTGATTTTCTATCACTCACTGAACCTGCCCAGTCTACATCAGTATATCCCAAAAACTCTATATATGATTTTTCAGTATAAGTCTAGCCGAGGTCCACTGTTCCCTGGATATACCGAAATATTCTTTTTTACTGCAAGCATGTGGTTTTCCTGGGGACTACACTGATATCTCGCTGATTGGGATGTGGAGAAAAAAATATCAGGACTTGTCACGGTCAAGTACAACAGACTTCCAATAATTTTCCTATATTATGTGATATTAACTACCTTGACATGCTCATCTTTTGATAATTTCATCCAGGTAGAAACCAAAGTCTTTATCTCCATGGATTTCTCCATTACAAACCGTCTGAGAACCTCCTTGGCGTATTTGTATTGAGAAATAAAAGTTCCACTACTTCCTTGTGTCACCTGTAAACCATGAAAAAATGTTAGCTCTCCAATCATTAACATTTCAAACTCATTTTTTATGAATTCAGAAAAATGTATGCACTGAACTTCATCTGATCCGCCAAATATTTTGTCATCGACATAAACCAACTCCATAATCCTTTGATTACTACTGTTGTTGAAGTAGAGGTTGTAATAAACCCCCCACACTAGAAACCAAGCTTCTTCAATTACTAATCAAGCCTTGAGTACCATGCTCTTGGTGCTTGTTTCAGCCCATACAAAGCCTTCTTTAGCCTGAAAACATTGTTATCATCCTCATGAATGAGAAAAACATCTAGCTTCTCAATATACACCTCCTCTTCCAGAACTCCAATCAAGAATATGGATTTAAAATCCATTTGGAACACTTTGAACTTCCTTTGCACTACTATGGCAAAAAATAATCTGATTGTCTCCAGCCTTGCTACCAGTTCAAATGTCTCATCATCGTGTATTCCCTCTATCTGGGGGTATCCCTTTCACACTAGCTATGCTTTGATACAAATTATTGTGCCATATTCATTCATCTTGATGCGATAGATCCATTTAGTCCTGATGACATTCTTGTTTGTTGGCCTCGAAACTATTTCCCATGTCTAGTTCTTCTCAATCTGATCATGCTCTTCATTCATAGCCTAAACCCAGTTTTCATCTTCAGCTGCATCAGAAAAACATTTTGGCTCCACCTGAGACAAAAATTATGTTTACTGTAATGATTTCATTCTTTGAGTCTGAACTAGAGCTTTCAGATCACCAATGATATTTTTCCTATCAATTTCATCTCGACACTTTGGCTTCCTAGCAGACACAGACTTGACACTTTCTTGTTCATCATCAGTATCATCTTTTGAGTCATCCTCTACAACTTCTACTCCCCCTATGTTGCTTACCTCATCATCAATTTCATCTAGAAACTGTTCACTAAGTTGCTGAGTATTCTGTTCATTTTCGACTATAGTGACATCATTTCTCTAAACAATTTTTCCCAGCCTCTTGTTGAAGCATTTATATGCTTTTCTTTTCCCTAAGTAGCCAAGGAAAATCCCCATATCTCCTCATGCCTCAAAATTCCTGTGATTTTCTTTGTTGATAATGAATCCCTTACTTCCAAAGATTCTAAAATATTTCAACGTTGGCTTCTTTCCATACCACAGTTCATATGGAGTCTTCCCTTGCTTCAGACACAACATAGACTTGTTCAAACCATAAACTGATGTCAAAACTACTTCCTTCCAAAATTTCTCTGGTAGGTCTTTATCAATAAGCATCGTCTTGGCCATGTTTTTGATGATCTGATTTCTCCTTTCAACCACTCCATTCTATTGGGGAGTTATTACTGATGAAACATGATGCCTTATCCCATGTTTCTCAAGATAATTTTCAACTTGACTATTTTTGAATTCCGTACCGTTATCAGCAAGAAACTTCAGAATTTTCTGCCCAAGCAACTTTTCTGATTCCCTCCTATAATTCTTTATGTAAATTAACACCTATGTCTTATGGGTAATGACAAATACCCAAGCCATTCTTCTATAATCATCAATGAAAAGGACATAATACCTTTTTCCATTTATGGATCATGGTGAGATTGGTCCAAAAACATTTGCATGTACCAGTTCGAGCACTCTGGTTGATTTTTGTTCCTTTGGTCTGTATGTTTTTCTAATGATCTTACCTTGTTGAAAAGCATCGCATGTATGAGTACAATCACTTGAGATTTTGGGAAGGTATCTAGCAGCATCACAAATTACCAGATCATCTATAGAAGGTTGTCATAGATGACCAAGTCACTTATGCCACAACTGGTTTTCTTCTTCTTTGGATAAAAGACATATATCATCTTCCCCACTTACAAGGTAAAGATTTCCATTTGTCATTTTTCCTTGCAGAAAAACTGCTCCATCTGTTCCCATGATAGTACAGGTCTTCTTAGTAAACCGTATAGAATGTCCTGACTCACACAACTGACTGACACTGAGAAAATTGTGAATGAGACCTTCTACAACCAAGACATCAGCACGTATGATTTCTTTTCCCAAAAACCTAGACTTTTCTGATCTAATTATATTCAGGACATCATCATTTCCAAACTTGGCAACTCATTCTTTGTCATATTTTATTCCTGTAACCAGATCCTTGTTGCTTGTCATGTGAGATGTACAACCACTATCAATAATCCACACTCCAGAATGATCTGATGATTTAAGGGAAATTTCAGCAACTAATGCCTTCTCTGCTCTCTTCTTGTTGGTCCATATTTTTGTCTCCATACTCTGTATAGATTGAGACTCATGATCATTCTCAAAGTATGATGTACCAGCTTCATATTGCAGAGATGCAAATCTGTTCTGAACTTTTGACTCACTTGTCGGTTTATTGATCTGCTACTTGCGAACATTTTGATTCTGCGTCGGCACATTTCTATGAATGGTCGAAGTTCAGTACCTAGCAATGTGACCAAATAACCCACACCAAAAATAGTGTCCTTCAAAATATTCTCTGGAAAACCTTTCTCTGTTTGGCTTCCACCTCTATTCTTTTTCCTTTCAGTACCTTTTGGCTATGGAACACACATACTATGAATGTCCCACATTACCAAAAAAATAACCCTTGATATAAGGTTAATTACTTTGTGTTAATTCAGCCATAAGAGTTTCCCCTTAGGATCTATAAATATTTTGATTCTTCTTTGTGCCCAAATCTACTTTCAATCTTGGGATGAGTGCCTGCAGTCTGACTTCAATTGCTACAGATTTTTGCTTCTGATCAATCCATGAATCAGCCTTAATGTTTGAGCTCAATTGATGCTTCATTCCTGGTGAACTACTTGGTTCCACATTCATCTTTTTAGTCTTCATAATGACCTTACCTCCCACGAATGTATTGGGAATCAAGGGTTTTTCCTGGGCTTTAACTTTTCTCCGCAGACCGACAACTTCTTCTTCATTCTCTTTGATACACTTGACCTGATCTTTCACTTTTTTGTTCAAGCCATCGATCTCCAATTTCTGTTCTTCATTCTTGAGCTTATACTCACTAACTGAATCTGAGTTCTCTGGTGTTGATAACATGAGCTTTTCAATTTCATCCATCAACTCAGATTCTCTTCTTCCTACTGTTTCATGTAGAGTTTGGCATCATGTACCACCTTGTTGGATTTCTTCGTTTTTGCTCTCTAAACATCTATCTCTTTAAGAGTTGATTCTAATTCAGCTTCCATGTCAACTCCGCCCTAAATTTCTTCTTCTTCTTCAGCGTCAACTTCTTCGTTTTTCTGATAACTACCAACAATTTCCACCAAGGAATTTACCCCACGATCTCTGCAATTTTATATCTCCTCAACCTCTTCATCCTCAGATTCATCCAAACTTTCAAATTCCTATGAAAGAAGATTCTTCTTCTTGAAGAAATTTTTCTTGAATTGTTTCTTCCCTTTCAAAAATGATGAAGTCTTCTTCTTGGAAATTTCAACTTCATCAATGTCATTATCGTTATCTTGAATCTTTTTGGGGGAATCTTGTAGAAAGATGACCAACTTTTCCACATCTAAAGCAAGCGAGTGGAAGTTTCCCTTTGAACTTTCCTTTTCCTCTTTGAAGATTTGAGGAAAGGAATGAGATAACCTCATATGTATCTTCTTCTTCCTGAGAATCTTCAATGGTGAGATTTTTCATGGCTTTAAATTTCATCTCTTTGTATTTTCCCTTTTCCACAACCTCGTTGTCATCATTCCTCAACTCATATGCAACCAAGGTACTGTGAAAGTTTTCCAGTGTCAGCTCTCTGGGATTTTTATCATCTAGAACATAAACTTTCATATTGAACTGAGGTGGAAGCTTCCTCAAGATGCGCTTTATGATCTTTATGTCTTCAATGACTTCATAAAGACCTCACATATCTTCCAAAACAATATTTACCCTGTCATAGAATGCATCAATAGACTCATTAGGGTTCATCTTCAAATCTTCATACTTATTCCACAACACTTGCAGCTTTTCCTCTCTAAACTTTATAACTCTTTCATATATATTCAATATCTTTTCCCACATGGCACGTGACGTTTTTCATGACATCACCTTTGTATAGAATGGATTGGATAAGGCTCCCCATAAGGCATTAATTTCTTTCAAATCTGCATCCAACTCTCTATGTTCAGATTCTGATAATGCGCCACTATTAATATCACCTGTTATGCCATGCATTGCTGCTATGAATACATCCATTCCCAAAGATCAGAAGTAGTGTTGCATCCGATTCTTCCATAGCTGAAATTTCTTTCTGTCGAAGATCGGAATCCCTTTATGATTGGTGACCTCCATTGAGAGAAGAACTAGTATCAACTTTTCCCTCTATACCAAATGTTAGGTCCACAAGGCTGAATACCCTGAGAGGGGGGGTGAATCAGGGTGTGACTAATTTTAAAATTAACACCCATTCTGATCTTGTTTCACTGTTAAGAAAAACACTCTTCTCTCTATTTCCTTTTGCACAATGTAAACAGAAATTAAAGCACGCACATGACACAACTATTTTTACTTGGTTCACCCTCACTGGGCTACGTCCAATGATCATACACCAACAAGTTGTCGGTCGTACCAAATTCCACTAAAATTCACTAGCTATGGATACATGGTTAGGGTACAGTCAATTTGTCCAAGGCTCACTTCCTTTACAAGATTTAGGGTTAGCTCACTGCTTTCCCAAGGGTCACTCCCTGTTTCTCTCTCTCTGGCTCACTGCCGGTGGAGAGGATCACCTTCTTCCTCTTCCTTTTCTCACTGCTCTGGAAAGGATCCACTCACAGTTTATAGACCTACAGGTCTCTTCATTTGCATGAAAGAATGCATCTTCTGTTGTATGTGGATGCTCTGTTGAAGTCCAACTTTCACCCGTAGATGAATCCCTCTTTACACCGAAGGTATTGGTCAATCCCCCAACTTCCACGTACCCCTAAATTACTACCGGAAATCAACCTTACTTGGCGCCCTTCTCTAAGGCGGCACGCAAGTCTCGTCACGCAAGTCAACACGGGCATGAAAGTATTTCTTAACACATGCACGACTCAAGCTTAAGCTTCTCCAAACTTGCGCGACACACTTCCCTTTACGCCCAAACCAACATTGGTGCGCAACAACCAACTTTTGCGCTTCTTCAAAACTGGTGCGCAAGTATTACTTGCATGACCACACACCACTTGTGTGAATTCCACACCTGCGCAACAGGAGCTCTGATTTTTCAAAGTATTGAACTCTTTGAGAAATGAGGATGGGTGGTCCAGTATTTATAGGCTTTTGATCCACCTGCGCACCGGCGCACCAGTTCCCCTTCGGCGTGCAAGACTCGGCGTGAAGCTTAACTGCCCTAGCCTCTGTCGCGCTACTCAT
This sequence comes from Viscum album, assembly GCA_963277665.1. Classification (NCBI taxonomy): domain Eukaryota; kingdom Viridiplantae; phylum Streptophyta; class Magnoliopsida; order Santalales; family Viscaceae; genus Viscum; species Viscum album. Next base: position 678,321,558 of record OY728155.1, on the reverse strand, counting down.
TTTAGAGACCAAACCAATACTTGTGTGACCCACCTTACTTTTCCATATTTTGATGTTCTGATCTCGAGAAACAATAGGCTTGCAAGTTCCCAAGCTTCCAAGGCATCGACACGCAAGCCTCTTTATGGCGCGCAAGTCACCTACGCGACACCACCAATACATTCACAACACTTATCCATTTTCCATATTTTCATGATATGATCTTGAAAAACATATGGCGCGCAAGTTTCCAAGCCTTCTTGTACACGGAGCACAAGTCCCTTTTCCACAAACCACTTTTCTTCATGTGTCAATTTTCAGGCCCAAAAATTTGGCAAACACTGGAAAATAGTGCCACCTTGCATCTATTCTTTTTGTACAGCCTACAGATCATCCATTCCTTTGTTGAAGTTCTTGAATCAAACATTGATCGTTGACCACAACTGTTAAACTCAACATTCCACCATGAAAGCCCCTTTTTCCGCAAATTTGGATGTCATGGTTTTCTTTTTCAACACTCACATTACTGATGTCAACTTTGTCAACAAACACAATCACCTCAAAAATGCCTCAGTGATGCCTTGAGGGATTTTTTCCCAAAAATCTCCCCCTTTGGTTTTGTTGACAACTCTTCCATAAAAGGCTACATCGTTGATTCTTTAGCCACCATTCGTGTAACTTCCCGACCCCAGTTACCCAGATTCGGTGCATTATTACATTACATTGGCATGATCACAAAAAAGATCAAATCTCGAAAGACCGATTGGTTTTGTATCCTTGTAAACACTAGATATATTCATAAAGTATTACATCTTAAAGTGAAAAACTACTACAACAACATAGTATGCATATTCCACACTCATATCCGCATTTACTATCCCTGCAGGTCATTCATAACTTACTTCTTCACATCCTGCAAAAAATAAAACATAGAAAAGGGGTGAGCTCAAATGCCCAGTAAGGATAACAATATAGAGGAAACTTTCAAAAATAAGCATAAACATTTAAGGCAATGTATAACTAAAACAAAAGCCTTTTAAACTTGAACTTCAACATAGTATGACAAAAGTAAAATGAAATAATTCCATTTACTTATTCAAATGGATATTCTACTAATAGAATAATCACATTCAATATCAATAACCACTTTCATAATGATGGAATGCATAATGCCCGAGTATCATAACCACATATCCAAGGCCTCATGCCAAGAATACAAATAAAATTTTTCCAAGGCCTTGTGCCAAGACACTAGTTTGTCTCAGGAGACCTACCGATGCATCAAGGAGCTATAGCGGGCTCCACCCGTCACATATTAAGTCCAATGCATTCCCATATGAAAAGGATTAAACATAACATAAACATTTGTATTAAACTAGCATACGAAATGTAAATACTTTATCCATAAACCATGAATGGTATAAAGATAACACATCCACAGTCAAACATATCACAAAACCTTCAATACAATATAGAAGTTTTGTATCATAATAAATCAACTTCAAATAAGCGAAAATCCATCAAAGGATGTTGACATTGATGAAATCAAAACTCTTTTTAGAGAAATATCTATTTATATTTTGAAATCATTTAAGAGTCATATATTTATAAAATAAAACATTTTCTTTGACAATATTCTTATAAGCCTGTAAGGGAAGCTTCGACGATTTTATAACGGCAGAAAATAACCGCACCCACCGTATAAGTAAAAAGAAACATTCTTACCTTAATTTTGTCAAAAAGGTTAAAAAGCACCTTGTTTGGAAAACGATGGGAAGATTCATTTATAAAACTCTTATAAAAAGTCAAACAAGGGTATAAATGACTTTAACCCATATTCTTTTAAATAGTAAAAATGTTTTGAAATACATTTTTAAGAAACATGGATGTGGATGATAAAGAGATCCCAGTAGATTATTACGTATAAACAACCTCAAATAATGAAGAGATTGTGAAATAACCCTTACCCTGCACTTTTCCTTTGTTGAGGGTAGGTTAAACTCCGTTATAATGGTGAAATAATTGTTATTAAATTATAAAAGAATCATATATATTAACATGATATCATATATGATCTTTTTACATTGGTTTGTTAATAATATCTTAGTATTATCGTTGTTTCGGGTGTTAACTTACTCATTTTCTTTTATATGTTTTGTTACGTAATTCATGTTTGTCATGGATAGGTTGTATCTTATTCATATCCAGAATGATATCAATTCCTTAAACTTTATTTTTAAATCATAAAATGATAATTATACATGAATGGATACGATGGAAAATGAATCTTATCGCGTTCGTTGAGACGGTAGTCCGTACGTACACACGAGCGACAATATCATTCTTTTGATATTAAAATAATATATAATTGGATATTATATCATATATAAAGAATAATTATCATGTTATATTTATTATTTACATGAGTTAAACATCATTATTATACCCATCCAAATAATAATATATTGAATAACAATTATACCACGACGTGGAGACGGTAAGCCGTACGTACGCACGTATGGTGACATGTTATTCAAAGGGTGGATAGAATAATGAATATGGTTGCACCATATTTATAATAACATCACAGTATATATAAGATACTGGAGTTATTATTTTATAACGGTAATAAAAAAGAAAGAAGAAGTTGAAGAATAAATGAATTTGAAAAAGGGTGGTGAAAACATTACCTCTTCTTCGGGTTCTTCCTTTTGATTTGATCAAAAGGGCTCCTTAGTTTGGCTTTATGATCAAAATAAGGCCTCTAGGTTGAATTGAGGGAAGTTGAGAGAGTATTTGGGTATATTTTGGACGAACCAAAAGGCTTTTAAGGTGTGATGTAATGTGAAGGGGGAGTGCCCTTTTATAAGAGTGGTGAGGGGCACCTTTGGAAAAGCTAGAAATATTAATTTATAATAAATTCATATTAGGTTTCTAATGGCTACAAATTTGATTATTCAAAAGTTAAAGTGGGTATAGGTAGAAAACCATTCAACCAATAGAATTTAGACAGGTTTGGGTTACTATATTAACCTTATCTTTTAGTTTTAAGTCTTAGTTAATTAGTTTGACATTTACCATGTCACTTTGTATTTTTATATTATATAGTTAATAAACTTACTATATACATCTAAGAGACCCCCAAGTGGTCCATTAATGATACACCTATCATGATATATGTATCTTGGCCGAACCTCATATATTTAGGAATTTAATATCAATTAATAATATAATATTTGTTTTAAAAACTCTTTTATGTCAATTTTAACACAATACAATAGTTTATTTTTGTGAAACTTATAACATAATGATTACTTTTAACAAAGATAATTAAATGAATCCTAATATGTCATATTATCCTAGAAAATTTGTGTAATTCATTAAAAGTCTAAAATTATATTTATTTGGGTATTTATAATATCAATTATTTAAATGTTTCACTATTATGGTAATTACTACATCATCATTGTGCATAAATAAATTAAATCATTTAATGTCTAAAAATTATAAATAAAATATCATCATGTATGAAATATATTTATCCTTATAATGAATTTTTACAATCTAATTTATCTAATGTATAACCCTATATTAAAATTTTTTAGTAAATAAACTTTGATTTTAACTCTTTTAACTCTTCTTTGAATTAAATAATAATAAATGTCCTAATCTAATCCAAGTGGACCTAAATGTTAATATTTTATTCCTAAGGTTGTTTTTGGTTGAGATAAACTTTTCCAATAGAATTAAGACATGTTTTAGGGTAATATTAATATCATTTTAACCTTTAATTACCCTATTTACTTTTAACCGTGGTAAATAAAAGTAAAAATTTACTATTCACCAAAAATTATTTTCATCTCATTGAACCACATTTTACTTCTTGATATTAACCGTGTTTCTTAGATTTTCGAAATTCCATTCACAGAAGCGGTAAAATTAAGTTTTATGAAAAATTCAGTTTTTTAACTACCATTTAGTAGTTTCACTATTCATCAAAAATTGATGTTTTTCAGAACAATGCCAAAATTTCACCCTAAGCTATAATTGATATTCCGAATTCAAAAATGTTTTCTATTTTACAAAATTCCAAACATATATGTTTCATTAATTAATTTTATAATTAATTCCCACTATCACAACAAATAGCGTGTTTTTAAGAAACAATATATACCAAAAGATTGGCAATTGTTTAGGTCCAATTTCAAAGTGAAATTAATTTTAATGAACACCATTGGATAAAAAGGTAAAAATATATTCTAATTATACTTTAAAACCACTCAATAATATAATTTATCACAATAAATTATTTTTATTAAAAAAGTTGTTTTTAAGTATTTTTCACTATTCATAAAAATTGGAAGTTCTCAGAAAAATACCAAAAATTCGTCTTAGGATAATTTCAATATTCTGAAACTGAAAATGAAGTCCATTTTGAAATATAAAATATATATAATTTCAAAAAGTAGGTATTACTATTCATAACGGATAGTTTGATTGGTTGTGGTGTGTTAGAACTCGATGTTGCGTACAACATACGCTATCACATTATTCAAAGAGAAGCGTACTGTAGAAGCTTGGGGTGTTTCATTTTAAATTTTTGATGTCCCCATTTATTCAAAAAGTTTAAAATATTGTATTTATAAAGGGTTCACTATTAAAATTTGGAAAAAGTGCAATACTGAAAATGAATTTGTTCTTTCATTATGTCTAAGAAACTCATAATATGGATTCTAAAATTATAAGGATTATATTCTGTTTAAAATTTAGTTAATAATATTCATAAACTCTTTTGAACGTCTTGTTTGGTATGTCATGGTTCACCTGAACTTGGTGTTGTGTGTAGTGTAAGTTATTTAATTATTTTGAAGAAATAACAACCTATGAAATCTTGGGGTGTCACATTCTCCCCTCCTTCAATAAATTGCGTCCTCACAATTTGAAATTATTCTTTGAAAATAAAAGGTTGAAAATAGAAAATATCTTTGTGGGAAAACCCACATCGGAAATTGGGTTACTAAAATTTAGTCTTAATATGAGGAAAAGAGAAATGAATGGGTTACCACCAAATTATGATCTCGATTAGGAGAACATTGGTGGCAATTAGACACATATAATTGGAGGAAAAACGTAAATATTTATAGGTAGTGATTGAGGTCATCAATCATAAACAAGTTTAAAATTGAGGTCCTTAAATTCATCAATCTATGATCATTTAAAATACCATCAATTCAACAAAACATAAGGTATTAGGATAACCCATTTTTTGACATTTCAAAATATCTTAGTTGAAATCCCACATCGAAAAATGAATTAATGTGGCCTCTATTTAAAATAAAGAGTGTAAAGTATGAAGATTACCGAAAATAACACATACTAGGGTTCCATGTAGGAAAATATGTATATGGAAGAGGAATATAACCATTAATTATCTGATGGAGGGTGGTAGAGAACATTTCTATGAAAAGGCCAACAATCCCAAAGCCATAAATTAGTGATGATTTAAGGTACCATCTAGGACAAAAGTTTTGTTCTAAGTTTCTTTTCTTAATGTTGAGGAATTTATTTACGAGATTGGCTAAGATCATAAGGAGATATACTTACTTTATAATTAGAGTATTATCCATTAATAAATTTCAACCACAAACTCATCTTTCACACTAAAATATAATAGAACATAAAAAAAATTCTATTTATACTATTCATATAGGGTTCCAAAATAAACGAATTTATAATTGATCTACCAGATCTTTTAAAAAAACTACATTATTTAGTCTAGGACATCTCGTGGGCCAGTGGTAGGTGATACACCCTTGTCAACCTTCGGTTGCTGGTTCAAGTCTCACGGCCTTGCCGGTCGTTATGGGTTGTCGCCCGACCTCCGGGGTGTCCTTTTATGGAAATCCAAAATTAATCTCAAACTAGAATTTATCCCAAATACTTCTGTCCAAAATCATAGTCCAACATTTATAAGGAAGGTAAACATAATGTAGATCCTTTTTACCCCATAATAGCATATGAATACCTTCACCATGTATTCTTTTAAAACACTGAAACATCTTGAATTACCATAATCCTTATTTATTACATTCATGCTCCCTTATTCCATATAGAATGCTGGATATACATCATCAATCCAAAAATGTTTTAAACCCCAACAATTATGGAATATACAAATCTTTAATCAGCTTCAAGGTAGTCAAGAATATCCAATATAGTTTATCCAAATAAATCATGTATTATTCTAAAATCACTACCTCGGTATCAGAACCATATTATGGCTTATCTTTCTCTCAACCATATATTTTCCAAATATTTAACCTACTATTGAGTCAATTTTCTTTGTTCCACACAATCTCATGTCCTTAATGAAATAATATTGTAGTACAATCCTTATATACTCCATAATTATTATAACAAGTACATTGTTGATACAACACTCAAAGGACATAATCAACATAAGAACTCTAATCATTCCTCTTCATCTGTGGTAGTATCATAACTAGATTATTATCCAATAGAATCATTTGTGGCATAGTCTGATGACTAGGACATACATTCGAATAGTGTCCAAACTCCCTGCGAATGAAGCATTGTACATTTGAAACCATTTTCTTACCCTTGCAGTCATGTACTTTGTGCCCTTTTCCTCCACACTTATAACAAACTCCCATTCTTTTCAGGCAAGTTTCAGGGTGTTTCTTCCCATATTATCACATATGGGAAAATTGTTGTTTTCCCTCTTCCCATTATACATCTTTCTCTCTTCCATCCTTTTCTTCTCTTTCTTCCCTTTAAAGCCATAGGACTCAGAAAACTCTTTACTTATCTTATCAACAAAAGATATTATTTCTTCATATGATGATAATACATGGGAGACTATTTCCCTTCTAAATGATGTCTTAGTACCATGAAAGATACGACCCTTCTTACTCTTTGTATCATACGTATTACTGGAGTTCACATTCTTTCTATTGGACGCCATTTCAATACAATAGCATAAACTAGGTCAGTTTATGAATTGTAATAAATAATTCCTAATGAAAATTGAATAGTTTATTGATATAATCCATAATCATAAATAATGTTTTCTTTGAGTAAGTATATGCTCATGAGCCCTTCATAATGGTTTGTAATTAAAATGAGAATTATCTTAAGCATATCCCCCTGGGAGTTTTGTAACCAATAGTGAAGAAAGACCCGTTGTCGTGAACCAGTTCTCGTTCGAGTCTAGCTCAATGTGGTGTTTTCGGGTTTTACCCCTAGGTACAAATGTGCCAGATCCACCTCTACCTTCTCGTAACCAGACATGGATGTATTGCTCGGAAAACTCACAAAATCTCTACAATACCAAAATTCTATGAATTTCTTCTATACTAATCCTCAAAGTCTATCTTAGGGATATATGCTCTAATCAGAGTTTATCTAAATCAAGTTTCCAAGGTTACTGCTAAACTTCCACTGATACCACCTGTAACACCCCGACCCCATTTACCCAGAGTTGGTGCATTATTACATTACATTGGCATGATCACAAGAAAGATAAAATCTCGAAAGACTGATTGGTTTAGTATCCATGGAAACACTAGATATATTCATAATGTATTACATCATAAAGTGAAAAACTACTACAACAACATAGTCTACATATTCCACACTCATATCCCCACATACTATCCCTGCAGGTCATTCATAAATTACTTCTTCATATCCTGGGAAAAATAAAACATAGAAAAGGGGTGAGCTCAAATGCCTAGTAAGGATAACAATATAGCGGAAACTTTCAAAAATAATTATAAACATTTAAGGCAATGTATAACTAAAACAAAAGCCTTTTAAACTTGAACTTAAAAATATTATGGAAAAAGTAAAATGAAATAATTCCATTTACTTATTCACATGGATATTTTACTAAAAGAATAATAACATGCAATATCAATAACCACTTTCATAATGATGGATTGCATAATGCCAGACCATCATAACCACATAGCCAAGGCCTCGTGCCAAGACTACAAATAAGATTTTTCCAAGGCCTTGTGCCAAGACACTAGTTTGTCTCATGATACCTACCGATGCATCGAGGAGCTATAGCGGGCTCCACCTGTCACATATTAAGTCCAATGCATTCCCATATGAAAAGGTTTAAACATAACATAAACATTCGTATTAAAACTAGCATACGGAATGTAAATACTTCATCCATAAACCATGAATGGTATAAAAATAACACATCCACAGTCAAACATATCACAAAACATTCAATACAATATAGAAGTTTTGTATCATAATAAATCAACTTCAAATAAGCATAAATCCATCAAAGGATGTTGACATAGATGAAATCAAAAATATTTTTACAGAAATATCTTTTTCTATTTTGAAATCATTTAAGAGTCATATATTTATAAAATAAAACATTTTTTTGAAAAAATTATTATAATTTTCTAAGGGAAGCTTTGACGATTTTATAACAGCAGAAAATAACCGCACCCTCCGTATAAGTTAAAAAAAACATTCTTACCTTAATTTTGTCGAAAAGGTTAAAAAGAACCTTGTTTGGAAAACGATGGAAAGATTCCTTTATAAAACTCTTATAAAAAGTCAAGAAAGGGTATAAATGACTTTAACCCATATTCTTTTAAATAGTAAAAATGTTTTGAAATACATTTTTAAGAAACGTGGATGTGGATGATAAAGAGGTCCTAGTAGATTATTACGTATAAACAACCTCGGATAATGAAGAGATTGTGAAATTACCCTTACCTTGCACCTTTCCTTGGTTGAGGGTAGGTTATACTCCTGTATAATGGTGAAATAATTGTTATTAAATTTTACAAGAATCCTATATATTAATATGATATCATATATGATCTTTTAACATTACTTTGTTAATAATATCTTAGTATTATCGTTGTTTCGGGTGTTAACTTACTTGATTTATTTTATATGTTTTTTTACGTAAGCCATGTTTGTAATTTATAGGTTGTATCTTATCCATATCCAAAATGATATCAAGTCCTTAAACATTATTTTTAAATCATAAAATGATAATTATACTTGAATGGATACGATGGAGAATGAATATCATCGCATTCGTGGAGACGGTAGTCCGTACATACGCACGAGCGACAATATCATTATTTTGATATTAAAATAATATTTAATTGGATAGTATATCATATATACAGAATAATTATCATGTTATAATTATTATTTACACGAGTTACACATCAGTATTATACCCATCCAAATAATAATATATTGAATAACAATTACACCACGATGTGAAGACGGTAAGCCGTACGTATGCACGTATGGTGACATATTATTCAAAGGGTGGATATAACACTGAATATGGTTGTACCATATTTATAATAACATCACATTATATATAATATACTAGAGTTATTATTTTAGAATGGTAATAACAAATAAATAAGTAGTGGAAGAAGAAATGAATTTGAAAAAGGGTAGTGAAAACATTACCTCTTCTTCGAGTTCTTCCTTTTGATTTGATCAAAAGGGCTCATTAGGTTGGCTTTCTGATCAAAATAAGGCCTCTAAGTTGAAGTGAGGGAAGGTTAGAGAGTATTTGGGCAGATTTTGGTCGAACCAAAAGGCTTTTAAGGTGTGAATTAATGAGAAGGGGGAGTGCCCTTTTATAAGAGAGGTGAGGGGAACCTTTGGAAAAATAGAAATATTAATTTATAATAAATTAATATTAGGTTTCTAATGGATCCAAAGTTTATTATTAAAAGGTTAAGTTTGGTATAGGTCTAAATAAATTCAACCAATATAATTTATACAGGTTTGGGTTACTATATTAACCATATCATTTAGTTTTAACTCTTAGTTAATTAGTTTGACATTTACCATGTCACTTTGTATTTTTATATTATATAGTTAATAAACTTACTATATACATCCCAGAGACCCCCATGTGGTCCATTAATGATACACCTATCATGATATATGTCTATTTTCCGAATATTATATTTTTAGGAATTTAATATCAATTAATAATATAAAATTTGTTTTAAAAACTCTTTTATGTCAATTTTGACCCTATTTAATAGTTGATTTTTTTGAAACTTATAACAGAATGATTACTTCAAAAAAAGTTAATTAAATCAATCCTAATATCTCATAGTATCCTATAAAATTAGTTTAATTCATTAAAAGTCTCAAATTATATTTTTTTGGTATTTATAATATCAATTATTTTAATTTTTCACTATTATGGAAATTACTACATCATCATTGTGTCATTAATAAATTAAATAATTTAATATCTAAAAATTATAAATAAAATATAATTGTGTATTAAATCTTTTTATCTTTCTAATATATAATTAAAATCGAATTTATCTTATGCATAACCCTATATTAAAAATGTTTCAGTAAATAAACTTTGATTTTAACTCTTTTAACTCTTCTTTGAATTAAATAATAATAAATGTCCTAATCTAATCCAAGTGGTCCTAAATGATAATATTTTATTCCTAAGGTTTTTTTGGTCGATATAAACTTGTCAAATAGAATTAAGACATGTTTTAGGGTAATATTAATATCCTTTTTACCCTTAATTGCCCTATTTACTTTTAACCGTGGTAAATAAAAGTAAAAAGCTATTATTCACCAAAAATTATTTTCATCTCATTGAAACACATTTTACTTCTTGATATTAACTGTGTCTCTCAGATTTTCAAAATTCCATTCACAGAAGCGGTAAAATTAAGTTTTATGAAAAATTCAGTTTTTTAACTACCACTTAGTAGTTTCACTATTCATCAAAAATTGAAGTTTTTCAGAACAATGCCAAAATTTCACCCTAAGCTATAATTTATATTCCGAATTCAAAAATGATGTCTATTTTAATAATTTCAAACATATAAGTTGCAATAATTAATTTTATAATTAGTTCCCGCTGTCACAACAAAAAGTGTGTTTTTAAGAAACAATATATACCAAAATATTGGCAATTGTTTAGGTCCAATTTCAAATTGAAATTAATTATAATGAACACCATTGGATAAAATGGTAAAAACATATATTATAATTATAATTTAAACACAATCAATAATATAATTTATCACTATAAATTATTTTGATTAAAAAAGTTGTTTTTAAGTATTTTTCACTGTTTATAAAAATTGGAATTTCTCAGAAAAATAACAAAAATTCATCTTAGGATAATTTCAATATTCCGAAACCGAAAATGAAGTCCATTTTGAAATATAAAATATATATAATTTCAAAAAGTAGGTATTACTCTTCATAACGGCTAGTTTGATTGGTTGTGGTGTGTTAGAACTCGATGTTGCGTACAACATATGCTATCACATTATTCAATGAGAAGCGTACTGTAGAAGCTTGGGGTGTCTCATTTTAAATTTTTTATGTCCCCATTTAGTCAAAAAGTTTAAAATATTGTATTTATAAAGGGTTCACTATTAAAAGTTGGTAAAAGTGCAATAATAAAAATGAATTTGTTCTTTCATTATGTCTAAGAAACTCATAATATGGATTCTAAAATTATAAGGATTATATAAAGATTTAAATTTAGTTAATAATATTAATAACCTCTTTTGAACGGCTTGTTTGGTAAGTCATGGTGCGCTTGAACTCGGTGTTGCGTGTAGTGAAAGTTATTGAATTATTTTGAAGAAAAAACACCCTATGAAATCTTGGGGTGTTACAATTCGCCTTTTGAAATTCTGATAGCGATCAAGGATTTACTCCGCACATACTCTAATCCCACATGAGCAATGCTCGGAATCAGAAACAAGAATAAATGAAAAGTTCATCAATGAATCACTTAATCTCTGACATTCACTGTTGACAGCAAAATGATAACAATTGTTACAAAACTGATACCAATTGTTGGAAATATTCTAACCACATTCCAACATCTCTCTTTTTCTTCTATCACGATCCTCATCTTCCGTGATATCTATTCTTTGATCAATCAATTCTAGCATCATCAGATTTGATACACTCTCCCATTTTGTTCACGGATTCAACCCTGGTCAGCTTCAAAACCTGTTTAGCCCTATTTCATGTGTTTTCCATGATAAGCTCTGGCTAAGCACGTTCAACAAGCTTCAGCACCCCCTATCTGGCAGCTCCACATGTCAGCTTCTCCCCATATAATTCATGATTTATCAAATAGCCATGTTGTCTCCCCTATGAACAGTCACTATTTTCTCCCCATTTGTCAACAAACCCAAAGTTCACTCCCTTGTAGTCTGTAACAGTGTAGAGAACACAACAGCACATTAGGGAGAAACACACATCATACCTCGGGGAGAGGGGGTGGTTTAACATCCACACTATTTCATGTGCGGGGAATCGACTGAACTCCCAGAGCTAGTCGATGCCTTTCAAATGCTTCCTTGGGTAAGGCCTTTGTCATAATGTCTGCAACCTATAGTTCTATAGGCACATACTCCAACTTCATGATCCCCTGCTCAGCTTTCTCCTTGATAAAATGATACTTTTTCTCAATGTGCTTTGTCCTTGAGTAATGGACGAGATTTTTGCTAAGATTTATATAACTTGAGTTATCACACTGGATTCTGATCAAAGACTTCATTTCAACTCCCATATCTTCAAGTTGCTGCTTCATCCACAATAATTGTGTGCATGCGTGAGTGGCCGCAATATAATCAGCTTATGCGGTGCTTAATGAAATGGAATCTTGATTCTTTCTAAGCCAGGAAATACACAATCCACCAAGATAGAATGCACCACCTGACGTTGATTTTCTATCACCCACTGAACCTACCCATTCTAACTATTTATATCCCAACAACTCTGTCTGAGATTTGTCAGTATATTTCATGCTGAAGTCCACTATTACATGGATATACCGAAATATTCTTTTTTACTAAAAGCATGTGTCTTTCCATGTGATTACTCTGATATCTCAGTTCTTGGAATGTGGAGAAAACAACATCAGGCCTTGTCATGGTCAAGTACAATAGACTACCAATAATTTTCCTGTATTTTGTGATATTAACTACCTTTCCATCCTCATCTTTTGATAATTTCATCCGAGTAGCAACCAGAGACTTTATCTCCTTGGAGTTCTCCATTAAAAACCTTCCGAGAACCTCCTTGGTGTATTTGGATTGAGAAATAAATGTGCCACTACTTCCTTGTGTCACCTGTATACCAAGGAAAAATGTTAGCTCTCTAATCATTGACATTTCAAACTCATTTTTCATGAATTCGGAAAACTGTCTGCACTGAGCATCATCTGATCTTCCAAATATTATGTCATCGACATAAACCAACACCATCATCCTTTGATTACTACTGTTGTTGAAGTAGATATTGTAATCAACTCCCCCACACTGGAAACCAAGCTTCTTTAAGTACTGATAAATCCTTGAGTACCATGCTCTTGGTGCTTGTTTCAGACAATACATAGCCTTCTTCAGCCTGAAAACTTTGTTCTCATCCTCATAAATAAGAAAACCATCTGGCTGCTCAACATAGACCTCCTCTTCCAGAACTCCATTCAAGAATGCGAATTTAACATCCATCTGGAACACTTTGAACTTTCTTTGCACTGCTATGGCCAAAAATAATCTGATTGTCTCTAGCCTTGCTACCAGTTGAAATGTCTCATCAATATCTATTTCCTCTATCTGGGAGTATCCCTTTCACAATAGCTGTTCTTTGTTATGAATAACTGTGTCATCTTCATCTATTTGTTGCGATAGAGGCATTTAGTCCCGATGACATTCTTGTCTGTTGTCCTCGAAACAATTTCCCATGTATGGTTCTTCTCAATCTGATCATGCTCTTCATTCATATCCTGAACCCAGTGTTCATCTTCAGCTGCATCGGAAAAAAATTTCAGCTCCACCTGAGACAAAAATGATGTTTTTTGTAATTATTTCATTCTTCGAGTCTGAACTGGATCTGTTTGATCACCAATGATATTTTTCCTATCAATTTCAGGTCGACTCTTTGGCTTCCTAGAAAACAAAGACTTGAAACTTTCTTGTTCATCATCAGTATCCTCTTCTGAGTCAGCCTCTTCCACTTCTACTCCCCCAGTGTTTCTTACATCATCATCACATTCATCTAGAAACTGTTCACTAAGTCGCTGAGTATTCTGTTCATTTTCGACTATAGTGACATAATTTCTCTCAACAATTTTTCCCAGCCTCCTGTTGAATCATTTATATGCTTTTCTTTTCCCTGAGTAGCTAACGAAAATCCCCTCATCTTCTCATGCCTCAAACTTCCTATGATTTTCTTTATTGAGAATGAAACACTTACTTCCAATGATTCAAAAGTATTTCAATGTTGGATTCAATCCATACCATAGTTCATATGGAGACTTCCCTTACTTCGAAAACAACATAGACCTGGTCAAAACATATAACGATGTCAAAACTACTTCCTTCCAAAATTTCTCTGGTAGGACTTTATTAATAAGAATCGTTATGGCCATGTGGTTGATGATCCTATTTCTCCTTTCAACCACTCTATTCTTTTTGGGAGTTCTTACTGATGAAACTTGATGCCTTATCCTATGTTTCTCGAGATAATTTTCAACTTTCCTATTTGTGAATTCCGTACCGTTATCAGTATGAAACATTAGAATTTTTTGGCCAAGAATCTTTTTCGATTCTCTCATATACTGCTTTATGCAACTGAAAACCTCTGTCTTATGGGTAATGACAAATACCCAGGCCATTCTGCTATAATCATCAATGAAAAGGAAATAGTACCTTTGTCCATTTATGGATCGTGGTGAGATTGGTCCACAAACATCTGCATGTACTAGTTCGAGCACTCTGGTTGATATCTCTTCTTTTGTCCTCTATGTTTTTCTGATTATCTTCCGTTTTTGACAATCATCACATGTATGAGTAAGATCATGTGAATTTTTGGGAAGGTATCTAGCAGTATCACACTTTACCAGATCTTCCATATATGGTTGGAATAGATAACCAAGTCGCTTAGCCACAGCTGGTTTTCTTCCTCTCTAGATAAAAGACATATATATTCTTCCCCACATACAAGGTAAAGATTTTCCTTTTTCCTTTTTCATTGCAGAACAACTGCTCCATCTCTTCCCGTGATAGTACATGTCTTCTTGGTAAACCGTATAGAATGTCATGAGTCACACAATTGACTGACACTGAGCAAATTGTGACTGAAACCTTTTAAAACCAAGACATCAGCACGTCTGATTTCATTGCCCCCAAACCTAGCCTTTCCCGATCCAATTATCTTCAGGACTTCATCATTTCCAAACATGAAAACTCCTTCTTTGTCATATTTTATTCCTGTAACTAGATCCTTGTTTCCTGTCATGTGAGACGTACATCCACTATTGAGAATGCACACTCCAGAACGATTTGATGCTTTATGGGAAATTTCAGCAACTACTGCCTTCTTTTCTCTCTTCTTGTTGGTCCATATTTTTGTCTCCATACTCGGTATAGATTGAGACTCATGATCATTCTCAGAGTACGATGGACCACCTTCATCTTGCAGAGCTGCAAATCTGTTCTGAACTTTTAAGTCACTTGTCTTTATATTGATCTTCTGCTTGCAAACATTTTGATTCTGCTTTGGGACATTTTTATGAATGGTCGATGTGCAGTACCTAGCTATGTTCTCAAATCCTATACACCAAAAAACAGTGTCCTTCAATTTTTGTTCGGGAAAACCATTCTCTGTTTGGCTGCCACCTCTGTTCTTGTTCCCTTTGGTACCTTTTGGCTATGAAACATACATACTGTGAATGTCCCACCTTACCACAAAAATAACACCTGATATAAGGTGCATTCCTTTATGTTACTTCAGCACTACGAGTTTCCCCTTGGGATCTATGAATATTTTGATTCTTCTTTGTGCCCAAATCAACGTTCAATATTGGGATGGGTGCCTACATTCTGACTTCAATTACTGCAGATTTTTGCTTCTGATCAAGACCGGAATCAACCTTAATGTTTGAGCTCAATTGCTGCTTCTTTCGTGCTGAACTACTAGGTTCCACATTCATATTTTCAATCTTCATAATGACCTTCCTTCCTAATAATGTCTTGGGAATCAAGGGTTTTTCCTGGTCTTTAACTTTTCTCCACATACCGACAACTTCTTCTTCAAACTCTTCTATACGCTTGACATGATCTTTCACTTTTTTGTTCAATCCATCGATCTCCATTTTCTATTATTCATTCTTCAGCTTATACTCACTAACTGATTTTGAGTTCTCTCGTGTTGATAACATGAGCTTTTCAATTTCTTCCATCAAATCAGACTTCTCTTCTTCATGTTGTTGTATGTAGAGTTTGGCATCATGTACCACCTTGTTGGCTTTATTTGTTTTTTCTCTCCAAACATCTATCTCTTCAAGAGCTATTTCTAATTAATATTCCATGTCAAATCTCCCTTCAATTTCTTCTTCTTATTCATCGTAAACTTATTCCTTTTTCTGATAACTACCAATAATCTCCACCAAGATATTTACCCCACGATCTCTGCAATTTTCTATCTCCTCAACCTCTTCATCCTCAGATTCATCCAAACATTCAAATTCCTATGAAAGAATATTCTTCTTCTTGAAGAAATTTCTCATGAATTGTTTCTTCCCTTTCACAAATGCTGATGTCTTCTTCTTGGGAATTTCAACTTCATCATCATCATTATCATTATCTTGAAACTTTTTGGGGCATCTTGCTGCAAGATGACCAACATTTCCACATCTAAAGAAAGAGAGTGGAAGTTTCCCTTTGAACTTTCCTTTTCCTCAATGAAGATTTGAGGAAAGGAATGACATAATCTCATATGTCTCATATTCTTCATGACAATCTCCAATGGTGAGATTTTTCATTGCCTTAAATTCCATATCTTTGGATTATACCTTTTCTACAGCCTCGTTGTCATAATTCCTCATCTCATATGTAACCAAGGTACTGTGCAAGTTGTCCATTGTCATCTCTTTGGGATCTTTATCTTCTGGAACAGAAACTTTCAGATTGAACCAAGGTGGAAGCTTCCTCAAGATGCGCTTTACGATATTTATGTCTTCAATAACTTCATCAAGTCCTCGCATATCTTCCACAACAATATTTACCCTGTCAAAGAATGCATCAACAGACTCATTCAGGTTCATCTTCAGATCTTCATACTTATTCCACAGAACTTGTAGCTTTGCCTCTCTAACCTTTTTATCTCCTTCATATATATTCAATATCTTTTCCCACGTGGCACATGATGTTTTTCATGACATCACCATTACATAGATTGGATTGGATAGGGCTCCCCCTAAGGAATTAATTGCTTTGGAATCTACATCAAACTCTCTACGTTCAGCTTCTGATAATGCGCCACATTTAATATCAGTTGTTATGCCATGAATTTCTGCTGTGAATACATCCATTCCGAAAGATCGGAAGTAGTGTTGCATCTGATTCTTCCATAGATAAAAATTTTTCCCGTCGAAGATCGGAATCCCTTTATGATTGGTGACCTCCATTGAGAGAAGAACTAGTATCAACCTTTCCCTATGATACCAATTGTTAGGTCCACAAGGCTGAATAGCCTAAGAGGGGGGGGGGGTGAATCAGGGTATGACTAATTTTAAAATTTACGCCCGTTCTGATCTTGTTTCGCTGTTAAGAAAAACACTCTTCTCCCTCTTTTCTATTGCACAATGTAAACAGAAATTAAAGCATGCACAGGACACATCGATTTTTACTTGGTTCACCCTCACTGGGCTACGTCCAAGGAGCATACGCTGACAAATTTTCGGTCGTACCAAATTCCACTGAAATTCACTAGCTACGGATACAAGGTTCGGGTATAGTCACTCTGTCCCAGGATCACTGCCTTTACATGATTTAGTGTCATCTCACTATTTTCCCAAGGGTCACTCCCTATTTCTCTCTCTATGGCTCACTACCGCTGGAGAGGATCACCTTATTCCTCTTCCTTTGCTCACTACTCTGGAAAGGATCCAGTCACAGTTTATAGACCTGTAGGTCTCTTCATTTGCATGAAAGAATGCATCTCATGTTGTATGTGGATGCTCTGTTGAAGTCCAACTTTCACCCTTAGATGAATCTCTCTTTGCACCAAAGGTATTGGGCAATCCCCCAACTTCCACGTAGCCCTGAATCACTGCCATTAATCAAACTTACTTGGCGCCCTTCTCTAAGGTAGCGTGAAAGTCTCAGTGCGCAAGTCAACACAAGAGCGCAATTATTTCTTAACACTTGCGCAACTCAAGCTTATGCTTCTCAAAACTTGCGCGACACACTTACCTTTACGCCCAAACAAACATTGAAGCACAAAAACCAACTTTCGCACTTCTTCAAAACTGGCGCGCAAGTATTACATGCGCGACAACACACCACTTGCATGACTTCCACACCTATGCGATGAGAGCTCTGATTTTTCTAGGTATTGAACTCTCTAAGAAATGAGGATGGATGGTCCATTATTTATAGGCATTTGATCCACCTGCACGACGACACACAAGTTCCCCTTCGGCGCGTAAGTCTCGGCGTGCAGCTTAACCGCCATGGCCTCTATCGCACTTCACACTTGTACGACCAAAACAATTCTTCTGCAACCCACCTTCCTCTTCCATATTTTGATGTTATGATCTCGAATAACAATAGGCGTTCAAGTTCCCAAGCTTCCAAGGCATCGACGTGCAAGCCTCTTCGCGGCGCACAAGTCACCTATGCGACACCACCAATACTTGTGCAACACTTATCCCTTTTCCATATTTTGATGATCTGATCTTGAAAAAAAATATAGCGCGCAAGATTCCAAGCCTTATTGTACATGGCGCGCAGGTTCGTTTTCCAAAAACCACTTTTGTTCATTTTTCCATTTTCAGGCCCAAAAATTTGACAAACACCGGAAAACAGTGCCACCTTGCATCTGTTCTTTTTGTACCACCTCCAGATCATCCATTCCTTTGTCTATGTTCTTGAATCAAACATTGATCGTTGACCACAGCTCTTCAACTCGACATTCCACCATGAAGTCCCCTTTGTTAACAAATTTCTATGTCATGGTTTTCTTTGTCAACAATCACATTACTGAGGTCCACTTTGTCAAAAAACACAATCACCTCAAAAATGCTTCAATGATGCCTTGAGGGATTTTTGCCCAACAATCTCCCCCTTTGGGTTTGTTGACATCTCTTCCATAAAAGGATACATCTTTGATTCTTTGTCCAACATTCACCTTTTGGGATTCTTATAGAGATCAAGGATTTACTCAACACATACTCTAAGCCCACATGAGCAATGCTCGACATGAGAAAGAAGAGTAGATGAAAAGTTCATCAATTAATCACTTCATCTCTGATATCCACTATTGAAACGAAGCTGATACCAATTGTTACCAAACTGATACCAATTAATGGAAATATTCTTACCACATTACAACATCTCTCTTTTTCTTTTATCACGATCCTCATCTGCCGTGACATCTATTATTTGATCGATCACTTCTAGCATCGTCATATTTGATATGCTCCCCTTTTTCTGTTCACAGCTTGAACCCTTGTCAGCTTCAAAACCTCTTTATCCCTATTTCATGTGTTGTCCATGATAAGCTCTGGCTAAGCACATTCTACAAGCTTCAGCTCCCCCTATCTGGCTACTCCACTAGTCAGCTTCTCCCCATATCATTCATGATTTATCAAATATCCATGTTGTCTCCCCCTTGAACAATCACTATTTTCTCCCCCTTTGTCAACGAACCCAAAGGTCACTCCGTTGTAGTCTGTAACAGAGTAGAGAACACATCAGCACATTAGGGAAAAACACACATCATACCTTGGGGAGAGGGGTTGGTTCAACATCCACACTATTTCAAGTGCGGGGAATCGATTGAACTCCCAGAGCTAGTTGATGCCTTTCAAATGCTTCCTTGGGTAAGGCATTTTTCAGAATGTCTACAACCTGTAGTTCTGTAGGCACATACTTCAACTTCACGATCCCTTGCTCAACTTTCTCCTTGATAAAATGATACTTTATCTCAATGTGCTTTGTCCTTGAGTTATGGATGGGGTTTCTGCTATGATTTATAGAACATGAGTCATTACACTAGATTCTGATCGGAGAATTCACTTCAACTCCCATATCTTCAATTTGCTGCTTCATCCACAATAACTGTGTGCATACTTGAGTGGCCGCAATATAATCAGCTTATGCAGTGCTTAATGAAATAGAATATTGATTCTTTCTAAGCCAAGAAATAAACAATCCACCAAGATAGAATGAACCACCTAGCGTTGATTTTCTATCACTCAATGAACCTGCCCAGTCTGCATTAGTATATCCAAACAACTCTGCCTGAGATTTTTCAGTATATGTCATGCCGAAGTCCACTATTCCCTGGATATACCGAAGTATTCTTTTTTACATCAACAATGTAGATTTCCTTAGGATTACTCTGATATCTCCCTTCATGGAATGTGGTGAAAACAATATCAGGACTTATCGCGGTCAAGTACAACAAACTTCCAATAATTTGCCTGTATTATGTGATATTAACTACCTTTCCATCCTCATATTTTGATAATTTCATCCGGGTAGCAACCAGAGTCATTATCTCCTTAGATTTCTCTATTACAAACCTTCTGAGAACCTCTTTGGCGTATTTGGATTGAGAAATAAAAGTTCCACTACTTCCTTGTGTCACCTGTAAACCAAGGAAAAATGTTAGCTCTCCAATCATTGACATTTCAAACTCATTTTTCATGAATTCGGAAAACTTTCTGCACTGAGCTTCATCTGATCCACCAAATATTATTTCATCGACATAAACCAACCCTATAATCCTTTGATTACTACTTTTTTTGAAGTAGAGATTGTAATCAACTCCCCACACCGGAAACCAAGCTTCTTCAAGTACTGATCAAGCCTTGAGGACCATGATCATGGTGCTTGTTTCAGCCCATAAAAATCCATCTTCAGCCTGTAAACATTGTTCTCATCCTCATGAATGAAAAAACCATCTGGCTTCTCAATATACACCTCCACTTCCAAAACTCTATTAAATAATGCGGATTTGACATCCATCTTGAACACATTAAACTTTCTTTGCACTGCTATGGGGAAAAATAATATGATTTTATCCTGCCTTGCTACCAGTGCAAATGTCCCATCAACAAATATTCCCTCTATCTAGGAGAATCCCTTTCACACTATCCATTCATTATTACAAATTATTTGGCCATCTTCTTTCATTTTGTTGCGATAGATCCATTTAGTCCTGATGACATTCTTGTTTGTTGGCCTCGAAATAATTTCCCATGTCTGGTTCTTCTCAATCTGATCAAGCTCTTCATTAATAGCCTAAACCCAGTTTTCATCTTCAGCTACTTCAGAAAAACATTTCGGCTCCACCTGAGACAAAAATGAAGTTTACTGTAATGATTTCATTCTTCGAGTCTGAACTGGAGCTGTCTGATCACCAATGATATTTTGCCTATCAACTTTAGCTCTACTATTTGGCTTCCTAGTAGACACAGACTTGAAACTTTCTTGTTCATCATCAGTATCTTCTTCTAAGTCAGCCTCTTCCACTTCTAATCCCCCTGTTTTTCTTACCTCATCATCACTTTCATCTAGAAACTGTTCTCTAAGTCGCTGAGTATTCTGTATATTTTCGACTATAGTGACATCATTTCTCTCCACAATTTTTCCCACCCTCTTGTTGAAGCATTTATATGCTTTTGTTTTCCCTGAGTAGCCAAGGAAAATCCCCTCATCTCCTTATGCCTCAAACTTCCTGTGATTTTCTTTGTTGAGAATGAAACACTTACTTCCAAATATTCGAATGTATTTCAACATTGGATTCTTTCCGTACCACAGTTCATGTGGAGACTTCCCTTGCTTCGGACACAACAGAGACCTGTTTGAAACATAGACCGATGTCAAAACTACATCCTTCCAAAATTTCTCTGGTAGGTTTTATCAATAAGCATCATTCTGGCCATGTTGTTGATGATCTGATTTCTCCTTTCAACCACTCCATTCTGTTAGGGAGTTTTTACTGATGAAACTTGATGCCTTATCACATGTTTCTCGAGATAATTTTCAACTTGACTGTTTTTGAATTCTGTACCGTTATCAGTACGAAACTTCAGAATTTTCTGCCCAAGCATATTTTCTGATTCCCTCCTATACTTCTTTATGCAACTGAACACCTTTTCTTTATGGGTAATGACAAATACCAAGGCCATTATTCTATAATAATCAATGAAAAAGACATAGTACCTTTTTCCATTTATGGATCATCGTGAGATTGGTCCACAAACATCTGCATGTACCAGTTCGAGCACTCTGGTTGATTTCTATTCCTTTGGCCTATATGTTTTTCTGATGATCTTCCCTTGTTGACAAGCATCACATGAATGAGTACGATCATGTGAAAGATTGTGAAGGTATCTAGTAGTATCACACTTTACCAGATCTTCCATATATGGTTGATATAGATGAATAAGTCGCTTATGCCACAGTTGGTTTTCTTCCTCTCTGGATAAAAGACATATATCTTCTTCCCCACTTACAAGGTAAAGATTTCTCTTTGTCATTTTTCAATGTAGAACAACTGCTCTATCTCTTCCCATGACAGTACAAGTATTCTTGGTAAACCGTATAGAATTTCCTGAGTCACACAATTGACTGACACTAAGCAAATTGTGACTAAGAACTTCTACAACCAAGACATCAGCACGTCTGATTTCTTTTCCCCAAAACCTCGCATTTCCTGATTCAATAATCTTCAGGCCTTCATCATTTCGAAACTTGAAAACTCATTTTGTGTCATATTTTATTCCCGTAACTAGATCCTTGTTTCCTTTCATGTGAGACGTAAAACCACTATCAAGAATCCACACACTAGAACGATCTGATGCTTTAAGGGAAATTTCATCAACTACTGCCTTCTATTATCTCTTCTTGTTGGTCTATATTTTTGTCTCTATACTTGGTATAGATTGAGACTCATGATCATTCTCAGAGTATGATGGACCAACTTCATCTTGTAGAGCTACAAATCTGTTCTGAACTTTTAACTCACTTGTCGGTTTATTGATCTACTGCTTGCGAACATTTTGATTCTGCTTGGGAACATTTCTCTGAATGGTCGAAGTGTAGTACCTAGCCATGTGCCCAAATCCTCCACACCAAAAACAGTGACCTTCAAAATATGTTCTGGAAAACCTTTCTCTGTTTGGCTTCCACCTCTGTTCTTGTTCCCTTCGGTACCTTTTGGCTATAGAACATACATACTGTGAATATCCAACCTTACCACAACAATAACACCTAATATAAGGTGCATTCGTTCATGTTACTTCATCACTACGAGTTTCCCCTTGAGATCTATAAAGATTTTGATTCTTCTTTGTGCCCAAATCAACTTTCAATCTTGGGACGGGTGCCTGCAGTCTGACTTCAATTGCTACAGATTTTTGCTTCTAATCAAGCCCTGAATCAGCCTTAATGTTTGAGCTCAATTGCTACTTATTTCCTGCTAAACTAATAGGTTCCACGTTCATCTTTTCAGTCATCATAATGACCTTCATTCCCAAGAATGTATTGGGAATAAAGAGTTTTTTTTGTCTTTAAATTTTATCCACAGACCGAAAACATCTTCTTCAATCTGTTCAATATGCTTGACATGATCTTTCACATTTTTGTTCAAGACATCAATCTCCATTTTCTGTTCTTCATTCATGAGCTTGTACTTACTAATTGATTCTATGTTCTCTAGTGTTGATAACATGTTCTTTTCAATTTCTTACATCAACTCATACTTCTCTTCTTCCTACTATTTCATGTAGAGTTTGGCATCATGTACCACCTTGTTGGATTTCTCTGTTTTTTCTCTCCAAACACTTATCTCTTCAAGAGCTGCTTCTAATTCAGCTTCCATGTCAACTCTCCCTTCAATTTCTTATTATCCTTTAGCATCAACATATTCCTTTTTCTGAGAACTACCAACAATCACTACCAAGGCATTTACCCCACGATCTCTGTAATTTTCTATCTCCTCAACCTCTTCATCCTCAAATTCATCTGAACATTCAAATTTCTGTGAAAGAAGATTCTTCTGCTTGAAGAAATATATCTTGAATTATTTCTTCCCTTTCATAAATGCTAAAGTCTTTTTCTTGGGAATTTCAACTTCATCATCATCATTATCATTATCTTGAAACTTTTTGGGGCATCTTGCGGCAAGATGACCAACTTTTCCACATCTAAAGCAAGCGAGTGGAAGTTTCCCTTTGAACTTTCTTTTTCCTCTTTGACGATTTTAGGAAAGGAATGACATAAACTCATCTGTCTCTTCTTCTTCATAATAATCTTTAATAGTGAGATTTTTCATGGCCTTAAATGCCATCTCTTTGGATTTTCGCTTTTCCACAGCCTCGTTGTCATCATTCCACAACTCATATGCAACCAAGGAGCTGTGTAAGTTGTCCAGTGTTAGCTCTTTGGGATAATTATCTTCTAGAAAAGAATATTTCGGATTGAACCAAGGTGGAATCTTCCTCAATATGCGCTTTATGATCTTTATGTCTTCAATGACTTCAGCAAGACCTTGCATATCTTCCACAACAATATTTAACCTGTAAAAGAATGCATCAACAGGCTCATTCGGGTTCATCTTCAGATCTTCATACTTATTCCACAACACTTGCAGTTTTGCCTCTCTGACCTTTGTATCTCCTTCATATATATTCAATATCTTTTCCCACATGGCATGTGATGTTTTTCATGACATCACCTTTGTATAGATTGGATTGGATAGGGATCCCCCTAAGGCATTAATTTCTTTGGAATCTGCATCCAACTCTCTACGTTCAGCTTCTGATAATGCGCCACTATTAATATCAGCTGTTATTCCATGAATTGTTGTTGTGAATACATCCATTCCCAAAGATTAGAAGTAGTGTTGCATCCAATTATTCCATAGCTGAAATATGATCTCGTCGAAGATCAAAATCCCTTTATGATTGGTGACTTCCATTGAGAGAAGAACTAGTATCAACCTTTCCCTCTGATACCAATTGATAGGTCCACAAGGCTGAATACCCTGATAGGGGGGGTGAATCAGGGTATGACTAATTTTAAAACTAACGCCTATTCTGATATTCTTTTTCTGTGAAGAAAAACACTCTTCTCCCTCTTTCCTGTTGCATAATGTAAATAGAAATTAAAGCATGCACATGACACAACAATATTTACTTGGTTCACCCTCACGGGGCAACGTCCAAAGAGTATACACCAACAAGTTTCCAGTCGTACCAAATTCCACTAAACTTCACTAGTTGTGGTTACAAGGATAGGGTATTGTCACTATTTCCTAGGCTCACTACCTTTACAAGTTTTAGGATCAGCTCACTACTTTCCCAAGGGTCACTCCCTATTTCTCTCTCTCTGGCTCACTGCCCGTGGATAGGATCACCTTCTTCCTCTTCCTTTGCTCACTTCTCTGGAAAGGATCCACTCATAGTTTATGGACCTGTAGTTCTCTTCATTTTCATGAATGAATGCATATTCTGTTGTATGTGGATGCTCTTTTCAAGTCCAACATTCACCCTTAGATGAATCTATCTTTGAACCGAAGGTATCGGAAAATCCCCCAGCTTCCACGCAGCCCTGGATCACTGCCGGAAATCAACCTTACTTGGCACCCTTCTCTAAGTCGGCATGCAAGTCTTGGCATGAAAGTCAACATGGGCGCACAATTATTTCTTAACACATGCGCGACTCAAGCTTAATCTTCTCCAAAATTTCGCGAAACACTTCCTTTTACGCCCAAACTAACATTGGTGTGCAACAACCAACATTCGCGCTTTTTCAAAACTGGCGCGCAAGTCTTACTTGCGAGACCACACACTGCTTGTGCAACTTCCACACCTTCATGAAGAGATCTCTGATTTTTCTGAGTATTGAACTATCTGAGAAATGAGGATGGGTGGTCTAGTATTTATAGGCATTTGATCCACCTGCGTGATGACGCGCAAGTTCCCCTTCGGCGCACAAGTCTCGGCGCACACCTTAACTGCCCTGGCCTATGTCGTGCTACTCACTTGAGAAACCAAACCAATTATTGTGCGACCCACCTTCCTTTTCCATATTTTGAAGTTCTGATCCCAAAAAACAATAGGTGCGCACGTTCCCATTCTTCCAAGGCATCGGCGCGCAAGCCTCTTCACGACGCGCACGTCACCTGCGCGACACCACAAATACTTGCGCGACACTTATCCCTATACAATATTTTGATGATCTGATCTTGAAAAACATATGGCATGCAACATTCCAAGCCTTCTTGTACACGGTACGAAAGTCCCTTTTCCAAAAAACACTTTTCTTCCTGTGTCGATTTTCAAGCCCCAAAATTTGGCAAACACTGGAAAATGGCGCCACCTTCCATCTGTTCTTTTTGTACCGCCTCCAGATCATCCATTACTTCGTTGATTTTCTTGAATCAAACATTGATCGTTGACCACATCTCTTGAACTCGACATTACATTATGAAATCCCCTTTGTCAAAAAAAATTTATGTCATGGTTTTCTTTTTCAACAATTACATTACTGATGTCCACTTTATCGACAAACACAATCACCTCAAAAATGCTTCAATGGTGCTTTGAGGGATTTTTTCCCAATAGGAACCATAACAAGATTGATCTAGCTTTCAACAAGAAATTTTGCCTCTGATCCTTCCTTCTGGGTGACACATTATTGGCCCTAAGAGAACTGATGATAACTAGTAAGATGCCACTAATGTTAAAGCCCAAATTGGAGGGACCATAAAACATTCACTATGTTTACCCATATAGTGATAACACATTCATCACCATAGATAGAGGGAGGATCACTCTTCCAACCAATGCCATTTTTCTCAAGAATTACTTCGCATGAGTGAGTTATCTTCCTACATGATGGTAAATTGTAATCATATTCCATTATGGTATGTGATCTTCAACCATAAAATAAGATCTCTTTCACCCTGAATGATGTAAAACCGCTAGGGTGTCCAACATGCTGTTAATCTACAATAACATTCAATCACATATATTAAAAATAATAATTGCACATAGGTTCCTTCAACCTTACCACATGAGGTTAAATTGACAATCAGTCAAAAACTAATTTTTTCTTGATTCTTATCTATACATGATATGTAGTAACGAAGAAGCATTTTTTCTTCAGGTCCATCCCTAGGTTTTTGAGGATCCTCTATCCCTTCATCCCATTGACCTATGTTCATTCTCAAGATCACATGGTGAGATATCTAACATATTGGGTCCTCATTCACATTGGGTTGACAACTGTCACAACATGGGCCTCCCTTAGGGTTTTTCCTCTATCGTGTCCTTACCAGATGATACTAAACTAATAAAAATTGAAGAACTATGTTGGGATTGATTACCATAATTACTAAATATGTAATAATGCCCAGAAAACCTTTCTTTGGGTCTATCGCCATGATCCTCAACTATTCCTTCCATTTTGGACCTCACCTTATAGTTGAAATTCTATGAACACAAACTAAGATCACTTCCATCCCACATGACATTAAACCAGTGTGTCCTACATACAAGACATTATAAAAAAAGTAATTCATGGTTTGTTTTGCATATCCTTGAAATAAAAGATCACTTTTTCCAACAGAACACCAACATTAACCTATCCCACATGAAATTAAACTGGTCCTCCGTCCAAATAACATAAACTTAATCTACACTGCACTCAAAAAATATATTTGGATTAATTCCAACCTTTAAAGGATACCTTGGAATGACCTGGCATTTTGTATTTAAGTCCAGCCCCAGGTTTCCCAAGTGTTTCACCCTCTTGGCCCCTTGGGCTGAATTCTCTCTTTGGAGCATGTGGTGTGGTGTGGATCTTTTTAGTCCTCATTTTCATTGTTTTTATTTTATCAAAACATGCATTAACCATTTATGATACAATTATATTCCCAATGTCCTATGATCATGATGATAAACTACATCACAACCCATGTCCTTACAGAATGACGTGAAACTACATAGAACATCAAGAAATTTTCATGTCTTTATTAACATTCATATGTGATATGTAAGTTGTCCTAGACATTTTTTACTGGGTCCAACCTATGTTCATTAACCATTTCATGTCTCCTTCCTTCACTAATTCTCTTGAGTCATCAACCATCAATTGAGTCCCTCAACATTTTTATTCCCCATTAATATGTTTTAGTGTGGAGTGGTGTGGGACATAGATTGATGGAATCTACATGGATATTATATCATCTCATCTCTATGTTTCATGTGTCCCTTTATTTCATTCTACATCATCTTTCATGTATGTAAGGATCCCCTAATGGTATGGATGACCAGCCTTATAACTCACCTACTCTCTTTGGCCAACGTCCTCGAAGACTTTTAATGACATTTTGGGATATGTTCTGGGATTCAAATATTGTCAACATCTGACCATTGAGTGTTTATTCCCATCCCATTTTACATGATATGGATATTGTGTCTCAAATAAGGTAAATAACTGTCATCCATAATTTGTGTTTAAAATACAAGGAATTTTGGTTTACATCCTTTTCCACAACATTATACCTCAGACTGACTTGAAATCATTCCTTATTATCCCTCCATGAACCATTTCATGTTGAGGATACAGACTAGCATCATTTGGACATCCTTGACTCTTCACCTACGTTCACCAACAATGTTCTTCCATGTGTCTAGTGATTTTTTATGACCCTTGTTTCCCACCCTGAGCATGGATCATGTGGGATTAGGGGTCTTGTTACTGTTTATACCTGCATGGAAGAGTGATACCATCCTATGGTCAGAACTCTATAACCATAAACAATAAGTTTAGTTCACAAAGTCCAAGTATCAACAAATTAAATTGTGTTCATAGTCACATAGGAATTTGTGGGGAAGACCTTTATGTTAACCCCATTCTGGTCAGGTGGATCTATGACATCACGTTACTATTGACATTATAAAATGTGTTCCATGAACATCATTTCAAAATCAAATATGTGAACTTCACTTAGACACCAAATGACATGTTTGTGTAGAAATACGTCTTTATGCCGAATGAGTATGCAGGGCTCACAATGTGACTCTTCATTTTTCAAGGGGCTCAGGGATAGGTGTGAAGGTACAATCCAAAAAGGACATAATCGTACCCTAAAATTGATCATCAGTAAGGGTGTAGGGGCACCAACCCCATGGTATGGAGAATTAGTTGTCTTCTATGTCTCTCAAACACCGTCGAAACTCGAGGTACATGTGTGCTACCTACTTTTGTGTAACCCTAATAGCGTGAATAGAAACTATCTCTATCGCTCCCATATTTTCCTATAAATATTCACTTGGGGAATTCATTTCTATAGAAAAATTTCCTTAAATGTTGAATACTGCTTTGATCTCCCTTGTGCTTCACCCAGGTCCCTCAAAACCTCAAAGGTAATTTCCTAGAAAATAAATAGAGGTAATTAAATGAGGATAGTGAAACTTAAGTCTATTTAGTGATGAAAATAAATAGCACATGTGTAACTCATTCATCTCTACCCTTTTTTAAAATGACTTCTGAGACATGACCTTGCTAAAATAGAAATTTTCACAACTTACTTTTTGGAATCTATGTAGATACCCCTGAGGGCTTGAACCAAGATTCATCCAAGTGTACTCTTCCAAGTTTTTTATCACCTAAGGTGAAACAAATTAAACCAAGCCTAATTGTGAGGAAACCACATGTTTGGTTCACCCCTTGCACGATCCACTTTAGTTTACCTCAACCCTTCAGCAAGCGGGAGCCTTTTATGAAACCTCCATCAAAACCACACAAGAAAGTATCTCCACTAAATCCCATTCCTAAAAGTGACAATGTTGAAACCTCCAGCAAGACCTCTTAATTTATAAAACCATAGAGAAAGTCGCATCAGTGTGTCTTCTATTTAGATTTGTATTTCTATTGTTATAGGTTTCCCTCACTTGTCCTACCATAGGGCATGGATCCTCGAGGAGTGTATAAATTTGGGTGTCTATGGTAAAATGGACCCATACTAGAGGTATTGTGTTTTAGTGTTCTATATATTGGATTCCATAGATAGGAATATTTCCTCCCATTATCATATATAAGATCCAGAGCCTCCAAAACCTGTTAGGGAGTGTCAGGATGACACTAAATTTTCCCTTTGATGAAGGAAAAGTATCCATCCTCAATGATGACCAATAAAAGGGAAACCATCCTGCTGTAAGACCCTATGCATTCATGTGGGAGGTTTTAGTCTCACTCCTCTATACACCATTTATCCTCTTTCATTCCTTTCCCTAGATTCTCACCTAATGTAATGTTAATAGAGGGAAGTGCACTAGCCCCATCTGCATCCGTCGTAGCCCCAGCCTCTTCCACCAGCAAAAGAGGAAAAATGTGTATGGTTTTTGGAATCATTCACATCATATTTTTTCTAACTTCGATCATGAATTTGATGGGAATAGATGTTTGTATTGATTAAAACATCCTCAAAATCCACCTAAAGTAATGGAGATTGTGAAATCTGATTCCCAGAATAAATGGGATACATAAGAAGCCTTCTAAAGGCTCACGCTCCATATACTACCATCTATGAAATGAGAAATCATGCCTAACTTACTGGGAACCATCGATAGGATTAATCCCCAATCATAACCAACATAATCTATGAATCCTCTTCTGGAGTAAACCATGAGTTAATCCTTTAAATCACCATGAGTTAAATCTTCACAGATGGTCCCTTTAAAGGGTGTATCCTTTTCTAGAGTAACTTGAAACCTATCATCTCCAAGGGACATACTCTCTTGCGATACATACACTAGAGGGCCTCCATAGGCATGATTCCTCGTCGACAAGCTATGTTGTATTTCACTCCCATGAAAATGGGATATGTAAGAAGCCTCACTGAGGTTCAAACCCAACGTCCTAAAACAACCATGTTCTTCTATGACATATCCTTACCATGTCCTATTTCAAAATGGAAACCCATTTACCTTCCAAGTTCCTTTGGTTGCTTAGGTATAAGTCCCAAACTAATCATTGACTAGGAATCATCCACCTAGACATCTTTCCAACATGATGTTAATCATTATGGTTGGTTCTTTATCACATAACCTTAAATGGTATGATGTGACCCATTAAGGGTCAATTAACTATGTGGGTTCTGATTCCGTTAATAAGGATACATAGGACACAACATCATTACAACTTCTCCCTCCCTAGATAATGATAAATTCCATAGTTACATTCATCTACCTGGATGACCATAAACTTTAGAGTGTCCCACCGTGTGGCTAGAAAACCAGAATCATTTTAATAACGACAAAATAATGTATATATACCATATAAGTGTATTCCATAAATGGAAAACTATGGACACATAAAAATATCTCTATTGATGAATAACCTCAAATCCATTTGGATGATTCTAAAATCCACAGATGCTAATAATTGATTTCATATATTGGGATAACCCACATCATACTTTGGAATTATGGAAGGATTCATGAACATATAATAAATCAATAATAGAGTCCTAGAGTAGGATAAAATTTCTACCCAAAGGTTGTAATGATCTCGACCTCCCATCATCATGACCAATGCCTGTTCATATGCATTATCTGTAAAAATCTCTAATGATTCACTATCTTTGTAAAGAATAACCCTTTGAATATAGAATCATTTGGTGCTTCTAGTTCAATGAAAAACCTCATAGGAAACCATTTGGAAATAATGATTTCCCCAAAAATTTTAAATTTTTATGGGAAAAAAAATTATGAACATTATGTGTATCCTTCAATAAGATGATAATGTTAGCTACTTGTTAGGACCCTTCTATTCTCAAAGGAAATGTTGGTCAGAGGAAGAAATCATTCACACTTGTATTCATACAAAATGATTATTCTTTATTGGAGTTAACTATTTTTATTTTTCATATATACAATATCTTATTTTCCTGAAATCCCTTCAATACAATTAATTCCTTCAGGTTTACACCTCTGAATTCCCTAACAATGGCTCATGTTGGATACTCATCCACATGAAGGACACCATATCCGAATCAGTATCATCAAAACTGGGTCTCTAATGATATTTTTTGAGTGTTTCATAACCAATATACCATCATAACACTATATGATGCCGGAATGGCTCTCTGTATCACCAATCACCCTTAGTCGTCTAGTCAATGATGACTTGTGGTCTTGAATAAAATACTTCCAATCACTGTCTTCAACCAATTCAGGGTATTATCATCAAAAACCAATGACTAGTATCTTGTATATTTCTAGGAGGAGGATCATGATTTCACTTATTGCCTCATCTGTATGACCTAGGGTTCATTCTCAAGGTCTCCAGTTGAAAATCATCATCCTGAACCGTGCATGGCACTAAATAATCCACATGATGATGGTGTCACCTTCGACTGACGAGACAAGGTTCCCCAGACCTGGGCACACAAGATAGAACTTTATGGAAGATAACAGGCCAAGATAGATAAAGCTCATAACATTTCCCCCATTGAAGAACCCCACCATTCTAGTTTGGTGGAAACTAGTGATCGTGCACATATACCTATCCAACTTCAATCGTCTTGCCATTAAACTTGTTTAGCATCACCCAACCAAACCTACAGGTCAAATATGATGGAATAAAATGTAAAAGAACATACACCTTCTTAACACCATAAATCCTTCCATTAGACTCATATGACTGCACTCAAATAATACCACCAACACAATTTGGTGGTAACCCACAAGAAGGAACATACACCTGCCTGCACTCACCAAGCCTACCTTCAACCATTTCTAGAAGTACCTGGAGAAGTTAGTTGGAAAGCTAAAATAATATTTTGGGGGATGACTCAATTATATCCCCCCCCAAAATAGTACATTATATATCCAATAGTCTATAAGGGAGGTCATGATAAGGTTCATACACCTAATTTGTATACAGAATGGATTTTTATTCCCATTCCAGAAACTGAAGTCACCAATCACATCTATGAAATGGTGTAAGGGAAAAAGAAAGTTCGTTATCATGTCCTAAAAAATTAAATAATATCATAATAGGAGAAACAACAGTACCCAACGGATGGAAAAATAAATATGTACTCATACCTGGGTGTCTCATCATCATGTCACATGGGAGAGGATACATAACTCTACTCCAACCCAAGAGGGTCATGGGGAACACTCCCACATATCAAATGGATAACCAGAATGGGAAAATATATCTACTCCATCTATAAGTAATCATAAAATTATAATGGCTAGTAAAAGGTTGGTATATAAACCTATACATGTTAGCCACTTCTCCCAGCAAGTGCCCTCAACTGTGTGTAAGAAGGTGTCCAAGTATAAGCATCAGTAGAGGAAGTTTTAGAAGCAACAACCTATTTGCAGTTTGGCTCCGCTTAATGCTGGAGGTCATGAAGCCCAAATAAGTTTATCTATTTCATCTCAAGATCCTACCCTCTTATTACCAAATAATGGGATCAGAAGTAATAATTAGGATGGTCCTTATAATATGATTCCACAATAAGGATTGATTCATGATAATCCAGTCAATCTCAAAATCCAATATCTTAATGAGATCCACGACAACCCTTCATGTGGCGGTAAGACTAAGAGTGAAAGAGCCTTCCCCTTGCTGTAATCAATGATGGTAGTCCTCACCATAATATAATTGACTATGAATGTTCCCTTTACATTAGTGATTAACATTGTCATGAGAATTATCCAAATTACTATATAGTAATAAGAAATACATCTTTTCTTGAGGAAACTATAAATAGAAGGCTAGTCAGGTCTGATTCCTTGTCATTGATAGGTGAAAAAAAAATTTCACTTGAAGAAATCCCACGGTGATTGTAATTTTCCAATACACCATTGGGACACTTCCCTTTAAGTATAATAGGGGAAGACTCTCCCAATCTTGTTAAGTCTAATTAAGTGGCAGTAAAACACCAACATTGGTCCAATCAAGTAGAGAAACCGCTCGAAAAATATGAAGAGGAGACATTGAACATGGGGAAAGAAATTGATAAGGGTGAAATAGTAGTCATGTTATTACCTTTGGACACCTCTCAATTAAACATTCCAGAGATGTTGGATGATGATTGTATAAATGATATCAACCTCAACGTATAGAAGATTCTTCATCATCTAAAATAAAAAGTATTACCATTAGTGTATTATCAGATTCACATCATGGAAATAGAAGGGTTACACTGCCAAATTGACTAGGCATCTCTGATGGATTCTCAACATCCAATTACCAATAAGCATCATGGAGACCTTCAACATTCATTCCATAATGAAATAATGATGTTGTGAAGATTCTACATGGAATACCCATCTATTGTTCATATCAGAGGATGGGGTGTAGATTGATCACTAAATTTCACTACACACTCCATCAAACAAATCCCACCAAAATTGGTCTCATGAAATGACATTTCTCCAAGATAGATAAAACAAATGGGTACTATTCATGATTGTAGTTATTCTCAACCAGAATAGGCCATAAAAAAATCACATTAATGTTCAGCCTAATGAGATAAAGATATTAAGATACTTTTGGAACAAGCTTCTGATAACCTCGAGTACACTTCCCATTTAGAGTATTTCAGCCATCAAATTGCATAAATGTATAATATTTCCTAGCAACCTTCTAAAACATGTTATTTATGTTAGTTCGAAATAATTCACCCATCCATACTTCATAATATAATCCATAATATTATTGAACCATCTATGGTAATACTAGGCATATAAAATCAAGTGAAACCCCATCCTACCGAGATCCATATTTTTTAAACCCAACACTCATGTTCGTACCACCAATCCTAAAAGTTAAAAAGGTAGAAGATGAATATCTCTAGCCCTCAAGGGTGGTGTATTTTCACCCCATGAATCTCATACTCAATGGACATTTGTTATCTCATGACTAGGGATGATGCTGCAAAATAAACCCTCTCAGTTTATCACATCCTGTGATTTAGCAACTTCATTTGGAATGTGTACAACTGAACTCTTAGGAAATTCCCTTCAAGAAAATATTCATCAAATATTTCATGGAGAATTAATAAATAGAAGGAAAAGGTCTCCATGAGGGTGATTAAGAAAGATATCTCATAGCTATTATAATATAATACATGTGATTTACTACATATCTGTGAATTCAATCAACGCTATCATTGAAGATGCTCAAGAACAGAATCCTGACTCAGTGGATTTTGGTGAAGAATTTATTGTTCTTGAGATCTTCCTCCCTAAAACGACTGAAGAATTTGTGTGTACACAGAGCTATAAGCTCATCCAAAATATTGGTATCCCCTCAAATAATCCACCAATACCTCCTCATAAGACACATAATGTGGTAATGTATAAGGGTCACACTGTGTCTCACATTTCCCTCTGAGAAGGCTAATCCCTTTATATGGAGAAATGATTTTGTCATAAATAAGTCAAAATAAGAGAATTTAGAAGACTCTATAAAGGATTACTCTAATGAAATATTCCTTCATGGCATGCTCTATAATAATACCCTCAACTCGAACTTCAAGTTGGTGAACCTCATCCATTAGGGTTTATAGAAATAACTGAGGAAGACAAGGAACATCCACTTAATGTGGGACATAAACCGCCAATAAAATTTAATTCAACGACATTAGATCAATACTTACTTATATTGGGTACAAACCCAAAACATTGTAAGGAATATCTTTACATGCCTTCCCCTATTAGTCACAAACACCAGATAACAGCGGTTCCACTAGCGGTGGTCCTCCAAGTTGTCATACCTATTAAATATCCAATCACTGCAACTATTAAGGCCTCGAATCATTCATATATTCCTTGAATTTTTAGGAACATCCTTGAGTCATTAACGACCAGATTGGATGTTGTAGAAGGATGAAATGCACCAGTATCGCTAGAAAGGAATGATTATCCTGAATGGGTGGATCCGACCCCTTGTACCCCAAAATTTGGGAATCCTACATTTCCAATTTTCAATGTCTCAATAGATCTGGTGTTTCATATAAAGAATCATTTATCTCATTGTGATCCCATGATGGGAACACTTGAGAAGTTGGAAGTAGTGAAACATAGATGCTTTATGAAAAAACAACATGGTCTAGAATTTTCATGTTATATGAGTTAGAAGTACTGATCGATCACATGAAGAAAAGATCATTACTATATGTTTCTATTCCAGTTTAACTCAAATCTAAAAAATAATATAGTATTTTATATTAAAAACTACATGTAAAGGGTGAATTAGGTAGCCTCATAATTCACTTCTTAGTGGAAATGAGGGAATTAATCCTAGAAACAATCAGTTCCTCATGATGACATGTTACCTATCTAGGTAAAAAATATCCATCATGAGTTGTGCAGACCATTAATCCATATAAAATACACGTGAATTCTTTAGGATATGGTATTAGTTTCTAAACATATGTAAAACTACATCGTAAAGGCCAAAGCAAATACTTATTTAATCATATCATATCAGGGATGGAAAACAG
The DNA here is from genome assembly GCA_963277665.1 of Viscum album. Taxonomy (NCBI): domain Eukaryota; kingdom Viridiplantae; phylum Streptophyta; class Magnoliopsida; order Santalales; family Viscaceae; genus Viscum; species Viscum album. Next base: position 678,284,982 of record OY728155.1, on the reverse strand, counting down.
AAAAAAGAGGACACAACAGATACACTTAATTAGGCCCATATACCCATTCAAACCTCAAATCTTGCACCATACCACCTGATTCCACCTTATGTGCATCAACAGTAACGAATACCTTGTCAATAAAATTATAGATATTAGAGGCAGAAATAGTTGGAGGTGTTGTAAAATAAGGTATATTCCTTTCAAAATGAAAATGTCCATTGATACATTATTTCAGATTTGGAAAAAAATTAGGTTAGTTTCCAAAACCCAAGAATCCAAAAAATGTGCAAGAAGAGGATATCTAAAACTATATCCCAATCCATAAAATGATTGGGTATCCCATCAAGGAGTGTTTTATTTTCATGGACCACCTAAAAATGATAGTGGATTTTTGGAAAGTGAAACTGAAAAATTCAACAGCCTAGGTGGTATACATTTATGTTACCAATCTGAAGGAAGAAGGCAGGTGGATTGAAGTAAAAAGTCAGAATCCACAACATGTTTTATGAATGAAGGTTTAGAAAAAAATCAATCAGAATCATTCCATTCTATAATCATAGTTGAAACAACCAGTTCTTCCTTGTTCAACTTCACCTACAGAATGTTCAATTTAATCAAAATCCCCATCATTTGAAGGAAAATCATCAATGAAGGACATGGATTAAAGGGTATGGAAGAAGTAGAAAAATATGATCTCATTTCTAGGAAAATGATTTATTTGACCGTAGAAATTTTCATGTTGACTTTTTCAAAACCATGGGCACCAGCCTACTAAACAGCACAATAAGAATCTACCCACTAGAAGAATATTCATCAGATCAGGAGTTCATCATTGGTTCTGTTAATTTTATTTACTTAATAGATCCATAGAAAAATGATGATTCGTTTTGTGATCTTTATTTAACAGAAACATATTGGGGAGATGGGGGAAGAGGTCGTTGGGGTCAAAAACACAATGGAATACATGGTTTATCTAGAATCCACTACTTCAACCAAACCCATGCTCAAACAGACTACATGGAAAAAATAAATGGGAACAATCTCCAAATAGGTAAAAAATATATCAAGGGATTTTTTCCACCAATAATAGAAGGGTCTCTTCTAACATGAATATCCTTGGTAGACCAGTTAAAGGTTACCCCACAAACTTCTTGATAGAAAGGCAGACCTTACTGGCCTAATCCACCATGGAAATAAACAAATACATCTCCCATCCTATGGAATGAACCATCCACATAAGGAACAAAAACACATAAGAAGCCAGAAAAATACAATATTCATTACATAAAAACACAGATCTAGGGATAAAAAGTATGATGTTTTGAAGAAACTATCGAAAGTGAAAACAATGCAATCAATCTTGGATGCAATGAGTTTTTTAGAAGAAGTATGGGAAGAAATCATTAAGGAATCTTCATTCCATAAATAATTTTATGTTTAGGTCACTACTCATATTGTATATCACATGAATCATGATCTTCTAGAATTCCTTGAGGTCATTTAAATCACGAAAAAATATGGGTATATTATCATACAAGGTTATAATAGACCCTTTTATGTATTTGGGAGGTTAAATGTCATTGATATATAATGATCCTTCATCGACAATGGCTATAGATTCAACCACCACCCCATTCGAACAATTCATCAACTAGGTCTCAATTAATATCATTTGTCTCCCTATAATATGATGATACAAGGTTATAAAATGATTGAGAAAGACCCTCTCAGTTGGTTGAATCTTTGAACACAATTTAGATATCTTGTGACTAACTCTGGGTTAATGGTTGTCTAACATGGCACATCATTCAATGATTTACTGGGAAGACCTTGGAGACATCATCATGTTTCCATTCTTTCATCATGACACTATTGTCTCTAATATTCTATCAATGGTCAAATTGGTACAATATATTGTGATAATTTCCCATTCCAGTCCTACAAAACATAATACATTTAAGTAGGGTTTTTTCCCAATGACAGTGAGAAATCAATGGCTAATGATTCCTCCCTAATCGATTCCCAAAATGGATTATAGGTGATCTTAGCTAACCATTTCAAGAATTTCATTGTAGGTTATGTGATTCCAATTAGTAAAATTGAATGGGTGGACCATAATATACATTTTCATTCATTAGCATCCATAATGTCAATTATGACAGTTGGGACCTACAACACTGAAGAAGTTTTCAAATCACTATGTGATAAAGAAAGCATGAATGAAAATATAATCATTTCATCCCCTGAGCATCAACAAGGCCTAGTTCTATCAACTAAATTGGAAGAATCAAACATGATTGGAGGAGAAGGTGAAGAGACTCATTCTCAGTCCCTTTCTTCCCAATCAGATATCCAAGAAGGCTTCATAATAATAAGTGAGCCAGAAATGGTTTTTTCATCCTCCAAATTCCCAATTGATGACTTCCCTATTTCTTCCGGGAACATATTTTATCATATCATCACATTTCAGATTCAAAAATACCAAATCATGGGTAAGAGGAAGAAAAATAATAAGAATACGGAGTTTTAGGGATGCCCCTCCAGCATTTGATGAAGGATTCTCCACCACAGTGGATGAACTCAAAGAAATAAATCTTGGTACCAAAAAAGATCAATTCCCTATTCTCATTAGTATGTCCGTGAATCCAAAGGAATATGAGGAATAAAACTCCATCCCGAAGCATCACCATGATGTGTTTTCCTATAATTACAGATAGATTCTAGGCCTTGAACTTAAGGTGAAAATGAAGCATTTGGGATTTTATATGATCATTTGGGATAAAAGAAGGAATATAGCAGGACACACTCGACTGATGCCTCCAATATTGAGGCTGTGGTGGAAAAAATCATCAAGGATGAATTCATCTAGGAGTTACAATAACTGAATGGGATATTCGACATATTTCCAATTAAAAGGAATAATGGGAAAATTAAATTTTGTAATTACTTATGAGATCTCAATCAGAATTATCCCAAAGATGAATTCTTGGTTCCAATAAAAGAACTCGTGAGTTATTAAATAGCTAGATACCAAGACCTTTCCTTCATGGACGACTATTCTGGGTACAGTCAAATCTGTATGGCCTAAGAATATTAAGAAGAAATAATGTTTAAATCACCTCAAAGTGTATTCTATTATCAGGTAATGATGTTTTTCTTGAATAATTATAGGGACACATATTAATGTGCTATGAATCGTTTCTTAATACCCTTCTTAGGAAATTTTGTTGAATGCTATGTTGATTATCTAGTGGTCAAATCCTGATGATGTTATAGTCACATGGATGATAGAGAATCCATATTTAGTAATCCTCAACAACATAATATGAATATGAACCCCTTGAGATGTGCTTTAAACTACCCTCTAGAAAATCTCTTGGCTTTATTTTATTCCATTTTTGTATTGATGTTAATTCAAAAATGACTAAAGATATCCTTGAAGTGTGACCTACTAGAAACATGAACTAGTTACGGGGGATTGAAGGACACATGGAATACATTCAGCACAACATATCCTACCTTTTAGGTAAGTATTTACCCTTCACCAATTTGATGATGAAGGGAGTTACATATCAGTGGTCCATTGGTTGGCACAAATCATTCGATTTCCCCAAAATAAAACTTTTGATCCCACTGATATTGATATCTCATATTGAATGACGATAATCATTCTACACATTCCATCCTTGGTGGGATCACTATGTTCTTTACTTGCATAAAACAATGAATCCTTGATTGAAAAAAACTATTAATACCTCACTGAAACCATGCTTTAGGAAGATACTCAATATCCAGATATAGAGAAAAGATGCCTAACATTAATATTTTTAGTTTATAAGCTGATGCAAAACCTGTACCACTTTGAGATCCATTTGGTATCTCACAACAATCCAACCAAATTTATCTTCAATAATCCTATGCTCACATGGCACCTGGAATGGTGGGAGGTTATTCTACAAAATTTCAATATACAATTTCTGCCTCAGAATGCTGTGAAAGGCCAAGACTTATAAGAATCCCCTACTGAACAACCATATTTAAAAGAAACATGATTTAATACTGAACTACCTTATGAAAAAATCTTTTATATTCTGTATATCCCCGAAACATGGGAGATGTATTTTGACAGTTCATCCATAATTCCAATGTGGAAGAAAATTGAAGACCCTAAGCTTACCAATACCATGTTTTTAATTGTTCTATCATCCCATAAAATTAATTATTACCATACTCATTCTGGTTATCAGAAGGTGGTGCCAGTAATGAGGTGGAATATAGGTCTCTCATTTTAGGCTTGTAATTAGAACTCCATGTACAAGTTAATCACCAAGAGGTGAAGGGTGATTAATAATTTTTGATCAAACAGATGAATGGGGATGCTTCCATTAGAATGAAAGAGTTAATCCCCCGATGTGACTATGTTAGATGGTTAATAAAATAATTTCCCTTAGAGACAACATTGACCCATATCCCATGATCAAAAAATTCTCCGGAAGATGTGTTGGTGAATGTAGCCATAACTTTGGATGATCTAAATCCAGTTTTAATAGTCATCAGTGTTTCCCATGATCGAATTTTTTCACCTATTATTCGGATCAAAGAATAAGAGTTCAATGAAATTAACCCCATCTTGTATCAACATATCTCTATCATGTTATGGATACAACCCATCATGACATATCTTTATGAAGGATTACTTCCACCAGATTGGGTTGGAAGATACAATATCTAGTATTGACTGGCTAATATCACCCCTAATAGTGGACCAAATCACAAGATAGACATCATCATGTGAGGAATTGAAGGATTATTTCATCGATTTGTTGATGAAAAAGATACTATGACTGTTATAGAAGAAGTACAAGTCAGAGTATGTGGTTCCATTCTACTAGGGTATAAGATTTTTAATCAAATCCAAAGGATTCGATACTTATAGCCTTTAATTATTTATGATTTCAATGAATTATCTAGGAAGTGTAATACCATATAAGTTCATTCTAATTTCACCTATCAACCCCTAGAGTATTTGTAAATAGATAAATACACCTTGAAATTTTCCAGAAGGGGAATGGATGTTGTTAGACCATATCATCTTGCTATGCATAAGTAGTTCGAATACATACTTACAGCCTTCAATTTCTTCCCCAAATTGGTTGAGGCAATACCTCTATAAGAAGTCAGATCACAATCAATTGTTAGATTTGTCCAAGCTGACACCATTTCCAGTTTTTTTGTCCTTCATACCATTTTGATAAAAAATGTCCCCAATTTCTATTATGTTGAGGTGGAGAAGCTATATCATGAATAATATATCGCATCCAACCATTATTTTTACTATCATGCATCAGCCAATAGACATATAAATGATTTTATTAAAACCCTATCAAATATACTCTAAAATATAGTGGACAAAGATAATAAATTATGGTCTGATAATCTTTTTCATAACTAATGGGATTACCATACAACTACCTATACTTCTAGATGAAAAACAATATACTTATTGGTATATGGAATAAATGAGGTCTTACCCATTGAGATTCAGTTTCCATCACTCTGTATTTCCATTTTTGATAAGCTTTCAAATGGTGAAAAATCGTAGAAATGATTGGATGAACATGAGTGACTGGATGAAGTGATAATGAACATGTTTCATCACCAGGAAGAATATTCTAACCGGATAATGTGGGTCTTTATCAAGAAGGTATGTCTTTATTCATTCATTCGAGGTGAATTGGTATTGGTCTTTAAGACTCTGATGGTACCTGAAAATAAGCCTCTGAATCTTGATCCAATGTAAGAGGGGCCATACTCATTGCATAATTCCACGATAATAGATATTTTTCATTAATTTAAATTGATGGTGAACTTAATACAACTCTATGAAATGAATGGTTCAAAGATAAATACATTTTCCAATCACACAAAGTTCATCTTATCTATAGAACGTTAAACAACATGACACCATTAGCATCTAGGCTGCACAATATTAAACTGAGAAACATAAGAATCATTGTCACATGATAATAAACTGCACGATATATGGTCCAAGTTCCATGATGTTAAACTACATAGAACCATTTCCCTTCACCACATGATGTTAAACTGTATTCTTAAATTCTAACTTGTTTAAAATTAATAAATTCCCTAGATACTATGAGTGAAAACATTTTGGGATCCGTCAATATATTAGTACCCTCCATGTGTAAAACTCACTCACCTTATTTGCACACCCTGTTGGATCTAATGCCCCATTTATTCCCATGTTTGGTTCATACATTAATGAGGAATAATTTTTAAGAACTATATGTGTCTTGATTTCTACCCTAACAAGATGCATAGTGAATCATGTGTCTTATCACCCGATCCGTCCACACCGTTTATTTCACACCAGGTGACAAACATCCTCACTGCATAACGATATTATTCATGACACCTATAAAACATCATGTGGATTGATTCTCAGTACTATTGTGATAAATAGTGACAGGATGATATTAAATATTGATCCCATTTGTAAACATAAGATAACCAATTTACTCTTTCCCAAAATATGAACCTGTTTTATACTCGAAACTCTACAAAACATATGGAATGATTCTATTAACATCTAGTATCATGGGCCCAAAAATTATTTTGGAAAATATCAAAATATTATTAAAGCCCCCTTCTTCACGTCAAAAATTAGTTTTTCTAGGGAAAATTATCATGAAATTCAAGTGGCACTACTATTTCCCTATTAAGATAATACTGAAACCCAGATCTCCTATCTCGACATCAATTACATTGTTTAAGATTCCCTTCACCACTTATGTTCATGAATAAACCTGATTAGGGATCACCTTTAAGAACTATATGTTTCTTGATTCTCATCCTATTGTGATATTTAGTGACACTCAGTTCTCTAATACCGGGTCTATATGGGATTTTTGATATGAGAATTCCCCTTCTTTTTTCTCATGCATGAACCAGATCTACATTGGGGACCTTTCCAGGATTTATTCCTTGAATCACATTACCATCTAGATGTGTGGTGATACCTAAAAAACATTATTTAGGCCCAAAAATCAGTCTAGAAGTTATCAAAAGACCCCTTTCCTACATAATTGTCTTGTTGTTGTGGGATGAATCATTCAAGAACTATGGGTTACTTAACTATAATCCTATTGAGATATATAGTGATACACAGATATCCAATCATGGGATAAGTCATGATTAAGAATAAATCCCATATACTTCATCTTCATGAATCATATCTATACAGGGAGCCTATCATAGAAAATTTGAGGAATGATTCACACCCTTCTGAGATTTATTGTGATTCCGAAAATATCCTTCATGGGACCAAATTCAAATTTTCCACCACTTCACATCAATTCACCATAGTCCTTACTACATGAAAATAAACTACCTCGAATTCCAAGAATTACATGTGGCTTGATTCTCATCCTCTTGAGACATGTAGTGGAAACTTGGTCTTATCTCATAATCCATCAGTAATTTAAAATTCCCCTCTCCCAATGTATCGAGTAAACTGGTATAGGGGAATTATTCCAGAACTACGTATGGATTGATTCTCACCCACATGAGATACGTAGTGACCTACAGACTCTAAATCTTTGGTCTAGTCTCAACACGATGAAAATAATGACTTTTTTCACCCATGTTAAATTAAAAATATTTTTGTGGGTATTAAATAAGAGTTATCATCTTCTATGAGAACATTTATTCAATGAGACCACCATTATCTTCCACTTATGAAATAAAATTATGTTGAGGGACCTTCATTTAAGATCTATGTGTGGCATGAATACAATTTTCATTGAGATGAAAATTAACATCTAGATGTTTATTTATATTCCAAGCTGTATAAAAATATAAAACAACCATTACTCAATGGTGTACTAGCCAGGTCCACATAAAGAGATCTGGTATGAGTTCCCACTTTATTTAAGGAATCATATATGTTAGAACTAAAAATGACTATATTCTCATCCCATTGACATATGTAGTGATGCATAGTCCTTAGTACCTATCCCCAGACATGAAGTAAAAGAGTATTTCCATCTATTTAATAATATCAAAAAATATATGAAAGATCTTTTATATAGGGTCCTATTCTAAGATATCCCACCAAGGAAACCAGAGATGTCCTGAATATACATTTGAGTCAGAACTATTCAAGGTACTCTAAATTCATTATTAATATCAGTTTAATGCATCAAATTTAATTAAAAAATAACCTTTCTCATATATTATACTACTTATATTGAATACCTTTATATCTCCATAACCTTTCCATGTTGTGTAATGGTATATTGTATGAACCCTAAGAGATATTTTCCCTATCAATGTGGTTTGCACCCCAATTTTCCTTGATTACATTTCCCACTTAACAGGTTTTCCAGCCAAAGGATTCCCCTTCTCGACAATGTATCATATACCCAAGTTGGCCTTGTAAAAAACATCCCTCATTAGTGGTTTTATAATAGTAGTAACATCATTATGGGGAGAAGACTCTTTTTTCCCTTTAAGGATTGATGATGGTATTATGGAACCTATAAATTAGTGTTCATTACTTTTATATTAGTCTAATTTCCTTCCTGTTAACAAGAATGTTTTACTCGACCGTGGTTCACACATTTCCCACTTACTTTTTCAAAAAATACTGCAATAAGCTTGGACCATTTTCCAAAGTTTCATTCATTTTTTATATAATCGTATGGTCCTAGTTGTATGAAAAATAACTATAGGAACCATACATCCTATTTTTGGGAGAAATCTATTTAGATCATCCATTCCCAAACTCTTTTGAAATTATGACATTAAATATACCTTCAGTATTCTAGAAATCTCTCTAAAAACCAAATTCTGTTATTGGTAAATCTGAATCTCTATAAATATTCGTTAGCTTTTAGCGATTGATTGTAAAAAAAAATTAGATATCGTTTTCCCAACCTTACAGTACATGCCCCATTTTTCCATGGATATTTCTCCCCCATAAGATGTTTATTAGCTAAATGGAGCTGATATTTGGGTATGCATTATGTGTCCCAGTTGACCTTGTGTAAAACAACCCTCATGACCATTTTTTCAACTAGTGGTAACTTATTTCATAAGAAAAACTACCTTTACCATCATGAATGCTCCTTTTCCAATACCACCTTTCAGATTTTGAAATTCCAAAATCAGATCTTATAACTTTCCCCATCCATACATGAATATAGTAGTACACATTCAGACATTTTACCATGAATGGTAGAATCATCAATCCTTCAGTCAAAGATAAAATTTCATAAATTATAGCAACCCATACTATACATACTTCATGAATTTAAACTGTATAGCATAATATCCTTGATGCATGATGTTAAACTACACAAAAAAATGTTCTTGTTCTGTAAAATTAAACATCAAAACCTTTTAATGTCATTGATTCATGACTTTAAACTACAAAACACCCCTAATGTACTCATTGCATGACTTTAAACTTCACATCCCCCCTAATGTCCTTCATGCATGACTTTCAACTACACAACCCTCATAATGTTCTTGTGGCATGAATTTAAAATACCCATCCCCTTAATTCTTTCGATGTATAAATTTAAATTGCACAGACCCCATAATTTATTCTCTACATTAATTTTAATTGAACAACATAATATTAGTAAGCCTATTTTTGAAAACGTGTACCCTTATTCACACATCAAATTTGTATAATAGTGGTTTCACATTCATGACTTGTGTTGGTTTGGTTGATTTCCTTAATCTATGACATTGTTCATTCGAAAAACCACCTGATGTGGTCCTGAGACATATAAATCATAAAATTTCATTATTAATTAGTATGATAATTTTATAATTGATAATAACTCTTTTATCATACTATGAATTACATTCCCCAGCTTCCTTAGCATATATTTCCCCCATAAACAGCCTTTCAGCCTAAGGATTACATTATATGACTATGTTGTATGTTCCTTAGTTGTAAATGCATAAAAAATACTTTATAATGGGGTTTTCAAGAAGTGGTAATATCATTATCTAGAGAAACCTTCTCTATTTTCTAATACCATGATTTGGATTTGAATATTAGAAAATTGTTTCATTTTTTCCCATGGATATATCAATATAATATCATAAAATTCATGTCTACCATGCTTTGTTTGGGTTAAAATTTAAAAATTCATGGATAATATTTCTTGACCTAAAAAATCTCCCTTTAGTCCGATATGCAAGACATTGAACTTCCCACAAAAAGAGACAAAATACTTTCTAGATTAAAAACATACAAAAGGGAACTCGGGAAAATAGTTTATTCATTTCTCACTAGACTTGTAACGCCCCGACCCCAGAAACCCAATGTCGGTGAATTATTAAGTATCATTAGAATGATCACAAAAGATCAAGTCTCTAAGGACCGATTATTTTAGTATCCTTTGATGTAGTAGATACATTCATAAGGTTCACAGTACATCATAAAATGAAAAACTAAAACAAAATTGATTTCATAGATAACACTGAGATCCCAATGACTATCCCTACAAGTCAGTCATAATATACTTCTTCACATCTTGGAAAAAATAAAACATTTAAAGGGGTGAGCTCATATGCTCATTAGGGATAACAATATTGCGGTAACATTCACAGATGAGGATAAACATTTAAGGAAATGTATAGAACTAAAACAAATGGATTTTCAACATAAACTTCATCATAATATGGAAAATATAAATCAAAATAATTCCATTTACTTACTCACATTGATATTCTACTAGTCGAATAATCACATTCAATATCAAAAGCCACTTTTATAATTATATAATGCATAATTCAAGACTTAATAACCACATAGTCATGGCCTTATTCCAAGACTAAAAATAATATTTTGTTAAGGCCTTTTTCCAAGACACTAATTTTTCTCATCAGACCTACCGATGCATCTAGGAACTATAGCGGGCTCCACCCATCACTTACTAAGTCCTATTCATTCCTCATATGAAAAGTTTTAAACAAAACATAAAAATTAGTATTAAAACTAGTATACGAATTGTTAATACTTTATCCATAAACAATGAATGGTATAAAAATAACACATCCACAATCAAACATATCACAAAACCTTCAAAATAATATGGAATATTTTTATCATAATAAATCAATTTCAAACAAGTTTAAAATCCATCAAGGGATGTCGATACATATAAAAATGATTTGTAAAAATATTTGAGGGAAGTATCCATTTTTCATGAAAACATTTAAAAGTCACACAATTTAGAAAGGAATACATTTAAATACATTTTTTAATAAAAGTGTCCCACACCAATTTGAAACTTTTGAAAGGAATTAACATGTTTAAAACATTCATTTCCATATAGATAAATCCTTAAAAACCATTTTCAAAACATGAACATTAATGAGAATGATTTAGATGAATAAATATTTAAAACATTTAAAATTATGTTATGGTAAAAAAATTCCCTTAAAATAATGCCTTGGAAAACCATTTCATGAAATATGTACATGGATAATTAATATGTCCCAGTAGATACTTATGTAAAAATAACATCGGATAATAAAGAGATTGTGAAATTAACCCTTACCTCGTGCTTTTCCTTCATCGAGGGTAGGTTAAAATCCTATATAATGACCATTTTATGTTATTAGAATATAAAATAACCATATTAATATTTATTATATCATAAATGATTAATTTATGACTTTATAATACGCATTTAATAATTATTTCCATGTTGAATTATCATTTCGGGTAATAATCGCTTTCCTTATCGTACATATTTTAACTCGTTATTCTTGATCTAGATCAGGATTTAAATAATTCAAGAATATAAAACATAATTTATATATAATATTTATTTAGAATATAAATATGTATAATAGATAGATATATGTAATGGAAAATACTGTTTATGGAGACGGTAGGCCGTACGTACGCATAAACGATGTTTCTGTTTTCATATCATATTGAATGGAAGTAAGTGAATGAGATGAATGTAAATACATATATATATATATATAAATATATATATATATATATATATATTTACGGTATCATTTTTGTGTTATATATTACATACTTATTAATAATATATATTTTTATAATCATCATTGGCTGGTGAACGTGGAAATTAATCACATCGCATCGTGGAGACGACAATCCGTATGTACGCACAAGTGAAAATATCATTATATTGATGATGAAATCATATATAATTGGATGATATATCATATATAAAGAATAAATAACTTGTTAATTTTATTATTTACATCAGTTATATGAATTATTATACCCATCCAAATAATGAAGTGTTTGAGTAACAAACTACAACACGACATTGAGACAGTAAGCCGTACGTACGCACATATGGTGAAATATCATTCAAACGATGGATGGAATAATCAATATGGTTGTACCATATTTATAATAAAATCAGAGTATATAGAAGATACTATAGTTATACTTCTTAATGTAAACAACAAAGAAAGAGGAAGTGGAAGAAGAATGGCACTTTAAAGAGGTGATGAAATATTTACCTCTTCTTCGGGTTCTTCTTTTTGATTTGATCAAAAGGGCTCAATATGTTGGATTTCTAACAAAAATAAGGCATAGAGGATTAAGGTAGTTCAGTTTAGAGGGTATTTTTCAGGGTTTTTCTGATCCAAATGGCTTTGATGGTGTGAATTAGAGAGAAGGGGGAGTACCCTTTTATAAGAGGAGTGAAGGGTACCTTAGGAAAAGCAAGAAATATTATTTTATAATAAAATCATTTTTGGATTGTAATGGATCAAAAATGAATTATTTAAAGGTTAAAGTGGGTATGGGTTTAAAACCACTCAACCAATAGTTTTTATACAGGTCTAGGCAACAAATTAACCTTATCCTTTAGATTTAACTCTTAGTTAAATAGTTTTACATTTACCTTGTCTCTTTGTATTTTTATATTATATGGTTAATAAACTTACTATAAACCTCCAAGAAAACCCAAAGTGGTTCATTAATGATAACCATATCATTATATAAGTATTTTTTCTAAACCATAGATTTTTAGGAATAAAATATCAACTTATAATGTAATATTTGTTTTAAAATCTCTTTTATATCAATTTTGATAGTATTTTCTATTTTGTTTTTGCTAAAGTTATAACAGCATTATTACATCTAAAAAAATTCATCTAACCAACCCTATCATGTCATATTAACCTAGAGAATTATTGGAATTCAAAAAAAGTCTCAAATTATACTTATTTGGATATTTATAATATTAATTATTTTAATATTTCATTAATTAGTTAATTACTGCATCATCATTACGTCATAAATAATCTAAATTATGCAATGTAAAAAAATATAAATAAAATACGATTTCGTAGGAAATATTTTTATATTTCTAATGAATATTTATAGTAGAATTTATATTAGGTGTAACCCTATATTAAAAATAGTTTAGTTATTAAACTTTGAATTTAACACTTTTAACTCTTCATTGAATTAAATAATAATAAATGTCCAAATCTAATCCAAGTAGACATAAAGGATAATATTTTATTTTTAAGGTTGTTCTTGGTCGAATTATACATTTCCAATAGAATTAGGACATGTGTTAGGGTAATAATAATATAATCATTACCTCTAATTACCCTATTTACTTTTAAATAAGGTAAATAAAAGTAAAAAAGTTACTATTCACCAAAAAATATTTTCATCTTATTGAACCAAATTTTACTTACTGATATCAACCATATATCTCGGATTTTCGAAATTCAACTCACAGAAGCAGTAAAATTATGTTTTATGTAAATTCGCAAATGCTCATAGGAGGTGGGTAAAAGACAGTAAAAAGTTCAATAAAAGTTTTACATATCTAAAATTATTCGAAATTTACTCCAATTAATTACATTGAACATATATAGGTATTATGTATCTATTTTTAAAAAAATAAATTTAAATAAAATAAATCGTAATTTAAATAAAATGCCGATTTTAAGCAATAACTTGAGTTTTTTTTTCACAATTAATCAAAAATTGAATGTTTTCAGAAACATACCAAAAATTCACCCTAAGATAATTTTGATAATAAAAATTCAAAAATAAAGCCTATTTTACCAAATTATAAACATAGAAATTGCATTTATTAATTTAAAATTAATTCTCGTTGTCAAAACCAAAAAGTGTATTTTTAAGAAATAATAACTATCAAAAGATTGACACTTGTTTATGTCTAATTTCAATGTGAAATTACTTACAATGAACATAATTGGATTTAATGGTAAAAATATAATCTAATTATTCTTCCACACCATTAAAGTTTATAATTCAACACTATAAATTATTTTGATTAAAAAAGTTGTTTTCAATTAAAATATAGTATTTTTCACTATTCGCACAAATATGAAAGTTATCCGAAATTCACAAAATATTTATTGAAACGAAATTTTTATGTCCCGATTACAAAGAAGAAGTTTATTTTTTCAAATTTAATATATAAAAGATTCAAATATTGAATTTAAAAAATTATCGCCATTAATAGGCAGTAAAAATTTATTTTTTAAAAAATACTTCTTTCATCTGAATAAATTGAATTTTTTCATACATTATGTCTAAGAAACTCATAATATGGATTTTAAAATTTTAAGGATAATATAAAGTTCAAAATTCAGTTAATACTATTCATAACTGCTTTTGAACGGCTAGTTTGGAAAGTCATGGTGTGCTTCCACTCAGTGTTGCTTGTAGTGTAAGTTATTGAATTACATTGAAAAAATAACGTACTATGAAATATTAGGGTGTTACATTATTACCTCCTTAAATAAATTGAATCCTCGCAATTTGAAATTGTTCTTTGAAAAGAGAAAATACTTTTGTGAGAAAACCGACATCAGAAATTGGGTTAATAATATTTAGTCATAATAATGAGGAAAAGTGGAATGAAAAAGTCACCACCAAATTATGATCTCGATTAAGAGAACATTGGTGGAAATTAGAGACACATAATTGGTGAAAAATGTAAATACTTATAGCACTAGCACAAAACTGGGCAAGGCCAGCACCACCCCTTTATCAACGCTAATGAAAAAGCACTGATAAAGGGGGGGGGGCTTTATCAGCGCTCAAAAAAGAGCTGATAAAGGGTTCCTTTATCAGCGCTAAAAAAGGGCTGATAAAAGTACACCTTTATCAGCGTTTTTTTTAGCACTGATAAAGCCCCCCCCCCCCTTTATCAGCACTTTTTTAGCATTGATAAACGGAACCCCTTTATCAGCGCTTGTTTAGTAGCGCTGATAAAGGATGAGCCTTTATGAGTGCTTTTTTTAAAAGCACTGATTAAGGGTCTACTTCAAAAAAATTAAAAAAAAATATATATTAATATATAAATATAGTTATATAGTTATATTGATATAAATATAATATATAATTTTTACAAATATTTTAGATATGTATAAATGTACATTTACACTTAATATACTTAATATATACGATATTTAGTGAAAATGGATTCTTAAAAAATTAAAAACAATATTTTTAATTAATAATTTGATAAATATTATGGAGTAATAGTCATTTAATTACAATTTGAAGAATAAAAAAAATTAAAAAATTAAAAAAAGATCCAAAATATGTTGAAAACGCAACTCAAACTTCAAACAGCCATAACTTTTGATCCGGGTGTCAATTTGATCTCTACCACATATCAAATCGAATCTTGCGACGGCCTCTATGTCGTTGTGACCTGGGGGAACCTCGGTAAAGAGTTTTTAGAGGGCAAAAGAGGCCCATAAGGCCTCTAAAACCGAGTTTTTCGAAAGGGGTCCCAGATTTTTTAACATTTTGTGGATTTTCAGCCTCTTTTAAGGGGGTATTATTGAATTTGTTTGGTGGGGAATGAATTTATTCCAAGGTATTACAATCATATTATTAATATGTATTTTAAATTTTATCGTTTTTTATAATGCACTGCTATTTATAATCAAATATATAACTATATGGACATATTTTTTATATATACACACCTAAAATTTAAATTTTTTAATTAAATAATTAAACATATTTACATATAAAATATACTAGCTTTATCTAAATAATAACTAATATCTATTTTATTTAAAATTCCAATATATGAATATTTATATAACTACTATATATTAATATAACTATATATATTAATATAACTATATATATATTAATATAACTATATCTATATATATATATATTAATATAACTATATATATTAATATAAATATATATTACTGTACGAATAAATATAATGAAATATATATATAAATAAATAGATATATCATGAATAATAATAAAAATCAATATAGGGTGGTGGAAAAGGCTTTAGGTGCGCATGGGGGAGGTCACAAGATCAAATCCGGGTGGAGGAAAGGTCGCGCGTGCAAGGGTGATTTAAAGGGCTAGCACAGATAAATGGTGTAGGGAGTGTGGGCGGGTGCTGGATGTGTAGGAAAGAGCTGATAAAGGGAGGCTCAAGCATTGTAAAAAGCCCCCCATAAGATTGGTATTATTTTTTGTATTTTTTTAAATTATATTTTATTTTTATCATCGCTAAAAAAAGCGCTGATAAAAGGGGTCTTTATCAGCGCTTTTTGGAGCGCTGATAAAGGGGACAACCCCCCTTATCTTTGATGGCATTATGAGTGCTTTTTCTAGCACTGTTAATGGCCATTTTTAGCGCTAATAAATGACATATTTTTAGTTTCATAGGGAGTGATTAAGTTCATTAGTCATAATCAATGGTAGAATTGAGGGCCTCAAAGACATCAATCTGTGATGATTTAAAATATCATCTCTTCCACAAATCATAAGGTATTAAGAAAAAAAAATTTTAGTTTTAAGATCTCTTTACTAATGTTTAAGAATTTATTTCTTCATAGAATAAGAGATGAAAAAAATATACTGGACAAGTAATGTTCCATCCTTTAACTAATTTCTACCACAAACTCATCTTTCACTCTAAAAGATAATAGAACGTAAAAATTATTTTATTTATCTTATACATATAGAGTTCCAAAAAAATTTAATTTATAATTAATCTATAGAAACTTTTTAAAAAACTACATTATTAAATCCTGGAAATCACGTGGGCCAGTGGTAGGTGACACACCCTTATCAACCTTCGGTTGCGGGTTCATGTCTCGTGTCCTTTTCGGACACGATGGGTTGCCGCCAGAACTCTAGTTTGTATTTTTTATGAAAAAAAAATAATCTCAAACAAGAATTATCCAAAATACTTCTATCTAAACTAACATTCCAAAATTGATAAGGATGGTAAACACAATGAAGATCTTTTCTTCCACGTAATAACATGTGAACACCTTCATCATCTATTCTTATAAAACACTGCAACATCCTAAATTACCATAAAAACTTATTGGTTACATTTATGCTCCCTTATTACTTATAGAATATTAGATATACTCCTTATATCCAAAAATGTTGTAAACTCCAATAATTATGGAATATACAAATGATTAATCAGTTTCAAGTTAATCAAGAATATCCAATATAATTTATCAAAATCAATCATTTATAATTCCAAAAATCACTACCTCGGTATCAGAACCTTATTATGTTTTATCATTCTCTCAACCATATATTTTCCAAAAATTTAACTGGCTATTGAGTCACACTTCTTGTTTCCACACAATCTCAAGTCCTTAATGAAATAGCACTGCAATACAATCCTTATATACTCTATAATTCTTATAACATGTAAATAATTAATACAATACTTAAATGACACAATACTTTAACAACAACGTAAGAAATCTAATAATTCCTCTTCATATTCAGTAGTATTATAACATTATTATTATCCAATAGCAGAATTTGGGTTATAATCTGATGACTTTTTCACCGATTCACGTAGTGTACCAAATCCTTACTGATGAAGCATTGAATATTTGAAACTTTTTTATTACCCTTTCAATCACGTACATTGTGTCCTTTTTCTCCACACATATAACAAACTCCCATTCCCTTAAATCATTTACCATGGTGATTATTTCCACAGTTATCACATATAGGTAAATCCTTCTTTTCCCTCTTCCCTTTATCCATCATTCTCTCTTCCATACTTTTCTTTTCTTGCTTCCCTTTAAATCCATAGGACTCAAATAATTATTTACTTATCTTATTAACACATGATACTTTTTGTTAATATATTGAGAATACATGGGAGACCATTTCCCTTGTAAATGTTAGCTTAATACCATGAAATATATGATTCTTCTTACTCTTTGGATCATACGTATTGTTGGAGTTCTCATTGCATATACAGGGCGCCATTTATAAACAATGTCATAGACTAGGTCAGTTTATGAATTTCAATTAATAATTCCAAACTTGTAAAATACCTAAAGTAAATTGAACAGTTTATGGATATAATCTATAATTATAAAAAAAAATCTTTGAGGAAGTATATACTAATAAACCCTTCATAATGGTTTGTAAAAAAATGATAATTATCCTAAGAATATCCCCCAGGAGTGTCGTTACCAAGAGTGAAGCAAGTCCCATTGTCGTGCACCAGTTCCCGTTCGAGTCATGCTGAAAGTGGTGTTTTTGGGTTTTACCCATAGGTACATATATGCCAGAGCTGCATCTATATGCTCATTTCCAGATAGGGATGTATTTCTTGGAAAACTCACCAAATCTCTACAATACCAAAATTCTAATAAGTTCTTCAATACTAATCCTCAAAGACTATCTTTGGGCTATGTGCTCTAATCAGAGTTTATCTAAATCTAGTTTCCAAGGATTGTACTAAACTTCCTCTAATACCAAATATAATGCCCCAATCCTAGAGACCCAGAGTTGGTGCATTATTATGTATCATCGGAATGATCACAAAAGATCAAGTGTCGAAGGATCGATTAGTTTATTAGCCTTGGAAGTAATAGATACATTCATATGCTTTACATTACATCATAAAATAGAAAACTAAATCAACATATATTCTATAGACAACATTGAGATCCCATAGACTATCCCTTCAGGACAATCATAATATACTTATTCGAATCCTGGGAAAAAGAATACAGAGAAAGGGGTCAGCTCAGGTGCTCAATAAGGATAAAAATATAGTGAAAACTTTCATAAATAAGTATAAAAATTTAGGAAATGTATAGAACTAAAACAAACTAATTTTTAACATAAAAATCATCATAATATTGAAAATATAAATCAAAATAATTCCATTTACTTACTTAGATAGACATTCTAATATTCTAATAATCACATGTAATATAAATATCCACTTTCATAGTGATGGAATGCATAATGCGAGTATTTATAACCACATAGTCAAAACCTTATGCCATGACTAAAAATATGATTTTGTAAAGGCCTTATGCCATGAAACCAGTTTGTCTCATGAGACCTACCGATTCATTGAGGAGCTATAGTGGGCACCACCCGTCACTTACTAAGTCCAGTGCATTCCTTATATGAAAAGGTTTAAACATAATATCAACAATCGTATTAAAACTAGAATACAAAATGTTAATACTTTTTCCATAAACCATGAATGGTATAAAAATAATACATCCACAGTCAAACGTATCACAAAACCTTCAATACAATATGGAAGATTTGTATCATAATAAATCAACTTCAATCAAGTTTAAAATCCATCAACGGATGTTGATATATATGAAAATGATTTGTAATAATCATTGTGAGATGTACATTTTTTAATGAAAAAATTGATAATTCACAAAATTTAGAAAGGAAGGAATTTAAAGACATTTTCGAATAAAGTGTCTCATAACAAATTGAAACATTTGAAAGGAATTACCATTTTTAAAACATTCATGTCCATGTAGATAAATCCTTAAAAACCATTTTGATAACATGAACATTAATGAGAATGATTTATAAGAATAAATTTTTGAAACATTTAAAATAATGTTTTATTAAAAAAATTTCATTTAAAATAATCCGTTTGAAAACACTTTCAGGAAACATCATCATGGATAATAAATATGTCCCAGTAGATACTTACGTAAAAACAACCTCGAATAATAAATAGATTGTGAAATTAACCCTTACCTTGTACTTTTCCTTGGACAAGGGTAGGTTAACCTCCTGTATAATTACAATTGTATGTTATTAGATTATAATAGAACCATATTAATATTTATTATATCATACATGATTAATTTCTGACGTTATACTACCCATTTAATTATTATTTCCATGTTAAATTAACATTTAAGGTAATAATCTCTTTCTTTATCGTACGTATTTTAACTTGTTATTCTTGATAGTATCATTTAGATCATGATTTAAATACATCAAGAATATAAAAAATTATTTACATATAATATATATTTAGAATATAAATAGGTATAATAGATATACATATAAAATAGAAAACACCATTTATGGAAGCGGTAGGCCGTACGTACGCAGAAACGATGTTTCTATTTTCATATCATATTGAATTGAAGTATGTGAATAAGATGAATGTAAATATAAATATAAATATAAATATAAATATAAATATATACTTTCAGTAGAATTTTTATGTCCTCTATTACATACTTATTAATAATATATATTTTTATAATCATTGTTGAATGGTGAACGTGGAAATGAATCTCATCGCATCGTGGAGACGGTAATTCGTACGTACGCACGAGCAAAAATATCAATATATTGATGATGAAATAGTATGAAATTGGATATTATATCATATATAAAAAATAATTGAGTTGTTATATTTATTATTCAAACCAGTTATACTCATTATTATACCCATCCAAATAATGAAGTATTTGAATATCAGACTACAGCACGACGTGGAGACAGTAAGCCGTACGTACGCACGTATGGTGACTTGTCCTTAAAAGAATGGATAGAATAATGAATATGGTTGTACCATATTTATAATAACATCAAAGAATATAGATGACACTAGATTTATTATTTTATAATGGAAAAAACAAAGAAAGAAGAAGTGGAAGAAGAACGGAACATGGAAGAGGTGATGCAATATTTTCCTCTTCTTGGAGTTCATCCATTTGATTTGATCAAAATGGATCCTTAAGATGGAATTATGGCTAAAGTAAGGCCTTTATGATGAAGGGAGGGTAGTTTAGAGTTTATTTAGGTAGTGGTTGGCTGAGCCAAATTCCTTTGACGGTGTGAAATAGAGACAAGGGGGAGTGCCCTTTTATAAGAGGGGTGGGGGGCACCTTAGGAAAATCTAGAAATATTATTTTATAATAAAATAATTTTCAGTTTCTAATGGCTAAAAAAATAATTATTTAAAGTATATGGTGGGTATGGATAAAAAACCACTCAACTAATAGGTTATAGATAGGTTTGCGTCACTATATTAACCTTAGTTGTAAGATTTAACTCTTAGTTAAATAGTTTGACATTTACCACGTCTCACTGTATTTTTATTTTATATGGATAATAAACATACTATAAACTTACAATTGAACCCCAAGTGGTTCATTAATGATACCAATATCTTTATAAAAGTATTTTTGATGAACCTTAGATCTTTAGGAATAGAAAATCAGTTAATAATAAAATAATTATTTTCAAAAATCTTTTATGTCAATTTTGACACTATTTGTTATTTTTTTTTTCTAAATTTTTAACAGTATTATTACCTCAAATAAAATTCATCTAACCAACCCTAACATGTCATATTAACCTAGAAAATTAATAGAATTCATAAAAATTCTCAAATTATATTTATTTGGAAATTTATAATATTAATTATTTTAATATTTCTTTAATTGGGAAATTACTGCATCATCATTGCGTTATAAATAAATTAAATTATTTAATATATAACAAATATAAATTAAATAACACTATGTAGGAAATCGTTTTATATTTCTAATGAATATTTATAGTCTAATTTATGTTATGTGTATCCCTATATGAAAAATGTCTATTTATTAAACATTGAATTTAACACTTTTAACTCTTCTTTGAATTTGATAAAAAAAATGTCTTATTCTAATCCATGTGGACCTAAAGGATCATATTTTATTTATAAGGTTGTTTTTGGTCGAATTAAATTTATACAATATAATTAGGACATGTGTTGGAGTAATAATAATATCATTTTTACCTCTAATTACCCTATTTACTTTTAACCGTGGTAAATAAAAGTAAAAAAGTTACTATTCACCAAAAAATATTTTCATCCAATTAAACAAAATTTTAATTACAGATATGAACCGTATCTCTCGGATTTTTGAAATTCAAATTATAGAATCTGTAAAATTATGTTTTATGTAAATTTGCAAATGCTCCTAGGAGGTGGGTAAAAGACACTAAAAAGTACAATATATTTTTTACATAACTAAAATTATTATAAACTGAATCTAATGAATTATATTGAACATATATATTTATTATGTATCTATTTTGACCTGAAGTAAATTTAAATAATATATATTACTATTTAAATAAAAAGTCTGTTTAAAACAATAACTCGGTGTTTTTCACTATTCATCAAAAATTGAATGTTTTTAGAAACATACCAAAAATTCACCCTAAGCTAATTTTGATATTATGAATTCAAAAATAAAGACTATTTTTTAAAATTATAAACATATAAATTTTATTAATTAATTTAAAATTAATTCCCATTGTCAAAACCAAAAAGCGTATTTTTAGGAAATAATAACTATCAAAATATTGACACTTGTTTATGTCCAATTTGAAAGTAAAACTTCCTAAAATGACCATCACTGGATTAAATGGTAAAAATATAATCTAATTATACTTAAATACCATTAAAATTTACAATTCTACACTATAAATTATTTTGATTAAAAAAGTAGTTTCAGTTAAAATTTAGTATTTTTCACTATTGACCCAAATATGAAAGTTATCAGAAAAACACAAAAAATTTATTGAAATTAAATTCTTATGTCTTTATTATAATGAAAAAGTTTATTTTGTCAAATTGAATATATAATAGTTTCAAATATTGGATTTAAAAAAGGATCTCCATTAAAAGGCGGTAAAATTTCATTTTTTGAAAAATACTTCTTTCATATGGAAAAATTAAATTTGTTCTTACATTTTGTCTAAGAAACTAAGAATATGGATTCTAAAATTATACGAATTATATAATGTTCAAAATTCAGTTAATACTATTCATAACCACTTTTGAATTACTAGTTCGGTAAGATGTGGTGCTCTAGAACTCAGTGCTGCATGTAGTGCATGTTATTGAATCACATTGAAAAAATAATGTACTATGAAATCATAGGGTGTTACAAGACATACACACTGTAAGGTGTAGAAAATATCGTGAATGAAAAAGGTAAAGGGAACAAAACTTGTTAGGTATAGATCCCAAAAATGGTGCCCTAATCAAAAACCATGTTTCACACACTAATTATCTTCCTGATTAATGTTAATCATGAATTAGAGTTATAAAAAATAAGAAAGAAATATATTATGGTTGTCTATAAAACCATAGAAAAAGTCTAACAGTGCTCACTAAGCCCCTTTTAATAGTTAAAATAATACAACACCTCTCATCCCAATACTAATAATTATGATTAGCTGATATGTAAATGTAATTATATGAAAATAAGAATTGACATTATTACTACATAAAATATAGAGGTTTGATTACATAGATGATTGGGAAAAAATAGTAAAATTTATGAGGAAAATATCCCCTAGAAGAACATAAAAAAATGGAGTATCTCTGTAACAAATTAAAAAATTCTTTCAACATAGTTCTTAATTTGTTTAAAAACCTCATGAGCCCCATCAATTTCTTATGGACGCCTAGTCATATAAGCCATGTTATATTTTGGACCCATGATTTAGGAAAAAATTGTAGAATCCTTCCAAACATGATGTACATCTAAAACCCAGTAAATGATTTTGGAATGTGGGAAAGTACCCTATTGATACCTTACAACCATTTTATTTTTATTCTGAGAAAATAAAATTTTAATGGGGGTTTTTTGACACCATGAAATGTGTTCCCTGCACTTTCTTGAAAAATTGATGATGTAAACGTCACATAGAGTCTAAAAGATGAGTTTATGTACAAATACATCCTTATTTCGGAAGGATCAGATTATATTTCCTTGTGTCGTGACCCGAAACCTCATAAACCGATCCTGTAAATTTCAATGTGTGAAACTGAATTTTTATGGGGTTTAGTGACGGTAGTGAGGGGAAGACTGGAAGGTACGAGACCAAAACTCGTTTGTGATCCAGATTAGGGGTGTGATAGAATATCCCCATGTTACAGAGAAGAATTTTTCTCCTACGTCCAACAAACAATATAGTCACACAAGGTACCTGCTCACTATGTACTTCCATGCCACCCCACATGCGTGACCAGCCACCTTTTCCTAAGGGATCATATTTTCCTATAAATATACCCTTAGGAAGCTCATTTGTATGGTTGAATTTCCCCAAATTATGATTACCGATCTGATCACCCTAGTGATTCTCCTATGTCCCACAAAAATAATCCAAGGTAGATTCCTTACACCTAAAGATAGGGAAATAATTTGGAATAGTGAGACTTAATTTTATTCATTGATAGAAATAAATAAAAGTTGTGTGGAAATATTTTCCAACCCCTACCTAAAGAAGGATTGTACAACTTGACCTTCCTCAAACAAGAACTTATATGACATACTTCTAGAAATTCATGTAGATACCCTTGAATTAGGGATTAAATAATATCCTATGTGTAGTAATCCATGTTATCCATCACCTAAGGTGAAACCAATTATCCCATGCCTACTTGCAAAGAGACCCATTACACGATGCAACCCTTGCATTTTCCTCCTTGGCTCACCTCATCCCTTCATCCTGCATGATTATTTTATGAATCCTCCTTCAAACACACTCATGAAAAAGATTATCCTTTCATGGAACAATTACCTAAAAGTTAACATGTTGAAATATCCAATTACACTGACTGATTTAAAAACATTGGGAAAGCCACATCATCATATCACCAATTTGGATTTGGATTTCTATGGTTGTAGGATTCCCACACATGTCCTACCATAGGGTAATGATTCTCAAGCCATATTTAGATTTGGATATCTATGATCATGTGGACCCTTACCCTAGTGACATTGTTGTGGAGTTCCTAGTCTTGGATTCTAGGTGAAGGACTATATCATCCCCTTCTTATCTCTAATAATCAAGGCATCTGGTCCCTAGTAGGGAGGGTAAGGATCATAATATCATTTTATTTTGACAAATAAATAACCTTCCTCCTCTCCTAGGATAAATAAAAGGTTTACCAACCTAGTGTAATCCCATATCATTTCATGTAAGACGTTACAGTCTGAATCCCCTCTACACCCTTCACATCCATCAATTCCCTAACATGGAATCTCATACAATGTAATGTGAAGAGAGGGTAGTGACCTAGCCCTAGCCTCATTCATCATAGCCCCGACCTCTTCCACTAGTGAAGGAGGAAATGTGTTTTTTGTTTGATGAATATTCCACATTCTCTTGTTTCTCACGCTGAGCATGTATCATGTGGACTTAGTGGTTTATAATGATCAAAAAACCGACACAATCTTCCAAAAAGAATGAACTACAATAACTATGATTACCACAATAAATGGGATATATAGGAATCCTTATCAATCATCTAGCTTCATATCATTTCATCCATGAAATGAGTAATCATGCCTCACTCGATTGGCATCCTACGTAGGAATAATCCCCAATAATAATCCTCTTAATCCTGATATCATCTTCTAGAGTAAACCTTGAGTCATTCCTTCAAATCAACCTAAGTTAAAACATCGTTCGGGGTACCTTAATAGGGGATATCATGTTTAAGAATAACCCCATCCTATCAACTCAATGGGTTATACATACCTATAGGACATACAAATGAGGGCCTCTATAATCATGGGTCCTCACTACTGAACAATGTGAGCAATGATTCCCATCTAAAAAGGATATATTGGAAGCATCCCTGAGGCTCAAACCCAAAATACCAAACAAACGATTTTCATCTAATCTGTATCCCCTATAGGGTCTAATTCAAATTAGAATGTCATATCCCTTCCAACACCCTTGGGAAACATTGTAATAATTCCCACACTAAAAATTGAATAGTGTTAGACTCTTCATTTATAATTCATGTTTTAATGACCACAAATCCAATTCAGTCTATAAACCTTGTTAACTATATCTAATCCATCTCACATCAAATGCACAGTGGTTTAGTTAATGATATCAAAAGCTCATAAGTGATACACACTCAGTTTGATCACTATATATTGTATATTGATCTACATTATAATTACTTCTTCGAAAAATTATTGAGTTTATTCCATTCCGTAAATATTACTACTTAAGTCTGAATATAGATATTTGCCTAAGTTGAGACACTGCGAACAAGAAGACACTATGATATCCTTCAAATTAAATTTTTTATTTGAAAAACACTATTAAGGAAAAAGTGAGAAACCAATAAGATTCATAATACAGAAAATAATTCCTAATAATAAAAGGTTGAGCCATTACATAAAAAACTAAATATTTTAAAATTATTCACCTTAAGAAGACACTATGAACCAGACACCATGAACCAGACACTGTGAACCAAACACAGTGATCCAGACACTGTGAACCAGACACCATGATCCAAACACCATTTCCATGAAATACTGTGACATCTTTTCTTAATATGTTTTGTCATCATTCAATTTAATATCTAATAGTCATATTTAAAGATTTTAAATGCACTGACATTATTAAGATTTCATTGTAGACATGCCATTTGACAGTACGAGGTACGAGGTACGAGGTGCAGAATACAAGAAACATGTCAGCTCAAACACACACACTCCAAGATAAAAGAGTAATGATGCCCAAAAACAAAGTATTATGTGTCATGATACTGAGAGGAAAAACAACAAGTGGGCATGAGAACGACAATGAAGAACACACTTAGGGAATTTTTGAAGAAAGAATTCTCTCACACGACTCGACGCTGCTAAATAACACACAAAGTATACTTGAATCCCCAAATTGAGAACATCTTTGCACTGTCAAACATCATGAAAAATATAAGCTGGATATGTCCAACTTGTGATAGTCTATTTTCCATATGAGGACTTGACTTCTGCATCTACTTCATCTCAAAAGTCTAGAGCTACAACCACTAACATTCAGAGCATTTCTAAACCTATATCAATATTTCTGCTCTATTGTGTATCTTTTTACTAGATTTTGAGCAGTGTGTGTATCTATGTAACAACATAATAGTTTTCATAAATTAAACAGAAATATACAATATATACATACTCAAACATCCTTTTACACTTGTGTATACCCATAGTTAAGTATGGAAGAGGTCCCTGAGTGGCCTGGTTGTTTGTACCAACAATGAACTGTGGAAGAGGTCCCTGTGTGACCAGAAAAGTCCTATGTACTGTTGTTAACCCCGATCCATGTGGTGGATAAAGTTTATTTATATAAACTACTTGGTGGCAGGTGATCACCAAGTGAGTGGATTAGGTATTGGCTTGAGACAGAACCACATGTTTCATACCTGATGTGCTTCTTAATTTAGTTTTCTCTGTTTTTCTACATTATTATATAATTCAGAAATAACTAAATTCACATTGATAGTTAATCATGGTAAGATGTTTCAATTGTATTGTCTTAGTATAATAGCATCAAAGGTAATATTAATAACTGATCGTAAGATTACTGAAAACTAATCAATCTTCTATGAATTTATTAAAGCATTCAAACTCTTATAACAATATAACCTTGATTAACTGGTCTTTATTTAACCATTTGGGGAAACATTTTAAGAATAGTTTTTAAGAATAAATTTGAATAGATACTCAATTAACCCCTTATTGAGTAATATACTCTGAAAAACACTTGGTATCAGATGATGTATATTAAGACTTTGTTAACCTTATTCAACTGTGATTGTAGTTGTTCTTTTAAGATCTTTAAATTTCTGTTAATTCTTAATTTCTATCTCTTTAAAGTATTTTTTTATTATGGACAATAGATTGATTGGTGATGTAACCAATAGACCAACATTCATTAATATAACCAACTATGCTCTATGGAAAATTTAAATGAAAATGCATTTAGAAAGTATGGGTTTTGAAATATGGTCTTCCATTATATATGAATATAAGGTTACAGCTACTGATAGAATCACATGGGATGAACCTATCTAAACTGCCAACAATAATAATTGCAAATCTATGAATTATTCACACTTATCCTTAGTAGATGAATAATTCAATAGAATTTATGCTTGTAATACAGACCATGAAATATGTGATACCCTGTCTTTCTCACATGAAGGAACATGTAGTTTAAAAGAAATTAGACTTAATACATATAATATTAAATATGGTATCTTTAAAATTAAACCATATGTGACTATATGTGACATGTATCTTAGGTTTAATGAGATTTTCAATAGAATGATTTATCTTGGAAGAGAAGTCACTTCCAAAGAACAGATCATCAGAATTCTAAGATGTCTACTTGACAGATGGAGAGGAACCACTGTCACTATTAGATAATCATGTGACATCAGTAAAAAACCTGTAAAAGAACTCATTGGGAAACTGATAATGTATAGAGAAGAGCGGAAAGTAAACAAGGAAGTGGAGGATGAACCAAAAACGAAATATGTTGCATTCAAAACCACCACCTCTGAACACAAATACAAAGGGAAATTGGAAGCTTATGTAGAAATATATAGTAGTGAACAATCATAACCTAACAGTGATGATGAGATGGCTCAATTAGCTAGAGGATTCAAGATATTTTGCAAGAATAATAACATTTTCAGAAAGCATAACATCAAGGGAAAATATGACCAAAAGGATTTTTGATGAAGGATTGGAAAAGAAGTGACAAGACCGATGAGACTGTCATCTAGAAATGTAATCACAAAGGACATATCAAGGATGACTATCCAAAGTTCAAGTACAAAAAGAGATATGAGGATAAGGTCATGATGTATAAAAAGGAAATAAATGAAACCTAGAGTGCCTCTGAGGAATGTTCAAGTGACTCAGAACATCACATGATGATCAAGCAAAGAAATCCATATGTGTTTTTTGACAAACACATATAAGGTAACACTGGACTCTCCTATACATAAATAATAATATTCTGGAGATGAGAGTGACTCTGAATATATGAATAATGAATAAATTTTTTAATACTATAACATGAATTGAGAAACTTGCAATGAACAAATAGACAAATATAAATCATTAATTAAATAGTATACTCTTATGGTGACTATTAAATCTGATCTCACAACAAAAAAAGAGAAATATTCTCAACTTCTCAAAGAGAAAAACGAATTAAAATTGTCTAACGAGAAATTGAATAATGACCATTAAATGTTTACTAATGGGAAAATTACCCTTACTCAAATTCTACCTAAACAAATTTCCCCTAAATAAAAAATTTTCATTAGTTATCATCTTGGAAAAATAAACCTTGGATGAACAAATATTGTTTCCAAATCTAGGACTTATAGTTTTAATCATGGTTCAACTAGTTCAATTTGTGATACACTTTATTCTATTTCCTGATTTTATGGACTAAATAGAATTTATTTTTTAAATTCATTACATAATTCTTATAGGAATCCAATGAGGTAGTTATGGGTTTCTAATGCACTTATTACTAATATTACTATACCCAATAAAGTATGGGTACTAAAATCTATTTTTGCTTAATTATTTTGTAGGGAAGATGCATAAAGAGTTCTTGTAAATCTTTATAGTACTTGGATAGTGGATGATCAAGACACATGAAAAGAGACTACACATGCTTCATGAACCTAATAATAATAGATAGAGGAAATGTCACATTTTGTGACATTTCCCATGGAATGATTATTGGCCTCGGCCAAATCTGTAACTGTAAATCAGTTTTAATTGAGAAAGTACTATTTGTTGATGGATTAAAATATAATATGCTTAGTATCTCATAATTATATAATGATGGATTTCATGTTAGATTTGAAAATGATTCTTGCAATGTCTTCAATTCTAAAGAATAATTAGTGTTTTATACATTAATAAATGAAAATGTTTACTCTATTAACATAGATTACATAGATTCTCAGAATTCATCATGATTAAGTGTATTTCATAAATAGTCTTTGCTCTATCATAGGAGACTAGGACACTGTAATGTTCACTCCCTTAGAAATCTAACTAGAAAAAGCTTAGATAAGACTTACCCAAAATTGACTTTCCAAATGACAAAGTGTGTAATCCCTATCAAAAGGGAAAACAACAAAAAATTTCCTTCTAACTAAATAAATAAGTGTCAAATTATCAACCTCTCGAACTGGTTCACATGGATATTTTGGACCATCTAGAGTTTATAGTTTTAATGGGAAGCACAATGTTTTTGTTCTTGTAGATGAGTTTTCTTGATATACTTGGATATTCTTTCTGGCTCACAAAGGTGAATCCTTCTCTTATTTTACAATATATTCCAAGTTTGTGGAAAATCATAATGGATGTAAAAATAATTCTTTAAGAAGTGATCATGGTCGTGAGTTAGAAAATCAAGTGTTTGAATCCTTTTTCTCAAAAAATGGTTGTAGTTACAATTTCTCTACCTCTAGAACACCTCAACAGAATGGAGTTTTAGAAATAAGAAATAGAGCCCTGCTAGAGATTTCTAGAAAAATTCATAGTGAATATGACCTACCTATTTATTTTTTGGCTGAATTTTTAAATACAACATGCTACATAATCAATAGAGTGTTGATCAGACATATTCTTAAAAGGAATCCTTATGAGTTATGAAGCAGTCTAAAACTCAATGTTATTTACTTAAAAGTATTTGGTTGCAAAGTATATATCCTTAATACTTCGGAAAATCCTAACAGATTTGAATCCAAGAGTGACGAAGGTATCTTATTAGGATATTCCATGTCTAGTAAAGCATATAGAGTGTTCAATAAAAAAACTAATTGTGTGGAAGAATCTGTCCATGTTAAATTTGATGAGACAGATCCACATGAGCTAAAAAACATTCAGGAGAACCTATGGGATGATGTAACAAATATGAACATTAATTCAAAATCCTAAAACCATTCTATGAAAGAATCAGTGAAATATTCTAGTTCTGTAAATTTCGTTAGACTCAAGTCAAAATGGACCTGATCATGCTGCTGAACCTAAAATCACTAGTCCGTCCTTTTCTAGAGCTGTTGAACCTTCCCTTAGATGCAGTTTTCGGATAACTAGACAATGGAACTCAAACTAGATCTTCTCTTAGAAATTAAGTTGAACACCAAGTCTTATTATCAGAACTTGAACCTAAAAACATTAATGATGCTATCTATGATGAGTTTTGATTGATGGCTATGCAAGAAGAACATATTTAGTTTGAAGGAAACAAATATTGGAAACTTGTTGAAGGACCTAAGGACACATTCACCATAGGAACGAAATGAGTGTTTAGAAATAAGGTAGATGAAGTTGATAACATAGTCAGAAACAAGCCTTGATTGGTTGCACAAGGCTATAGCCAAGAAGAAGGAATTGACTATGATGAGACCTTTGCACTAGTATCTAGACTTGAAGGCATCTGAATCCTGCCTGCTTATGCTGCACATCTGAATTTCAAACTATATCAAATAAAAGTTAACTGTGTATTCTGGAATGAGAATATAGTTGATGTTGAATTTTTTGAAAACCACCTTGTTTTACAAACCCCCCATTTTCCAAATCATATTTTTAAATTATCAAAAGATTTATATAGTTTCAAACAAGCTCCAAGAAAATCGTATGATAGGTTGAGTACTTTTATTATTTCCAATGGTTTTAAAAAATTAATATTTGACCCTCCCCTTTTTATAAAACGAATTTCTAAGGATATTTTAGTTGTTCAAATTTATGTAGATGAAATTATCTTTGGATATTCAAGAAAATCATTATGTATTTATTTTTCTACAATGATGTAAAATGAATTCGAAATGAGTTTAATGGGTGAACTAAAATTATTTCTCAGATTATAAATCATTCCAAATAATGATTGTATTATTTTAACTCAATTTAAATATAATATAGATCTTCTAAATCATTTTGAATTAGATAAATATAAAAGTAGTGAAACTCCCATGAATACCACTTGTAAGTAAGATCTTATTGAAGATATAAAATATATTGATCAATCAAATTATAGAGGAATGATTGAAAGTTTACTCTACCCTAACTGCTAGTTGACATGAAATTATATTTACTGTGTGTATGTGTGCTCATTTTCATGAAAATACTAATGAATCTGACTTAAATGATGTAAAGGGAATTTTAAAATACCTCAAGCATACACCCAATCAAAGACTATTATATCCTATAGGAAAATCATTTGAATTGGTTAGTTTGTATGATGATATCTTCAGTGGCCGTATGTTAGTTAAGAAAAGAACCTATGGAACATGCCACTTTTTAGGCAAGTCACAAGTATCATGGTGTAGTAAGAAACAAAATTATGATGAAATATCTACTACAGAAGCTCAATACATAGCTACTGGCAGTTTTTGTGCACAAATCTTGTGGATTAAACACACATTACTAGATTATGTGTATAAATTCAGGCATGTACCTATAAATTGTGACAACACCAGTGCTATTAACATCTCGATAAATTATGTTTCACACTCTAGGACAATGTATATTGATGTACGACATCACCTTTTGAAAGATCATTATCAAAAAGGTGATATCACTTTGGAATTCATTGGATCTGAATATCAGCTTGCTAATATATTTACCAAACAATTAAATTTTGAATGAATATACTACATCATACATGAACTAGGCATGATAAATCTTATGTAAATGTCTTATTATTTTATATATTACTATTGTATATCTTATTGTTCCATGTTTATGGTTCACAATTAGTTTATTTTTATTACTATCTGACAGTCATTGTCTCACCGTAAGGTTCAGTCATTGCCTCACCGTAAAGTTCAATCACTATCTCACCAGAAAAATCATTCACTGTCTAATTGTAATGACTAGATATGGTCTCATCGTAAATATTTTTTGTGAATTTTATTTACAAATAAAAAACCATATCATGGTAGTTATTCATTTCACCTTTTTATTTTCTCATTCTTTTACATTTGTGACAATTGGTATTCCTAAATGATAAAATGAAGAAAATTTCAATTTTCCTTCACTCAATATTTATTCTATTCAGTCAATTTTTAACCCTCATTCAACCCTTCAACGCTTACCTCTCTCGATCCTTTGGTGAATAAATAGGATGAAATTCCCTTCGTCATCGAATCCTGAGAAACGTAGCTCAAAGAAGACGAAGATCGCACCTAATATGGCTCTCAAAGGTCCTCTAAATAAAAATCTAGTGAACCGAGTAGTAGTAACTGAGAAATCGATATGCTCTAATTAGATTCTATCAAGTAATTCTTTGGTTTTAAATGTTTTAATATAGAATTTCTTGTTTGAATAGCTTTTATAGAAAGATAGAACTATCTACCCTAATCTAGTGGCTCAATTTTATCAGTATGTTTAATTATCCTTTGATTAAGAAGATGGTTATGCTGTAAGAAACTGGATAAATGGCCAGAAATGCACATTGCCTTCGAGGTTATGGGTTTTATGCCTTAAGATACCTCATGAAAGAATCTAGGAGGAATATTAGAGAGGACCTTCACCTTCTATTGAATTATTTATTTTGGAAGACACTTTGAAATGATTAATAAAAAATGGAACTTAGAGGAGAGCCATTGCTGCTAATCTAGATGGAGAATTTAGACATCTATTTATTTTTATAGAGAACTTGATTTTCCCCAAAAAAGGTGATTTTTGTGTACTAAAATATGAGGATGTGTTTCTGATTCATCTTATGAAAAATGGCCACAAGATCAACCTTTGTATGTACGTCATACACCATATGTAAGTGCTGATCAAAACCACATCCAAATCAACCTCCCTATTTTATTCTCATCTTATCTCAGCCATGCTTCATGCCAAAGGTATGGTTGGACCTAATGAAGAAGCTATCATGGATTATGAGTTCTTCCTTTCAAAATTCATTATCAAGAGGATGAAAATCAACTGGAATCCATTAAAAAAGGCATAGGTGGAAGACAATTATAGGATTTATGAAAAGTTCAATCCAGTTGAACATACCTCAAGACCAAAATTATTTCTAATCCTAGTTTGGAGCCAGATGAAGTTCTTTAGTATTCTGAAGAAGAATAAAAAGAGGCTAGTGTGCCTCCTAGGGAAACCGTTTCTGATAAGGAAGAAAATACTTCTATCCCTCATGTAGTAAGTGAAAAAGAAGTCCCTGCTTCTAAAGATGTTTTTTATTTGGAAGATCTACCCAAAGTTGAAATAGAATTTCTTGCCAAATTAACTGAAAATAATGTTATGGAAGATATTATATAAGAATAATTGCCTGTTATGGAAGAATATGACCTTGAGGAACTCCCAGTGGAACAATGTTTTTCTGAAGTCATTTATTCAGCTGAGGAAAGGATAGACCTGGATTTTCATTTGTCAAGACAGGAAATGGGTGAGGAACTAAGAGATGAATTCATAGAAATAGATCAAGACCCTAAGCCTCTCAGTCCTAAGAAGGATGCAACTATTGAGGGGGAGCAAACCCCAAATCTGGAATCTATTGAAGTACAAAACCCAATTCATCCCAGCCCTGTAGACACAAGGAATTAGTTCCCTAGTTTTTTATGATTTGAATGACTCTTAGAAAATTTTAGTAAAAGGCCTTGACCTTTTTACCATGTTCTAATTGAAATCTATCTCTAATCTTGCCCCTAAAAAAGAACCTGGACCTGTATCAGTCCCTATATCTAAACCTTCACCTGGAAAACCATCCTTGCAGAGTAAATATGATCTGTAAGAAATTAGAGCTACCCTTTTGACTGGAGTTGAAAAACTCTTGAATACCCAACCAGATCTTGAAAAAAATATTTGTGAGAGAGATGCCTCACTGTAGTTTGAAAAAGTTATTTGGCATATACAACCCAAAATGATTCATGAGATTAAGTAAGTCATAGTTCAAAACTGAATTATTAGTGATGATTTTAATACTTTAATAGGTATGATTGAAGACATGAAGAAAGTGATGAATTCGAGATCAAATATTTCTCCTCATCCTGTGGATCCTTATGTTCCTCAAACCGCACTGATTATTTATTCTCAGATTCAAACTCATTTACCTTCCTAAGCTAAAAAGGTCACAAAAAGAAACAAACAAATTGTAAGAGTGATGAGAGAGCTTGTTTTAAGTCATAACACGCTCACTGTTGAGTATACGGGGTGACTTCAAAAAGTTCTAACTCAACTGAAATATCTTACCTAAACTGTCACTACTTCTATGGCATCTATACAATCATCTGAATCATCCTCAGATAGTGACCTACTCAGAACAGTGGTCAAAGAAGAACTTCAAACTATGCTTAGTGATTTCAATAAAGATTCTCGACATGAAGTTATCAAGAACAATGACAGAGTTCTTGATTTGGTCCAAATCCATTCAAAACATTCTAGTGTTTCTCAGAAATAAATTGTGATGAAAGTGGATTTCTAATTCAATGGAATCTTCTCAAATATTGACATGACCAATCATTTAAAATATCTTGTAGAAAATATGAGGATTCCTCCTGTTACTCAATCTTTTAAGACTCAAGTTGAAAAGCTCACAGATTTCACTGGTCTATTCGATAAGTTAATGGAAAGCAAGGGTGATTTTGAGAAATCTATGTAGTATGGTGGAATGATCATTGCTGGTTTTATCAGGCTTTTGATGCCCTATCTTCCTTTAATGATTACAACAATTGTTACTCCTTTGGCTGCACCTATGATACCTATATTTCCTACAGTCACCTCTTCCCTATCCTCCACTTCGATGGATGTCAGTCTGGCATGGAGTCAGATGAGGCCTGTGATCCTTGATCAACAACTCCCTTGGTCTTCTACTACACCTACTCTGGATCCCTCTGACATTGAATGTCTTCCTTTACCTTCTTTATCAAATAGATCACTCCCTTCTACTACCTCAATCTCTACTCATATGGATTCCACTTTTGTTACTACTATTAAGGGAATAGATAATACCATCCAGTTAAGAAGGACAATGCTTACTCTATTTTTATGGGAATCTTATTGCATTTATTTTCCTTTTTGTAATACACCTTTAATTATCTATTACATTTGGCACTTTTCTTGTCTCATTTGTCTTTATTTTTCTATCTACTTTTTTGATAATCCCAAAAGGGGAAGATATCTCTATAGGTGGAGAGAACACTCACTCTATATATGTTATATGAACACTCTATATGTGTTATATGCACATTCTATATTTGTTATATGCACATTTGAACTATGTTGTTAAAAAAAATATACAATCTAAATATACATGATTTTTTATCATAAAAAAGCGGGAGATTGTTGGAATCCTCATGTATTAATCATATTTTAAAGATCACAAATCCTATTTAGTCTATAAATATTTTTATCTCTATTAAATATATCTCACATCAATTGTACAATTGTTTAGTAAAATCTTTCCAAATCTCTAAAGTTATATACACTTAGTTTGATTACTATATACTGTCTGTTGATCTATGTTGTAATTAAATCTCTAAAAACTGATTGAGTTAAATCCATTCCATAAATATCACTGCTTAAGTCTGAATGTAGATATTTTCCTAAGTCGAGACACCATGAACAAGCACACAATGTGACATCAATACACCATGACCAAGTTCAAACCGTGACAACCAGACACTGTGAACTGGACACTGTGAACCAGACACCATGAACCAGACACCGTGAACTAGACACCGTGACAACTAGACGCCATGACAACCAGCCACCGTGAACTAGACACTGTGATCCAGACACCGTTAACCAGACATTCTGAACCAGAAATTGTGAACTATATACCATGAACCAGACACCGTGAATGAGATGCTATCTCCATGACATACTGTGACACTGTTTCTTAATATGTTTTTTCATCTTTCAATTTAATCTCTAATAGTCATATTTTAAGAATTTAAATGCACTAACATATTTAATATTTATTGGTACACATTTTATCTGATAGTATGAGGTACAAGGTGCAGAATACATGCAACCTGTCAGCTCAAACACATTCACTCCAATATAAAAGAGTAATGTGGACAATAAACAATGTATAAAGTGCTATGATAATAAAACGTGAAACTAGTAGGTGGGAATGAGCACGAGAACGAAGAACACACATAGATAATTTTTGAAGAAAGAATTGTCTCATGCAACTCGACACTGCTGAAGGACACACGAAGCATACTGTATTCCAAGAATTGAGAACATCTTCACACTGTCAATCATCATGAAGAATACAAGACGGATCTGTCTAACTTGCGATGCTCTGTTTTCTATATGAGGACTTGATTTCTACCTCAACTTCATCTCAGAAGTCTAGAGCAGCAAATACTAATATTGAGATCATTTCTAAATGTATATCAATATTTCTACTTTTTTGTGTATATTTTTACTAGCTTTCGAGTAGTGTGTGTATCTGTATACAACACACTTTTTCTCATGAATAAAACTAAATGATATGAGATATACTTACTCAATTATCTTTTTTACACTTATTTATACCCATGGATATGTTTGTAAGAAGTCCCTGTGTGTCCGGGTTGTTTGTACCCACAAAGAACTATGGAATAGGTCCCTATGCGACATGGACATTCGTGTGTACTATTTTTAACCCCGATCAAGGGTGTGGATCCAATTTATTTATATAAAATTCTTGGTGTTAGGTGATCACAAAGTGGAGTGGATTAGGTCTCAGCTTGAGACTGATCCACTTGTTTCATATCCATTGTGCTTCTAAATTTATTCTTCTCTATTTTACTGCTTTACTGTATAATTCAGAAATCACTAAATTCACATTGATAATTAATCTTGCAAAAATTTTATAATATTATTCACTTAGTAGAATAGCTTCAAAAGTAATATGAATAACTAATCTTAAGATCAGTGAGAACTAATATATCTTCTAATAATTTTTTTAAATATTCAACCTCTTATAAAAGTATAACATTGATTAACTGGGTTGTATTTAAACTTTTGGGGAAACCTTTTATGAATACATTTTAACCAGGAATTTTTATAGATACTCAATTGACCTCCCTCTTGAGTAATCTACTCTGACCAACAAATAGGAATGTTCCCCCTCAACAAGTTTTCCCCATAACTTTAAACTCTAGGTTTGGTCCTTTATCGTATGACCTTAAAAGGTATAATGTGTCCCATTAAGTTCCACCGAACAATGTGGGTTATTATTCCATTCAAAATGATATATAAGTAGCCCGTCTATATATTTTATCCCAACATCATAACAACATTTTTCTACCTAGATGATGATAAATTCCCTAGTGACATTCATCTACCTAAATGACCATAAAATAAAGATTACCCAATAGTGTGTCTAGAAAAGTAGAATCATCGTAATAACGACCAAAGAATATCTATGTAGTATATAAGAGGATACCATCAATTGAGAACCTAGGATACATACAGAGGTCTTCATTACAGAAGTACTTCAAATATATATGGATGATTCTAAATTCTACACATTCAAATAATTTATTACTAATATTGGGATAACCCACATAATACATGGTAATTGATGAAGAATTATTGAAAATATAATATATGTATATATAATAGAGTCTCGAATTAAGTAATAATTTTCCCCATAAGAGTGTGATGATCTTGAACACCCATCTTCTCTAGCAAGTCATGTTCTTAATCATCATGGGAAAAAATCCCAAATGAGAATCTGTCTTTGGAATGGATGCCCATAGGGATATAGAAGCATTGGGTGTTTCATGTCCCATGAACAAAACCATTTTAAACCATTTACAATTATTGATTTCCCCAATAATGTATCATTATAATTTGAAAAAATTACACATTCACCCTTTGGGGATCTCATACAAATAGTTCGAAATATAAGACATTAAACAAATGTGTTATATCCTGTAGGAGTCCAATAATCATGAATTTAAAATTTATGAAAGTTCTCACAAGAATTTTTTGTGTGGTTTAGAGATCTTTGGTCATCATTAACGTCTAGTTTCCTCATACTACTTCACTACACACTCCTGTATTGAAAAGGCTCACCAAAAGGTATAATATTTATGAATGTAAAATATGATAATTAGTATCCTTGTTTCATGAAGATAAATTGTATAATAACCCCCATCTGTATCGTATGATGTTAATATGCATATTATTCATACTTGTTGTATGCTTATAATATATATAGCACTATTATGTCATCACTCAAGATAATAACGTCCCTTTGGAATTGGCCATATTCCATACAATATTCAAGAACTATGTGGGTGCTTGATTCCTATCTTTATGGGGTAAATAGTGATGCCCAATCATTTTTCCCAGGGGTTCATTCATAGGATCCTAACCCATATCACCCCATTCTTGGTCTTGTTTTATCTTAAAAAATGTGAGTTGAGGTGAGATATCCTTAGTCATCACTCGCATTAGGCTTCCTTATGGCACAACACTGCACAGCTCTGCACCTTATGATTCATATCTATGACCCTAAATTAATATTTACTGTCCAAGTTTTAGAAATGGTAAACTACGTAAAAACATTCTTTTCTTCATCTGATAGGATGTTTCACCCTATTGCTTTGGCCTTATGACATACCATTTCTAATAACTATATATGGATTGATTACGATTTTTATGAGATATGTATGAACACCAAAACCATTCAAATTTTGTCTAGTGTCATAGAATTTTATATTTCTAGCCTCTTATCCTAGGTTCTTCTCATTGTTACAATGTTTTGTTAAGATCCATTTTTTCCTCATTCATGTTGGGTTTATAAGAACCACACCATCTACCAATTTCGAGAATGGACCAAGTCCCACCTACTAAAACATTCCATCATCATTTACATGCTTCACGTGACACTTTGTTTGGGTCTCTATTATCTCTTATGTTTTAATGGACCCCCTATTGGTCTGGATTCATGTACCCATGGCTCGCCTACCATTATGTGCCAACATCCCATATGATTTCGAATGAAATTTTCAGTTATGTCTCGAATTCTGAATATGGTTAAGAGTTGGCCCTCATTTTTTCCCATAATAGGATACAAGATATTCTTGTTTTATTTCAAATATGTTCCTTAGTTTTACTCCATAGTTACACCACCCCAATTGAATCCCAACTATCAGATGATGTGATTCAGGTTTTCTGTCCATTCGGTTCTTGTGTATGTCCAATACCTTTTTTGATTTGGGCATCTGCACACATTGAGTATGAATGTATAAGTGGTTGGACGTTCCCTCCATGCATTACCTATTCATTATTGTACACTCTCATGTGATGGGAAATTCCCAAAATCACTATTTGTTTAAACACTAAGTAAGGATCCCATTGGATTGGGATTTTCTGTACGGTCATGCCCACATAGATAGTTGTGTAGCCTTATGGTCCCAATATATATGACCCTAAATTAAGACCTCTTAAATATGGAGATATGAAGTAAAACATTTCTTCTTCATCACCCATGATTTTAAACAAGTTTTTACTTACTATTTGACATTAAAATTCATTTTCATGTCCTATCATATGTCTGTAAACTATGGCATTAACGTCATAGTCGCACAATGGAAAGTGGAACAACATTGTGTTTTTATCACTTGATAGGGAACCAACTTTTCAACATGTCACCACCATGCCACATTTCAGTACCTACAAAAGGAATGATTACCATAGAGACACCTATAATTTTTATCATTTTTCAGTCACTCCAAAAGCACAAACACATCAATAGTAAATGAATAAAGAATAAATATAAAATGTCATCTCATTATCCAAAACTACATGTGGCTTGATTCCTACCATTATGCGATATGTAGTGATTCCTCAGAATTTTTTCTTGGGACCAACCACATGTCCATTAACCTCCCTAGACCTTTTTTCCCAGTTATATTCCATATTATGTTTGGCTCCATCACGTATGTTCTTTGATATGTTTATGGTGTGAAAAAATATTTTGGCTCATTCACATCTGGTTGACCTCCTCTTCACAATGAAAACATTATAGGAACATACATAATAGTCCGTACAACATGAATTTAAACAGTTGGATAGTTTCCATACAGTATAATTATAAACTATGTGCAACATTCTAATCACATTATGTTAAACTGAAATTCTTTTCTTGGTCACTTGATGTAAAAAAATTCCATGCATCATCCTAACTGTAGAATGTTGATCTATGTATGCATTATCCACAAATGTATAACATGAAACTGAAAATCATTCAATCTCCTTTAGTGTTGATCATCCACTATATTTTTCATCTATTGATCAATCATTCAATCATCCAAGATATCAATTCCCATAGAATATAGGTTTATCATTGTTTAGACCAACGTGCTCACACCAACTCAATTTATTCATAGTGGCATAATCTTGAGAGTGTCAAAATCTTTTAAAACATTCCATCACATCACATCTATGCATTTCATTCCCATTACATGGATCCTTAACCAT
Organism: Viscum album; assembly: GCA_963277665.1. Taxonomy (NCBI): domain Eukaryota; kingdom Viridiplantae; phylum Streptophyta; class Magnoliopsida; order Santalales; family Viscaceae; genus Viscum; species Viscum album. The sequence continues at coordinate 678,243,357 of OY728155.1, read as the reverse complement.
ATTCATTCCCTAGGGAACCCCCTAATGGATCAGTACCAAGCAACATTGGATGACCTAAAATTCTCAACCAACATTCTCAAAGATATATGATGGCATTTTGAGTCTGGCCTCATGTTTTAAAATTTATTCAAAGGTTGGAAAAAATCTGTTTCCCACATTTCAGGTTAGTGGTATAGGTTCAAAATTTTGAATAAAATCAGATATCCCCTTATATCATGATTCATTCACTAATGTGTTACGAATATTGGGTATCATGATTCAAAATTTTCATTCCCCCTTGTTCAGACTGATTCCACCACCCCTAGAATTATTCCGCTTATGTAATAGACCATGCTGGGAAAGGAAAATTACTTGTTCTGGGGTTACCATTCTCCATTAAATTCCCTCCATCATCCAAAATACTCTAGTTGTTCATCCAATAAATAGATGACCCTTACTGTTCAGTTATTGGTAGAGCTCTCATGTCTAAAGTTGATAATTATGGGGTCAAACATTTTTTATCACACCGGGTATGGCAAACGTGAGATTAGGTATTGATCATTAAATATTTCAAAGATATTATTGAGAGGTAGTAATCATGGAATGTAACAATATACATGTTCATGTAGTTTAAATAAGAATGTATGTAGAGAAAATGTGTTTCATGAGTTTGGCTAAAAAAACCTTAATGGATATGCTCTTTCAATGGAATTCTTCAATTCTATTGACCTTCGACATGTAGCTTCAAAAGTTTCTTTTAGTATTTTTTTCTCCCTATCCTCATCAATATCTATATATTAATACTCAATAGGACATATATATATTTCATCCCTCTCATCTCAGAGTTCGGCCACCCGATGGCAAGCCTATGCTGGCTTATGTTTGGTTTTCGACTGTTTGTCTTTTATTTGTTCAATGAGCCCGGACTACCCCCAAAAATGTATAACACTTGCATCTTTTCATCGATGTGTTGGATATCTTTCTAAACCTTTTGGATCTATTTAATGTTCTTAGATTTCTTCTAGAACCATGCAGTGTCCAAGTGTTGACTACCAACCAACAACTTTTGAGCATGGTATTCTCAGATCAGCATGTTTAGATTTCCCACATTAGATCATCCAAAACATAGATCACCTAGCCAAATTTAGAGTGATTCTATACAAATTATCCACTCATATTTTGGTTCCTTTTCATTGAAGTGTTTGATTAGTTTCCATGATCAACACTAGATATTATGACAATCCCCAGCTGGATGAGAATCAGATTCATCCAGTTTCACATGATTCGATTGTTCATACTCGAGAAATGCATTAAGGAGTTTAGAAGTAGGATCCTAAAATAAAATCACATTTGAATATTACGGATTCAGGAAATTTAAATATTTCTCATTTCTTAACACTATCTAAATGATGCTGGCCCACACAGCTATAGGTTCTCTCCAGCCCCTGGCATCACTCGTGATCACAATTGATCACTCATTGGGAACCATTTCCTGGACCACATGGGTACAAGGGTCTATATGTACCAACATTCTTCTCAAGAATGGGACCCTGAGTACTTCATCCATCCATCCTAGGATGTTTACTATTTCTTGGAGAGCTATTTCGACAAGGGTCATATCAATCATTTAATTATGAAAACAACTTGTATGAATCCTCAAGGAGGGAAACATATGATGGTCAAGTGATGGCTGACCATGCCCTTTATTCTATCTTATTATAACTCGGATTCCAAGATATTCCCTCCATATATGATGGTGGGTTATGAGGATTTAGTGGAGACCACCCTTGCCTCCCTAGCACTGCTAAATTCTGTAATAATTATTTCTCTACATGTGGGTCCTAACACTTAGTTCTACGCAACCATTTACATGCTTCCATCCTAATCAGTAGTAACGCTCATAAAAATATCCTCCTGCACTGGTAGATGTTAGTTGATAAGCCTATTCATGGTAAGGAAGTTAATGGACCTTGGGGTATCAGTTATAGCTTACTTCAATATTTGAATCAAATCCACCATGAGAGGTTTCCTCTTATCCCACGTCTCACATTCTTCCATTGAGCCTCCCATGGAATATATTTCCTCACCATCCTACCATGGGTTCTCCTCATCAACCACTTCCCCCTAGGATCCATCAAATTTTTGACATAAGGGGATGTTCTTTGGAAATTGATCAATGACAATGTCAGGGGAGAGTCATTTTTTGTATCACCTTCAATAGATTCATCACAGGTGGTGTGTCGCATTGATATTTCAATTATTCAAATAATTTTTTCATGAATTATCTCCCAATGCCAGGGGATATGTTAAAGATTCCTTTTCAGAAATTATTTTCTCAAAAATTAGCCCATAGATTTTTAGGTTCTCCCACATGTCAATAATATTATGGACGTGTCTACAGGAATACCATTCATTCCTGGAATTTGGATAAATAACACCAGGGGGAAGTTCCACCCAGTTAAATGTCTTCCCAGGAGCCCGAGGCACTATCTATCAAAATCCACTTGATGATTCTACTCTCTCTCAAGTCCCCCCCGGTTAGATCCACTGGTCTAGCACTACTTCCCCCCTCTCTTTTCCTTTAATTTATGCTAGTTCGTGGTTATTTCCCTTTATTGCATGAAATCATAAACATTATATGTTTCATAATAGAACTCAAGACATTACCTCACTACTACTTGACTTCTATGTTGAGGCGCATGGACTACTAAATTATAGGACTAGATTGTTGGATACTTCTGTATCTCACATGGATAAACACCTTCTCAGCATTATCCATACTCTTGAATTTTCTAGAATTCAGCAATCGACGGTGAAAGGGCATTCCACATATTACCTTTCTCCCATGTGACATAAGCCAATGCTACCTCACCATGCAAGGGTCTTCCTCATGACACACCCCCATAGACACTTTTGGAGTTATCTTCTTCATCCATTTGAACAATCTTATGAATTAGTTTGTGGTATATGACTCACATATTGGTTCACAATCCACCCACACCTCCATCACTCCTCCATGAAAGGAAATATATATGACTACATATCTATAGTGTTTGTGCCATCATTAGTGAATTCTATCAATGGTAGTGGGAATTAATGGAAGATAAATTTATTTTCTCACCCATTTGGGTTCAGTATGACCATAGAACAAAGATTGAGTGAAAAATCCACCAAATTTTTAGAATTATTGATCGAAAACATGGCCTAGTAAGGGATACGGGGTTTAGGTATTTCTGAACCCCCATGTGTTATATTAAACCTCTATAAAATAAAATTAATGGCCTGAAAACATGAAAGAAACACTTCCCCTAGCTAATGTACCATGGTACCCTGTACAATTTATACTGCATTGGGATCCCAAGATTGATGCACTTCCCAAAGGACACATTTTCAACCAGTATGAATGTGTCTGGCTGTGCCACCATGTGTGTGCTTCTCACTAGAAACATCCCGACATAGATTAGTGATAAGATGATTCTAAACAACCTGACTTTTGGATACAGCTCATCCATAATACTAAATCCCTACATTATCCACTAGCTATACATCAAGATCCACCAGTAGGATCCATCCCTACCTCACTAAGATCCCCTTGGAATGTTGCAGGAAATCTTTCCTAGATTATTAGTGGGAATATTTAAGAAATATCCAAAACACTTATTCATGTATAAATACATGGTTTTCTTCATTTCATTGTTCGATCCCGAAACTAGTTTTAACAATTCATTTTCCGAAGGTGACATTTATTCTGCATCCTCCCAGACATTCTTGTTAGAGAGAAACATATCATAAATGGCTCCAATGATCGAGATACCTGGAATCATATATAGATCCCAAAGGCTAATTCCAACCACCTCATGATGAAAATAAAACATGTTGGTATTCATGGACCACCAACTCAATAACTCTGGTATGATTTTTTTTGGTTGATATACATGGAATTGGAAAGGTCCATCTTCTTCTTATTTTCTTACTCACCTTAGCAATGTTTCGAATTCCTCACAAGATGTGCACACCCAGTAGGAACAGTCCCTCTCTTATGTGATGTTGTCCCATCGACAAAGATCCAATCTATCATTCCATCCTTTTTCTGGGTTCCAAATCACTACTGGGATGATCATTTTGTATTTTGGATGAGATATTTCTATTTCTAATACCTTTTTATGGATGTTGTTTATATTATTTTGGATGTATTGTGTCATGTCTGGGGATTGGTCCATTGTGATATGGACATTAAGAGATCGGTACCACTGATATTTCCATGATGTTCCCCAGAACCAATAGGTTGGAATGTGTAACGACCCAAAATTTTGAATAATTTTTGTTTCCTAGCCTTGTGTGTTATTTTATACTCAACAAAACTATTTCATTTAATCAAATGGGTATAATTAAAATAATATTGTTGGAAAATAAATGTTGCAATTATATTCTATAAATACAAGTGATCTTGATTAATTAATATAGAAATAAGATACGATGGCCCTATCCAGTAGTCTCAGGCTTATATAAGCCCATCTGACGGAACACAGGAAGGAGGTAGCACCTTTGGGGTTTTCTCTGGACCAGACCCAAGTGGAACTTCATCGTGTGAAGATGGAACAAAATTGCCTTCACGAGAAGTTCGAGCTGATGAAAATCACAACCCGGGCAATGTTGGCCGAGCTGCCCCAAGATTCAATCAACCCAGCACACCTTACTCTTAGGTCTTATGTTAGTGTTATAAGGGGTTATGTAACGAGACAGTAACTTCCATGTGTAATCCTCAGATTTAAATAAAAACTGTGATCTATTCTTATGATGAAGTTTATGATTTTTCAAATTTTCAGATAAATATAGTATGCATATTATTGATGAATTATGGAAAAATGATATTTTAAAAATATTTACGTAAACCGTAAATAATTAAAAATGTGTATTGATTTTCAAAAAATGGTCTTCTATAGTTGTGTTCTTTATTAAATTTAGAGTCTAATAAGATCAACTTAATTTTTGATGAATTGTAAATTATGAATATTGATTTTATGCTTAGGATTAGTAATGTGACTAAATGGATTAGTAATCTCACTTAAAAGAAAGTATTAATATAATCTAGGCACCTTGATTAGGTAACGTGATTCAACAAAATAGGTAAATGACTGTTTCAGAAATTATTGGTTAAGAATTAGATTTTTTCGGGTGAATATTGTTTTTTAATTAAAAATTAAATTAAAATTATTTAGAAAATTATTTTCATAAAATGGAGTTCATTTTTGAAATCAGTGAAAATATTTTTGGTTAAGGTGAAATTCTATGTTTTTTTTGAGAAATTTGAATTTTCGGTGAATAATGAAAATATAGTTTTTGAGTTTCAGGTGTTTAATGACATCATAAAGGATTTATTAATTATTAAATAATTTTGGTAGACTTATGAATAGAAATATAAGGTATGAGGTGTCCCAAGTGGAAAATACCATGAAAAAATACCATGGGAAAGACCATGGTTTTTCCAATACCACTAATGAGGTGTCCCTTGGAAATTAATGCTTTGTCCCTTCACTTCTCCTATAAATACCAAGCCTTTCCCCCATTAATTTCATTTCCAAATCCTCCCCAAAAACGTTCAGTCCTCTTTACCTCCCAAGTAGTCCTCCCAAGGTTCCCTCATGCCTCCCAAGGTCCTGACCTTCAGACTTTTGATGTAACTCTTCAAAGTAAGGGATCCTACCTCTCTCATTTTTTTCAAGTACACTCTTTTATGTCATTTATTTTATGCTCCATGTTCTTTGTTGGAGGATGTTATTTTTCATATTACTTTCCTTTTCATGTTAGTTTAATGAGATACCCCATCTTTCTCTCATCATTTCATTTTATGAATGTTTTAAGTGGCACCGTTAAGCTGCCGATTTTTTGTATGGGATTCATTCACTCTTCTCGTTTTCAAAGTTATGTTTTCATGTAAATTCTTTAAAGTTCCTTTTTCTCAAGTTGAAGTATGATATCTATATCAATAATACTTTTATTTTATGTTCATATTATTATATACCCTATTTGATCTCATAAATTTCATTACCATGTGCTTATATCATTTATATTTTGTCCCTCTACTATTTTATGGATCATTTATGAGTGGGTGAACTATTTCCCCACTCTTTTAAAAATTTTCTAAAACCCTGTAACATAGCCGTTATGTTGCAGAATTTTCGTCTCAAAATGTCTCTCTATTTTCCTCAAATTCATTTATTTTATTAGTTGAATACTCAAAAATATTTCTTCTATAAGGTAATTCACATATATATCAAAATTTTCTATTTCATTTATAGTATTTACATACATGAAACCCACTTTCCTTTTCTATGGGATTAAAGTGTCATAAAGATCATGTCTTTAAAGAAGTTTTTAAAATGTTATGATTAAGAAATGAAACCCATTTCTTTTATGATATATGGGTTATTTATGAAATTTTTGATGATGATATATGTGGATCACATGATAATAAAGACAAATTAAGTGTGCTCCCGGATAGAGCTCCAATGCATTGGGTAAAGACTTAATCTCTAGAGATGACCATTTTAACAATACCTTGGTGAATAACCATGGTAACTATTTTTAATGACACCTTGGGGATGGACCTTGGTGATAAAGAATTATTGTCTAAGTTAAATGTTGTATCCTTATCTTCATGTTATGAAACACATTATTTTTATTATGACATGCCTCATGATCTGTTTCTCATGCCTTGAAGTTATTTATCATGACATTATTGATGTATCTCAAGTTCAGATGTAAAATAGTTCTCTTGTTTCCCTTACAAGGCCTTCTGCTCACCCTTTCCTTTGGTGTATACTCCTAGTTTATGAGATGTTGTAATAAAACTCGGGTGAAAAATTAAGAATCCTTACAAGTGGTTTTGAATAATGTTTTATGTTGTTCTCATGTTTTATGTTCCTGATTTTCAAGACTCTAGAATTTAAAGATCCTCTGTTTGTAAAATTTAATGAATTTTTATGTAATAAAATGGAAGGATTCTATAGAATGTATCTACATTCCTATGGAATTAGGACATCATCCTACAAGCCAATGTTGTCCAACGACAACAACATGAACATCGAGAAGTCATTTTGAGCGTCTGATAGCGACATCATTAATGAATCATGGACAGAGTGAAAATAAACATGTTTCTCAATCATTATTTTCTTAACCATTTCATCCCTCTGGGAATCATCCCCATGAACAACCTAAGAAGCCTCCTAATCATCCATTTTGGGGGACATAGATAATGTTTTCAGTGTGTTCATTGAGTTTGGTTGAAAATATCCATCACAAAACCCTATCACGAAGCATAGGTTCTTGGTGAAACCATGTACTATATTTGTGTATAAGAGTATAAGTGCATCATGATGCACAGATTCACTAGAAATGTATTGTGAAAAAAACTTATCAGAAAACTAGTTCACAGATTTTCATTCACGGGGTGAATCACTTTGCAAAAAGAGAGCTTCAGAGCAACTATTCATGGAGATCTAGTACCACTAATGGGCCACTCACACAATATTTAAAGGTGAGTCCGAACCAGAGCATCTCAGAGACCTTCTTCCACTAGATATTCAAGGACTGAAATTTCTTATGCTATCCATGATCATTATTATGATGCCACCACCTGATCACGTACATGATCCATCAGTGTGATACTCAAAATTGCTTCAGCGATTTACCTTCATAATATGACCCTCATTTTCCTTTAGCTCCCATTATGAGGGGGAATTTTTTATCTTTGAAAAATATTCCCATGAAGTAATACAAAAGAAATGGAAAATTTCATGGTAGTATTTTTGTTCTTCTCTGCCCAAATAGCCTCAAAATCCCCCCAAAAATCATCAAAACAGTCAATTTTGCAATGCTCATCCAAGGGGATCCCGCGCCAGAGTTACTAAGAACAAGGATGATGGTACCTTCATGAATATATGTTATATATTAAATCACATATCCTATTCATAAACAACCGTGAGAATCCATCCTCAAATACAACATATATATATTTTCACTACGATGAATCATTTCCTCCAAATCGACCACCATGAGAGTCCACCCTCTGCTGCCTCATGAACCTATTTTCTTTACTATATATTTTTTCTTTTTAGCCATCCCCACAACCCTTGTGAACCCCCATATCCTATAAGTATCTTATTCAACCTCATTCATAACCATTTAACCCACAATCAGTTTCCTTTTAATCACCAAATTTTTGAATCTCTCTAGCATTGTGAACCTATGAGATTTTCCATGGTTTCTGAGGATCGCCAACATTCCTTTATAGTGTTCTTCATGACCCTAAATTGTATGCATTCCCTTCATGATGGTCTTCTAAATTCACAAAGGAGGGATCCCCTTATGGTCATTTGACGCTTGGAATAACATTAAGACTTCATGGGGAACTCTTAAAATAATAATCCCTTTGCTAAGGTGAATCCCTATTTTTCCAATTCTATTCTTTTGAGAAGCTCCCTTCCATCATGAATCTCTCTTCCTCCAAGAATCTCCTTTATCTATGAAGGTCATCTTAGTGATCCCCTTGGTATAATTCATCCCTTTCCCAAATAGACCTCTAGACTTGTGTGATGTGATTTCAGGGTCCCACGTGTGGTTCTTCATGATTTGTTTTCTTACCTTATCCTTCTTTTCATATGTACGCTGAGATATATTTCTTCTTCACATAGCTATGATAATGGGGATCCCTGAATTGACCACTCCTCCACTTCACACACTTCGGGAATTTTTCATACCTTCCTTTCACTAAGTGTGGGTTCATACAAGTTATATATGTATATAGAATGTGGGGTGAGTCCTCATCATCTAACCAGTAGAACGTTTAATTACCAGGCACCCACATCCTCAATAGATAATATTAATCTCTATGATGTTTCATGCATGACATGTCTAAATATATCAGAGAGGGGATGGGATTGGGGACATTTTTCTTCCATTTATTTCGATCCACTCTGTCACTCTACCATTGGGAATTTTCATCATGTACACCTTGGTCTATATCCATGTAATCCCTAAGCTGCCTATTCAGGAATCCCTCCTATATGAATTCATAATATCCATCTCCTTGGGTTTGTAGCAACATGTAATCTCCAAACCAACTCGCATGGATGCATCCTTCATGAAACAATTTTCAGGTCTTCTATTACCTCTTATTTCTCCCACTAATCTAGAATCACATGGGATTAGAATGAAAGTGAACATGAAATTCTCTTTTGGCCAATAAACACACATATGCCCCAGTATGTTTTGGCCTCTATCCATGCATAACCCTGATTCCCCTCTCTACAAAACTAAATTGATGTTTATCCATTCCTTTCAAATAGGGAATGTAGGAAGTCTATATTTCATTAGAATTCCTCACTCTATAAAATCCATTTTTATGACTATTTCACATCAGTTCACTCATCCCTCATTATAGTAAAAAAAATGTTCTGAACTACCTAATTTCTGATCGCTTTCGGGTATATAGGAGGCCTCTCTGAGGGTCATTCCCAACAAATGGTAAACTCTAGTGATCCCTCATTGGGACATAGACTCTTAATGAGACATCTTCTTATTTTTGGACTCATCTCTTAGATCCAGCCCCTATGGTGTTTTGATCCTTCTGGTTGGGCATCTAACCATTCGTTTTCCCTACACATCACTATACTCCGCCAATGAAGAGTGAACCTCTTGAGAAGGGCCACTACCCATGCGTAATCATCTGGAACATCTCTGGGTCATTGTCCTTTCTCTACACCCTGATTCTATGACCCCATCCTAAACTACGTGGGCTTTGATCCCTACCATTAAAATATGGAATATGGAATTATTCCCAAGGTTCATGCCTATCACCAATTTCTCATCCTAATCTCTCATTAGAGCCTTTGTCTTGATATGATAATTCCCCAACCTGAAGGTTCTACTTTTATCAGGCCCCCATCCATATTGTCCATTCTCATGGGTTTTCTGCTTAGGTATATCATCTCACCACTAATCTATGTGGACATTGATTCTCCTCCACCAAGATATGTATGAAGCCTCCTTGAGGTTAAATACCAACACTACCACCATCACATCAGTTCTAGATCATTATTACTCATACATAGACACTCCCACAATATCCATCTTGATTTTATTTGTCTTCCTATATCTTGATGAACTCATGATGTCCACACAGGTAGTTATCCTTGCATAATCCCTGCATATCATATCCATCCAGCTGAGAGTACCCCTCATACGAAGGGAAACTAACTATGTATATGACCCAAATCCCCCCTCTAAACTACGTGGGTTTGGATCCCTATATTCTAAATAAGGGACATAAAAATCCTTCCAAAAGTTCATTCCTAGCCAATGGAAAACCAAGGCTTTCCCTTTTTTGGGGTGTGCCACCCTAATATGTAATTTGTGATGTCTAGATCATCCTTTACTATGTGAAATGTTCTATTTTTGTGAAAGTCAATCTCATGTCCATCCTTATTGGGTTTTTTGATCCATCCATCTGGTAAACCCTCTAGGTGCTCCCTCATAGTGGTGTACCTATCTGATAAACATTCAACAATGTTATGATCAATATGATGCATCTATGTTGTAGATTAAAATCGTGGAATGCCTCGTGTCAATCATGGGAGGTTGAAGAAAAACATAGAGACATAACTCTAACATAATATAATCCATGATCAATGTGGAAATTCATAGGTTTTTACACCCTTGGGATGTCCTATGATGAAGAAGAATACAAGTGTTCCGGTGTTGCATCATCCTGACATTCCATTGATGCCCAGTGTGAGTACTCTCTTGGTCGAAGGTTATGTCCCTAACATGACCCTTTGGAATGTCCTAAAAGAAGAAACATAATTAACCAACATCCACAATGAGATGGAATCAGGAATAATCTCACGAACAATTTAATCTCTAACGGTGAAATGGACATGGAAATAATTTTTAAGGAGGAATCCAAGGAATGAGAGACTGAAATCACATCATTCCATTTCAATCAAAAATAAAACATCACTAAAGAAGTGATGAATTTCACCTGACTTTAGAACGTAGGAATATAGGGTGACAATAGTCACATCACCGTGAAAATGCATGGCCATGCGAAAACCACTGTAAATAGACACTAAAAAACCCCGAAATTTAGATGAGTTACAATACATTCTACACTACAATGTGAAATAGTCGAGAAACACCTATCCATGTGGAAAAAAATAAATATTAACATATATTTTTCTAAAAGTTTATGAATCAAAAATCTCTTGAAAAATATATAATTTCAGATTAATTATTATGAAATTTATGATTTTTAAATTGCATAACATTGGATTAAATATAGAGTCCTAGTTCAATAAATTTTAATAATTAAAATTTTATGTCATTATAATAATAGTATTTTCAAATACTTATCATGAAACATAATTGAGATGTTTCGTAGATTGACCTAGTCAAAGAAAAGATATGGAAATTTTATTATATAATACTTTATAAACATTAGAGGAAACTACCCAATCTCATGAAGTATCAATAAAGACAAAAAAAATATATTTTATAGTAATTATATATATATTAGAATGAAAATTATCTAAACTAAACACTTCCAAAAATAATTGAGGATATCTTGATCACGAAGGAAGTACTAACTATTTAATAAAATCAATAAGAGATTGATAATAAGAGAAATAATATCTACCTCATGTAAAAAAGAATAAAGATACCGAGAAAACAACTAAATTTGTGATATAATCTACCATAAGGGGACCCAAAACAATTGACAAGTTTTATATAAAAACATATTACCATTTTTAGGTATATTACATCTCTCTATTTTTTCTCCTTTATTTGGGAAATTCATTGTAATCTACAGAATGGGGAGAATTTACTGGGGAAACGGCCTAAATTAATGTATGTATGATTGTTTAAATTATTGTAGTTAATGAATCATTGTGTTAATATATTATAACAGTTTTGCTTAATTTTTAATAATTCTCAAGGTTGATTGGGTTTTTTGCAAGAATATAATTTTTATGTAATTTTCTAGGTGATGAGACATGTATATTGATTTCAGGGCCTCCCTTCTCCTCAATATATTCTTAATTGTTAGTGGATCACATAGTGGGATAATTAGAACCATTCTTCTTGTAGCTGGTTCCATATCTAGGACACGTGGGATGCACTGCATCACAATATTTTGATATTTGATTTCAAAATGAATTTCAATTATTGATTGACTATTCTATATTTTTGGAATCATTGTTTTGATAAAATATGTTTTTCCATTGATTCGGTTAAATAATATTTATTTTATCCTCATTATAAAATAATTTGGTGAAGTGGATTTCAAAAGTTTGTTTCAAAAAATGAAATTATTAGGAATATAGAGCATATGGGATGCCTTGGTAACATATATGGTAGGTCTTATAATAGGACCATTCAATTAATACTGTTAGGTGGTTACATAGTGGTTTTCCCCTATACCCTAAGGCCATTATCATATGGAACTAATTGAAACTATTGGGAGGGATCACTTTCTATGGTCTTCCTCAACTTCCTAGGCTCGATGCATATGTTTAGGATCATGATGCGTACCTAACTGACTATATTAGGGGTATGTCTATCCTAGAAGTCCTAACCAACTCTCTAACATGGAGTTTCGTTTTATATGGTTTGTAGTGTACAATTTTAGTTTTACTTTGAAGGTAATTAATCAACAAATGATATATTATTTCCATTGACTCAAGATACCTAATTTGTTATATATATATATTTATGAAATTATTTATGAATAGTTTCCCAACTATATTTGGAAAAGTGGAAAATAGAGAAATTAGATGTTTTCCCATACTTTTGATGTATAATGGTTAATATATTTATCATTAATTGATTTCATTAAAGTTGTTTATGGTTGGATATTTTGTATAGAGACTAGTTATGGAACACCTGAATGGACTCTACTGAGCCTATTTTATCACACCCTAGGAAAACCTTTGATTTTTCATAGAACACTAGATTTCATTTGATGCATTTAATGGTAAGGGACCACAGTGAAGCTGATAAATTTTATGTTAGTAGGGTTTTAGTTGCTTGTGGTGAGATCGTGGGAGTTTTCCCATGTAATCATATAGAGACTGTTGGGGTAGTTTTTTTAGGTGTGCTAACCTTTTCAGTTGGACTTGACCCTTAGAGAGTGTTTTTCTACCATTTTGGTTGAATCACTTCTATTATTATCTATCTTTAATAACACACATATATATATATTCATGTTTTCTTCCTAAATGTTATTATTCATATTCTAATATTTCATCATTTATTATTTTCATTGTGTTAAATTATTTTCTATCATTTTTTTGATGCTTCAGTGCTATTTTTCAAGCCCATGGCGATTGAGAATTCCATTTGGGTTTGTGGTGCATTGGTTTAGGTACTAGTTTGATTGGGTATATGGGTTAGGTTCATCAGTGTTTTATATCAGATTCATTTTGTCCTCAAGATTCCATATCGTAGGAATTTTTTTAGACTAATGATATGATTTTTGATACTTGATATATAGGTTTTTGTGAGTGTATGGCTAGATCTTTCCATGATGATACTCAAGATACAATGTGATTCTAGGATTTTTGAGTCCAATCATTAGTTCATGGTCTCAATATCATTTTTTTTAAGTTTCTCTTATTTAAATATAAATATTATTGCATTTTATTTTCCTTTATTATATTTCAACGTGTTGTAATATCATTAGAAGACAACATCTATAGGTTACATAAGAAGATGAATATAATGATTCCCAAGGTTATCCTCCCCTAGATATTAATTTTATCAAGTCAATCATGTCGTTAGTTCATGTAATTGATCAAAATATTCCACATGTCCTGACTATTGTTCCTTAGGTACATCTAAAAGATACAAGATAAAGGGATCGATCTAAAATATTTTTTTAGAAGAGGCGACATCCATTAATGGTTGGAAAGAAACTCAAGAAGAAAAGTACTAAATTGACAAGACCAATTAAATTTTTGACTACCTGGATATAACTGAGAGTATGAATGTATTGTGAGCATCATTTAGAATTGGGGGTCCCAATAGGTGATGGTGGGATTTCATAGTAGATGGGGAAATTTATGTGGGATTGTATTTGAAGGGTTTTTAATACTATCTTATTCTAGTAGTATTTAAATAGTCATTAATGATAGAGAATAATATATAGTTCCTCTCATTGTAGTAAGGATATTTTTTTATCACTGTATACCAATCAATTTTCATAGTTGGTTCATTTTTCACTAGTGGTTGTAAATAATAAATATATGATAGATCATATATTGAAATAGTGTTTTTGAAAAAATATAAAATAATTTTTATTAATTCAGAAAATTATTACTTATTCCAAGGAAATTGATAGGGCTGTGATGGATGGAAAGGTTGGTTATTCTACCCATTCTATTACAACCAATGAATGCTTCAGTGGTAAGAGAAGGATACAGTTGATGTGTATATATCATCATAATAGAGTTGGGTTTGGTTTTTAGTGGGATTCATTCTATTCAACTTTATTTATATATGTTGATGTGCCTCAAATCTTCATTCAGTGTGACAAGGTCAGACTCACCTGATGTTTTTTCCATTAACAATCTTAGATGTGAAACACTGGTAGATGATATGTTTATATGCAGTCTTTCATTATGGCTATGACTAATACATGGTAAGTTATGTGATCATCAACTTTAATGGACAATATATAATAGTCATATTCTTTAATTTCTCTAGGGATCCAAATATAGTATCCATGAGTTAAGAACCTTCACACAATAGATTACTTTTTTGGGAAGGTTGATGTAGGTCTAGTGATGTTGAGATGTACCATCTTTATTTTTTAATCAATATGAATTTTATTAAATGATAATGGTGCCTCCCAATAATCTTAAAATGGTTATCTTGTTGATATGCTTAAACATGAAATGGATCTCATTTTTTGTTATAGAGATAGCGACACATGTTTGGATGTGGAATGATTCAGAATTTTTGTGTCCTAAATGTACGTTATAAATAAAATATGTGGAGTTGGTCTGGGATATTATTATTATACATCATTATCTATTTTAAATCATAATTTTAATGTATTGGGTTATTTATTTTCATGAAAATGTTAGTTTTTGGTCATCAGTGAGTCAAATTTCTTATGTATGATGGGTGATCATGGGTGTTTCAAAAAGATTGGGATCTGATGTCTCATTGTAAAAGACCTTCCCACCAAGATCCGAGGTGGTTTTTGTTTTCTACTATTGTCTATCGAGGTTGATTTCTTTTTTTTTGTTTAACATCATATAATTGTCCATATTTTTCTAGAAATGTTTGATGAATATTTCTCTGAGCATCCTCTAGTAAGGGAATTAGAGTTTGCGATTAAAACGATGCCATTTACGTAGCCAATAATTATGTCCTCCTTCCATATGGAACCAAATAATCATAAAGATATCACAATATTGTTTGAAAATATGATGGCAATGGGTATTTTTCTCCGTTGTGTTTCTCCATGGGTATCCTTAGTTCTCTTTTCCTAGAAAGAAGATGGTTCACTCTGATTGAGTTCAAACTTCAAGAATTTGAACCATGTAATGGTTAATAAAAATTATTATTCTCCTTGTGTGGAAGACATTTTTTTATTAATGAAAGGTGGAAAATTTGGTTTCGATGATTGATCATCATTCAGGTTATCATCAGCTTAAATCTGGGGAGTTTGATATACCAAAGATAACTTTTAGGAGTAGGTATGTCCATTTTTTTGTATCTTACGATGCCATTTTATCTGACTATATCTCTTATATTTATTATGGATTTTATGAATTGAATATATAATCAGAATATAGAAACTTTTAAGGTTGTGCTATTGGATTATATTTTGGTTTCTTTTATTTATTTGAATGACAAAAAATATCAGTTTTGTTCAGTTCTAGAAATCCAGATGAGTCATATTTGTATGAAATGACTTTGAAATGTAATTATTGGATTCAATATAATGCATTTCAAGGTAACACAATTTATTGGAATAGATTATTAGTTGATTCAGAGATTTTGAAGGTAATGTTTTCTTGGTAATATCCTTTTAACATCATTGATAGTTTGAGAATCCTTGTTCTTTTTAGATACTAACGATGGTTAAACATGGATTTCTCAAAATTTGAATCACATTTTACTACTATTACTATGATAAAGAGGAAATTCATATGGGATACAACATTTCAATATTCATTTGATGATAATAAATTACTTTTGAGATCATCTCATGTTTATACCCTACATAAGCGTAGTAATGGATATCTAGTTTTTTATGATTCTTTTGTTTCTGGTTATTGTTTCATGATAATGTAGGTAGATCATATGGAATATTATGACTCTAATCATCTCAATAAGAATGATAATGATTACCCCCCAGAATATTAAGATCATTTCATGGTTGTTAATAAACTTAAGTTATGGAGAGAATATATTTTTTGGAGATTTTAATAGTTTTTTCTTACTATAAGATTATTAATTATAATTTTCATAAACAGACATGAATCCTAGAAAGATGGAATATGATTATTACCATAAAATATCTAAATTTTACATCACCTACACACCAGTGAATGTGAATATAACTTAACACACCATCTATAAGAATGTTATATGGCATGATTTTTGGGAACCGAAGGAATAGTGGAACCTTAGGGGACTCTTCACTCTGTTGCATCTCAATGCTCATGATGATGTTTTATGTGTTGTTCTACTAACTGTTTAGTTGTCATCATCAATTATTGATTCTATTCTATAGGTTCTAGAACAAGATGATGATCTTAGATAAATTAAAGAGTCCCTTTATGGTGGGGAGACTGTTTCTAGTTGGATAATATCTATCGATGGTATAATCCATTTCAGGGATTGATTTTTGGTACTAACATCAAAGATGAAATCAGTTTTGTTTTTTTATATTTCATCATGGCATGTTCATATAAGATCTATGAAGATGTATTATGATGTGATATTATGGTTTTTCTCACTAGTTTTGAATCATGGAATTGTTTAGTATGTGTCCAACTTTTAAATATGACAATTGATATAGGTATAACATTGTAAACCTATATAATGACACGAACCATTGTAATTAAAATTCCGCATAGAATTTAACAAAAATTATATTTATATAATATGGATATAGAAAAAGCATGAAATTATTTTTTATATTATATCTTATCAGATATAAATTAATTTTATATATTTTTACCATTTATAATATAGATTTTTAATAGTAATCACTTGATTAGTATAAATAAAAGTTTTAAAAATCCAATTGACATTGAAAATGATGTGATGGCCCCAACTAGATGGATAATACCCTATGAATCTCATTTCTTAGAGTTTTTACGTGAGATAACATCACAGGACATTATTGACCAAAACCAAGATATGATCCAACAAATTAAGCATGAGAAACGTTGTTTATGGGAGAAGTTGATTCTCGTCGATATCACAACCCAACCCATATTTGTCGAACCACACTATTAGAGTCCCACCATAATGAACCTTAATCTTAAGGATATTGAGGATGTATTAAGATAATATGTATCAAATCCCAAGAAATAGCATTATCTACATTTTATTATAGAATAATGAATATATGTTTCATCCTATAATTTTTAACTAATTACTACATTTTATTTTGATACAACAAAACAAAAATAGAATTTTTGGGTAATCTTAAAACTCAATAAATGAATTTTTTTTGATGAATTAATGAATCTTTGAAAATAATAATATGTAAATTAAATATTATAAGTACATATTTTTTATTAAATATAAATGATCGTAAGATTTTGATGAAATCAATAGTAATTTTTATAATGGTTCGAGTGCTGCTATTGTTAAAAAAACCAATCATTTCTTAATAAATGGTTATTTTATTTTCAGGGTGAAAATTCATGTATTTATAAAATTATTTACATAAAATGAATATTATTTCTAGAAATAGAACGTCTAAATTATCAAATGTTAAATTATTCTATATTTTTTGAGATAATGTCATTTTTGGGTAAAAACATAGTACCATTGAAATATAATTTGTGTTTTATGACGTCATAGTGACAAAAAAGTAATGAAATAAATATACTATAAAGGGTACCCATGAAGAAATATATGTTTTACATTTAAAATAATGTGATTTAATTTTTATTTGTTTAATATTATAAACCTGTTTGGAATTCTGCAAAACCATAATTATTTTTTATGGTTTTGAAATCATTCCTTTAAGAGTTTTACTCCACTACAAATATCTAAGGGATTTATATTATAATATTGGGAACATTTACATATAAAATAATTATAAAAACTCCCATTTGACCGAAAGAGTGTGTAGAAACCTTGGGATGTTTTGTGGTTTTGGTTATTTTATTTTGTAGAGTACAAAACCTAAAAAATAAAAAAAAGCCAAATATTTTACTATGTAATTCAACCAAAGATCCCATTTATCATAATTAAAACACCTTTCAGGACATAAATAATCTTAAATAAACTCTCTAGAGTACTCCCAAGTTCCCCAATCCATCATGAATCTCCTTCTAGGAATTAGGAGTCCCACACTCATATATGAGAGTCCTCTATTATCATTTCCAGTCGAGCACTTATTTTTTGTTATATATCTTAAAATACATTTGATTATGTTGGGATATGTTATTTAACATTTCACATACTATAATTTAAATTTATAAGAAAATTGTATCCCACTTTGACTCACAATAATCCACCCCTGATCCTTTATGTACATCTGTTACCATGTCAAAATTTAGTCAAGAATCATTTCCATTCTTCTCTTTATCATATATATTCTTTACATTATGTGTTTTATAAAAATTTACATATGATTATATATGTTATTACATATCCCCATTAAATTCAAAATTTGTCCATATTATTATATAACCCTTTCTCTCCCATCTACCTAGTTTATAAAATTTATGTGATGTCGTTATGCTGGTGAAATTTCCCAATGATTTTCATTACCAAAGTAATTGTGTAGTGAATGCCATACCCATTTACTATTAGCAGTATTCAATTTTTCACAATTATAACTCTTTGATATGGAACCAACATTTATTTATTCCACACTTTTTTATTATAAAACAAAATATGATGATGAATGAATCCCTGATGTATGATCATTATGGAATACATAAGCATGCAAATGAAATAAAAGTGATGGGTGATTCCAAAAATATATAGTTCTCTAATGAATTGGGTATTTTTTTTGTATCATGAGACATCATGTTTGTTGAGGTAGTGAACCTAATTCTTTAATTTTACATTTTCCAACATGATTTATTAGCAGTTTGTCCTTCTCTTATGTTTACGATGTAGTGTTTTCTATTGGTCTCTCATTTTCCATGTTATGATTATCATTCTATATCATGCATTATTATTCATATTCTATTTATAACCCCTTGATATGCCAAATATATAGAATGTATTAATTTCCTCATTTTTATTCCCATATAGGGATTTATAGATCACCCCTTTCTTATGAATCTCTCCAGGCTATCCCATGCAGTTTTAAGTGCAATCATGTTATGATAGTTTTCAATAAAGACATTTTATTACTTATTTCATGTTTTTATATAATGTTATGAATTCCTAATGATACTTATAATGACCCAAACTTTACATACATTATTAATACTTCAAAATTGAAGTACACTTATTACAACATATAACAAGACCATGAATGGACCGTATAGGTATAATGTCTTTAGAAACTGGGAAACATAAACAACTTGTTCATAAATCATCTACGTTCGCTTCCATTTATTTCATCATATCTAGAGTCCCTTTTTGTCATATACTACATAATAACCTTCTTCCTGACATGGGGAAAGAAAACATACAAAAGGGTGATCTCAAATTCTAAGTAAGGGTAAACAAAAGAAATATCAATCAAATCATATTCATAAGAACATAACATTTTGGAAATCTTAACCTGCAAATGAGATCATAATATCATAACATGGGATAACTAATAGTTGTGAAATGTAATCCCAATATTCATAACATAAAACATGAAACTTTTTTTAATACACAAATAATCATAGAAAATCATTTCTTAGTAGTCAAGACTCTTTTTTAAGACTATCTTAGCGGACAAAGTCCTTTTCTAAACCGATTTCACGCCTCGTTTCAGTCCTGTTTCACTGAACCCGATTAACCTGATGTTCCAGCCATGTATATCTAATGAGATATAAATTTTTACCCAATGCATTGGAGGGAGATATAGGTCCCACCCATCTCATAATGATACCATTCTTATGTGTGTCACAAAATCATAAATCATACATCATTGCATAATCCATGTAATAAAAATGGGATTCTTAATCATCATGCCATCATAACACAATCCATATAAGATAAAAGGATAGCATAAAAATAATTCTATCATAACATAATCAAATATATTTTAAAAAATATTGTTATAAACATAACCCTATATTATCTTATATGCAAAATAATTTTGATAAAACACTTGAACTCCATTCTTGAGGAAAATATCCATTCTACTTCAAAAAACATTTTACTTTCTTAATATGTCATATAATTTTAAACTAAAAGAAATTGATTAAAAATAAACATGAAAACTTGTATAGGAAACTTCAGGGAAATAATGTTCCAGAAATCCATTCATGACGTATAAGTTAAAAAAACATTTTTCTCGTACTTTGGCCGGAAAAGTCAAAAAGTACTTCGTACAAAAAATGACAAAAGATTCCTTTCATATCTTTTACTCAAAACTAAATGAAGGGTAAAATTGGATTTAAACAATGGTAGTTGGATAGAAATAATATTACATATTGAGGAAACATGAATGTGGATGATAAATATTTCCCAGTAAATTCTGAAATATAAACAATCTCAGATAAAAATTGAGATTGCGAGATTTTCCCTTACCTTAGGTCCGATTTTCATCGTAATTGTTCGAACCTCCTGTATAATGATTTAAATAATGTTATTGACTTATTCCAGAATCATACTTATTTTTCTGATATCATATATTGTCATATTCTTAGCTTCTTATTAGTAATATTTCATTGTTACTTGTTATTCGCGTGTTTATTGCTTTTTGTTCTTAAGCATGTTTTGTCGAATAAATTCTTATTATTCTTTTTAGGTTATAGATACCACATTTACAAAATGTTATTAGTTTAATATATATCATATTTATTCATTAAATTCATTTTTATAATCATTATGAAATGATGATCATGTAGAACGAGTCACATCACAACGTGGAGACGGTATTCCGTACATACGCACGAGCGATGATATCGTTCCCATGATCATGGAATTGTATTGGAGTTTATGTATACTATTTCAGAATTAATATCACTTTACAATAATAATATGTAGTTATTATTTAGACCATTATACCCATCCAAGTAAGGTGGTGGTGGAAAATAGATTACACCATGACGTGGAGACGGTATTCTGTACGTACGCACGCATGGTCATTTCATTTTCCGTAGGATGGATAGATAGTCAAATTGGGTTATTTCATACGTATAATAACATATCAGTATATGAGTGATACTCATGTTATTACTTCATAATGAAACAACTAATGAAGAAGAAGTTAAAGAAGAAATAAAGTTGAATGAGTCGGTAACAGACATTACCTCTTCTTTGAAGCGCCTCTTTGAGACCTCCTCTTAGGGCACTAAAATTGGTCTTCTAAGAATTACAGGACTTCTAGGATGTTTCTAGGGAAGTGGATAATAGAATTTGGTAGGGGTTGTCCGATCATGAAGGCTCAATGTGGTGTGAGGAAGAGAGGGAGGAGGTGCAATTTTATAAGGGAGGAGAGGGAAAACTTAGGAAAAAATAAAAATATTATTTTATTATAAAGTCATATTCAGTTTTTAATAGCTTCAAATTGATTTATTTCTAAGCTAAGTTGGGAATGTGTCTAAATCCTCTCATCCAATATAATTTATACAAGTTTAGGTATCTATTTTAACCTTATCATTTATATTTAACTTTAAGTTGGCTAATTTAACTATTACCGTGTCTTCTTGTTTTCTTACACTATAAGGTTAATAAACATACTATAACAAGAAAAAAGAACCCCAAGTTGTTTATAATTAATATATATAACATTATATAATCCATTTGGAAGAGCCTTAGATTTTTAAGAATTACAAAACAATTAATAATATAATATTTGTTTTAAAAACTATTTTATGTCAATTTTGGCAATATTTGGTAATTGATTTTTGTGAAAATAATAATAGATATATTAGTTCGAAAAAAGTTAATTAAAGCATTACTAACATGTCATATAAACATATATAATTATTGGAATTCATAAAAAGTCTCAAATTACATTTATTTGGGTATTTATAACATCAATTATGTCAATATTTCATTAATAATATAATTACTACATCACTATTGTGTCATAAATAAATTAAATTATTTAAAGTCCAAAAATTACAAATAAACTACCATTATGTAGGAAATATTTTTATAATTCTAATGAATATTTATAGTCAAATTTATATTATGTTTAACCATATATTAAAAATGATTTACTTATTAAAATTTGATTTTAACTATTTTAACCCTTCTTTAAATAAATTAATAATAAATGTCCTAATCTAATCCATGTGGGCCTAAATGGTCATATATTATTATTAAGGTTGTTTTTGGTCGAATTACACTTATCCAACATAATTAGGACATGTTTTAGGGTAATAATAATATCATTTTTACCCTCAATTACCCTATTTACTTTTAACCGTGGTAAAAAAAGTAAAAAGTTACTATTCACCAAAAATTACTGACATCAACCGTGTCTCTCGGATTTTTGAAATTCCATTCACAATAGTGGTAAAATTATGTTTTAGGTAAATTTTCAAATTCTCCTAGGTGGTGGGTAAATGACGGTGAAAAGTTCAATAAAATTTATTTATATATAAAATTATTATAAAATGACTTCAATGAATTGAATTGAACTTATATAAGTATTATGTATAAATTTTGACATAAAATAAATTTAAATAAAAGAAATAATTATTTAAATAAAAATTCGGTTTTTAAATAGTAACCCAGTGTTTTCACTATTCATAAAAAATTGAAAGTTTTCAGAAAAATAACAAAATTTCACCCTATGCTAATTTCGATATTCCGAATCCAAAAATGAATTCCATTTTGAAAAATAAAATTTTTAGAATTTCAAAAAGTTATTATTAGTATTCATAACGGATTGTTTTAATAATATTTTAATACCGTATCATTGTTTAGTGAAACTCGGTATTGCGTACAACACAATCTATCGAGGAAGGCCAAGATTGCGTGTAAAGCAAACCAAGCTAGTGTTGTGTGTAGTGAAATATTCCTTTAATGATTTATATAACATAATAACAAAATATTTATCATAAAAGTATGGGGTGTTACATTCTACCCCCCTTAAAATGAATTTCGCCCTCAAAATTCGTCACTTTGTAACAAAAAGATGAGGATACATCTCCCTTATCATATCCTCAAGCTACCATGTAGCATCTTCTAATTGGTGGTTCCTCCATAAAACTTTCATCAAGCAAGTGGTATTGTTTTGTAGGAATTTTTCTCTACGATTGATAATCTCTATCGGTTGTTCTTCATAAGAAAGATATTGTTCCAGCGGTACAACTTCTTAGCTGAGTACATGTGATGGATTAGGTATGTACTTTATCAGGAGAGATACATGGAACAAATCGTGAACTTGAGAGATATTTTGTGGAAGAACCAATCACTAAGCAACCTTCCCAACACGATCCAGTATTTCGAAAGGACTGAAATACCTATGGCTCAGCTTTCCCTTCTTTCCAAATCTCATTACATTATTCCAAGGAGATATTCCTAAGAACACTTTATCACCAACTTCAGACTCTAGGTCTTTTCTTCAGTTATCGGCATAACTTTTTTGTCGACTCTGAGATTCTCTTATGTGTTGTTGAATAGATCAGACCTTTTCCATCTCATGAATAAGATCAGGTCCTAATATCTTTCTTTCCCCAACTTTATCCCAGAAAGTTGGAGTCCTGCATTTCGTTCCATAGAGAGATTTATAAGGAGCCATCTGAATACTGGAGTGAATGATATTATTATATGAAAATTATACCAAAGGTAGGTGATGATCCAAACCACTTTTGAAATCCATAGAGCAAGCTCTCAACATATCTTCTAGTGTTTGAATTTTCCTCTCAGACTGACCGTCTGTCTGAGGATGATAAGTAGTGCTGAAACTCAAATATGTATCTAGAGTATGCTGAAAACTTTTCCAGAACATTTAGGTAAACCTCGGATCCCGATCAGATATAATGGAAAGTGGTACTCCATGCAATCTTACCACTTACTTTACATATATCCTGGAAAGCTGATGTAGAGAAAAATCTTCTCTAATAGTGATGAAGTGTGCAGACTATGTAAGACGATCAACTATGACCCAGATAGCATTATTGCCATTGTATGTTTTAGGAAGTCCTATGACAAAGTCCATAGTGATGTTTTCCCATTTCCATTCTGATATGGGTAATGGTTGTAACATCCCCTTAGTCTTCCGTCTCTCAGGTTTAACTTTCTGACAAACCAAGCATCGAGAGACATATTCAGCAACATCTCTTTTCAGGCCATCCCACCAGAAGTACTCTTTTATGTCCCTATACGTCTTCATACATCTAGGATGAATAGAGAATGGAGAACTATGAGCCTCATCCAGTATCTCCTTCTTTAATTCTGGGATGGGAGGAACACAAACCTGATTCATGAACTTTATTATCCCATCACAATCAAGGTTGAATTCAGGAACATTTCTCACCTTCTTTTGTAACTCTACATCTTCTTACTGTGCCTCTTTAATCTTCACATGTATAGACGGTTGAACATTCATTTGAGAAAGATACGATTTTCCCCTTTCATAATAATTCCAAGATCTATCCTTTGGAAATCAATAAATATTGGATCTTTTGTGATCCTCGTCATGGATTAGATAGCATGGTCTTGTCGACTTAATGCATCTGACACCTTGTTTTCTTTCCCAGGGTGGTAATGAATTGAGCAGTCATAATCTTTAATCATCTCCAACCATCTTCTTTGGTTCATATTCAAATCCTTTTGTGAGAAAATATACTTTATAATTTTATGATCAGTATAAATATCACACCTTTCTCCATAAAGATAATACCTCCAAATCTTTAATGCAAATAATACTGCAGCTAACTCCAAATCATGAGTTGGGTAATTTTACTCATGGATTTTCAACTGTCTTGAGGAATATGCTATCACCATATCGTTTTTCATGCAAACACACCCCAATCCCTTCTTGGATGCATCTCTGTAGATAACAAACCTTTCTCCACTACAAGGAAGTGTGAGCACAGGTGCACTGGATAACCTTATTTTCAACTCCTTGAAATTCTGTTCACATTCCTCCGTCCACACGAACTTAACTCCTTTTCAAGTCAACCTGGTGAGTGGATTAGAAAATCGTGAAATTTTTTTCACAAAACGTCGATAATATCCATCCAAACCAAGAAAAAATCGGATCTTGGTTTCTGTTGTTGGTCTCGACCATGTTTCCATAACCTCTGTTTTTGCTGGATCCACAGATATCCCCTCGTTTGAGATTATGTGACCCAAAAATGCAATATTTTGATGCCAAAATTCACACTTGGTAAATTTGGTATAAAGCTTCTCCTTTCTCAGGGTCTTAAATACAATTCTCAAGTGATCTTCATGTTCTTCCTTGCTCTTTGAATAGACAAGAATGTCGTCTATAAAGACTACCACAAACTGATCAACATAGTCTCTAAAGACTGTATTCATTAGATCCAAAAAGATAGCAGGGGCATTTGTAAGACCAAATGGAATCACTATAAATTCATCGTGTCTATACCTTGTACGGAAAGCCGTCTTTGGTATACCCTCCCTTTTGAACCTTAATTGATGATACCCTGAATGAAGATAAATCTTGGAAAAGTATTTAACTCCACATAGTCGGTCAATTAAGTCATCAATGTGTGGGAGAGGTTATTTGTCCTTGATAGTGATCTTGTTAAGTTCTCGATAATCAATAAAGAGTCTCATTGATCCATCTTTCTTCTTAACAAACAGAACAGGTGCTCCCCAGGGTGACACACTAGGGCGTATAAATCCCTTATCAAGATTCTCTTGGAGTTTCTTCTTCGATTCTTGCTACTCAATTGGGGTCATTCTATAAGGTGTCTATGAAATAGGTAAAGCACCCGGTATGAGTTCTATTGAAAACTCAACTTCACAATTTGGTAGAAGACCCGATAATTCCTCTAGAAAGACACCATCAATCTCCCGTACAATGGGCATATTCTTAATCATGAGTTTCTCTCCAACCATTTGAGATAAATAACCCTAATTTAGTGGAATCAGGACCCATAAGATGGAAGAAATTTCCACTGGAAGGTTATGTTCATCCTTGGATTGATAGGCGATGATAGATTGATATGGAATATGGAATGTGACTTCCCTTCTTTGGAAATTGATATGATCTCTATATAGATAAATCCAATCCATGCCAAGAATCACATCAAATTCCACTATAGCAAGGATCGCAATATTTGCAGGAAGCACTTTCCCACAAACTTCAATCAGAAAAGAATTATAAACTATTGATGCAACTGTTGTTCCATTAGGGGTTGTCACAGCTAACTCAACATCTAATTGTTGAGGTAATACAATGATACCCTTAGAAAATTATTCAGAAATAAAAGAGTGGGTGGATCCAGAATCAAATAAAACATTTTCTACTTTAGAGTGGATTGTAAGTGTACCTTTAACCACTTCATTATCGTACTCCACATCCATGATAGAAATTTAATGTGAATTTCCTTTGTCTTTAGCCTTAAGAGTTTTTTGACATCGATCATCATCAAAAACCCATGGATTAGGGAATTGATTGGCATGATGCCCTATTTCCTTGTACTTGTAACATTGAAGTGTATGAGGTGCACTTTGTGTAGGATTTTCTTTGTTCGCATCAGAAGACATATTCTTCCCATCATTACGGCATTCAAATGCCTGATGACCTTCCTTTCCACATTTGAAACATTTACTTGTCCCTTTAAGAAAACTCCCTCCATGTTTCTTTCCCCACTTTGAGCATAAGGGAAAACTCATATTCTTTTCAGTGTGCTCTTTATATTTTCCTTTGAATTCCAATTTCCTCTTCTTATCAAACCCATATGACTGATGGGTTACTCCAATATCCATCCCAACTTTGAGAGCACATCGAACAATTTCCTCGTAGCTATGGAAGTCCCTTATGAATAACGACCTTCGAAGACATGGTTTTAAGCCACTAAAGTATCGATCGATCTTACTCTCAGGTTGGATAATAATACCAGAAGCGTACTTTACATTTTTTGTAAAATTTGCTTCATAGGTACCAACAGATTCATCATCCTTTTCCATTAGTTCCAGAAACTCCTTCTCCATGTTTGTTCGAATAATACGAGGGAAGTACTTATTTAAAAATAAGTTCTTGAACTCGTCCCATTCCATGGACTCAATTTCATCCCTTTGCCTCGTATTCTTAATAATATTCTACCATTTTTCAGCATCACCTTCCAAACGATACACTGCTAAGATGACTTTATCATGTTCAGAACATTGAAGAATTGAAAATATATTTTCAGTGGTACTGATCAATTGTTCAGCCACTAATAGATCAGAAGACCCACTGAATGAAGGTGGACACTACCTCATGAAGGATTCAACAGAATGTTGCTCCTTCCTTTGCTCGTTTTGAAGTCCTGCATGATTCATAGATTGAGAAAGTTGTGTGAGGATGGCTAAAAGATTTTTCATTCCAGCTCCCATAACATTTGGTTGCTCAGGGGGACAATCATTGCATTGCCAATCGCAGTCCGCATTAACACGGTTCCTTCGGGTTCCATCCATTGAATAAAACCAAGATGAATAGTGTGAGCAACACTAATTATAATAGAAAAAACACATAATCAAGAATAAAATTTGACACTTAAGGTCTTATAATAGGTTGTTCATGTCCATTTATAAAACACTAAGATTGTGTTCTATGTTTAGACTTATCATTATGGTTCTTACTAAGGCTTTCACATCCTATTTTCCAAAGGTTGACTATACCTTCCCTCTGATACCAACTATAATGACCCAATCTTTACATGCATTTTTAATACGTGAAAATGGAAGTCCACTTTTTACAACATATAACAAGACCATGAAAAGACCGTATAGGTATAGTGTCTTTAGAAATTGGGAAACATAAACAACTGGTTCATAAATCATCTACATTGTCTCCCATTTATTTCATCATATCTAGAGTCCCTTTTTGGCATATCCTACTTAATAACCTTATTCCTGACCTGGGGAATGAAAACATACAAAAGGGTGAGCTAAAATGCTCAGTAAAGGTAAAAAAATAAATATCAATCACATAATATTCATAAGAACATAACATTTTGGAAATCTTTACCTGCAAAAGAGATCATTATTTCATAACATGGGATAAATCATAGTAGTGAAATGTAATACCAATAATCATAAATTAAAACTTGAAACTTTGTGGCATACACACATAATAATAGAAAACCATTTCTTACTAGTAAAGACACTTTTCCAAGACTATCTTAGCGGACAAAGTCCTTTTCTGAACCGAGTTCACTCCTCATTTCAGTCCTGTTTCACTGAACCGGTTTAACCTACCGTTCCAGCCATGTCTATCTCATGAGATATAAATCCTTACCCAATGCATTGGAGGGAGATATAGGTCGCATCCATCTCATAATGATACCATTCTTATGTGTGCCACAAAATCATAAATCATAAATCATTTCATAACCCATGTAATAAAAATGGGATTCTTAATCATCATGCCATCATAACACAATCCATATAAGATAAAATGACATCATCAATATAATTCCATTATAAAATAATAATAAAAATGTAAAAAGTAGTGAGATAAACAGAACCCTATATTATCTTATATGGAAAATAATTTTGATAAAACACTTGAACTCCATTCTTGAGGAAAATATCCTTTCTACTTCAAATTTTTTTTCCTTTCCTAACATGTCATATAATTTTAAACTAAAAGAAGTTGATTAAAAATAAACTTGAAAACTTGTAAAGGAAACTTCATGGATATAATGTTCTTAAAATAAATTAATGATTTATAAGTTAAAAAAACATTCTTCTCGTACTTTGGACAGAAAAGTCAAAAAGTACCTCATACGAAAAAAAAACAAAAGATTCCATTCATATCTGTTACTAAAAACACACGGAATGGTAAAATTGGATTTAAACAATTGTATTAGGATATAAATAATATTACATATTGAGGAAACTTGGATGTGGATGATAAATATTCCCTAGTAAGTTCTGAAGTATAAATAATCTCAGATAAAAATTGAGATTGTGAGATTTTCCCTTACCTTATGTCTGATTTTCTTCGTAAGTGTCCAAAACTCATGTATAATGATTTATATAATGTTATTGAATTATTCCAGAATCATTCATATTTATATGATATCATATATGGTTATATTATTAGCTTCATATTAGTAATATTTCATTATTACCTGTTATTCGCGTGTTTATTGCCTTTTGTTCTTATGCGTGTTTTGTCGAATATATTCTTATTATTCATTTTAGGTTATAGATAACTCATTTACAGAATGGTATTAGTGTAATATATATCATATTTATTCATTCAATTCATTTATATTATCATTATGCAATGAAGATCATGTAGAACGAGTCGCATCACATCGTGGAGACGGTATTCCGTACGTACGCACGAGCTATGATATCATTCCCATGATCGTGGAATTGTATTGGAGTTTATGTATACTATTTCATAATTAATATCACTCTACAATAATCATGTATAGTTATTATTTACACCATTATACCCATCCAAGTAAGGTGGTGGTGGAAAATAGATTACACCACAGCGTGGAGATGGTATTCCGTACGTACACACGCGCGGTGATTTCGTTTTCCGTAGGATGGATATATGGTGAAATAGGTTTGTTTCATACATATAATAACATATCAGTATATGAGTGATACTGATGTTATTACATAATAATGAAAAAACTAAAGATGAAGAAGTGGAAGAAGAAATAAAGTTGAAAGAATCGGTAACAAACATTACCTCTTCTTTGAAGCGCCTCTTTAAGACCTCCTCTTTGGGCACTAAAATTGGTATTTATAGAAGAGAATGACCTCTGGGATGTTTCTAGGGAAGTGGAGAAGATAATTGGGAAGGTTTTGGCCGAGCACGAAGGCTCAAAGTTCTGTGAGGAAGAGAGGGAGGAGGTACCCTTTTATAAGGGAGGAGAGGGGCACCTTAGGAAAAACTGAAAATATTATTTTATTATAAAGACCTATTCGGTTTTTAATAGCTTAAAATTGATTTATTTCGAAGCTAAGGAGGGGATGGATCGAAAGCCTCTCATCCAATATAATTTAGACAAGTTTAGGTATCTATTTTAACCTTATCATTTAGATTTAACTTTAAGATAGATAATTTAACTTTTATCGTGTCTTCTTGTTTTCTTACACTATAAGGTTAATAAACATACTATAACAAGTCAAACGAACCCCAAGTTGTTTATTATTAATATATATGACCCTATATAAGTCTTTTGGCCTAACCTTAGATTTTTAGGAATAAAATAACAATTAATAATATAATATTTGTTTTAAAAACTATTTTATGTCAATTTTGACACTATTTGGTAATTGATTTTTGTGAAAATCATAACAGAATGATTAGTTAGAAAAAATTTAATTAAATCAATACTAACATGTAATATTAACATATAAAATTATTGGAATTTATAAAAAGTATTAAATTACATTTATTTGGGTATTTATAACATCAATTATGTCAATATTTCATTAATAATATAATTACTGCATCATCATTGTGTCATAAATAAATTAAATTATATAGAGTCTAAAAATTACAAATAAAATTTAATTATGTAGGAAATAGTTTTATCATTCTAATGAATATTTATAGTCGAATTTATCTTATAGATAACCCTATATTAAAAATTATTTTCTTATTAATATTTAATTTTAACTATTTTAACCCTTCTTTAAATAAATTAATAATAAATGTCCTAATCTAATACAAGTGGGCCTTAATGGTCATATTGTATTACTAAGGTTGTTTTTGGTCGAATTAATCTTATCCAATAGAATTAGGACATGTGTTAGGCTAATAATAATATCAATTTGACCCTTATTTACCCTATTTATTTTTAACCGTGGTAAAAAAAGTAAAAAGTTACTATTCACCAAAAATTATTTTCATCTCATTGAACCAAATTTTACTGACTGACATCAACCGTGTCTCTCATATTTTTTAAATTCCATTCACAAATGTGGTAAAATTATGTTTTATGTAAATTTTCAAATTCTCCTTGGAGGTGTGTAAAAGACGGTGAAACGTTCAATAAAATTTTTATATATCTAAAATTTTTATAAAATGACTCCAATGAATTGCATTGAAGTTATATATGTATTATGTATTAATTTTAACCTAAATTAAAATTAAATAAAATAAATAATTTTTTAAATAAAAAGTCGGTTTTTAAATAGTAACACAGTGCTTTTGCTATTCATCAAAAATTTAAAGTTTTCAGAAAAATACCAAAATTTCACCCTAGGCTAATTTGAATATTCCGAATTCAAAAATTAAGTCCATTTTGAAAAATAAAATTTATAAAATTTGAAAAAGTGGTTATTACTATTCATAATGGATAGTTTTAATAATATTTTAATAGCATATCGTTGTTTAGTGAAACTCGGTATTGCGTACAACACAAGCTATCGAGGAAGGTCGCGATTGCGTGTAAGGCAAGCCAAGATAGTGTTGTGTGTAGTGAATGATTCCTTTAATGATTTATATAACATAATAACAAATTATTTCTCATTAAATTCTCAGGTGTTACATTCTACCCCCCTTAAAATGAATTTCTCCCTCGAAATTCGTCACTTTTTAACAAACAGATGAGGATACCTCTCGCTTATCATATCCTCAAGCTCCCATGTAGCTTCTTCTAATTGGTGGTTCCACCATAAAACATTCACCAAGAAAGTGGTCTTGTTCTGTAGGACTTTTTCGCTACGATCGAGAATATCTATCGGTTGTTCTTCATAAGAAAGATCTTGTTCCAGTGGTACAACGTCTAAGCTGTGTACATGTGAAGGATCAGGTATGTACTTTCTCAGGAGAGATACATGGAAAAAATCGTGAACATGAGAGATTATTTGTGGAAGCTCCAATCAGTAAGCTACCTTCCCAACACGATCTAGTATTTCGAAAGGACTGATATACCTATTCCTCAGCATTCCCTTCTTTCCAAACCTCATTACATTCTTCCAAAGAGATATTCGTAAGAACACTTTATCACCCACTTCAAACTCTAGGTCTTTTCTTAGGTTATTGGCATTACTTTTTTGTCGACTCTGAGCTACTCTTATGTGTTGTTGAATAGATCAGACCTTTTCTGCCATCTCATCAACAAGATAAGTTCCTAATAGCATTCTTTCCCCATCTTCATCCAAACATTTTGGAGTCCTTCATTTCATTCTATAGAGAGATTCATAAGGAGCCATCTGAATACTGGAGTGAAAGCTATTATTATAAGAAAATTCTACCAAAGTTAGGTGTTGATCCCAACCACCTTTGAAATCTATAGAGTAAGCTCTCAACATATCTTCTAGAGTTAGAATTTTCCTCTCAGACTGACAGTATTTCTGAGGATGATAAGCAGTGCTGAAACTCAACTCTGTATCTAGAGTATGCTGAAGACTTTCCCAGAACATTGATGTAAACCTCGGATACCGATCAGATATAATGAAAAGTGGTACTCCATGCATTCTTACAACTTCCTTTACATATATCCTGGAAAGCTGATCCAGAGAGAAATCTTCTCTAATAGCGATGAAGTGTTCCGAATTTGTAAGATGATCAACTATTACCCAGATATCATTATTTCCTTTGGATGTTTTAGGAAGACCTATGACAAAGTCCATAGTGATGTTTTCCCATTTATATTCCGGTATGGGTAATGGTTGTAACATCCCCTTATACTTCTATCTCTCAGCTTTAACTTTCTGACAAACCAAGCATCGAGAGACATATTTTTCAAAATCTCTATTCATTCCATCCCACCAGAATCACCCTTTCATGTCCCTATACATCTTCGTGATTAAAGGATGAATAGAGAATCAATAACTATGAGCCTCATCCAGCAGCTCTTTCTTTAATTCTGGGATGGGAGGAACACAAACCTGATTCCTGAACTTTATTATCCCATCACAATCATGGTTGAATTCATGAACATTTCTCACCTTCTTTTGTAACTCTATATCTTCTTTTTGTGCCTCTTTAATCTTCACATTTATATATGGTTGAACATTCATTTGAGAAAGATACTATTTTTCCCCTTCCATTATAATTCTAAGATTCATCCTTTGTAAATCCATAAATATTGGATCTTTTGTGATCCTCATCATGGATAAGATAGCATGGACTTGTCGACTTAATGCATCTGCCACCTTATTTCCTTTCCCAGGGTGGTAATTAATTGAGCAGTCGTAATCCTTAATCAGCTCCAACCATCTTCTTTGGGGCATATTCAACTCCTTTTTTGTGAAAATATACTTTAAACTTTTATGATCAGTATAAATATCACACCTTTCTCCATAAAGATAATGCCTCCAAATCTTTAATGAAAATATTACCGCTGCTAACTCCAAATAATGAGTTGGGTAATTTTACTCATGGATTTTCAAATGTCGTGAGGCATAAGCTATCACCATATCGCTTTGCATGAGAACACACCCCAATACCTTCTTGGATGCATCACTCTAGATCACATACCTTTCTCCACTACATGGAAGTGTGAGCACAGGTGCATTGGATAACCTTCTTTTAAAGTACTTGAAATTATCTTCACATTCCTCTGTCCACACAAACTTAACTCCTTTTCGAGTCAACCTGGTGAGTGGATTAGATAATCGTGAAAAATCTTTCACAAAACGTCGATAATATCCATCCAAACCAAGAAAACATCGGATCTCGGTTGCTGTTGTTGGTCTCGACCATGTTTTGATAACCTCTGTTTTTCCTGGATCAATAGATATCCCCTATTTTGTGATTATGTGACCCAAAAATGCAATTATTTGAAGACAAAATTCACACTTGGTAAATTTGGCATAAAGCTTCTCCTTTCTCAGTGTCTTCAATACAATTCTCAAGTGATCTTCATGTTATTCCTTGCTCTTTGAATAGACAAGAATATCTTCTATAAAGACTACCACAAACTGATCAAGATAGTCTCTAAAGACTCTATTCATCAGATCCATGAAAATAGCAGGGGCATTAGTAAGACCAAATAGAATCACTATAAATTCATAGTGTTCATACCTTGTATGAAAAGCCGTATTTGGTATATCCTCCCTTTTGACCCTTAATAGATGATACCCTGAACAAAGATCAATCTTGGAAAATTATTGAGCTCCACATAGTTGGTCAAATACTTCATCAATGCGTGGAAGAGTATATTTGTTCTTGATAGTTATCTTGTTAAGTTCTCAATTATCAATGCAGAGTCTCATTGATCCATCTTTCTTCTTAACAAACAGAACAAGTACTCCCCAGGGTGACGCACTAGGGCGTATGAATTATTTATCAAGAATTTCTTGGAGTCTCTTCTTCAATTCCTACAGCTCAATTGGGGCCATTCTATAAGGTGTATTTGAATTAGGTAAAGCACCCGGTACGAGTTCTATTGAAAACTCAACTTAACGATTTGGTGGAAGACCCATTAATTCCTCCAGAAAGACATCATCAAACTCCCTTACAATTGGAATATTCTTAATCCTGAGTTTTTCTACAACAATTTGCGATAAATAACACCCATTTAGTGGAATCAAGACCCATATGATGGAAGAAATTTCCACTGGAAGGTTATGTTCATCCTTGCATCGATAGATGATCATAGATTGATCTGGAATATGAAATGTGACTTCTCTTATTTGGAAATTTATATGAGCTCCATATATAGAAATCCAATCCATGCCATGAATCACATAAAATTCCACTATAGGAAGGATCACATGATTTATAGGAAGAACTTTCCCACAAACATCAATCGGAGAAGAATTATAAACTTTTGATGCGACTGTTGTTCCATTGGGTGTTGTCACAGATAACTCAACATCTAATTGTTGAGGTAATACGGTGATACCCTTAGAAAATTCTTCAGAAATAAAAGAGTGGGTGGATCCAGAATGAAATAAAACATTTTCTACTTTAGAGTGGATGGCAAGTGTACCTTTCACCACTTCATTATCGTACTCCACATCGCTGATAGAAATTTCATGTGACTTTCCTTTGCCTTTATCCTTAAGAGTTTTTTGCCATCGATCATCACCAACAACCCTAGGATTAGGGAATTGATTGGCATAATTCCCCATTTCCTTGTACTAGTAACATTAAAGTGTAGGAGGTTCACTCTATGTATCCTTTTCATTGTTCGTATCACTAGAAATCTTCTTCCCATCATTGCGGCATTCAAATTACCGATGACCTTCCTTTCCACATTTGAAACATTTACTTGTCCCTTTAAGACAACTCCCTCCATGTTTCTTTCAACACTTTGTGCATAAGGGAAAACTCATCTTCTTTTCAGTGTGCTCTTTATATTTTCCTTTGAATTCCATTTTCCTCTTCATATCAAACCCATATGACTGATGGGTTACTCCAATCTCCATCTCAACATTGAGAGCACATCGAACGATTTCCTCTTAGCTATTGAAGTCCCTTATGGCTAATTCACTTAGAAGACTTGGTTTTAAGCCACTAAATAATAGATCGATCTTACTCTCAGGTTGGATAATAATACCAGAAGCGTACCTTGCAAGTCTTGTAAAATTTTCTTCATAGGTACCAACAGATTCATCATCCTTTTGCATTAGTTCAAGAAACTCCATATCCATCTTTGTTCGAAGAAAACGAGGGAAGTACTTATTGAAAAATAATTTCTTGAACTCATCCCATTAAAGGGACTCAATTTCATCCCTTTGGCTTGTATTCTTTATAAGATTCCACCATTGGTCAGTATCACCTTCCAAATGATACACTGCTAAGATGAATTTATCATGTTCAGAACATTGAAGAACTGAAAATTTCTTTTCAGTGGTACTGATCCATTGTTCAGCCACTAATGGATCAGAAGACCCACTGAATGAAGGGGGATTCTACCTCATGAAGGATTCAACAGAATGTTGCCCCTTCCTTTTCTCCTTTTGAAGTCCTGCATGATTCATAGCTTGATAAAGATGTGTGGTCATGGCTACAAGATTTTTCATTCCAGATCCCATATCATTTGGTTGCTCAGGGGGACAATCATTGCATTGCCAATCGCATTCCGCATTAACATGGTTCCTTCGGGTTCCAGACATTGACTAAAACCAATAAGGATAGTGTGAGAAACACTAATTATAATAGAAAAAACACATAATCAAGAATAGAATTTTACACTTAAGGTCTTGTCATAGGTTGTTCATGGCCATTTCTAAAACACTAAGTTTGTTTTCTATGCTTAGACGTATTCTTAGGGTTCTTACTAAGGCTTTCATATCCTAGTTTCCAAAGGATGACTATACCTTTCCTCTGATACAAACTATAATGACCCAAACTTTACATACATTTTTAATACTTCAAAATTTAAGTACACTTATTACAACATATAACAAGACCATGAATGGACCGTATAGGTATAGTGTTTCTAGAAACTGGGAAACATAAACAACTGGTTCATAAATCATCTACGTTGTCTCTCATTTATTTCATCATATCTAGAGTCCCTTTTTGGCATATCCTACTTAATAACCTTCTTCCTGACCTGGGAAAAGAAAACATACAAAAGGGTGAGCTCAAATACTCAGTAAGGGTAAAAAAACTAAATATCATTCACATCATATTCATAAGAACATAACATTTTGGAAATCTTAACCTGAAAAAGGGATCTTAATTTCATAACATGGGATAAATCATAGTAGTGAAATATAATAAAAATAATCATAACATAAAACATAAAACTTTGTGGTATACACACATAATCATAGAAAATTATTTCTTACTATTCAAGACTCTTTGTCAAGACTATCTTAGCGGACACTATCCTTTTCTGAACCGAGTTCACTCCTCGTTTCAGTCCTATTTCACTGAACTGGTTTAACCTTCCATTCCAACCATGTCTATGTCATGAGATATAAATCTTTACCCAATGAATTGGAGGGAGATATAGGTCACACCCATCTCATAATGATACCATTCTTATGTGTGCCACAAAATCATAAATCATAAATCATTGCATAACCCATGTAATAAACATGGGATTCTTAATCATCATGCCATCATAACACAATCCATATATGATTAAAGGACATAATAAAAATAATTCCATCATAAATAATCAAAAAAATGTAAAAAAATAACCCTATATAATCTTAGATGGAAAATAATTTTGATAAAACCCTTGAACTCCATTCTTGAGGAAAATATCATTTCTACTTCAAAAAACATTTTCCTTTCTTAACATGTCATATAATTTTAAACTAAAAGAAGTTGATTAAAAATAAACATGAAAACTTTTAAAGGAAAATTCATGTAAATAATGTTCTAAAAATACGTTGAGGCCATATAAGTTAAAAAAACATTCTTCTCGTACTTTGGCCGGAAAAGTCAAAAAGTACCTCGTACAAAAAACGACAAAAGATTCCTTTCATATCTTTTACTAAAAACTCACCGAATGGTAAAATTGGATTTTAAAAATTTATTAGGATTGAAATAATATTACATATTGAGGAATCATGGATGTGGATGATAAATATTCCCCAGTAAATTCTGAAGTATAAACAATCACGGATAAAAATTGAGATTGCGAGATTTTCCCTTATCTTAGGTCTGATTTGGTTCGTAAGTGTTCGAAACTCATGAATAATGATTTAAATAATGTTATAGACTTATTCCATAATCATACATATTTTTATGATATCATATATGGTCATATTCTTAGCTTTATATTAGTAATATTTCATTGTTACTTGTTATTCACGTGTTTATTTTTTTTGTTCTTAAGCGTGTTTTGTCGAATAAATTCTTATTCTTATTTTTAGGATATAGATACCTCATTTACAGAATGGTATTATTGTAATATATATCATATTTATTCATTCAATTTATTTATATAATCATTATGCAATGAAGATCAGGTAGAACGAGTCACATCACATCGTGGAGACGATATTCCGTACGTACGCACGAGTGATGATATCGTTCCCATGATCGTGGAATTGTATTGGAGTGTATGTATACTATTTCATAATTAATATCACTTTTCAATAATCATATATAGTTATTATTTACACCATTATACCCATCCATGTAAGGTGGTGGTGGAAAATAGATTACACCACGGCGTTGGGACGGTATTCTGTACGTACGCACGCGCGGTGATTTTGTTTTCCGTAGGATGAATAGATGGTGAAATAGGGTTGTTTAATACATATAATAACATATCAGTATATGAGGTATATTGTTGTTATTACTTCATAATGAAACAACTAAAGAAGAATTTGTGGAAGAATAAATAAAGTTGAAAGAATCGGTAATGAACATTACCTCTTCTTTGAAGCGCCTCTTTGAGACCTCCTCATAGGGCACTAAATTTGGTCTTTGAAGAAGACCATGACCTATAGGATGTTTCTAAGGAAGTGTAGAATAAAATTTTTCAGGTTTTGGCCAATCTTGAAGGCTCAAAGTGGTGTGAGGAAGAGAGGGAGGAGGTGCCCTTTTATAAGGGAGGAGAGGGGCATCTTAGGAAAAACTAAAAATATTATCTTATTATAAAGTAATATTCGGTTTTTAATATATTCAAATTGATTTATTTCGAAGGTAAGGTGGGGATGGGTCAAACAAATTTCATCTAATAGAATTTAGACATGTTTAGGTATCTATTTTAACCTTATCATTTAGATTTAACATTAAGTTTGATAATTTAACTTTTACCATGTCTTCTTGTTTTCTTACACTATAAGGTTAATAAAATTAATATAACAAGCTAAACAAACCCCAAGTTGTTTATTATTAATATATATAACCTTATCTAAGTCTTTTGGGTGAACTTTAGAATTTTAGGAATAAAATAACAATTAATAATATAATATTTGTTTTAAAAACTATTTTATGTCAATTTTGACACTATTTGGTAATTGATTTTTTTGAAAATCATAACAGAAGGATTAGTTCGAACAAAGTTAATTAAATCCATAATAACATGTCATATTTACATAGAAAATTAATGTAATAAATAAAAAGTCTCAAATTACATTTATTTGGATATTTATAACATCAAATATGTCAATATTTCATTAATAATATAATTACTGCATCATCATTGTGTCATAAATAAATTAAATTATTTAAAGTCTAAAAATTAAAAATAATATACCATTATGTAGGAAATCTTTTTTTTCATTCTAATTAATATTTATTGTCGATTTTATCTTATGTATAACCCTATATTAAAAATGATTTACTTATAAAAATTTAATTTTAACTATTTTAACCCTTCTTTAAATAAATTAATAATAAATGTCCTAATATAATCCAACTGGGGCTAAATGGTCATATCATATTACTAAGGTTGTTTTTGGTCGAATTACACTTATCCAATAGAATTAGGACCTGTGTTAGGGTAATAATAATATCATTTTTACCCTTAATTACCCTATTTAATTTTAACCATGGTAAAAAAAGTAAAAAGTTACTATTCAGAAAAAATTATTTTCATCTCACTGAACCACATTTTACATACTGACATCAAATGTGTCTCCCTGATTTTTGAAATTCCATTCACATAATTGGTAAAATTAAGTTTTATGTAAATTTGCAAATTCTCCTAGGAGGTGGGTAAAAGACGGTGAAAAGTTCAATAAATTTTTTATATATCTAAAATTATTATAAAATTACTCCAATGAATTGAATTGAACTTTTATAAGTATTATGTATCAATTTTGACCTAAAATAAATTTAAATAAAATAAATAATTATTTAAAAAAAAAATTGGTTTTTAAATTGTATCCTAGTGTATTCACTATTCATCAAAAATTGAAACCTTTCAGAAAAATACCAAAATTTCACCCTATGCTAATTTCGATATTTTGAATCCAAAAATGAAGTCCATGTTAAAAAATAGAATTTATAAAATTTAAAAAAGTTGTTATTACTATTCATAACGACTAGTTTTTATAATATTTTAATAGCATATTGTTGTTTAGTGAAACTCAATATTGCGTACAACACAAGCTATCGAGGAAGGCCGTGATTGCGTGTAAAGCAAGCCAAGCTAGTGTTGTGTGTAGTGAAAGATTAATTTAATGATTTATATAACATAATAAAAAAATATTTCTCTTAAAATTCTGTTGTGTTACATTCTACCCCCCTTAAAATGAATTTCGCCCTCAAAATTCATCACTTTGTAACAAACAGATGAGGATACCTCTCCCTTATCATATCCTCAAGCTCCCATATAGCTTCTTATAATTAGTGGTTCCTCCATAAAACATTCACCAAGTGAGTGGTCTTGTTCCGTAGGAATTTTTCGCTACGATCGAGAAACTCTATCGGCAGTTCTTCATAAGAATGATCTTGTTCCAGTGGTATAACTTCTGAGATGAGTACATGTGAAGGATCAGGTATGTGCTTTCTCAGGAGAGATACATGGAACACATCGTGAACTTGAGATATATTTGGTGGATGTGCCAATCAGTAATCTACCTTCCCAACATGATCTATTATTTTGAAAGGACCGATATACCTAGGGCTCAACTTTCCCTTCTTTCCAAATCTCATTACTTTCTTCCACGGAGATATTCATAAAAACACTTTATCACCCACTTCAAACTCTAGGTCTTTTCTTCGGTTGTCGGCATAACTTTTTTTCGATTCTGAGTTGCTCTTATGTGTTGTTGAAAAGATCAGACCTTTTCTGCCATCTCATCAACAAGATCAGGTCCCAATAGCTTTCTTTCCCCAACTTCATCCCAGCAAGTTGGAGTCATGCATTTCTTTCCACAGAGAGCTTCATAAGGAGCCATCTGAATACTGGAGTGAAAGCTATTATTATAATAAAAATCTACCAAAGGTAGGTGTTGATCCCAACCACCTTTGAAATCCATAGAGCAAGATCTCAACATATCTTCAAGAGTTTGAATTGTCTTCTCAGATTGACCATCTGTCTGAGGATGATAAGCAGTGCTGAAACTCAACTCCATATCTAGAGTATGCTGAAGACTTTTCCAGAACTTTGAGGTAAACCTCGGATCCCAATTAGATATAATGGAAAGTAGTACTCCATGCAATCATACCACTTCCTTTACATATATCCTGGCAAGCTGATCCAAAGAGGAATCTTCTCTAATAGTGATGAAGTGTGCCAACTTTGTAAGATGATCAACTATGACCCAGATAACATTATTGCCTTTACATGTTTTAGGAAGTCCTATGACAAAGTCCCTAGTGATGTTTTCCCATTTCCATTCAGGTATGGGTAATGGTAGTAACATCCCCTTAGACTTCTATCTCTCAGCTTTAACTTGTTGACAAACCAAGCATCGAGAGACATATTCAAAAACATCTCTTTTCATGCCATCCCACCAGAAGTACTCTTTTAGGTCCCTATACATCTTTGTGCTTCCAGGATGAATAGAGAATGAAGAAATATGAGCCTCATCCAGAAGCTCCTTCTTTAATTCGGGGATGGGAGGAACACCAACCCGATTCCTGAACTTTATTATCCCATCACAATCAAGGTTGAATTCAGGAACATTTCTCACCTTCTTTTGTAACTCTACATCTTCATTCTCTGCCTCTTTAATCTTCACATGTATAGATGGTTGAACATTCATTTAAGAAAGATACGATTTTCCCCTTTCATTATAATTATAAGATCCATCCTTTGTAAATCCATAAATATTGGTTCCTTTGTGATCCTCATCATGGATAGGATAGCATGGTCTTGTTGACTTAATGCATCTGCCACCTTGTTTGCTTTCCTAGGGTGGTAATGAATTGAGCAGTCATAATCCTTAATCTGCTTTAACCATCTTCTTTGGTGAATATTCAGCTCCTTTTGTATGAAAATATACTTTAAACCTTTATGATCAGTATAAATATCACACCATTCTCCATAAAGATATTGACTCCAATTTTTTAATGCAAATATTACAATAGCTAACTCCAAATCA
This sequence comes from Viscum album, assembly GCA_963277665.1. Taxonomy (NCBI): domain Eukaryota; kingdom Viridiplantae; phylum Streptophyta; class Magnoliopsida; order Santalales; family Viscaceae; genus Viscum; species Viscum album. Next base: position 678,200,973 of record OY728155.1, on the reverse strand, counting down.
TGATTTGGGTACTTTTACTCATGGATTTTCAACTGTTGTGAGGCATAAGCTATCACCATATCGTTTTTCATGAGAACACACCCCAATACCTTCCTGGATGCACCACTGTAGATCACAAACCATTATCCACTATCGGGAAGTGTGAGAACAAGTGTACTGGATAACCTTCTTTTAAACTCCGTGAAATTCTCTTCACATTCCTCCGTCCACACGAACTTAACTCCTTTTAGAGTCAACCTGGTGAGTGGATTAGATAATCAGGAAAAATAATTGAAAAAATGTCGACAATATATAGCTAAACCAAGAAAGCTTCGGATCTCGGTTGTTGTTGTTGGTCTCGACCATGTTTTTATAACCTCAGTTTTTGCTGGATCCACAGATATCCCCTCTTTTGATATTATGTGACCCAAAAATGAAATTTTTTGAAGCCAAAATTCACACTTGGTAAATTGGGCATAAAGATTCTCCTTTCTCAGGGTCTTCAATACAATTCTCAAGTGATCTTCATGTTCTTCCTTGATCTTTTAATAGACAAGAATATCATCTATAAAGACTACAACAAACTGATCAAGATAGTCTCTAAAGACTCTATTCATCAGATCCACGAAGATAGCAGGGGAATTAGTAAGACTAAATGGAATCACTATAAATTCATAGTGTCCATACCTTGTACAGAAAGCCGTCTTTGGTATATCATCCATTTTGACCCTTAATTGATGATACCTTGAACGAAGATCAATCATGGAAAAGTATTGAGCTCCGTGTAGTTGGTCAAATAAGTCATCAATGCGTGGTAGATGATATTTGTTCTTGATAGTGATCTTGTTAGGTTCATGAAAATCAATGCAGGGTCTCATTGATCCATCTTTCTTCTTAACAAACAGAACATGTGCGCTCTAGGGTGATGCACTAGGGTGTATGAATCCTTTATCAAGATTCACTTGGAGTTGCTTCTTGAATTCCTGCAGCTCAATTGGGTCCATTCTATAAGGTGTCTTTGAAATAGGTAAAGCACCCGGTACGAGTTCTATTAAAAAATCAACGTCACGATTTGGTGGAAGACCCGGTAATTCCTCCGAAAAGACATCATCAAACTCCCGTACAATGGGAATATTCTTAATCATGAGTTTCTCTCCACCCCTTTGAGATAAATAAACTTCATTTAGTGGAATCAAGACACATATGATGGAAGAAATTTCCACTGGAAGGTTATGTTCATCCTTGCATCAATAGAAGATCATAGATTGATCTAGAATATGAAATGTGACTTCCCTTCTTTGTCAATTGATATGATATCCATATAAGGAAATCCAATCCATGTTATGAATCACATCTAATTCCACTATAGGAAGGATCACAAGATTTGCATGAAGAACTTTCCCACAAACTTCAACCGGAGAAGAATTATAAACTTTTGATGCGACTATTGTGCCATTAGGGGTTGTCATAGATAACTCAACATCTAATTGTTGAGGTAATACGGTGATACCCTTAGAAAATTCTTCAGAAATAAAAGAGTGGGTGTATCCAGAATCAAATAAAAAATTTGCGACTTTAGAGTGGATGGTTGTATACCTTTCACCACTTCGTTATCGTACTCCACATCACTGATAGAAATTTCAAGTGACTTTTCTTTGTCTTTAGCCTTAAGAGTTTGTTGACGTCGATCATCATCAACAACCCTTGTATTAGGAAATTGATTGGCATAATGCCCCATTACATTGTACTTATAACATTGAAGTATAAGAGGTTCACTCTGTGTAGACTTTTCATTGTTCGCATCACTATAAATCTTCTTCCCATCATTTTGGCATTCAAATGCCTGATGAACTTCCTTTCCACATTTGAAACATTTACTTGTCCCTTTAAGACAACTCCCTCCATGTTTCTTTCCACACTTTGAGCATAAGGGAAAACTCATCTTCTTTTCAATGTTCTCTTTATATTTTCCTTTGAATTCCATTTTCCTCTTCTTATCAAACCCATATGACTGATGGGTTACTCTAATTTCCATCTCAACTTTGAGAGCACATAGAACGATTTCCTCGTAGCTATTGAAGTCCCTTATGGCTAATTCCCTTCGAAGACTTGGTTTTAATCTACTAAATAATCGATAAATCTTACTCTCATGTTAGATAATAATACTAGAAGAGTACCTTGCAAGGCTTGTAAAATTTTCTTCATAGTTACCAACAGATTCATCATCCTTTTGATTTAGTTCAAGAAACTCCTTCTCCATCTTTGTTCGAAGAATACGAGGGAAGTACTTATTAAAAAATAAGTTCTTGAACTCGTCCCATTCCATGGACTTAATTCCATCCCTTTACCTCGTATTCTTAATAATATTCCACCATTGGTCAGCATCACCTTCAAACGATACACTGCTAAGATGACTTTATCATGTTCAGAACATCGAAGAACTGATAATATCTTTTCAGTGGTACTGATCCATTGTTTAGATACTAATGGATCTGAAGACCCATTGAATGAAGGTGGGAGCTGCCTCATGAAGGATTCAATAGAATGCTACTCCTTGTTTTTCTCGTTTTGAAGTCCTGCATGATTCATAGATTGAGAATGTTATGTGATCATGGCTAAAAGATTTTCCATTCTAGCTCCCATAACATTTGGTTGCTTAGGGGGATAATCATTGAATTGCCCATCACATTCCGCATTAACATTGTTCCTTCGGGTTCAAGCCATTGACTAAATCCAAGAAGAATAGTGTGAGCAACACTAATTTTAATAGAAAAAACACATAATCAAGAATAAAATTTTACACTTAAGGTCTTATAATAGGTTCTTCATTGCCATTTCTAAAACACTATGATTGTGTTCTATGCTTAGACTTATCCTTAGGGTTCTTACTAAGGCTTTCACATCCTAATTTCCAAAGGTTGACTATACGTTTCCTCCGATACCAACTATAATGTACCTAACATTACATACATTGTTAATACTTCAAAATTTATGTACACTTATTAAAACATATAACAAGACCATGAAAGGACCATATAGGTATAGTGTCTTTAGAAATTGGGAAACATAAACAACTGGTTCATGAATCATCTATGTTGTATCCCGTTTATTTCATCATATCTAGATTATATTTTTGGAATATCCTACTTAATAACCTTCTTTTTGACCTGGGGAAAGAAAACATACAAAAGGGTGAGCTCAAATGCTCAGTAATGGTAATCAAAAGAAATATCAATCACATCATATTCATAAGAACATAACATTTTGGAAATATTAACCTGAAAAAGAGATCATAATTTCCTAACATGGGATAAATCATAGTAGTGAAATGTAATACTAATAATCATAACTTAAAACCTGAAACTTTGTGTCATACACACATAATCATATAAAATCATTTATTAGTAGTCAAGACTCATTTCCAATACTATCTTAGAAGACGAAGTCCTTTTCTGAACTGAGTTCACTCCTCGTTTTAGTCCTGTTTCCCTGAACTAGTTTAACCTGCCGTTCTAGCCATGTCTATACCATGAGATATAAATCGTTACCCAAATGCATTGGAGGGAGATATAGTTCGCACCCATCACATAATTATACCATTATTATGTGTTCCACAAAATCATAAATCATACATCATTGCATAACCCATGTAATAAAAATGGGATTCTTAATCATCATGCAGTCATGACACAATCCATATAAGATAAAAGAACATCATAAAAATAATTCCATCATAACATAATAAAAACAATGAAAAAATAGGGATATAAACGGAACCCTATATTATCTTAGATGGAAAATAATTTTTATAAAACGCTTGAACTCCATTCTTGAGGAAAATATCCTTTCTACTTCAATTTTTTTTTCCTTTCTTAACATGTCATATAATTTTAAACTAAACGAAGTTTATTAAAAATAAAATTGAAAACTTTGAAATGAATCTTAATGGAAATAATGGTCTAAAAATCCATTCAGGCCGTATAATTTAAAAAAAACATTCTTCTCGTACTTTGGCCGAAAAAGTCAAAAAGTACCTCATACAAAAAACGACAAAGGATTCCTTTCATATCTTTTACTAAAAACTCACCGATGGGTAAAATTGGATTTAAAAAATTGTAATAGTATAGAAATAATATTAAATATTGAGGAAACATGGATGTGGATGATAAATATTCCCCAGTAAATTCTGAAGTATAAACAATCTCAGATAAAAATTGAGATTGCGATATTTTCCCTTACCTTAGGTCCGATTTGTGTCGTATGTGTCAGAATATCATGTATAATGATTTAAATAAAGTTATTGACTTATTCCAGAATTATACATATTTTTATGATATCATATATGGTCATATTCTTAGCTTCTTATTATTAATATTTCATTGTTACTTGTTATTCGCGTGTTTATTGCCTTTTGTTCTTATGCATGTTTTGTCGAATAAATTCTTATTTTTCTTTTTAGGTTATAGATAACTCATTTCCAGAATGGTATTAGTGTAATATATTTCATATTTATTTATTTAATTCATTTATATAATAATTATTCAATGAATATCATGTAGAACGAGTGGCATCACATCGTGGAGACAGTATTCCGTACGTACGCACGAGTGATGATATCGTTCCCATGATCGTGGAATTGTATTGTAGTGTATGTATACTATTTAATAATCAATATCACTTTAAAATAATCATATATAGTTATTATTTACACCATTATACCCATCCAAGTAAGGTGGTGGTGGAAAATAGATTACACCACAGCGTAGAGATGGTATTCCGTACGTACGCACACGCGCTGATTTCATTTTCCGTAGGATGGATAAATGGTGAAATAGGGTTGTTTAATAATTATAATAACATATCTATATATGAGTGATACTGATGTTATTACTTCATAATGAAACAACTAAAGAAGAAGAAGTGGAAGAAGAAATAAAGTTGAAAGAATCGGTAACAGACATTACCTCTTCTTTGAAGAGCCTCTTTGAGACCCCCTCTTAGGGCACTAAAATTGGTCTTTGAAGATGACCAGGACCTATAGGATGTTTCTAGGGAAGTGCAGAATATAATTTGGCAGGGGTTTGCCGAACTTAAAGTCTCAAAGTGGTGTGAGGAAGAGATGGAGGAGGTGCCCTTTTATAATGGAGGAGAGGGGCACCTTAGGAAAAATAAAAATATTATTTTATTATAAAGTCATATTCGGTTTTTAATAGCTTAAAATTGATTTATTTCGAAGATAAGGTGGGGATGGGTCGATATCCTCTCATATAATAGAATTTTGACATTTTTAGGTATCTATTTTAACCTTATAATTTAGATTTAACATTAAGTTAGATAATTTATCTTTTACCACATCTTCTTGTTATCTTACACTATAAGGTTAATAAAATTACTATAACAAGACAAACGACCCCCAAGATGTTTATTATTAATATATATAACCTTATTTAAGTCATTTATCCGAACCTTATATTTTTAGGAATAAAATAACAATTAATAATATAATATTTGTTTTAAAAACCATTTTATGTCAATTTTGACACAATTTGGTAATTGATTTTTGTGAAAATCATAACAGAATTATTTGTTCGAAAAAAGATAATTAAATCAATACTAACATGTCATATTAACTTATAAAATTATTTTAATTCATAAAAAGTCTCAAATTACATTTGTTTGGGTATTTATAACATCAATTATGTCAATATTTCATTAATAATATAATTTCTGCATCATCATTGTGTCAAAAATAAATTAAATTATTTAAAGTCTAAAAATTACAAATAAAATACCATTATGTAGGAATTATTTTTATCTTTATAATTAATATTTATAGTGGAATTTATATTATGTATAACCCTATATTAAAAATTATTTACTTATTAAACATTGATTTTAACTATTTTAACCCTTCTTTAAATAAATTAATAATAAATGTCCTAATCTAATCAAAGTGGGCCTAAATGGTCATAGGTTATTCCTAATGTTGTTTTTGGTCGAATTAAACTTATCCAATAGAATTAGGACATGTGTTAGGGTAATAATAATATCATTTTTATCCTTAATTACTCTATTTACTTTTAACTGTGGTTAAAAAAATTAAAAAGATACTATTCACAAAAAAATATTTTCATCTCATTGAACCACATTTTTCTTACTGACATCAACCGTGTCTCTCAAATTTTTGAAATTACATTCAAAAAAGAGGTAAAATTAAGTTTTATGTAAATTTTCAAATTCTTCTAGGAGTGGGTAAAAGACTGTGAAAAGTTCAATAAAATTTTTATATATCTAAAATTATTATAAAATGACTCCAATGAATTGCATTGAAATTATATAAGTATTATGTATCAATTTTTACCTAATAAAAATTTAAGTAAAATAAATATTTATTTAAATAAATAGTCAGTTTTTAAATAGTAACCTAGTGTTTTCACTATTAATCAAAAATTTAAAAATTTCAGAAAAATACAACAAATTTCACCCTAGGCTAATTTCGATATTCAAAATAAAAAAATGAAGTCCATTTTGAAAAATAAAATTTATAAAATTTCAAAAAGTGGTTATTACTATTCATAACGGCTAGTTTTAATTATATTTTTATAGCATATCGTCGTTTAGTGAAACTCGGTATTGCATACAACGCAAGCTATCGAGGAAGGCCACGATTGCGTGTAAAGCAAGCCAAGCTAGTGTTTTGTGTACTGAAATATTCCTTTGATTATTTATATAACATAAAAACAAAATATTTCTCATAAACGTCTCAGGTGTTAAAATACTAGACATGCAAATATTTTTTTGTGTTAATAATTGTCACCTTACTTCTTAAATAATTTATTAATGTGTATTAATGGGAATTTTTTTATAGTTGTTTTCAAAAGATATGTTTAGTTATTTTTTTCTATTAGGATTAGAAACCTCTAAAGTAAGTCTTATATATAATACTAAGTATAAGAACAAATATCTGAATTTTGAAAATTATATACAAATAGATTTATCAATAAAATAAATCATATATAGATACTATAAGTAGAATGGTTCTAGAACTGATGTGCCTAGGGGGAAAAACTCTAAAAAGGTGTGTTAGGCCTAACATTTTGTGACCATGTACATGAAAAAGGCCCTTACTACACACCTAGTTTGAAACTATTGGTGGGTATAATTTATAAAATTAATTATATCATCATGGACTACTACTTAGGGATCAAAAAATACACATAAGTCTATATGGTATTGATAAATCTTGGATATCATATATCTATATCCATAATCTCATTTGTTATGGAAATTCAGGTAATTATATGTTATCTTATTTATGAAAATAAATTCACCATTATGTGATTACTAGTTTAAAAACACTCATCCCTAATTTCCCCTTTATTATAGACAATGGTCAGAAAATGGAGGAATCAAGTAAATAAAAAATGTGAAGGTAAGTGTGATGAATTTCCCCAAAAGTGGCCCAACCCAAGAAAAGTGGGAATCACAAACATTATAACAATACTCTCTTAGTTGACATAGGTTTGGAATAGAAAACTGCATCTAGAGGTGTACCGATAATCCCATAAGAGATAACACAATGCAATCTAAAGCTTCATGCATCAACAGTCTCATAATTTCAAAGGACCATTTGATACCTTAATCATGGAACAATGGATCTAATCCATTGAGAGGATAATCTCCATCCATAAATGTTCCATCATAGTGCTAGTTCTATTGGTTTCATATCATATGGAGGTAGAAGTCGATCAATGGAGGATGTTGATCAAGAATACGAAGAATGAATAAGATATTTTAGTGATGGAATAAAAGGAATTATGGATTTTTTAGATAAATATTTCCCTTCAAATCACTGACATTAAATGGAAATGTATTTTCTTTACCATAAGAAAAAAGTCAACATAACTATTGGATATTTTGAGTAAACATTTATTAGACTTTCATGATTCACATTTTAATTTTTTGATACCCCCAAATACAAGGTTGACCTCTTCTCTGGTGGGACAAAACATATTTTATGAAATTACCTGTTGATCCCTTACATTGATATCTATGATGAAATTGTTTTATGTGCCATTAAATTTAGAATGGTGATCAGAAAATACCAAGTGTATCAGTGGGTTAAGAAGATAAAATCAAAGATTAATTATGGATATTTTAGGGTGAAATATATTGGTTCTAAGAAATATCATCATCTCACTTATAAATGGTTTTGGATGAAGAACCATGGAAATTTTCAAAGGAGGTGAGGAAATGTTTTAGGTGTGGGAAGGAAGGGAACCTAACCCATGACTTATTATAGATGAAACCAACTAATGATATAGAGGAATGGAATTATATTGTAAAACCATAATGATTTGTTCATTGATTTAACTATAAGGAACCACAATACTTTTCAAACCAATTCACTATGTTGTGGGTTTTATGATACATAAAAACCCATAGAAGGTATTAAGAGAGCATTTGTTCCATCACAACCAATAAGTTGGACCCCGTAAATAATGTGGTGATAGGTAATCTGGTTAATCATTCACATATAGTGAATATAGTTTTTGTATTTTGGTTATATTCATTCCATCATATGATGAATGTTTAGAAGAAATATCCAAACACCTTAGATAATGATTGAAGTAGAGTTTCCAAAGAAAACCAAAATAGGGGAAATTATTACATCCCAAGTATATAACTATTCCCCTGACAATTTTTTTTGTGATGAAAATCACAGTGAACCTTGTCATACTCCCATTTCTAAGATTTTATGAAATTCTTGGGATGTATTGAATTTACCTCTATATAGCCAACATTAATTTCATGAGATGTAAATAACTCTCCATATAGAATATTGACCCCTGATTCAGTAAAAGTTTAAGGAGGAGGATGAATATTTTTTAGCACCAACTACTCAAACCGAGATATTATTGATATATGGTCAACCATATCATGATAAAATGATTGTAATAAGGAATGCATTTTCATTTAATATATGTTCCTTATGAAGGAATACATTAATGTTATTCTCGATGAATATAATGTTCTTCCTCCTAGCTAAGAAATTTAATTTTCAATTGATATTATATATGGGGTATTTCCAGTATCCATGAAATAGTATAGAATTGATATTTTGGAACTATAGGTTATTAAGAAACAACTATAGGAGAATATGGATAAATGTTTAACAAGACCAATAGCTTCACCATATGGTACACTAGTCCTCTTCATCAATAAAAATGGTGTGTCAATGCTTTTTTTCCTCAAATATATTGAGCTCAAAAAAACCGTGATGAATAACATGTATCCTATTTTTAATATTGATGACTTGTTAAATCACATACATATATCACAATAATTCTTAAATATGGATCTTTATTCAATATGTAAACATTTATGTGTAAATAATGAAGATATCCCATAGACAACATTTTATTAAAGTTACAAGTACTATGAGTTCATAGTGGTTCCATTTAGACTCAATAATGGTGTATAAATATTTATGGACTTTATCAAATAGATTCTTTAGAGATTACATCGATAGTTTTTATTGATGTATTTATAAATGATATTATAATTAACCACAAAACCCTATAGGATCATAAGGAGAATCCAATCACTATTCTAAATACCTTGCAAAAGGACATTCTTCATTCCATGTATAAAAATGTTTTTTGGTTAAAGGAAGTTTTATTCATCGAGAATATCAATAAAATTAATGGGAGATATGTTGACCATTCAATGATATAAGTAATTGATGGATGGTTGAAGCCAACATCTATGACATATATTTGTATCTTCCTTGTATAATCTTGGTTTTATCATTGATTTCTGAGAAATTTATTGTGATTTTATAACCCTGAAATCATGATAACTTGTAAAGGAGTCATGTTTTATTGTAATGATAAATTAGAATCTATATTCAAGGAGATAAAAAAGAGTCTTACCATTACACTTGTTCTCACATTACCTACATGTGGAGATATTTTCATTGTATTCACTGATGCTTCAAAGAAGGTATTGGGATATGTGTTAAAGAATAATGAAAATGTTATTGAATATTCTTTATAGAATATGAAAATTCATGAATATAACTACTCAAAACATGATAAAAACGTTTCTACATTGAACATCCATTTGAAAATATTGTGTAATTATCTCTTTGGTTTGAATTTTGAAATATATACAGACCAAAAAATAATCAGGTATATATTCATATAGAATTAGTTGAATAATTGCCAATGGAGATGGTTGGATATGATTTTGGACTATGAATGATTAATCCATTACAATCATAATAAAGAAAATAATGTATAAAATTCTATAAGTAGAAAGGATCCAAAAATTCTAAATTTGATGACAATGGAAAGGGATCTGGTAATCATAGATTTGAATAAGATGGACATGGGAATCATAATGGAAGGAAAATCTTTAATCCTTTCACAAAATATTGATAACCCGTATTTTCTAGAGAAGTTAAATGATTCTCAATGAAATGATTTGGGAATTCAGAAAAAAGTGGAAACTATAAATAAATTGAATTACCTAGAGTCCAATGTTAATGAATAAGGAATTTTGATATTTGTGTCAGGACAATATGTTCCATAAATGTTTGAGTAAATGAAGGAATTTTGGGATGATTCAATTAGTTTTAATTTCTCACTTCACCTAGGAAGCACAAAGATGTTTCAATATCTCTTTGAGAACTATTTTTCAGACAATACGAAGATGTTGATCTCGGAATATACATAAATGTTCCTATAATACCACAATGTTAAGGATGAAGGAAAAATTTCTAAAGGGATTAAGAAACCATTACCCCAACCAACATTGAAACGGGGGAACGTCATCAAGGACTTTTCACCAAATATCTTAACACATATAACTAAAAAAATGGTATATGGGTTGTTTTAGAAATTCATACAAAGACAAATAACTTTATTTTGATCTAAGAGTATTTCTAATTCGGTCAAAATTCACAAATATATATCATAGAAGTTGTAAGAATACAAGGATTAAAAATTACAATTATATTCGACTGAGATCTGATGTTCAACACTAATATATGGAAAAGACTTCAAAATGATCTATACACATAGGGGAACTTGAGTACATCCAATCATACTCAATCTGATGGAAAATATGTATACACAATTCATACACTGGAAGACATATTGTGAGCATCTTATATGGACTTGAAAGGAGGATGGGACCAACATATTCCAATGGTCAAGTTCTCTTACATAAAAAATTTCCAATAAATCATCCAAATAGATCCCTATGAATCCATTTATGGTAATAGGTTTAATGAAAATTATGTTGAGATGAGGTAAGGGAATGAAATCTGATAGGTCCTAAACTAGTTAAGAAAATGGTAAAAAATCTTAATACTATTCATCATCACATCATGGCCTCTTAGCATTAACAATAGAATTGTGATAAAAATCATCAATGATATCTAGATTATGGTATTGGATACATGGAATTCCATCGCATATCATCTTTGAATAATGTGATAAGATTTGGGAAGATGATAATGAAAATTACAATGGTTAAATTTCATTTGTGGGAACATTTGTAATGACCTGAGATGTTATAAATAAAATCCCCTTGAATCTTTATTAAATGTCTTATTATATAATATGGATATAGAAAAAAAGTCACTTGTTTGGTTTTATTATATCCTATAATATATAAATTATCATTATAAATCTTTTCCATTGATTAAATAGATGATGAAAAATGATCACATGATTAGTAAAAATATAGGGTTTAAACAAATCCAATTGACATATAGAAAGGAATTGACGGATTCAGCCAAAAAGATCATACCCTGGGAAGCCCATTAATTTGAGATAATGATGAAGATTGAATCAAATAGACTTTCCTTTGACCAAGAACAAGCTAAGATCCTACAACATGATCATGGGGGAAACCATTTACAAGATTAGTTCAATTTTATTGAGATCATGGCATAAAACATGTTCACCGATCCACCCCATGAATGTCCCACAATTGTGCAACATACATTTTGGGAGTTTGAGATTGTATTAACTAGTATGTATCAGGACCATATAAATATGATTATCAGTATTAATTTTTTATATAAAAATGAAAATACATTCATCTTATTATTGTTATATTATAAATTATTTTTATATAGATACATAAAACAAAAACAAAATTTTGGGGTAATATTGAAATTTAAAAAAAGAATTTATTTTGTTGAATTAGTGGATTTTTTAAATAAATAGTCTTTTTATAAAATATTATTATTAAATAAATATTATTAAATATAAATTATAAAATAATTTTTCTGAATTAATATTCGATTTTTATAAGGGGTCAAAAATTACTATTTTCAAAAAAAACCCATTATTTCATAATAAATATAAATTTTATTTTAAATGAAAAAATTCACATATTTAAAATAATTTTTTGAAAAGATAAATATTATTTCTGGAATCCTAAAATCTAATTTATCCAATAGTGATTTTTTCATAATATTTTGAGATGGTCAAATTTCTAGGAAGAAATTAAAAACTATATATATATAATTTCTGATTAATAACAACATAATAACCCAAAAGTAAAATATCATATTAAAAAAATTATACAATAACAAATATATGTTTCCATTTAAAATAATTTGATTTAATGCTAATTTGATTAATTTTATAAATAATTAATGAATCCTTCAAAACCATTATTATATTTTATGTTTTTAAAATCATTTAATTATGAGTATGAATCACCTACACTAAATAAGGTAATTATTTTATTTATTTCATCCCTTGGAATTATAAAATAATTATAACCACTCCCATTTTGGAAGAAATATTGGGAAAACCCTATTATGGATTGTGTTTTTGGTTATTTTATTATCTAGAGTTGAAAACCTAAAAAATAAATTAATCCCCCTATTTTACCATATAAATAAACCCAAGATCCCATATATGTTAATAGAATAACATTGATAAATTCCAAACTATAGCTCACACTCACTATATTCTTTTTAATGCACCAATATCTCTCATGAAGCCCCTCGAAATCATTTCGAGTCACATACTCATGTAAGGGATTTCCCAATTCTAATTTCCATTCAATAACTTATTTTATGTTAGGTATTTTAATATCATTTTTTATATGTGTGTATATGTTAATACACATTCTCCTTAATGTCTATTTAATGTATAAATGATGATACCCCCTTTACGTCTCATTAATCCTCCCATTATCCTTTATGTACACCCGTGACAATGCTGAAATTTAATAAGGGATATCTTCCTTTCTCATCTTTTTTCAATTATCGTATTCAAATTATTAATTTTATGTTATTTTTCATATGATGGGATATTTTATAATATTTACCCTTTATTTTAAATTTTCATTAAAACTTTTGAGTTTCCCCTTTCTATCTCATCGACCATGTTTCAAAAAATTTATGTGATATCGTTATGCTCTCGAAATTTCACCATTATTTTCTATGAAAAAATAACTATGTATTGAATACCATACCCATTTAATATCATGGTTATTGACCCTTAAACACATATACCTCATTGACATGGGACCTACATGTATTTATACGACACACCATGATCTTGTAAAAAATATGATAATTAATTGACCCATTTTTTTGGATATATGTGGCACACATAATAATGATAATTAAATGAATGTGATGAGTATGCCTAGAATGATATATTTCTCAAATTCATTGGATAATTGTTTGTCTCATGATCCATCGTTTTTGGATAGAGAGTAAACTTGATAACATTATTTGTTTTTTTCGACCCCGATTTCTTGTATGTTTTACTTGAAATATGTTAATGATGTAATGTATGAAGTTATTACCACATTTAACATGTTATAATTATCATTATAAATCATTCCCTTTTATTCATGTTCCTTTTATTCCACATTGATATTCCCACTATATGACATGTAATAAATTATTCATGTTTATTCCTATACTCAGATTTATTGCTCACACCTTTCCTAAATATGTCCCCAGGTTATCCCGTGTTGTTTAATGTTCATGTATGTTAATGAAATATTCAATGAAGATGTTTTATTACATGTTTTAAGTTGTTTTGTATTGTACCTAATTCGTGAAGACACTGCAGTGCTATTTATTTAAGGTTTTACTATGTGTAATATTACATAATAAATCATGTATAAATGAATAATAATATTCTTGGTTGTTATAACATATTAGTTTGCTTCATCTTATTATGGTTATAATTTAGAATTTGGATGATGTATCCATGTATTTTTTTGAATTACCATAGAATCCCAAAGGGAGGAATTTTATCTGGGAGGTAATTGACTAGTTTAAAAAGTCATCTCACTTCATTGTGATAACAAAAAACTCCAAAGATGATGATATGTTTATGTTGAATGTCCCTGACAATGTGATGTAACACGAGGTTTCTTCTACCATTGTTTCATACAATGATTTCTTCATGGTTATGGAGTTTTATTAAAGATGTTATGTGGAATAAATTAAGGAATAGTATGGGTTACAATCAATAGAAATACTATTATAAAATTAATGATATTTAAATTCTAGAGGATATTCATCATGCTTCAATCTATTATTTTGTTGGATCATGGGATATCCATCTAATATAGGTTGAGTTTTCATATAAAAATTATTATTAGACCAAAATAATAATTTCTCCTTTGAAGGATTTTTATATAATTCCATCTAGATCATCTCTTAGTTTGGAATAGGGGGCTAATCCACATTGGTTGGACCTAGTTTGTTTCAAGAGACATCAATGATGATTGGTGGTATACATCGACATCTAGTTAAAAATCAGAGTTTTAAAAAATATTATGTGCACCATCAACATATTCATTTGTAGTTATTCATAAGGGATCTTGTTTTCATGATTACTTCCCATTAGATGGTTCACCATTTTTCATGGTTTTCTGGGAAAGTTGGCTCCATGATATGTTCAACTATTTTAAGACACTTAGTGGATTCAAAATCGTTCTTATAAATTGGAATATCCAGTTCATTTGATAGAAATTCTTTATTTTTTCCAATTATCAAAATTCAAGAAATACAAACTCATCCATCTCATGTTATAAGTTAGAATGATATTGATATATATTTAGTTGTTTTTTTGTGGAGATTCTGACTAATATTATATGAATTTCAAGTGAAAGTACGATGGGGGTTGTTGACTAAATTGGTTAGAGTGTTATGGGGGAACATATATGGTTATCATTAGGCATGGTATAATTTGTCATTCTATAGGGAGTAATGGATTTACTTATTTATCCTAATACATTCTTATAAATGGCATCTCAGTGAAGTAATGTCTTATAGTTTATAATTTTTAACATATAATTTCCCTATTTTAGCTATATCCCTTCTCTATAATAGTTTACCATTTTATTTCGGAGCATCATGGGACACTTAGGGATAGATATAATTTACTAGGGAAATAAACTAAATTACGTGGATATATATTTTTTTTAATTAATATAATCCAAGTACCAATGTGTTACTATATTACTGGTGTTATCCCCATTTTAAAAGAATTCCTGACGTGGTCTTGGTTTTCATGTATGAAACTCCTATTTTTTCTCTTACCTAGAATATTACACACCGTCTAACTAGTTTACACATAATTTATTTGATCATTAACTTCATTTCATTTGATGAGTTCATAAAAAGAATAGTTATAGTAATTATAAATATTACACTCTATGTAAGGTTAAAAATCTGGTTTTTATAAGAAAAGGTTATGGTTTTTTTAGTTTACTCAAGACTCTTTGATTACACGACATGTAATGTGATTAAACAACATGTAATCAACCTGATTTTGTATTTTACGGTGTTGTACAAATGAATTTTGTTATTCATTCATCCATATCCTCTTTACTCTTAACACAAATCTCTTCCTTTTTCATTTTTGATGCATGTTACCCTTCTGAATCATTTCAGTTGGCGAATGACCATTGTTGAGGTTGTGGTGCATTTTTTCATATGATTAATCCATCCAATGGCCCAAAAGCCTTCAAATATTTTTTATTAATTGATAAAACAACCTTTAAAGAGAATATTGATGGAATAAAAATAGACAACATAATCATAGACAAATCACATATGAAGGATAAAGGGAGAATTCAAACAGACTAGAAACATGGAGTTTCCCCACCCCAATATTAGGTCATGATGAAGATTTCCACTATTGCATGGAACTTCGGTGAGAAATTGTCTTGGAAAATGAATAGGCTTGATCTGATGGCTGACACCATACCCTCTCAAACAACCAAATCCCAAAATATCTGCAAATATGAACCACCAACTATGGATCCTCATCTTGGGCAGGTTCCAAGTACTCATGTCCACGTGTAATAGATTTCCACCATCATGGTCAAACTATACAATCAAATAGAATTCACCATTCACATATGAATATTCATAAATCAGAAAAGCCACCCAACACCCCTACTCTATGTACTTTAACTCACTACACACCTCATGTCTCCCACCACACTACAAACTTTGGAGAAAATGGAAGATGATCCAAGAGTCGAGAAAACAGACCATCGTCACCTAGGACGTGAGGTCCCACCACGACACCGGAGAAACATCACCGATGAGGAGATCCAAGATTCTCTGAACCAGAAAGGCTTCTTTGAAGAAGTACTAGCGAAAAACAAGATGGTTGACGCACCCTCACCAGATTCTGAAGCAAGAGAAACATAGAAAATGGGGAAAACCCATGAGGAGTGGCAGAAGAAGACCCCAAAAAAAGTAGATCAACCAAATAAAAACAATACACAGAAAAGATCCATCAAACAGAAAATCAGACCTACACGAAGCCCACAGGATCTTCAGAAGCATGAACCAAGCAGCCCTCCACCCTTTATTCCATTCTGAGGACGACGCTGAGTAATTCTTGAGTGAGAACAGAGTAAAATCAATCACCTGTTGAAGCGGAACCAACATCTAACATCAGGACTCCCCCACCAACCCAAATATTTTTTTATAATTCAATAATAAATAAGATCTGTATATTGATTCTGGGGACTCAATTTTAATCATTTTGTTCTTTATTATTGGTGATCTTGTTGGGTGCATGTGTGACCTTTGATTGTGGTAGGTATTATTGTAACTAAAATTTCTTGGATAAACTAAAAATATATATTTTTGAGAAATTATATTATAAAAATAATTGGATTATTTTATAAACTAAATTTTGACTGTGGGAACTGAATTTTGATAAAAAATTGTTTCCCTTTATTTTTGTAAAATTAATAGTATTTTCAATTATTTTTGAAACAGATTTCAAAATGGTTCTCAATGCAAGGTTTTTTCTAAATTAATTGTTTTTTAAAATAGATTAGTTGGGATGACATGACCACTTATGTGAAATGATTATTAATAGGACACTTATTTTAATACTATCGAGGGGAGGGGGGGGGGTCACCCATTGGGTGTTTTTAATATACTTAATCCTCCTATTTTCGGGAATTGATAGGCATTATTTAGAGGGTTCACGTTATGGGGTGTTCCTCTACTACCTAGGTTTGATGCATACGTCAAGCAGCTTTATTCACACATGATTATCTATGTTGGAAGTATGAGTGTCTTATCTATACTGACCGATCATGATCATTAATAAAAAATTACTTAAAATGTGGAATATAGTATTTTTGATACACATATATCGATTTGATATGAAATGAAATATATGATTATATTTTATTTTAAATTCTTGATTTCAAATATTCATATGAAATTATTTGAAATATATAGACCAACTATAATTGGAAGTATGAAAATAGGGGAAATTAAATGTTTTCTAGTTCTTGTGATATAAAAATATTAATCTATTTACCATTCCTAATTTTCTACAAATTTAAAAATTATTGGATTATTTATATGGATAATTGTTAAGGAAGACCTAGGTAGGACCCTACTAAACAAGTTATCATACACCCCACACACCCCTTTGGTTGTTCGTAGACTGTTGTATTCCCTTTGACATATGGAAAGACAAGTCAACATAATAAATTCATAAGGTTTTATATCAACTATGTTTAGGTAGATGGTTGTGGGATGGTGGGAGTTTTCACTTTCTTTCACATGGAGACTATTGGAGTTGAATTTCTTATTTTATCAACATTTTCCATTGGACTTGCCTCTTTGAGATTTATTTTTACTATTTCAGTTATATAACTTCTATTGTTATCTATATGTTATGAAATATATATATATATATATATTTAGGTTTTCATCCAGTTTTTCTATCTTTTTATGTTTATATTTATATTTTTTTCATTATTTAGGGTGAAATCATTCCCTTTGGTTGCAGTTTGATTCTTGGGTGCCAGTCTCTACCCCATGGGTGTTAGGAAAGCCCTTTAGGTATGTAATACCTTAGGTCAGGTACTAGTTTGAGAGAGTAACTTGGTCTGGTTAATCACATTTTCATTTTTTGAAGAAAGTATGATTTTATATTATAAATTATTATTATGATGATGATATTCTCTCTAACTATAAAACATATCATGTATCATCTATTTATCCCACCCTATTTTTATTGAAATATACCATACTGATCTATAATGTAACTATGTGTGCCTAAACTTTTAATATATTTTATACCTACCATTATATTGACTGAAAAAAATTCATTTTATAGAAAAATTGGTTGATATATCCATTGAAAGTTTTGTTTTTATGTAATTAGAGGATGAAGTACAAAATGTTAAGGTTATTCAGAAATAAATCTATTTTTATACATATGATAAAATATTAATCCATTGATTTTTAAAGGAATATATATGAGGTGTAATATAAAAATCCAAAGTGGGTTCATAAGATAAAGTTCCTATGTTTGGAAATGTTTTAGATGGGGTAGATAATGAAAAGATAGTAGCTGGATAGAAAGATGATTTTATGAAAGAGGATAATCATTCATGACTTTTTTCTTTCAAAATTTTCACATTAATATATCAATTCCTCCGATTCATTATGTATATTAAATATATACTTATTTCTATTTTTCTATTTACAATTTATCTATTTCATTGTTTTTTATATGTTGAAAGGGAGAGAAAATGTGTTTCGAAGGCATGGTCCCATTAATGTAGAGGAGTTTGAATGATAAATATTTTATTTTATATATTTACAAAATCATTTATTTATATATCTAATTTATAATTGCATATAATTTATACTTTATTTAATATTGTTTTTCAATTTTTTATCCTAATCAATAAAGAAAAATATTTGGATCTATGGTCCAATAAATTATTTTGATATATTTACAAAAACTTCGTCTATAATTTATACTGATTCTTTGATTATTATTTTATTCATTTCCTGAAACCATTATATGTTTCATGTGGAGGGTATAAAAATTTATAAATTTTAACACCACCAAAAAACCACTACAATGATTGATATGTTAATGACTAATATAACATTAACCCTAAATTCTATAGGGGGTATGATCTCTAATTTCATTTTAATTATTATTACTTAAAATTTTTAATTTGAATCTTATTGTAACCATTATAGATTTATTATATCTCTGATGGTTGAATATTTTTATGAATTTTATGTTTTATTTATGGGAAATAAATATCATTAATTTTTTTATTTTAAAATTGATTTGAAAGATGAGGAATCAGGATGTACAATATTTGTAGAATCCATCACTATCTCAAGTTCTATAACATGATAATGAAATGATTGTGCTCTTAGAATTTATTTTTATATAGTAAAATTTATACTATAATGGAAGTACCATAGAAACTTTCTATGAAATTTTATATAATTAAAGCATTAATGATATACCAGATATTCAACACATATTACATTTCATCACTAATTCTACTCTAAATATTTATTCATGATAAAATTATTATGTTAATAATTTATTAAAGATTTATGTTTGATAGTGATATTGGACTAATTGTGTATCAATATATTAATCACATACAGTGTTGGAGCAATAACGTTACACCACATTACAATAAAAATAGTAAGGTAAATTATATACCACAAATGAAGGTTAATAATATTAACGAATGAATACTAAATTAAGTATAAAAACTAATAAAGATCATAATAAACTAAATATTATTATGTGCCTTAGTATAGTATGCACACAGAAGTTATTTCTCATTTAAAAAAATGTAATGTGAAATTTAATTGATGAACTACTAAAAAAATCAGGATTTGAAAACAGTTAATGTCTAAACATTGATGCCAATATGGAATCCATATGACTTGTAAACATAAAAATTAAATAATTTTTGAATAAAACATATAATATAATAAGGAATATGGTTATGTTAAACTATTACCCAGATCAATTCCCATTAAAAGAATTAATTGAAGCTTTTATATTCATTCTATTACTACAATTTTCAACAACTATGATCAATTTGTTTTTTCAATTTATGCTTCAACATTCAATTAATTTATTAATATTAGAGTTTTTATTATT
The DNA here is from genome assembly GCA_963277665.1 of Viscum album. Taxonomy (NCBI): domain Eukaryota; kingdom Viridiplantae; phylum Streptophyta; class Magnoliopsida; order Santalales; family Viscaceae; genus Viscum; species Viscum album. Next base: position 678,180,517 of record OY728155.1, on the reverse strand, counting down.
TATATTTTTTTCTTATGAATTATATATGTTCTTTTCTATTTCGAAATAAATGATGTTTTCTTGTAATCTAGTTATACCACCATTGAATGTATGTTTTCTATAACCCATTTTTATATCTTATCAAGTCCCTTGTGTTCATGGTTTTTCCCCTACTAAAAATTGTTTGATGTAATATATTTATGACTCCCCTTAAAATGTTATGATACTAGTTATATTATCTATAACTTTTATATAGTATTGATTTCATGTAGAGTATATTATAACTTTTTTATGAACATATATAACATTATTATGTTTTCTATCTTCATTCAATAAAAGTTAATAATGTCAATTTACCACTATTAACTTATAATAATGGATTTATTATTTTAAATAGAAATTTAAAACCCATAAAGAATAAATTTTTGAAGAGTTTTTCATAATGAATAATCTTGGGTAGTGATAATACTATGTGAGTCACTTGTATTAATTAACGTTACCTTCATTGATGATGCAATTAAAAAAGAACCTCAAACCATAATAGAAATATATTTAGACTATGTGGGTTCTTAATCAACTGCAAATTACTCACCAAATTAAGGATTTATATGATATTTAAATCTCAATTAGGGATTAGTATTCAAATCAATTTTCCAATAATTAGATTCACTCATACCTCTACACTCTTCTAAATCATACCCCAATGCCTTAGAAACATATGACTACAATTGAGATAATTTTTTATTTAAATTTATAACATCTCTATTTCTTGAAGTGTTCACCTTGAAAAAAATCTAGATATGAACATGTTTTCTATAATATTTTCATGTAATTGGAATATTTTTCAAATATTTCTTATAGAACATTTATATAAAACATTTTTAATATATAAGTTATTTATTAATTATAGTTGTCATGTAATTTTACTAACATGGCCACTTTTTACTCCCATTATATTCCCATATAAACTCATCAAACTTATTATCAATTATATAGAATCTAACTTCAATAACACCATGTGAATATGATGCAACATATATTCAAAACAATCAAATTAGATATGATTTTACAACTATATCTTTTTCACAATTTCTATTTAATAATTAAGGAAAAATTCACACACATGTAACCAAATATCATTGTCGATACCCTTTTTAATTTTCTTTCCATTTATAGTTTCACACTTATAATGAATATAATTAATATCACAACCCCAAAAAATGACACTCCTATAATAGTACAAATATATTATCACTCTAGATATATTTAATATCTCCTCATTTCTCACAATATATATTTTCATGATAAATATATATAAAAAATATTGATTTTAAATAAAACCATGATGAATTTGAATATTGATAATATAGGACTAAAAACTCCAATCACTTCATATAGTGACATAAAAGAATAAACATAAAACATTTCACTATATAGTTCTCATGATATTTGAGATAACTAATGATTTTCTTAATCTTATGGATGTACCCAATGAAATTATTGATGGTTTATTTTGTTTCCATCCATTTTTTTGATCATTTTTATAAAATTTTGAATGATTAGGACTCTATTTTTTGGATTTGAGAATGTTATTTACGATTTGAGTTGTGTTAAAACTATTATCGAATTTTCTTGTTGTAGTAAAAATTTGGTGATATACTTAATATATAAGAGTTATTATGTCTATTTTGAGTAATTTTTATTTTGTTGTAAAAATTAAGATAAGGATTGAGAATTTTTTATGTATTATAAGAACTCAATAATAGTTATTTGATATTTAAAATGATGATTATAGACATCATAAGGACTTATGTATAATACATATAGGTTGTACCCAAATTCAATGAGATAATCAACGATTTTTTGTGTGTGATTAATTTTTATAAGGATAATAGAATACTTCATATAAGTTATTTTGAATCATGAATTAAAATTTTGGAAATTGTATTGAAATTTCCAAAGTATTATGAATTTCATAATAGGTATGATTCATTATGACTATATGAACAAATATAATCCATTACATTCATAGTATTTGACAATATAAGGATGAATAAAACTCATATGTTTTATTTAACAAAATAAAATATAAGTTATCTTGGGAATTAACAATGAAAATATAATATGGTGTTATTTTAATGTTTTCTATTATTTAATTGAATCTAATTAATAGTTATATATAATAGAACTAGTGTTTGAGAGTTCCATTTATGTTGAAAAGTGTTCCACATTTCTCGGAAAAATATACTACACATATGGAAGAAATTAAAAAAAAATCAATAACATATATTTTATGGAATATTCTGAATAAGGAAATGATATTTTCACATGTATTTATTTAAATGAAGATCATGATTGATATATCCGTGAAATTTATAGGATGTAAAAAATGTATGTATCCAAAATTTGATAACATAATTTGAATTGGATGATCATGCACCAAACAATATAGGGGAGTTTCCTTATTTTATCATGGAAATAATATCCATGATGTTCATTGAATATGTTATAATAAAATTCTGAAATTAAGATCCAATAAGAACTAATAACATGACTTCTGATACATTACTACACTGAGGAACAACATTATAAAAATAAAAATAAGTCTAAATATAACTACACTTGAATTGATCATTGGTTTCATTGAAAATTATGATGTTACTGATCATTTATCTTCTTGTGACTGTGGAAGCAGAAGAATGGTCATGGTTTTCATGATCCAAATAGAAATATTCTCACTGTAACTGATATAGAATGGATGAACACTATTCTTGGGATTTTTATTAAGCTATTATAGAAATTTTTGATCATTCTACTATTAGAGTATCTATCTTTTGATTCTAAGGAATCCAAAATAAAAAATAATATCTTATTCACATCAAGGGAAGGTATCATGTTAAAAAATTAGTTTATGTGGTATACAAATTCCATATTGATTATATCACTCTTTAATGATTCAAGGAAGCATATAACTCTAATTTTTTTTGGAACAAATATCCGTACCAGATTAAATGAATAAAAATACCCATAACTTTTAGAAAATTTAATTTTATATTGGTTATGAAGTTCTCATAATTTGAACCAAACGTAGGAATTATTATGTACCCCTATTGGGATCACTATTTTTTAAACTAATTATTTTAGATTATTTTTTTTCAAAAAATTACCTGAAATTGGGATAGGTAATATAATATATGATCATTCATTAACAAACCATATAGGTTGATTTAGAAGGAATAAGTTATAAAATATGTTTTTGATTCACATAACCCCCTCTTAGTCTTATACCCATACCTATACACTTTGAGTGGTATCAAATATATTCAAGTTCCCTATATGATCTTATTCTAATAGATAGTTAATATATTGTTTGTTAAACACATGGTTGTTCATATTTTTGTAGGAATCAACATTAATGGATAGAATAACCATATGTTTAATTTTTTTATATATCAATGAATACGTGTTACAGATGTTAAGAAAGTAGGAGGTTCATATATTTGTAGAGATGTTTAAATGGATATTGTGTATAAGAGAACAATTAATTATATGGTAAATGATATAATATAATATTATCTTCATTGTCTGATAAATATTGCACTAATGTAAGGTGTCTCAAAATGTTTAATGATTAATTAATTTTTATTGATATAAATGTCAAGGGAATATATAAATAAATGAATCCAAATTGAATAAATGAAGAGAATAGTATAAAACAAACAAAATTTGAAAAGATGACATGTTTGAGGATTATTTTACTATGTTTAATGAAAATTTTCACCACATAAAAGTATTTAGAGAAAATAAATCATATTAAACTATTAAGAAAGATGAATGAAAAAATATTTATAAATATTTTATCCACATATTTATTCTATTAATGAAAACGAAGGTATTTCAATTCATGATTTAAATAATAATATTCTAAAATATTATTTACTCTAGTAAAAAATTTATTGGAAGATGTGAAATTCATATACTCTAACATGAGTTCTATAATGATACATATTATTGTGAGAGAATTTATAAGGAGAACAATTGGGAAATGTACCATATATATAAAAACATAAATTTTTTGAATGTTTAGGAACAATGGAAATAAGATACTTACAAAATTTTATATGGTTCAAGTAGACATTTTTTAATTTATTATCAATGAATGAAAGGGGAAAAATATATAGATGATGAACCTGGATAAATACCTCCACAATTGTAATTGAAAATAATTTTATCATGGTAATAATGTCTTGTAAATGGAAGAAGATATTTATAAGGAGAAAATGGAGAAGTATTTGAACTAAATAAGGGGAACACAAATTCATTTAAATTAGTACACTTGAAGAAAATGTTCTTGAAAGGTTGAAAATGTAATGGCTAATGTTTAAAGACAAGTATAATTATCAAGTAGTGAAGATAAAAGAGAAGAAATATACTATGAACATATGCTAAAAACTAATCACGATGATTAACTTGGGAGTAAAATGAAACAAAAAATAGAAAAACAAAATCCCTAAATAAAGATGTTAATTAAGAGAAAAAAAATAATGATGAAATTATCAACAAATAAAAAGAAACAATGAAGTATAAAATCTTTTATAATGAGAAATTTACATTGTAAAAAAGGATTATAAAAGTGTTTCAAAATAAAATTACACTATTGTTTCAATTTTTATTAATTAAAGGAAGACTCTAGTTAAAATTATATTTGATTATGATAAATCAATATATGTGAATGGAGAGTCATCACATCACACTGAGACATATTTTTGATACATTTAATTAAATCAAACTCAAGTGGTACTTGAATATTCCAATCCTTTTCTAACAAAAAATTGTTTCTTAGAAATCAATTATAGGAAAACCTATGTTGATATTTTTTTAATATTAATGGAACAACAAATAGACGATTACATATCCAAAAAAGATACCCCCCAATAATAATAATATATATGTTAAAAATATCTCAATAAAGAAATCTAGAAATTATATAATGACTATATAGATGCAATGATGAAATTGAATAGAAGATAATATTTTTTAGTGGATATCTTGAGAATAAATTATAATTTTTAGTATAATATATATATTCCAGGGATATAGATAAGTTAGGAATTAAAGAGGATATATCTACAACATAGAGGAAGTATTTATCATAGAAATAAAGTAGTTAATAAAAAGTCATATCAGTTTCCTATTTAAAATAAATTTGAATACAAATAATTGATACACGAGAGATATAAAAAATAAGGTCACTATTATGAGGAGTGTATGACCATAAAACAATGATAACCCTAATAGTGTTTTAAATTAATTTTTTTTATTATCAATACAAAATCATATAAGTCACATGTGATTGAGATGACACTCAATGATTAAAAAATGATAAAACTGTGGATTTTTTGAAGTGGTTTATCATCATACAAGTATGGTGAAAGGAAGATCTAAAATAATAATTAATAGAATTATAATTGAATGTCTAGAATTGAGAATCAAATTTTTATAATGTTTAAAATAATTAGAACACCAAAATTGATGCCTAGTAGCTAATGTAAAAAAGATATATTATCTATTTAGATGAATGATTAGAAATTTCTATGTATGATTTATTTTTCTAATCAACTCAATGAAATCATTTTTTTTTCAAAAATAATATGTTCATCAGGAGTTCAAAAGTTAAAAAATTTAACAATAAGGATTAGTGAACACATCCAAAACTTTCCCAAATTGGACTCAGATGTGATCCTTGCTATTTTATGTCGAAAAATTAAAACAATTTAGAAAATATAATATTTGGACCCCTCTATAAAATATGTTAAAGCATAAATTGAAAGGGTGATGTGGTAATAAAACTATCTCATATCTAGAGATATAGAGAACATATCATTGTAACCTTCTAAAAGGAAATGATTAGGGTCTCAAAAAATCTTTAAAAGGATATAAATCTAGCACAATAAATAACTATAGATAATAAATACAAATTAGTGTGGACCAATGAGGGAAAAATCAACTAAAATATATATTATTATTTCATTTGTTTAAAAAAAATTATAATATAATGACTAATATAATTTAAATTAATCATAAATCCAATTGCATAGAAATGATTAACATTTTTGAGAGATGATTTGAGACATAATTTTGGATGCATATAAAAAATATTATATATGATAATGGTTGGGATTTATTTATTTTGTTTTCCTTCCATGATAAAAGTGTATTGAAACAAAATTATATTACTCCCTATACACCCCAAACAATGGATAATTAGAGAGAATGTGAAAAGGCATAGTTGATATAGGGAGAACCATTCTATCAGAATATAAAATATTAAAATTATACCATAGTGTGGTTTTATGGCCAACTATATATATACAAATTTGTTTTTCATTGATACCAAATAAAATATTACCACTTACTAGTGGGTTTATAAGGAACATCAAATTAAGGAAAAATTTTGGGAGATTAGAATTACATGAAATACAAGGAATATTTTTTCATAATATTGATGAGAAGGCTGAGGAAGTTATTATTCTTTGAAAATTTTCAATTATAAAAAGATATATTTTTTGAATAAGTGGATTTATAATGAATACAGATACTATAATGCGAAAATTATGGACATTATGAAAAAAAATTATGTTGTAGATAAATAATGTTTTTGAATATTCTAATAATGATAATGATAATATTTATAAGAATTTTATTTAATAATTAGAAGAAAAATACACACATTTAATTTATGTTTATTTTTAACATAATAGTATTGAAGAAAAGGATACTAAAATTTAAAATGAAAAGTTTTAGTACATTAAGGATCATGTGGGAGACTAAAATATTTTTTGAGAATATAATTAACCTATATAAACATAATGGATGATGAAAATAAACAACCCAATAAATATTATCAACCAAAATAAACCACATTCTATGGATTAAAATTTTAGGCTTAATGATTTGTATGGAACTATGTATTAGTAGATATATCAGATAGAATGTAATTTTATATGGGATCATATTCATAAACTAATAGATAAAATGTAATTGGGACCATGCCGGTGTTTATAAAAATCTTATATGAAAAGGATGTAATTATAAAGAAATATTATAGTATTTATTTAATTGGATAATGAATTTATAAATTAGTTAATTTTAATGATACCTTTTAACTAATAACAATACTAGAGGCCATAAGAATGATTATAGTAGTTTTAGATTAGAGTAACTATTATATAAATTAATTTGGTGTTAAAAAATATATTTAATAGTGAGATGGAGTGGGTTTTATTGATTATACTAAATGAATTATTCTTGAAAATGATGGAATAATTATGATAAGATTGAAAAAGAATCACTATAGGGAAAATTTTGATTCTGGAGAATTTTTTTTTCATGTATGTCTGACGCCTGAGGAGAATGATATTGACAAAAAAATTGTGTATAATTTTTTTATATAAAATAAATAAATACATGTACTCTCATTATAACATTATATATATAAAAAATTATATTTAAAAAACATTAATAGAATTTTTGTAAATATTAATCTGAGAAAATAAATAAAATATTGAGATATCTATACTCGTATTGATGAGATATTTTTTAAAATTTAATGTTTTTATGAGGATTTATACATCATTATATATGATTCAAAATATTTAAGATCATTTTTGAATAAATTTTTCAATTAATTAATTAAAAAAATATTTACAGACATACTAGCTGGTTTTAAAATATAAAAATGTAATTTGGGGAAATGTATCAATCGAATTGATTTTAAAATATTGATTGGTATACTACCCTACCTTATGACATCAATTCCTGATAATGTCTTTATTTGGATCAAATGTTCATGAAATCAAATTAATACTAGTGAATCACATTTAATGGATACTAAAATTATTCATAAGTTTTTGAAATCTTCATTGAGTTAGTGGATGTTATACAGAAGATGAAAATATATGAATCTTTCAATATTAACTGATGCATACTAAGTAGGTGATCAAGATGATATTAGTACCAATTTATGAAGATGTTTTCTACTAGGAAAAATTTAATTGAATTTCTCTTATAACAAATTAAACATATTCAAACCGGGTATCATATATGTCAAACATATAACTACTATAAGTTCTTGTACATAAATGATTGGATGGAGAACTAAAATGAGGATATGAGGGTGATGATTGAAAGAACTCTCAAAATTTCATGTTTAATTCCAAATAAAAGAAATAATTTTAAATATTATGGGTGACATAAAAGATAAAAAAACATTGATATATTGTTTCAATTAATCAAAAAATGAGGTCTCTAATTATTATATAATATGGATTTCATTCCTCTCAATGCATATGTTACTATTATATTCATTTAGACTATTCCCCCTGATGGGTTTGAGACTTTGATGTTAAACCTCAAAACTCGTTGCATTTAACATTCTCAGGAGGCATTTGTTAGTTCCCCCAAATTTAATTTGCATGTTTTAAAAAATGGTATAATTTGGATTACACTATAAATTCTCTAATCTAAATATAAATATGGAATGGTCATAAAATGGGGGAGTAATAGAAATGTGAGAACGTGGACTGATATGAATGGTATTAAATTTTTTTGGGAATAATTTTATTTCAAATGCGATATGGAATTCTCTAAAAAAACCCTACTTAAATGTATGTGGTGGTCAAATAATCATCTCACATGACAATGTATTAGATTTTATGTATTATATGGTGTTTTGTTTTGTTGTTTGAGTTATTTCATGATGAGTGATATAAAATACAAATGGGGTAATTTTTTACCCAATGTAACATTTAAATTTTGTATTTATTATCAACTAGGTTAGTGAGGATCATAAGAAAATAGTTTTTAGTGATTATCAGTTTTTTAACAAGTTATAGATGGTTCTTTATGATTATATTAGAGTTAGAAGAATACTAAAATTTTTATGTTGTGGGGATAATATTGTTTAGTCTAGACTTTATAAGTTTCAATGAGTATTTTAAGAGTTATTTTAGTGTCGTGATGGAAATTTAGAAAAGGAATGAGATTTATATAAGTAATACCCATGCTTTGTATGATTCATTTGAAATTTTGTGGATGTATGCCGAATTTATAAGGATGATTTAAAAACAAGTACAGATCTGCCCAAACATAAAATCGATGATCCAAGAATCCCTGAGAGATATTAAAACTTTATAAGGATTATTGATGACTTCATAAGAGTTATTCTGACTCTTGAACTGAAATTTTCTAATGAAAATAATTTTTTAATGATTATTCATGTCCTTATAAGGATGAGTCTACATCTTTGTAAGGATGGTTTTCTTACTTCATAATGATGGTTATAGAACCTCTATGTATGACTTAAAACATATAATGAAGATTTATCATTGAACAATAAAATATTAAAAAATCACAAGGACATCAAAATAAAATGATTCCACTATTTTTTCTTATTTGAATATAAATCACATGATATGGATTGTTATTAAATAAGATTTTTTAATGTTCCACCCAAAAAAAGTTACTCCTCATGAGGGAAAATATCATTCAAAGGTGGATGAAATATAGAATTAAAATAATTTTATTAAAAGTTTGGAAGCCTGTGAAGAGGTTAATATCAGGTCTCTTTGATTTAATTGACTATTATGATGATGATATAAATATTACTTTAGAGATGTTAACATGGAGTTATTTTTTTAAAATATTTTAACCCATTTTTTAATGAGGATATTATAAGAAACAAATAAAGTTGGATAAATATATATTATTATGGAAATTATATTGACAATATTTTATAATTTTGTAAAAATAAAAAGGAAAAATTAATATCAATTATGAATTAAGAACGAAAGTGTTGATTATTTAATGCTTTGAAGAACATATGTCTCAAAGAGAAATGAGATAATATTGAACTATATGTGTTTTGATCATTAGATTCAACGAAATAAATGTTTTTAATTCATATGAAACATAAAACTGAGGAGGAAGAGGACTAAATCGTGTATAAATGCTATCATGTATTACCATTTGGATAAGTTGAGAAGTGAGTAAAGACATTTGTGTAACTATGCTTACATTATTGGTGAAGTTGAATATCCATCTAACAAATGGTAATCTATATCTTGATTTTGAGGTATTTTGGAAAACCTCAATGATTGATCTCAGATAATTTTCTTAGTAACCATAGAAAACCAAACTTATCAAAAAGAAATATTTCTTTTAATTATATTAATAGTAAATATATTACATTGTGATCCATTAACAAAATTATATTTTTTAGTGTTTAAAGAACCGTGGATAAAAATAATTCACAAGATATTGAACTCTTATCCCATAATGTTCTTCATAACTTGTACCCTTTTATATATATTATTCTTATAAACATTCTTCATAACTAGGAGAAATAAACCATAAAAAAATGTGAGCTCAGATTATTTGTAAGGATAAATAAGCGAGATATTAAAGATCACACAATAATAACCTGAACATAAGGGTATGATAACATGATCATAACTTTTTAAATCCAATGTATATGTGGAATATATAATCATATTTTTTCTCAGACTACAGCTTGGTTATGAATAAGAAAGAAATACTAAAGGAGTAAAAGAAAATGAGCCATGTGAGAATAAATTTTGTATATGACATATGGTTTTTTCATAAACATAAGACTAAAAAATCATTTACATATTCAATGATTAATTCCAAGATGATTATTGTCGATTTAGTTCACATCATATTCCATCATATCATTTTTCACAATTTTCTCCCATGCCCATCATAGTGGATAAAGTCCCTTACTAAATTGGGTTCATTCACCATTCTAGATATTATAGTCTAAAATGATTTCCATGTTTACAAAAATAGCTAGAGGGAAATATAATTGTAAGACCACAGGTCACATAATCGAAATCCATTTATATGTGGGACATGAGATAAAAAAAATCTTCATCATATATTGTTGGTTAGAGTGGACACTCAAGAGGGGGGTGAATTGAATGCCAATTAAAATTTCTGCTAAAAACAATTTCTATTAAAATCCCCCAATTTCAAAAACAAATTAAACTATAGTGAATTTATACTGATTATAAAGGTTCAATTAGTTTCTCAAAGATTGATTAATTCTCAGCTAACTTAATCATATGATTAAATTAACTTTTGAGACTAACTTACTGGTTTATAGTAAATATAAACACTTGCGAGTTTAACTATCAAAGTAGCTTTGAAGATAAATTATATTTCAAAGTAATGGAATCAGAATATGAAATAAATGTATATAGTATGGAGATAGATTTTAACTGAAAACACAAGAGTTAACCAAGAGGTTCAGTCTCAAGCCGATACGTAGTCCTCTCAAAATTTATATAAAGTGATCCACACCCTAGATCTGGGTTAACAACAGTGATCACACTGTTCAGGTCAATAGACCTCTACCATAGTTATACGTGGGATAACAAACAACAGCTGAAAGCTGTCCAGGTCACACTCGACCTCTACCACAGTTATACGTGGGATAACAAACAATAGCTCAAAGTTGTCCAGGTCACACTAGACCTTTACCACTATCCACAGTGGGATAATAAAGAATGTCAAGATTGTGAGTGAGGATTTACAAATCCTCCAGTTATGGTTCAGGAGACAGTGTGTGTGTAATAATTAACAGGCTACACACACTGCTCATAATGAAAATAATAAATCACTTATAGAAAGATATAGAGTTTAGAATGGCTCTGGTGATTGCAGTGCAGCTCTGGACTCCTTTGTATTTGATCAGAAATGGTTCTGAGTCCTTCTCTGGTATTTTTCTGAAAAACAGAGTATCTTTTCTTCTTTCAGTGGTTCCAGGTTCAGCTTGGTTATCGGCTCAGAAAATGAAGTGTTCTGTGTAGATCTTCTTTAGCAAAGACTGCTCGATGTATGCTCTGTGTTCTAGAGTCTGGTAGTAGTAGTCTTGTGAGTGCAAGTTCTCCAGTTTTTCTTGGCACGTTTTGAGCTTGATCACCAGTGTGTTCCCCTATGCTCAATCTCTTCAAGTCTGACACGTTTTGAGCTTGATCACCAGTGTGTTCCCCTATGCTCAATCTCTTCAAGTTTGGCATGTTTTGAGCATGATCACCAGTGTGTTCCCCTATATCAATCTCTTCAAGTCTCCTGTATTTATTCACTGATACATACACGTTGTCATTTATGCCTTTTTTTGTTGAGAAGAAGTAATGATTTTGATTTTTGATCGTACTTGGTATGGTTTCCTGAAATGGCAACATAAATCATTTAATAATATTAAATGCATCAAAAGTGACAAATGTAGCCGTTAGTGTAATAAACAAATAGTGTCGATGATATAGGATTTGACTTCGAAGTTCATTATAGGTAGCCGTTTGTTTGTAGACGTGTACGGTTGACTCGGTGTAGGATCTTCCATTGGTAGCTCTTCAAACTCTTATCGGTGGCTCTAATCGGTAGCTCTTATCAGTATCTCTTATCGGTAGATCGATGAACTTAGTTCCATCAGTTTCTCTTGGTTGTCGGTAGCTCTATAAATCAGTAGCTCTCTATCCATCGATAGCTCTGTGCATCGGTAGCTCTCTGTCCATCGGTATCTCTGTGCATTGGTAGCTCTCTGGCTATCGGTAGCTATCCGACTATCGGTAGCTCTGACTATTATGCATATCGGTAGCTCTCTTCAGGTCAATGATACTTACACTTGAATGTCTTATGCAAAACACATATAATTCACTTAGAATCATTTCAAAACTTATATAAACATGGATAATCAAGATTAACATAAATCAGAAATTATTTTAACATTATTATTAACTTGATCATCGATTTGAAAGCATTAAAGTGTTGATCAACAGTAATTGTGAATATCATAATATATGAAAACATAATTGGAATTGTTAAAACATATGAATACCAGATTGGGATTATCAAAACAGGTGAGGTCAACAATCTCCCCCTTTTTGATAATCACAACTTATGATATGGCCATTTTAAGATAGTGAGAATATAGTATTAGATATGATAAAATTAATATTCAATTTTCTCAAAGAAAACAGTATCAGAGGAAAGAGGAAATAGTAATAGAAAGATATAGTTAAAAAATTATAATAGGTAGAATTAAATACAATAGTATCAGAGATAAGGTTTGAAAGAATTGGTACCAAAGAAGGAAATGTATGAAATAGTATCAAAGGTTCCTCCTTTGATCATATTTCTCCCCTTTTATATTTCTCATTGTATATTTCTCCCCCTTTGTGATAATCAAAAAGTGGGAAAGAAAACATAGAAAACTGATAAGCTGAGATAGTTGAAAGAAAGGAATTTGTATTAGATCAGACAAAAATTACATAAACAGAATAGAAAAAAAACAAAATGATTCCTATCAAACATCCTTGCCGATTTATCAATCCACATATTCAATGTGAGATTTTACCTTGGGGTAAGAAGAGATTTCAGGTGCGGAGGATACTGGGGAGGACTTTGAAATTCCATAAATGATCAGAGGAAGATGAGAAACTGATACAGTACCGAGCCAATATTGGGAAGTCCTTTGAGTGATCATAGGTGTGAGACTTCTTATGGCTTGAGCAGGAGTCAGCTGAACTGGAGATGCAGTAGAGCCAGAGGCAGGCAAAGCAGGAGGTACAATGACCAGTCTGGCATCCACATGTAGGAAGGGCATCAATAGGTTTCTAAAATCCATTATAATGATTCATCCTCTCTCCATTGTAGACACAAAATCATCTCTATTTTCAATGAATTTATCAAAAGCAGGAGTAAGCTCCCTGAGCTTACTAACCTGCTCTCTGAAGGCCTGAGTCACTGGAGGTAACTTTAGATTCTCAAGCAGAAGTTTGAAATGGTTGGTCAGTTGTTTCTTGGTATAAACCTTTTCAAAATAAGTATCCACCTTATTCTTGATTGCCTCTTGAGAAGCAGAGGCCTCTCTCATGTAGTCCTGGACGATTTTCATTATTTCTCTGGATGAATCCCTGGTAGACAGCACAACTCGACATAAATTTTATGAGTCCACAGAGCCACTGGTTGAAATAGAACCAAGCTCCTCCTTCATCAGAGCACGAAATTGATTCAGATCAATTGCAGGTTTTGGAACTAGAGGACCAAGAGAGAAGGATACAGTTTCTTTGAAGCTTGTTGTCAACCCACTAATCAGATTTTTCATTTGAGAGTCCGGATTTTTGACATGATCCTTCATAGATGTTTTGAAAGCATCAAACACCGAGACCAGCTGACTTACAACACTCTTCACATAGGATAAATCCTTGTCATCTTGAGATTTTGAACTCATGAAAGAGTCTAAGGAAACAATAGATATCCGTAGAGCTTCAAGATCTGCTTCTAGCCTAGAAGTTTGAGTCTGGCACTCCTTGACTTCTTCCATTAGCTCACCCACAAAAGTTGACAGATTACAACCAAGAGAGATCTCAAAAGACCTTCCTAACAACTTCATTTCATCACAAAAACAGTGCTTTATCTCAGCAATAGAGGCACTGAAGGATTCCTTCAGCTCATGCTTTAGGGATTCGAGGTCGGACTTTGTAACAAAATCAGTAGGAGCAACTGTAGTAGATACTCTTTGGGAAGATAAACTGACTACAGAGTTAGCCATGACCGAATGAATTGAGGATACTAAAAAAGATTCCATTGTCTTTACTTCTTCTACAAAACTGACTTTGATATTTTCTTTCAGCACATCTAAATCATGTACTCGGACCACATCAGTAGGTAATAACTCAAGATTGATTTCATAGCTGATCTATGGTCTATTCAATGATACTTCATTATCCGAATCAGGATAATACAAACCAAGGACTATAAAACCTATGTCTTCTACCCAGTCTTCAGACTCGATAGTCACTGTAACATTTCCTAACTTGGTTTGATGCTCCCCCTCAATGAGTGCATTATCATATATAGCAACTACATTCCCTGCTCGTCTTTCTTCATCAGAATCATCCACAACAACTTCCATCTCTGCAGCAGCAGGATGATTTTCTGGAATAGGTATAGCTTCTCCTCTTTCTCTTTCTTCATCCATAGAAGGTACAACTGAGCTTCCAATAACTGGAGTCAGACTT
The DNA here is from genome assembly GCA_963277665.1 of Viscum album. Lineage (NCBI taxonomy): Eukaryota > Viridiplantae > Streptophyta > Magnoliopsida > Santalales > Viscaceae > Viscum > Viscum album. The sequence continues at coordinate 678,165,437 of OY728155.1, read as the reverse complement.
ATTTAGGAAGAATCAGATAATTCAGAGACATTATTTTCGTCCTCTACATTCTCAGAGACCGAATGGTATTCTTCATTAGTAGGTGTCTCCACTTCTTCTAGCACTTCCTTTTCTAAAGACATAATTTCAGCAACAGGGCTTTGAGGCATGTCAGGATCTCCTCCCTCATCCATTGGAGTTTCTTCCTCTTCTTCTTCTTCTTCTTCTTCTGACTCATTACTGTACTTAGGTTCCTCTTCATCAGGTCCTAGACCTGGATCTCTTTTATCCTTTGGCCTTGAAGGATAATCCACATGATTAAATTTATCATATACCTTTTGGTCATCATTGACCCATTCTCCTCTCCACAGATTCCAATTAATCTTCATATATTTGCAAACTGTAGTAGTGATACAAAAGTTGCTCTTCACTACAACTGTCTCATATTGAGACTCAGCTATACCTTTTACTTTGATCATTACAGAAATCAGCTTAGCAAAGAATAGGGCGTTATTCTTTGATTTCGGCCTTGTCATATCTTCCATTTGATTCATCACCAATCTGCACAAATTGACTTTGACATCATGTCTAAAAAGATGTAGGAGGTAGATATCTTGATATCTCAAATTAGAAAAGTCTCCTATCCTTGGTATAAACACATGTTGAACAAACTTGAACAGTAATCTGTTCTCTCCATCCATTTCTGCAGCAACCACTTGCCTTGGAGTTCCATCACCAGTCAGTTCTTTCAACGCGGTCTCATGATCAAAAATGTCACTGGTAGGTGGAATTTCTCTTGATACATATCCAGACACACCTTCATGAGGAACTTTTAAGAAATCATCCCATTCTACCGATGAAAATGATATCACTTTACCATTTACAAATGAAGATACTCGGTTCTCATTTTCTAACTTCTCGAAGATTACGAACTCGTAAAACTGTTTTACCAACATTGGGTAGTAGGGACAGTTGTTATTTGAAAAGAAGTCTACCCATCTCTGAGCTTCCAGAACATCGAGCAGCAAGGACTTGCTGGGCAGCAACCAGTCTACACGCAGCTCTTTTTCGATCACAATAGCTCTATTTTGCAGATGAGGATTTACTGGTCTCCATCCTGACCTAGTTCTAACAGCACTACTCGCTTCTGGCTCGGACTTATGCCTTTTTTCTTTAGGCTCAACACAGTCGTCTCGGATGACAGGAATTTTGGTTTTTTCCATCGCTGGTTCGAGGGATCTCAGGTTTGTAGAGGATTCAGGTTCTAAGGTTCGAAGGTGAAATGTTTTGGGTTCAGTGGAGTGAGAGGCGGATTAGACATAGTTTTATCATTTAGGAATCACAAGTTGAATAAATAAAAATAAAATAAAAAAATGGTTCAGATTCTTGACGGCAGACAAAACGATTTAAAACAATGATTTATCGGTGATGATTTTTATCGGTGAGGATTTCTATCGGTGAGGATTTCTATCGGTGAGGATTTCTATCGGTGAGGATTTCTATCAGTGAGGATTTCTATCGGTGAGGATTTCTATCGATGAGGATTTTTATCGGTGAGGATTTTTATCGGTGAGGATTTCTATTGGTGAGGATTTTTATCGGTGAGGATTTCTATCGGTGAGGATTTTTATCGGTGATGATTTATATCGGTGAGGATTTCTATTGGTGAAGATTAAACATCCCCAGCTCGTGCCTAATGTAACATAACCTATCCACACTTAAGGGTTTAGTGAAAATGTCGGCCAATTGATGTTCAGTGCCGATAAATTCAAGAGAAATATCACCCTTTTGATAATGATCTCTCAGAAAAGGATGCCTTACATTAATGTGTTTGGTTCTTGAGTGAGATACATGGTTCTTCGAGATGTTTATTGCACTAGTGTTGTCACAGTTAATCGAAACATGCTTAAAATCATATCCGTAGTCCAAGAGAGTGTGTTTTATCCACATAATTTGTGCACAGCAACTACCAGCTGCTATATACTCTGCTTCGGCAGTGGATAGAGCTACAGAATTCATTTTTTTACTACACCAAGATACTAAGGATTTTCCTAATAAATGACATGTTCCTGAAGTGCTTTTTTCTGTCTAATTTGCAACCAGCAAAGTCAGCATCTGAATAACTCATTAACTCAAAGGATTGTCCTTTTGGATAAAATAAACAAAGGTTAACAGTATGTTTGAGATACTTGAAAATTCATTTAACAGCAAGAAAATGAGATTCTTTCGGGTTAGCTTGAAATCTTGCACACATACATACACTGAACATAATATTTGGTCGACTAGCAGTAAGATAAAGTAAGCTACCAATCATACCCCTATAATTGGTTTGATCCACTGGTTTCCCAGTTTCATCTGTATCCAATTTACAGATTGTACTCATAGGAGTTTCACTCTCCTTAATACTATCCAAACCAAATCGTTTTAAAAGATCCTTTGTATATGTACTTTGATTCAAAATAATACCATTTTCATTTTGAAATAATTGAAATCCAAGAAAGTATTTATGTTCTCCCATTAAACTCATTTCAAATTCATTTTGCATACTTGTTGAAAAATCTGTAAATAAAGAATGTTTAGAAGATCCAAAAATAATATTATCAACATATATTTGTACAACCAAAACATATTTATAAATTTTTTTAATAAAAAGAGTTGGATCATCAATCCCTTTAGTAAATCCTTTTGAAATAAGAAAGTTGCTGAGTCTATCATACCAAGATCTTGAAGCTTGTTTTAACCCATATAATGCTTTGGGAAGTTTAAAAACTTGATTTGGAAAATGGGGGTTTGTAAATCCAGGAGGTTGTTCTACAAAAACATCTTCAATTATAAAACCATTTAGAAATGCACTTTTGACATCCATTTGATATAACTTGAAATTTAGATGTGTAGCATATGTAAGTAAAATCCTAATGGCCTCTAGTATAGCTACAGGTGAAAAGGTCTCCTCATAGTCTATGCCTTCTTCTTGACTATATCCTTGTGCAACTAGACTAGATTTGTTTTTAACTATGTTTCCTGATTCATCAAATTTATTTCTAAAAACCAATTTAGTGCCTATTGTTAGTGTGTCCTTAGGTCTGTCAACTAACTCCCAGACATTGTTTCTTTCAAATTGATTTAACTCTTCTTGCATAGCCATTACCCAGAATTCATCAATGATAAAATCATTAATATTTTTTGGTTCTAGCTGGGAGAGAAAAGCTTGATGTTCAACCTGATTTCTGAGAGAAGATCTAGTCTGTGTTCCTCTATAAAGATTACCAACAACAGCATCCAAAGGATAATTCTTTAGAATTATTGTTGATCTAGTAAAGGTAGGACTAGACACTTCAGGTGCATCAGTAGGTTCGGGTTCAACCGAAACAGATTATGGAAAAAGTCCAGAACTTGAAGTTTTTATAACAGGTTCATTGGATTTATCATTAAGGTCCAGAATAGAGAAATCTTCTTCAATATTCTCAAGAGAGGTTTTAGGCTCATGTGGATCGGTTTCATCGAATTTTTTGTGAACAGATTATTCCACACATTTGGATTTATTATTAAACACTCTATAAGCTTTACTTGAAGTAGAGTAACCCAGAAAAATTCCTTCATCACTTTTGGAAGAAAACTTGTCCAGATTATTCTTTGTGTTAAGAATAAAGACTTTGAAACCAAAAACTCTGAAGTAATTAACCTTAGGCTTCCTATTGTTCCACAACTCATATGGGTTTTTCTTAAGAATAGGTCAAATCAAGACTCTATTGATAACATAACAAGCTGTATTTACAGCTTCAGCCCAAAAGTAAATAGGAAGTTCATATTCATTGAGCATGGTTCTAGCTATTTTTTGAAGGGTTCAGTTTCTCCTTTCTACTACGCCATTCTGCGGAGGTGTCCTAGGAGCTGAAAAGTTATGACTGTAGCCATTGTGTAAGCAATAAGATTCAAAGTCTTTATTTTCAAACTCACGACCATGATCACTTCTCAGGGTCTTAATTTTGAGTCCACTAAGATTTTCTGCAGACTTGGAGTATTTAAAAAAGGCAGAATAAGCTTCCCTTTTGTGAGCTAAGAAATATACCCATGTATATATAGAGAAGTCATATACTAGAACATAGAAATAATGCTTCCCATTTAAACTAGAAACTCTTGATGGTCCAAACAAATCCATGTGAACCAACACAAGCGGTTGAGAAGTTGGGACTTATTTCTTTGATTTAAAAGAAACTTTGTGTTGTTTTCCCTTTTGACAGGGATTACACACTTTGTCATTTGGGAATTCTAATTTAGGTAAGTCTCTAACTAAGTTTTTCCTAGCCAGTTTTCTAAGTGAGTGAATGTTGCAGTGTCCTAATATTCTGTGCCATAGCCAAGATTCTTTATGAAAAGCATTCCAATACGGAATATTTTGTTTAGCTAAAGAATTTAAATCAACAGCATAAACATTTTCATTCCTTAGAGCAGAAAATACTAAAGAATTTTTGGAGTGAAAAACATCACAGGAATCATTTTCAAACATGACGTTGAAACCATCATCACATAATTGAGATATACTAAGCAAGTTATATTTAAGTCCATCAACGAATAAAACTTTAGAAATTAATACTGAGTCAGTGTTACCAATCTGGCCTAGGCCGATGATTTTTCATTTAGAGTTGTCAGCAAAGGTGACATGACCTCCATCAACCTTTATTAAGCTATTGAAGAAATAATAATCTCCAGTCATGTGTCTTGAGCACCCACTGTCTAAATACCATATTCTCTTGTGATAGATCTTCAAGCAGTTCTCCTATAAAATATATTTAAATAGGAAATGTCTTTGCTACCCTGATTTTCATGGGTCCAAATAGGTTAGCAATCAGGGCTTTAGGTAACCAGATTTGTTTTATTGGTTTCATACAATTAACTGAAGTAACATATTTTGAAAGATAAACTTTATTTGGTCTATAACCATATGAATATCCTGTTGAAGAAAATGGATTTCCAAAACTGGAACTAGCAATATTTTTTCAGACTTAGGAATAAATCGGGTTCTGGTGAACTGTCTCTGTCCAGGATGGTATCCTAAACCAGTATCATATCTAGGTGCAACTTGCATTCCTAGCCTTTGAGTTAGAGCATCCTTTACATATGTGAATTTTTCTAAGTCCTTTCTGAGTTGCTCATTTGACAGTTTCAGTTCTGTGGTTTCCTTTAATAGTTGATAATTCTTTTCCTTTTCTATATCAAGATCAGATTTATGCATAACACTTAAAGCATACTGTTTCTTTAAACCTTTTTATTTGTCTTTAAGCTCATTACAAGTTTCTTCTAACATGTCACAATATTCAAATAGTTCATATTTTGACATGTTTTCCGAATCAGAATCATCTCCAGAATAATATGAATTTAAAAAAAGAGTGTTAGATGTTACCTCAGAAGTATTTGTCATGAAACACATGTTGACATGATTCCTTTCAGAGTACGAAGATTCGGCTTCACTTGTGCTGTCTTCTGAAGCACTCCAGGTAGCCTTCATGGATTTATTTTACTTATTGTCTTTGTAATCATATTTCTTTTTGAATTTTAACTTTGGACAGTCTACTTTGATATGTCCTTTTCGCTTGCATTCGTAGCAGACAACTTCATCAGTCCTGTAATCTTTCTTCCAATACTTTTTACATTTTCCTTTTTGATCATACATTCCTTTGTAATTTTTTTCCTATAGAATTTCTTTTTCCTATAAAACTTCTGGAATCTCCTAGCTATCTGATCCATTTCTGCATCACTGTCATACTCTGAGTTTTCACTTGTTGAACTCTCATCCTCCATTTGTATTTTTTCCTTCTCCTTACTCTTCAAAGTAGTAGACTTGAAAGCTACATATTTTCTTTTCGGTTCATCATCTTCCTCATTGTTTACCTTGATCTCTTCTTCATACATCATCAATTTTCCAATAAGTTCTTTGACAGGTAGAGCAGAAATGTCACCTGATTCTCTGATTGAGACAGATGTGCCTCTCCATCGGTCTGGTAGACATCTCAAGATTCTCAAAATTTGTTCCTTTGCTGGAACATCTTTTCCGAGTGAATTCATCGTGTTGACTATCTCATTAAACCGGAGATACATGTCAGAAATAGGTTCATCAGACTTCATTTTAAAATTATCATACCTAATAGTATAAGTGTTCAATCTCATTTCTTTAACATTATTTGTTCCTTCCTGAGAAACAACCAAGGTATCCCAAATTTCAAAAGCAGTTTTGCGAGCAGAAATTCTGTTGAATTCTTCATCTCCTAGAGCATAGTACAGAGCATTCATAGCATTACAATTATTATAGTAAGAAGTGTTTGAAGATTCATACAAAGTAGATCTATCAGTAGTGGGAATTTTGTATTCAGATTCAACAGCAGTCCAAATATCAAAACTCCTGCTTTCTAGATGAATTTTCATTTTAAGTTTCCACTGATCATAGTTATTTCCATTAAAGAAAGGTGTCCAGTTAGTAGCAGCACCCTCAAGTCTATTATCCATTATAAACAAAATTTAAAGAGATAAAAATTTAGAAATAACAGAAATTTTAAGAACTTTAAAATACAACTAAAATCACAGTTGAAAAGCAGAGAGTAAATAAAAAGTTTTGGAAAACACACAACCTCTGATACCAAATGTTGGTCGGAGTGGACACTCAAGTGGGGGGTGAATTGAGTTCCAATTAAAATTTCTGATAAAAACAATTTCTATTAAAATCCCCCAATTTCAAAAACAAATTAAACTGTAGTGAATTTATATAGATTATAAAGGTTCAATTAGTTTCTCAAAGATTGATTAATTCTCAGCTAACATAATCTTATGATTAAATTAACTTATGAGACTAACTTACTGGTTTATAATAAATATAAACACTTGCGAGTTTAACTATCAAAGTAGCTTTGAAGATAAATTATATTTCAAAGTAATAGCAGATAAATATGAAATAAATGTATATAGTATGGATATAGATTTTAACTAAAAACACAAGAGTTAACCAAGAGGTTCAGTCTCAAGACGAGACTTAGTCCTCTCAAAATTTATATAAAGTTATCCACACCCTGGATATGGGTTAACAACAGTGATCACAATGTTCGGGTCAAGAGACCCCTACCATAGTTATACGTGGGATAATAAACAATAGCTGAAAGCTATCCAGGTCACACTAGACCTCTACCACAGTTATACATGGGATAACAAACAACAGCTCAAAGCTGTCTAGGTCACACTCGACCTCTACCACTATCCACAGTGGGATAATAAAGAATGTAAAGATTGTGAGTGAGGATTTAAAAATCCTCCAGCTAAGGTTCAGGAGATAGTGTGTGTGTAAAAATTAACAGGCTACACAGACTGCTCATAATGAAAATACTAAATCACTTAGAGAAAGATATAGTGTTTAGAATGGCTCTGGTGATTGCAGTGCAGCTCTGGACTCCTTTGCATTTGATCAGAAATGGTTTTGAGTCCTTCTCTGGTATTTGTCTAAAAAACAGAGTATCGTTTCTTCTTTCAGTGCTTCTAGGTTCAGCTTGGTTATCGGCTCATAAAATGAGGTGTTCTGTGTAGTTCTTCTTTATCATAGATTGCTCAATGTATGCTCTGTGTTCTAGAGTCTGGTAGTAGTAGTCTTGTGAGTTCAAGTTCTCCAGTTGTTCTTGGCACGTTTTGAGCTCGATCACCAGTGTGTTCCCCTATTCTCAATCTCTTCAAGTCTGGCACGTTTTGAGCTTGATCACCAGTGTGTTACCCTATGCTCAATCTCTTCATGTCTGGCACATTTTGATCATGATCACCAGTGTGTTCCCCTATATCAATCTCTTCATGTATCTTGTATTTATTCACTGATACATACACGTTGTCTTTTATGCCTTTTTTTGTTGAGAAGAAGGAATGATTATGCTTTTCGATCATACTTGGTACGGTTTCCTGAAATGGAAACATAAATCATTTAATAACATTAAATGCATCAAAATTAACAAATTTAGCTGTTAGTGTAATAAAAAAATAGTGTCGAGGATATAGGATTTGACTCCGTAGTTCATTATAGGTAGCCGTTTGTTTGAAGACGTGTATGGTTGACTCGGTATAGAATCTTCCATTAGTAGATCTTCAAACTCTTACTGGTGGATCTTATCGATAGCTCTTATCGGTATCTCGATGAACTTAGTTCCATCGGTTGCTCTTGGTTGTCGGTAGCTCTATGCATCGGTAGCTCTCTGTCCATCGGTAGCTCTGTGCATCAATAGCTCTCTCTCCATCGATAGCTCTGTGCATCGGTAGCTCTCTGGCTATCTGTAGTTATCCGTCTATCGGTAGCTCTAACTATTATGCATATCGGTAGCTCTCTTCAGGTCAGTGATACTTAAAATTGACTATCTTTTGAAAAACACATATAATTCACTTAGAATCATTTCAAAACTTATATAAACATGGATATTCAAAATTAACATAAATTAGAAATTATTTTAACATTATTATTAACTTGATCATCGATTTGAAAGAATTAAAGTGTAGATCAATAGTAATTGTGAATATCATAATATATGAAAACATAATTGGGATTGTTAAAAAAATGAATACCAGATTGGGATTATCAAAATAGGTGAGGTCAACATATATTATAACAAGTAAAAAAGACACATTTTTTATGAACATCTCAATATTTCATCAAACAAAAAAAATCGAATGTGAGTGGAGTTCAATGGCATATTATCCTAATAATCATAAGCCATATTTTGAAAATCTAATGATGGTATCATTTTATCATATACCTAGTAAATTATATGTAGAAACAAAGGATTTTATCCAATATAAATAATTCCTCTAAATGATCTCATATAATATTTCCTGTGGAAAATAATATTTTAATTTCAATAGAGAAGGCAAAAAATATAAAAATTACTCAAATATAAAGGAAATATTTTTCATTTAAATTAACCATTGATATTTTTATGTGACGTCTCAATGAATTGATTATTCAGGATGTCGATAAAGTTTCTTCTATCTATATACATTAATTTGAAAAGTCCAATTACTTTTTTCGAAAACAATAAAAATCACCTCATTAGAAATGTGAATAGAAGAAACCATTTGAAAATGGTCAATAATGAGAGGAAATTATGTAATTATAATGTAAGAATATAAAAGGTTAATTTAATAATTTTATCTCAAACATGTATATGAAATAAACTGAATTTTCAACTGAAGGGAGAAATAAAATCATTTTCCATAAAAAATATATTTTAGTCCTTTGAATTAATAATGAAATTAAAATTTAAGTAAAACATATAAAATGCTGAAATAAATATTGGATATGAAAATTCAAGGGTTTATTGAGAGACATGTGATGAAATTTCACTACTACAAACATATTCATAAATTATACCGATAAATAATTATATTGTAATATACCTATCTTAACTCATGATTAACTTACTATAAATGCTATCTAACCGTATTTATAATAATTATTAATTTATTATATTTCTATAAATTAGTAATTAAAAAACTTATAACTTCGTATATGATCCTCTTGTACAATTGAAACACCCTTTTATCAGTAATTCTCTATTAAAATTGTTATTTCCTAGTGTTTACTGTTTATATTTTGTTTTGTGAATTTTAGTTTTTTATTTACGATCCATGAACTTTGATCATTATTCTATAATATATTTTTTTATCAATACATAAATATCATATATATTCATTATATATTATATTTATATTCATATAAAAATGGAAGAGATATAAAATTTTAATACACTATTCCTTGGGATAGTAGGTAATACATACACATGAATGTTGTTTCCATTTTAGATGAATGGAATGATGGAAATATAAATTATACTTCAAACATAAATAATAATTATTCTATAATATATTTAAAATACATTCATTAAATAAGTCATTTTTATAATCAATGTAAAGTTGGAATGAAAAAAAATCACATCACCTCTAGGTGGTGGTAAGCCACATATACACACTAGTGACATTATAATTTTCTAATAGAATCAATTATAAGAAGGTAGATATGATATTATAAATAAAAAATAATAATTTTATAATAATGAAAATTTATAAGCATTACTCCCATCATAGTAAGGAACCGTGAATAAAAGTTACTGAAAATGAATAATATTTCTATGTAGAGGTCATAGTCTATACATATGCATGAGTGATACTTTTTCATCTATTTTTATGGAAATCAAGATAAATAATGGTGTTTATATAATCATAATTACATTTTTATATATTTAGGACACTTAATTTTATATTTAATGATTAAATACACATAATTATAGTAGTTAAAATACTAAATAATTTGAATGAATTCATGTGTGATGATTACTTATCTGTTGGTAGGACTCCTTTATAATCATTCATAAAGTCCTTTGGAATTGTTATTTCAGAATACCAAAACATTTAATTGATGGATAATGATGCCTAGATGAATTTTGGGAATGAATTTGTTGAGCTAGATGTCTTGAATTGGTGTAAATAATAAAAAGGATGGGTATCCTTTATATGTTGAAGTGATGACAAAATAAGAATTGTTTAAATGACTAATGTATAATAATTTAATACTTAAGAAAAAAAGGATCAAAATATACATATATTAGGTTTTATTTAATTTATGCGGTAACTTCATAGACATATTAGGGGATTTTGAATAGTATAATTGGATAACACACTAGTATCTCTTTGTTTCCACAGGTAAACCAATTTTAACGACAATCATGATGACAAGTTTATTTATATTTACTATCCATTGTAAAAAAATTATGTCACACTTATTAAATAAAATTAATTATGATCATTCTATATATTTAATTTATTTTAACAAATTCAATTAATATTAATGTATTTATTTTATTTAATGCAAATCTCAAAAGTAATGATGAAAAAATGATTTTAAGGGATTTTTTTTCCTGAGTATAATTTTGTTTACACAAAAATAATATATAAAATTAATTAAATGAATATAATTGGATTTAATATAGTATTAATATAAAAATTTTATTTTAAATAATTTCATATCAAAATTAATCGTTTTCAATTGTTGAAATGAAGTGATACATTCAAATAAGAATCATTATTTTAACAATTCATTGATAAATAAATATTTTAAGAAAATTTTAATAATATCACTCTAATAGAATATTTACATGATTATTTCATAAAAAGGAATTTTGTTTTTGAAATAAACATTTTAAAATTAGAATTAATTAATTCTATTATTTTACCATAATAAACAATAAATACGATTTTAGGGAAAATTAAATTTTAAATCATATTATGAGTTTCCTAAAAATTGTGTACTCTATTTGTAATTTTTTTTAATATAAAAATTACATGTATTTTTATAAATTTTATTATTCTTATTGATAAAATAAATTTAATATCGTGGTTCTAGTGTTATATTATATTTTTGATTATTTAGAATTGAGTGTTTTTCACAATATATCAAATAAAAAACATTATATGATGTAAAATATATGAAAAAGTCATGTTGTACCACCTTTTAAAATGAGTTTAATACTTATAATTCCTTAATTTAGATTAAAATTTTTGATGTACTTATTTAATGACATCATCAGGTTCCTATATAGCTTCTATTAATTATTGTTTCATACTAAGAACATTAACTAGTTGATTAATCTTGTTTAATGAAACCTGATTACTATGATCAAATATTTACAGTTAATTTTATTCATATTAAACATAAAGATTCAGTTGTAAAATCCCAATGTTTAGTACATGTTCTGGATCACGTATGTACTTCTTCATGATAGATTCGTGTATCAAATCCTGATGTTGAGATAAAATCAATTGATGAACTAAGAGATATACTTCCATCCCTAAATGATTGAGAATTCTCATGGGGACAATATACCTTGTTAATATATTCCATTTTTTGGAATATCATAACAATTTCCACTGAAAAAAATTCATTAGAAAAACATCTCGCAATTTTTTAATTGTAGATTTCACTTTTGATTGTCAGTATAAATATTATGACTTCTCTAATCCTTTTAGATGTGAAATTGAATGGATACAACTATATCTATAATTTGCTTAGCTATCTTAGGACGTAATAGATTTCAGTCCCCAATTTCATACCGACATGTTATAGTATTTCACTTATTTATATATAGTTATTCATAAATATCCATATGAATGCTAGATTAAAAGATATTTGTGTATAGAAATTTCACCTGAAGAATAAGTTTATCCAAACCACCTTGGAATATGGTTGAACAAGTCCTTAGAATATTCTCTATGAAGTTAATGTTCCATTAAAACAAAATATTTATTTGAGGATGAAAAAAATTACTAAAGAAATGAATTGAGTCAATATATTGTTAAATACATCACCCAAACACCATGGTAAACCAAAAATAAAATAAAATTTTGTATTCCATACAAACATACCACTACTTAAATGTATATTATAGAAATATGATCAAGAGAGAAATATTCAATGAATGGAAGAAAGTGTTATTTATTCCTAAGGTGAACAATATTAAACTAAATAGAGTTATGATCATTATGTTTCTGAGTTTGATAAATAAATCATGGTGATGTTTTACCATTTCTAATATAGAATGGGTAATGGTTCAAACATATCCACAGAATTATATCTCATAGACATAACATTCTAGCACACCAAACATTGATATACAAACCCATCAATATTCCAATTCATTTTACCACAATAAATACTATTTGATATCTTTATATATCTTCAAACATTTAGAATTAATTTTTAATCACAAACTATGAGGATCATTCCACATTTCATTCTTTAAATATTACATAGACGAGACACATACATCGTTCATGAACCCTATAACATAGTCACATGTAGGGATCAACTCATGGACTTTTCTCATGTTATTTTTCAACTCTATATCATACTTATACTACTCTTTAATATTTTCTTGGATATATTTTGTAACAACTATTTGAGGAAGATGATATATCTCTTCTTCCATAAATATCTCTAGATCAATCCATTGAAAATGTAGAATTATTGGATCTATTTTGATCCACATCTTATAAAATGTTGAGTTTCACTTTTTTACTAAAAGCATCACACGCAATGCTTTATTTCATAGGGTGATAATGTATTGAGTAGTCATAATCACTAATCATATCTAATCATATTCTACGGTTTATATATAACTCTTTTTTGAGTGATTATGATGTTTTATGATCAGATTATTTTAAACAAAATTATCTATAATGATTATTCCCCCATATCTATAATGAAAAATTTATAGAAAATAACTTAAAAACCCATGAGTAGGATAATTTTTTCATCAAAACAAAAATTTCATGATGACAATTATATCACCATGCCATTCAAAATTAGGACCCATACTAGTCACTTGTCTGATGCCTCAATCACGACCACAAAATCATATCTATTTTAGGATGGTGTTAGAATTTGTTCACAAAACTAGCAGTGTCTTCAGTTTCATGATATTTACTCACATTCATTTATCCAAAAGAATATGGATTCATTCTAAGAAAACATGGTGAGTAGATTAGCTAGAAATGAGAAATTAATAAAAAATATATGAAAAAATCCATACAATTCAATAAAACTATATATTATAGACACTATAGTTGTTCTAGTTAAACATTAAATAAGTTCATTTAGTGTGGTAACCACCAATATACCATTTCATGATATTATATCTGCCAAAAAAATAAATTATTTATAAAATTGAACATTATTAAATTTCCCATAAAATTTCTATTTCATTTTGGTCTTCAATACAATTGTCATGTAATCTTCATGATCATAATTAATTTTGTTATATAATATAATATAATCCTAAATGACATAAAAAAATAATCAATGTGATATATAATATCTATATTCATTAAATCTATAAATATTATGGGGGTATTAGAATAAAAAATGTGTCACTATAGATTTACAATTTCCACACATTGTTTGAAATGATCTCTTGCAATTGTATTCACATTTGATCCTCAACCATAGTATTTAAATTTTATGTAGATCATTGAAATATATTGAGCCTCTCATAATTGACCAAAAAAATCAATAATACAAAGTGGATGATTCTTATTGAAGATTTGGATTTTTGTAATTTCATGAAAGTCAATGAATAGTTTCATTTATCAAATATTAATCTTTAAAAACAGACTAGTTGAACCCAAAGGTGACCCACTTGCCCGAGTGAATCCCTTATCATGATTATCCTAGAGATTTTTATTTTATTATTTCAACTCAAAAGTGTTAATTCTATAAGGAGTATTTTAAGAAGGTATACAACCATGTGTGAGTAATAGTTAAAATTTATATTTTATATTTGGAGGAATTGTTTGAAGAACATTAAAATAATATTCCACAAACTCTCATGCAATGGTAATATCTTTCAATGGAATTTCACCCATACTCTATGAGATAAACATCCATATTCCATTGGAATACAGATGCATATAATAGTTTCTATTTCCATTATAAATTCATTTTTATCATCGCATATATAGACAATAATATTTTGGTTTTGAATATTAGATATGAATTCCCTTATTCAAAAATTTATGTGGGATTTATATAATGAAAATAAATCCATTCCAAGGATAACATAAATTTTAACTTGATGTTTAATTACACGATTTTACGTAAGAAAATACCTATAATTATTTAATCATAGAAAAATCATATAATTTATATCTAATTATCATAAAACTATAGATTTCACTCCAAATTCAACATTTTTTCATTCGGGATAAGCATTTATATTCCATAAAGCATTTTATGATATATAAGAATTTATTCAACTATTATCAAATATGGTAAATCAATATTTGAACATACCAATAACCACATAAACATGATAATTATATCTTTAGTAACTTAATCAAAAATTAGCTCTACCACTATGAATCTATGAAAAAATTTTATATACCACGAAAAAACATATATTGGAAGTATAAATCATGACACCATCCATTTAATCAATGATACTGTAGGATTATTCTTTTCATACATGTCCAATATCTATTACAATATTTTAGAATGTATTAAAAATAAAATTGGAAATGACCTAAGCATAACCCCTGGGAATGGAAACCCTTTTGTGTAGTAAGCGAACAGTCATCAAAAAATAGAAATATATTTCAGTAATAAAATAGATATTTTATGAGTTATTACACCTATATTAATTTATGATAACACCATTTTCACTTATAGTATCTATACATCGATGTTTGGTTTTGAAAAACACCCTCCATTATTTTCCATTACACATGAAATTTTCATATAAATTTGATTATCTAGAGGGTTATCATTAAATTATTATCAACCTACATTATAAAGGTAACTAATCATTTCAATTTTACCAAATATAGTGACCCATAATTTTCAGATATTAATATTTCATCTTATTAGATGAATATTAAAAACACCACATCTGGATATGTGAAACAATTATTTAAATTTAGTGTATCAGAGAACACATATACATAAACAATTATTAATGAGAGATATAAATCACATCCTACTTAGTTATTCATAACTTTTAGCCTTGTTATACATTTTATAGTTGAAATATTTCTTAACAAACTGAGGAAAGTAAACATAATATAGGGTGTGTTCAAATGCTCAATGTGATTAAATATGGGATATATCACTGTTAATTTATAAATAAGGTGATCTTAAAGGTATAATAAGATGATATTAAAATTATAGAACTATACCAAAAATATCATTTATCATAATAACTAGTCATGTTATAACTTATATAAGTTCATAAGGATAAAATAATAGGGTATTCAAATATGTTGATCCACGAGATAATAAAATTGGCACAAGGAAAGTATTTTTTTTAATTTACATATGAATAGAAAATCTTTTCTAATTCAAGGATATCTCCAAATAATATAAATTTGTATTTGGTTCACTTATCATTCCATCATATCCTTATTCAATGTTAACTCTCAAAACCATCATAGGGGACTATGTCCCTTACTAAATTGAGATTACACCCCACTCTAATACTTATTATCTCGGGATATATAAATCCATAACTAATATATTATAAGGACATTTAATTATTGTCCAACACATTACATAATAATAACCCATTCATATGTGTTCATGTATTTTATAAAACATTTGTCATATATCACAAATCATGGAAATGAAATCAATTTTATAAACATTACAACAGTTCATCAAAACACAACACATAGAAGTTTAATGGGTTTCATAAACATATTATATGAATAGTCATAAAAATGTTGGGAAATAATAAGAGTTAAATACTTGTATCATATCTCCAATATATAAAAAATAATATCAAATTATGTTATATTAATTAAATAATTCCTTTACTTGATCTTTTGGAATACTTCATGGAGAAAATATCATTTTTATTATGAAATAACTTAATTGAATTCCAAGAAACATAAACAATATTGTGTTTTTTTTTAAATAACCTTTGAAAAATTTAATGTATTGTTTAAATTATTTATCAGTCATGAATGGGAAAATTTGGTCCATTACATGTAAGTTAAATGAAAATTACATTTACATATTCTAATAAAAGTCAATTTTTTTTTCGGGAAAATGAATATTTCATGAAATATTTTTATATTATATAAATATTATAAATTAATTTAAAATAGATTATGATAATATTAAAAAATCTGGAATGTTTCTAAAAATCATGGATGTGGAAGTAAAATTTATTTTAATAAAATAGAGAGATAAAATGAGTTTTCGGTATAATAATATTTCATTTTGCTGAGTTATTAGAGAAAGGAAAATGAATGTAAATCATGTAATCCACTAAAATAAAAATATAATTATTATATTAATGAATATTTTAATACATTTTTCATAAATTTTCATTATCATAAACTAACCAATATATATTCCAGAAAAAAATGTGATTGTAAAATAAAACTAATACCCCATGTTTAACGTTAATTGAAAGTCCTCTAACCACCTTTATAATTAATCACAATTATTTATAATAATATAAATGAGTCATTTATGTCCTTATAATAAAATATATGACCCTATTTTAACATTTCAACACTCATTTATTAATAATTACTTAATAAAATCATCATTTCTTGGTTTTAACTGTTGAATTTTTTCTAAGACATTTGGTTTTATAGTTCTTGATCAATGTGAATTGTTAAGGGTTCCATCATATAATAAATATCAATATTGATATAAATATCATATATATTCAATATATATATATATAATGCATAAATTTTTGGAGATCGAAAATTTAATTATGCCATTCATGGAGACGATACTCCATATGTACGTATGAACACTATTTTCATTTAATGAGGGATGGAATTAAAGGACATTAAATATTTATTTACCTTTAAAGAAATTTTTTTATGTCTAATAATTATATATATTTCAATTAAATCAATCATTTTTACCATCCATGTAATGAAATGAAGAGCAAATCAAATCACCTCATAGAGGTGGTCATATGCACATATGTAAGAGAAATGTAATCAATATCAAATTTATTGGAAGGAAAGAAGGTAGGTATGATATTAGCATTCCAAAAATATAAAAATATTATACATATAATATTAAAATATTAATTAGATCATAATCAACATCAATTAATTTTTCTAATGGAAAGTGTATTATATCCCTCTACAGAGGCGGTAGTCCCCAAGCATGCCCAAGAAATAATTTGGATTCACATATAATATAATGGAGGGTGTACAATGGTGGATAAATAATCATAATTAATGTTAATTATATTAAGTGTTCTGAATTTACTGTCTTATGATGAATATCATATCATTAAAAGAGGAATAATAAGAATTAATTAGAATGTGGAGGAGTAAGATGAATATTTAATCGTTAATAGGACTCCTTATGATATTTTATTATTCACCATTGTAATGGTATTTGGAGAATAATTCCATAATTAATTCAGGTATATGAAATAATAGTATTTATTTTTTATGGTTTTATTTTTATATATGTCTCGAATTAGTGTATATAAGTGAAATTAAGGGTTTCATTTATTAAGTGAGGGAGATAACACAATTGAAATTTCATATTGATTAAAATATAATAATTTAATACTCAAATAAAATCCTTCCAAATGGATATGTATTATAATAAGGATATAATTATGTCAATATGTCTCCATTCAATTTTATTTAAAGAAGTTTACATAAAAAATAACCAATATATCTTAGTTTAACCCCCTAGTTAACCTGATTTAACCATAATCATAGTTTCAAATTTTTACTAATTTCTCTATTCATAATGAAAAAAATTATGTTTCAAACATTAAATAATATTAATTATTTTGATAAAAAATATTGATCCCATTTAATCCAATTTAGTTCCAATTATTTTTATAAATACATATAACATTAAACATGAAAAATGTGACAAAATGTTGATTTCCAAGGAAATTGTTTTATTATGTATGTGATGTTTTAATACCAAAATATAACACATATATAATTATTGTAAAACCCCAAGATATCATAGTATGTTATCTCATTAATGTAATTCAATAGCTTGTGCTACACACAACACCCAGTTCGAGCACACCACATCTTACTAAACTAACCATTCAAAAAGTGGTTATGAATAGTATTAACTTCATATTGAATCTTATATACTCTATATAATTTTAACATCCATATTATGTGTTTTGTAGACATAATATAAGATCAAATTCATTTTTTCATATAAAAGAAGTATTATTCAAAAAATGAAATTTTACCATTTTTGAATGGTGAACCCTTTTAAAATCAATACTTGACACTTTTATATATTCCATATAATGAAAATAAATTTTTATTTAGATGCGGGGCATAAAAATTTATTTTGGATAAATATTTGGTACTTTTTTGATAACAATCATATTTTCATTAATAGTGGAAAATACTATTTTTTTAATTGAAAACAACTTTTTTAATCGAAATAAAATTTTATTTTAAATAATGAATTTGAATGGGTTTTAAGTATAATTATATTATGTTTTTATAATTTAATTACATGTTGGTCATTATAAGTAATTTCACTTTTAAATTTGACAAAACACCTGTCTATCTTTTGATAGTTTTTACTTTTTAAAAACTTTCTTTTTGGTTTTGACAACAAGAATTAATTTTAAATAAACTAATGAAACTTCAATGTTTTTAAAATTTTAAAATAGATTTCAATTTTGAATTCAGAATATCAAAATTAGCTTTGGGTGATTATTTGGTTTTTTTCTGAAAACATTCAATATTTGATGAATAGTAAAAACACTACGTTATTATTTAAAACCAATTTTTTAAAATAATTATATATTTTATGTAAATTTATTTTAAGTCAAAATAGATATATAATACCTATATATGTTCAATTTAATTCATTGGAGTCATTTTATAAAAAAAAATTATTTATAAATTTTTATTGAACTTTTTAACCTCTTTTACTGCCCTTCTAAGAGCATTTGCAAATTTGCATAAAACATAATTTTACCACTTCTACGAGTTGAATGTCAAACATCCGAGAGACACAGTTGATATCAGTAATTTAATTGTGGTTCAATAAGATGAAAATAATTTTGGGTGAATAGTAACTTTTTACTTTTATTTACCACGGAGAAAAAATATTGGGTAATTACAGTAAATATGATATTATAATTACCCTAACAAATATCATAATTCTATTGTATTAGTGTATTTAGGAAAAAAACAACATTAATAATAAAATATGATCTGTAGGTCTAGTTGGATTAGATTAGGACATATATTATTATTTTATTTAATGAAGAGTTAAAAGTGTTTAATTCAAAATTTAATAACTAAACCATATTTAATATTGTGATACAATCTATATAAATTGGACTATATATATTCATTAGAAAGATAAAAATATTTCCTACATATTTTTCTTATTTATAATTTTTAGAAATTTTATAATTTAATTTATTTAAGAAACTATGATAATGTTATAATTACCTTATTAATGAAATATTAAAATAATTGATATTATAAATATCCCAATAAATGTAAATTCGGACATCTAATGAATTACACTTATTTTCTAGGATAAGATGACATGTTTGGTGCAGTTATATAATTATTATTCGATGTGATAATGTTTTTATGGATTTCAAAAAATTCAAATACAAAATAGTGTGGAAATTTACATAATTGAGATCTTAAAACAAATATTATATTATTAATAGATATAATATTAAAAAAAAAATCCACAGTTTTTTCAAATGACCTAAATAAGGTTATATATAACAATTATGGACAATATAGGGTTCTATTGTCTTGTAATAGTAATTTTATTAACTATATAATATAAAAATATGAAGAGACATGGTAAATGACAAACTATTTATCTATGAGTTAAATATAAAATATAAGGTTAATATGATGACCTAAACCTGTCTAAAACCTATTGGTTGAGATTTTTTCAACCCACAACCACCTTATCCTTTAAATAAATTATTTCGGAGCCATTAGGAATTGAAAATGATTTTATTATAAAATAATATTTCAAACGTTTTCTAAAGTGGCCCTCACCTCTCTTATAAAAGGTAACTTACCCTTATCTTAATTTCACAACTCCAAAGGTATTTGGATCGGCCAACCCCAGCCCAGAAATACTCCCAAAATTTATAAATTAAATATAGAGGCCTTCCTTTGGTCGTAAATCCAACCTATGGATCCCTTTTGATCAAATCAAAAGGAAGAACCCGAAGAAGAGGTAAATATTTCATCACCTCTTTCAATATATTTTCTTCTTCCACATCCCCATTCTTTGTTTTTTCCATTATAAAATAATAACTTCAATATCTTATATATACTATGATGTTATTATAAAAATGGTACAACCATATTCATTATTCTATCCATATTATAAAAGAAAAAGTCACTATGAGTGCGTACGTATGGATTACCGTCTCCACGTTGTGGTGTAGTTTGTTATTCAAACACTTGATTATTTGGATGGGTTTTATAATGAGTATAACTAATGTTAATAATAAATATAACATGTTAATTAATATGTATATTTGATATACCATCCAATTATATATTATTTCACCATCAATATAATTATATTATCACTCGTGTGTACATAGGAATTACCATTCCCACGAACGCGGTGAGATTCATTCACCATCATAATCATTCAAGAATAATTTTCATTTTTTTGTTTAAAAATAATTTTTATGAACAAAATATCATTATTTATATGAATGAAATACATTATATCCATAAAAATCATGTCTTATGTAACCAAGCATATAATGAAAAACGAATCAGTTAACATATGAAATGATGATACTACTAAAATATTATTAACAATGCAATATAATAAGATAATATATCATATCATATTTATGTATATAGTTCTTTTATAATTTAATAAAAAAAATTTACTATTATATAGGATATTAACATACCATCAACTAAGGAAAAGAACAAGGTAATGAGTTTTCATCTCACTTCTTATTCCAGTGAGATTCATGCTATATTGCCACTATTTCTTTTTGTGCGGTGTATGTAGTTACCATGATTGTATTATTTGTGTAATATAAATTAATTTATGAATATTTACATCTTTATTTTATGATACTTCTTTCATGGGGTGTATGTTTTGTAAGTTACCAAATTGGTAATTGTTATTTCCTTAATCTCATTATTATCCGACATTGTCTACGTTAAAGTATTTACTAGGACATATTTATCAGTGATACCCATATTTCATTAAAAAGTTTTCAAAAAGAATCTTTTAAGGTTTTATGGGAGTGTCTATTTAACCATATCATCATTTTAAATGTTTTAAAGAATTATCTTTCTAAATTGTTTTAATTAATTTCCATCTTTTCAAAATGATTTTAAGGTTTTATTTGTATGGAAATTAATGTTTTGAAATGATAATTATTTTCAAAAGTTTCAAAGTGATATGGGATAGTTTGATTCAAAAATCTCTTTTAAATTACTTCCTTTATAAATTTGATAAATTTAAAAGTTTTCATGAAAACATGATATTTCTCTCAATGAGTTTTACAAATCATTTTAATCTATATCAACATCCTTTTATGGATTTCAAACTTGATTGAAGTTGATTTATTATGATACAAATCTTCAATATTGTATTGAATTTTTTGTGATATATTTTACTTTGGATGTGTTATTTTATACCATTAATGGTTTATGGTAAAAGTAATTGAAAATTTGTATGCTAGTTTTAATACGAATGCTTATGTTATGTTTCAGCCATTTCATATGAGGAATGTCTTGGACTTAGTAAGTGACGGGTGGAGCCCGCTATAGCTCCTCGGTATAACGGTAGGTCTCAAGAAACAATTAGACTTGGAATTGGCTATTTCCTTTACCAAATATGATATATGGGTTTGGCTAAGGCCATAATAATTTTTAGAATTATTGGGAGAGGACTTGATAAAATGTTTCAGAATGTAAGACATTATACATTCCTTTATTATGAAAATATTGTTAATGGTTCATGTGGATATTCGACTAGTAGAATACCCTGGGCTATGTTTTATTATAGAATTATTTACTAATCTCATATTCCTTCCATAAAGTGTTCAAGTGTATTATTTGAAATTTAATGGGTTTTAAATTATTCACCATGCCTAATGTTTATGGTATCTTCCACTGTATTGCTAACCCTTAATGAGCATTTGAGATCACCCCTTTCTTATGTTTTATTTTCCCAGTATTCGAAAATTTGTATTATGATTGATAATAAGGGTTAATCTATGGGATTAATGGAGTTATAAAAGGATTTTTTATGTTGTGTTTTATTTTCAAATGTGTAATTTAACATTCATGTATGTATTCTATTTTCCCATACTGCTAAACGAATCAGTCTTTCAGGACATGATTCCTTGTAATCATGCCAATGTATTTAAATACTGCACCAGCTCCAGGCATCTAGGGTCGGGGCGTTATATGTGATATCATAAGAAGTTTAGCAATAACCACATAAATAGATTTAGGTAAAATCTGATTAGATAACATTACCCTATGAAAGGAAATTAGGATTAGTATAGAAGAACTTCCTAGAATTTTGGTAATGTAGAGATTTTGTTTACTTTCCAAGATTTATATCCCTATCTGGATACGAGCACTTAGAGATGTCTTTGGCACATATGTACCTAGGGGTAAAACCCTAAAACACTACTTTAAGCTAGACTCAAATTAGAACTGGTGCTCGACAATAGGCCTTGCTACACTCTTGGTGACGACACTCCCAGGGGATTGCTTAGGATAATTCTAATTTTCTTTAAAAACCATTATGAAGGGTTTATGAGTATATAATTCCTCAATGAAAACATTTTTATGATTTTATATTATATGCATAATATTTTATATTTAAGTTAGGTATTTTACATTTTTGGAATTATGCATTGTGATTCATAAACTAATCTAGTGTATGCCATTGTTTAGAAATAGCACCCAGTATATGGAATAAGAACCCCATCAATACGCATGATCCAAATCGTAAGAAGGATCATATATTTCATGGTATTAAGACAACATTTAAAAAGGAAATGGTCTACCACGTATTATCATTATATGATGAAATAATATCATGTGATATTAAGATAAGTAAATAATTTTCTAAGTCTTATGGATTTTAAGGGAATAAATAGAAGAAAGGATGGAAGAAAGAAAGATGGATAAATGGAATAAGGGAAAGACATAATTTTCCATATGTGATAAATGTGGAAAGAATCACCTTGGTAAATGATTTAAGGGAATGAGAGTTTTTTATATGTGTGGATAAAAACGACACCATGTACGTGATTTCAAGGGAAGAAAAAGGTTTCAAATGAACAATTCTTAATTTTCAAGGAGTTGGGACACTACATGAATCAATTTCCAAATCATCAGAGTATACCCCAAATGTTGCTATTGGATAATAATTAAGTTATGATACTACTGAAGATAAAGAAATCTGATTAGTGTTCTTAGGTTTTTATTAATGAATTGTTTCATTTGAGTACTGTATTAATGATGTACATGTTATTATAATTATAGAGTATATAAGGATTGTACTGCAGTACTATTTCATTACGGATTGAAGATTATATGGTTATAAGAAAAGTGACATAATGGTAGGTTAATTGTTTTTGGAAAATTTATGGTTGAGAGAAAGATAAATCATAATATTATTCTGATACTGAGGTGGGGATTTTCGAATAAGATATGATTGATTTGGATAAATTATTTTAGATATTTTTGACTACCTTGAAATAGATTAATGATTTCTATATTCCATCATTGTTCAAGTTTATAAAATTTTTGGATATAAGGAGTATATCATGTATTTTATAAAGAATAAGGGAGAATGAATGTAATCAATACAGTTATATGATAATTCAGGGTGTTACCATGTTTTAAAACAATACATGATGATGATATTCACATGTTATTACGTGGAAAAAAGGATCTTCGTTGTGTTTACATTCTTTATATGTTCTGGAATGTGAGTTTGGACAAAGGTATTCTAGATAATTCTAAAGGCTCAAATCGATTAAGATGAAAATTGGATACTATTGTTATGTTTAAATCATTTCTTGAGATTATTTTTGGAATTTCATAAAAAGGACATCTTAGAGGTCGAGCGACATCCTTTCATGTCCGGCAAAGCCGTGACACTTCAACCCCTAACCGAAGAGTGACAATTTTTTATCACCTAACACTGGACTACATGATGTCCCGGTTTGTATATTTTAGTTTTTTTAAATATTCAGACAAAAGAATTAAAAATTCATTATTTTCGGAACCCTATACGGATAGGATAAATATAATATTTTTTAATTTTATTATCTTTTAGAGTAAGAGATGTGTTTTTGGTAGGAATTAGATAAAGGATGAAACTCTACTTATAAAATATATATATATATATATATTCCTCTTATTCTATGAATAAATTAATTCTTAAACTTTATGTAAGGTGTCTTAAAACCAAAAATGTGTTATCTTAATACCATATGTTTTTTTGAACTGATGATATTTTACATCATCTTAGATTGATGGATTTAAGGCCCAAATTTTACTCTTGTTTTTGATTGGTTACCTCAATAACATCCTATAAATATTTAAGTTTATCCTCCAATTTTGGGTATATAATTTCCACCGATGTTCTCCTAATAGATATCAAAATTTGGTGATGACTTTATCATTTCCCTTTCTCTATTATTAAGAATAAATTTTATTAACCCCATTTCCGATGTGGGTTTTTCCCAGAGTTATTTCCCTATATTTAAAAATTTGTTTTCGAAGGACTACTTCAAATTGCAAGGACACAATTTATTGAAGGAGTGGAGAATGTAACACCCCAAGATTTCATAGTACGTTATCACATTAAAGTAATTTAATACATTGCGCTACACACAACACTAAGTTCGAGCACACCACAACTTACTAAACATACTCTTAAAAAATCAATTAGGAATAATATTAATATAATTTAGAATCTTATATACTATATATAATTTTAACATCCATATTATGTTTTTCTTAGACAATATATAAGAACAAAATCATTTTTTCAGATAAATTATTTTTTATAAACTGCAATTTTACCGCCTTTTAATGGAGAACCCTTTTTAAATCCAGTATTTGACACTTTTATATATTCAATTTAAATAATTTAATTTTTTCTTTAGAACGGTTGTACAAAAAATTATTTTGGATAAAGTTTTGGAACTTTTCTGATAACATTAAAATTTTGACGAATAATGGAAAATAATATGTTTTAATTGAAAAAAACATTTTTAAACTAAATAATTTATAGTGATAAATTATGAATTTGAATGGTTTTGAAATATAATTATATTATTTATTTATAATTTAATACAATTTAGGCCATTATGTGTAATTTCACATTTAAATTTGACATAAACAAATGTCAATCTTTTGATAGTTTTTACTTTTTAAAAACCTACTTTTTAGTTTTGACATGAGAATTAATTTTAAATTAATAAATGAAACATCTATGTTTTTAATTTGTTAAAATAGGATTCATTTTTTAATTCAGAATATCATAATTATCTTTGTGTGATTTTTTGGAATTTTTCCAAAAAACATTCAATTCTTGATGAATAGTAAAAAAACACTGTGTTATTTTTTAAAACCGATATTGTATTTAAATAAATATTTATTTTATTTGAATTTATTTTAAGTGAAAATTGATATATAATAAATTTATAATTTCAGTTTAATTCAATATAATCATTTTATAATAAAATTATATGTATAAAATATTATTGAACTTTATAACCTCTTTTTACTACCTTCTATGAGCATTTGGAAAATTGCATAAAACATAATTTTACCACTTCTCTGAGTTGAAATTCAAAATTATGAGAGAAAAAATTAATATCAGTAAATAAAATTGTGTTAAACAAGAAAAAAATAAATTTTTGTGAATAGTAACTTATGATTTTATTTACCATAGTTAAATGTAAATATGGTAATTAAAGATAAAAATGATATTATAATTATCATAAAACATGTCCTAATTCTATTATATAAGTCCATATCGACTAAAAACAACCATAGGAGTAAAATATTATACTTTAGGACCACTTAGATTAGATTAGGAAATTTATTATTATTTTAGTTAAAGAAGTGTTAAAAATGTTAAATTCAAAGTATAATAACTAAACCATTTTTAAAATTGGTTTACAAAAAATATAAATTTGACTATAAATTTTCATTATAAATATAAAAATATTTCATACATAATTGTATTTTATTTATAATTTTTAGACATTATATAATCTAATTTATTTATGTCACAATGATGATGCAATAATTACATTATTAATGAAATATTATAATAATTGATATTATAAATATCCAAATAAATGTATATTGACACTTCTAAGGAATTACACTAATTTTATTGGTAAATATAACATGTTAGTGTCGGGTAAATAAATTTTATTCTAAGTGATAAAGTATTTATGGCTTTTAAAAAAATCAAATACAAAATAGTGTGGAAATTGACATAGTTGAGTTTTTAAAACAAATATTATATTATTAATTTATATAATATTCCTAAAAATATAAAGATTGTTCAAATGACTTTGATATAGTTATATATATAAATAAATAACCACATGGGGTTCTATTGGCTTTTTATAGTAAGTTTATTAACCATAGAATATAAAAATACAAAGAGACATGGTAAATGTCAAACTATTTAAAGAAGAGTTAAATCTAATAGATAAAGTTAATATGAGGAATTAACCTTTATAAAATCTATTGGTTGAGAGGTTTTATACCCATAACCACCTTAGACTTTAAATAATTCATTTTGGAGCCATTATTAACCGAAAATATATTTTATTTTAATATAAGATTTCAAGCTTTTCATAAAGTGACCCTCACCTCTCTTATAAAAGAGCACTTCCCCTTATATTAATTTCACACCTCCAAATCCATTTGGATCGGCCAAACCTTTCCAAAATATCCTCCAAAATTCCTCCCATCATCCTAGAGGCCTTCGTTTGGTCAGAAACCCATCCTAAGGAGCCATTTGGATCAATTTAACAGAAATAACCCGAAGAAGAGTTAAATATTTCATCCCCTCTTTCAAGTTCATTTCTTATTCCACTTATTCTTTCTTTGTTGTTTCCATTGTAAAATAATAACACCAATATCTTCTATATACTATGATGTTATTATAAAAATGGTACAACCATAATTATTATTCTATCTATCCTATAAATAACAATGTCACCAGTTGTGCGTACGTAAGGATTACCGTCTCCACGTCGTGGTATAGTTTGTTATTCAAACACTTAATTATTTGGATGGGTATAATAATTAGTATAACTGATTTAAATAATGAATATTAAATGTTAATTATTCTATATATATGATATACCTGTTGAAAAAGTATTGTTTTCAACAATACATAATTTTATTTTTAAAAAGGGGGAGATTATTGAGAACAATACTCTATCTTTTTCTAATGATATTGATGCTCACAAATACCCTTTATTTGATATTCTAATGATATAAATTTAAGTGTATTTCTAGAATTTAATATTATTTATATTCATATTTCTGGAATAATTATTTAATTATTTGAACAACGATAATTAATTTACAAAGTATTCATAAAACATTTTTAAAGTGTTCTAGAAACACTGTTGACACCCTACATTGAGAACCATAACGTAAAGATGAAATGGGGAGTTTACTACATGAGATATCAGAAAGGTATGGAAAAAAACCATAAGTTATTGGCATTTTTTTAAGGAAGAGACCATACATTTGGAATGAACCTTACCTTTGGAAGGAACCTTTTGTTTGGAAGGAACCCTATGTTTGGAAGTAACTATATGTTTGGGAAATCAGCAAAGTATGGAAGAAGATCATTAAGTATGGAATGATATGTTTGTTTCTTAAATTTTTTGTTCATCAAGCTTAGTTTTGCAAACAACCATATGTTTGAAAGCTAATGATGATGTATGGATTGTCAACCTTACTTTTATGAACAACTGTACAATTGATTGAAAAGTATGGAGTATATACTGTATATTTGAGAGTTGGAGATAAACGTTTGAGATCAACCTTACATTTGAGATCAACCTTATATTGTGAACGTTACGTTCACAGAATGTATGATATGCATTTCAACCCTACGTTTGTCGTCAGGTGTTTAAATTTTCACTCTATTAAAGCAACGGTATATATGCAAATTTTCTGGCTGATTTCAAGCCAGATTAAAATCCTAGATTTAAAGCAACTATTTAACTAATTAAAATAAATTTAATTGTGATTAAAATGATAAATTTCATAGTATCTTTAAATGCCCAATTTTCAGGGCAGTTACGACTACTCTACTATTAAAACATTTGAATATCGCGATTCTAAAGGTGACTTTTGAGGATCTAAATTGAGAAAGAGAATGCTCATATTTATTCTATATATATATTCCTATATTATTTTGTTTTACTAGGGGAAAAATTATTGAAAAGAAGATATGATGTTACGAAGAGTGAAAAAGCTCTGCTTTCTGAAGAAGAAGAAACTCGGCGAATGATTTATTGATCTCTATCAAATATCTTTTTTTGGAATCAACTTCTGTTAATGTTGTGAATGACATTTTAAGATCGACAATAACTGGATTGGCCCAGATCTACTTTTACCAGAATTTAATCATTTCTAAATAAGAAGATCCATCTACTATCAATTACGTGCTTTTTCAATTGTGAAGAACAATTGGGAATGTATTTTCATCAAACAAAATACTCTTTTATCTTCAGTGACCAGCTTCCCGTTCTAAGATATGTACTCGGTTCAGTGTATGAACGAGATGGCTCTATTAATACTTAAGATTTTAAAGGTTTCAACTTCATATAATCAGTTGGAGAATGGTATGTTGATAAGAGGACTAGATTGTGAAAATCACCAAACTCATGGAGTAGATCATTGGTGGAGTAGACTAGGGGATTTCTATTCCCCAAACCACTATACATTTTGTGTCCTGTGGTATTTATTTTCTGCTGCTAAATATTTGATATAAAGATAAAATGATGAATCACGATCATTTGACGAAATTGAAAAAGGCACAATTCACCCCCCCCCCCCCTCTTCTGTGTATCTAGTATAACCCGATCCAATAATTGGTATCAGTGGTGGAGCTTCTATTAAATCTATAACAAGATATAAGTTTTAAATTATTATACTCAAATCAATATGACTAATACAATAGAAGGAATGTCTATGTTCCGAGCTCTATACTTAAATGTTGAGAATTATGGATGATGTAAATCAAGAATGATAATCTATTTGAAAAACCATAGACACATAGTCTACTAAAAAATACTGACTCCTTATGAAATAACAAAGAAACCTAAAAAATGGAGTGTTGCTATAGAAGATGATTATGAAATGAATTCAAAGGACATGAATGCAATAATATGTGGTCTAGGAACAAACGAGTTTAACAGAGTTTCTCAATGCCCAATAGCATATGAACTCTGGCAGAAAACTGCGATTTCTTGTGAAGGAACTGAAAATGTCAGACAGATGAGGTATGCCACTTCCAAACTGAAATTTGATACATTCAAGATGTTTGAATGAGAAATAATCACCCAAATGAATGGATTATTGATATAGATTTTCAAAAATATAACTACTTTGGGAGACCCAATCAATCAAGATAATAAATCATTGAAAGTACTGAGAGTACTGCCAACTTGAAGGAATGGAATTTCTACTTCTATCAGAAAATCAACACCTGTAAAAGATTTAACAATGAGAGACTTAATTGTAAAATTCATGATGTATAAAGTTGAGATGAAGGATGAATAAAATTATAATAATGTTATTATAAATAGAGAAGCAACCTTCTTAATGGGGTTATATCAATGCAAAAGAATAAATTTGATGAAAAAAATAATGGTGCAATCAGAAAGCTCTGATTCATCTAATTCATATGTGGAACTGGATCAGCTGGCCATAAAATTCCGTAAGTTTTATAAAATGATGAATGGTTTTAAAAATTATTTCAAATAGGATAAAATGGAAGTCATATTCTATGAGTGCAAGAAGATGGGTCATATCAGACCTGAATGTCCACAATTAAAGGAAGACAAGATAAAGAAAATTTTTAAGAGAAATAATCATGAGAAAAAAGACAAAAAATCAATGAAGGATACTTGGAGTGTATCCTAAGACTCTAGTATATCTTTAAAGTCTGATTCAAAAATTTGGGAATCAAATCTGAAAGCCAATATGTCATTTATGGTAGAAACTGATGAGGTAAAATCCTATTATTTTTCTAACTCTAATTTTAAATGAAGCAGTACAAATGATAAACATGTATCTTTCTACAAAATGCATGATAAAAAATATGATTCATTATTTAAGAAACAAAAATGTATAAATAATTTTCATAATACTATTTTAAGAGAGTTAGATACTCTACTAAAAAACATCTATAATTACTGAAAAAATATAACTCAATAAATACAAACAATACAGATCATGAAGCTAAATTAAAAAACAGTACAAACCGAAGAAAAAACATATAAAAGTACATCTCTTATTTTCATAAAAGAAGAAAATAAAATAAATTAAATACTTGAAAAGAATGTGATTAAAAAGGAAAGATATGGAATTAGAATTAAAGGTGAAAAACCTATTCTGTACAATAATTACATTGTTCCAATTACTAGAAAATTAATCTATAACTATTGTGGGGAAAAAGGAAATCTATCTAAGAATTCATATTTGGAAAAACCCTAGATAAAGGGGATAAGTAAATCATTTGTTTTAAACAATTTATATGATTTTATTGACTTTATAAAGCAAAGAAATTCTTGATTCCCTGATCTTTTCTGGCTAACACAACTAGACCCAATAAAATATGGGTACCAAAACAATCAGTTTATATTTCATTGAAAGAAGTAGGTCACAAGAGAAAAAAGACCATATGGTATATGGACCGTGGCTGCTCTAGGAATATGAGTGTAATTAATCTAATTTCAAAACACTAACCCAAAAGGATAGTGGTCTAGTCGCATTCAATGAAAATTCCAAAGGAATGATTATTTTCATTGGAATAGTTGGAGATCCAAAAACTGTCTCAATCAACAAAGTACACTATGTGCATGTATTGAAACACAATCTAATAAATATATCATAAATGTATAATGATGGTTATATTGTTGATTTGTCTAACAATTGTTGTTCAGTTTTCAAAGATAAATTGCTTATATTTAGAGCACCCATAACTGATAATTTGAATACCCTGGTTTTAAATTCCTTTTGTAAACAATAAGTAAACTTCTTAATTTCTAAGATAAATGAATCATGTATCTGGACAGTGAGACTTAGAAATTCCAATGTATATTATTTACAAAATTTATCTAAGAAACAATTAGTTTCTGATTTTCCTAGTCTCAAGTTAGAAAGTGATAGATTTTGTTATGCATGTCAACTTGGAAAGAAGCACAAATCATACTTCAAATCAGTTAACAAAATTGATACATCTAAACCTCTTGAACTAATCTATATGGAGTTATTTGGACCATAAAGAGAAGCAATCTTGG
Source organism: Viscum album (assembly GCA_963277665.1). NCBI lineage: Eukaryota > Viridiplantae > Streptophyta > Magnoliopsida > Santalales > Viscaceae > Viscum > Viscum album. The sequence goes on along the minus strand of OY728155.1, from coordinate 678,133,350 downwards.
CTGGTAAATGATATGTATATGTTTTAGTTGATGACTATTCTAGATTTACATGGATCTTCTATCCAAAATAATAAAATAAAGCTTTTACAATATTTGAATGTTTTTGCATAGATATTCAAAATGAGACGAGTTTTAAAATAATTTCATTAAGATGTGATGATGATGGAGAATTTGAGAATCTAGGTTTCAATTACCTTTTCTCATATATGGGTATTAAACAAACCTTCTCTACACCAAGAACACCTTAAAAATGGAATTATTAGAAGGAGAAATAGTACTATTCACGAAATGGATGTAAATATGTTAAATGAATATAGTTTACCTACCTATTTATGGGATTCAGCTATAAGTACAACCTGCTATATAATTAATAATGTTTTAATTAGAGCAATTTTCAAAAAGTCATGCTATGTACTCTAGAATAACAGAAAACATAAAGTAAATTACTTTAATGTTTTTGGATGCAAGATTTACACCATAAAATCCAAGGAAATTCTTGGTAATTTTATCAAAAATATGATGAAGGCATTTTTTATGATATTCTACTACTTCTAAATCTTATAGTTTTTTTAATAAAATGTCATGGATTGTTGAATAATCAGTTCATTTGAAATTTGATGAATCTGATCCCTTTGAGAAAAGGAAAGACCAAATTGATAAATCTAGCTCTAATGATAACAAGAGACTGGAGAACCTGAAAAAAGAATTTTAAAAAGATATAAATTAATTTCAATCTAGTTCATAAGTACATGACATTGAAGAACCTATAACTTTACTACCTAGATAGTCAAGAACCCTAATGAATCACCCTTTAGAAATTGTAAAAGGAGACATAGACATAGGCATAAAAACTCGAAGAAACAAAGGAAATATTGTTGAGTTGTATGCCTTTCTATCCCAATTAGAACCCAAAACTATAGAAGAAGCCTTAGTTTATTAAAGTTGGATGATAGAAATGTAAGAAGAACTACACTAGTTTAAAAGAAATGATGTTTGAAATTTAGTTGAAAGACCTCAGAACAACCCAATTATAGGAATGAGATGTGTCTTTATAAATAAACAAGATGATCACGGAATAATAACTAGAAATTAAGAATGAATAGTATCTAAACTATATAATCGTGAAGAAAGTGTAGATTATGATGAGACCTTTTCACCTGTAGGTAGATTATAATCCATTAGAACCCTTTTAGCCTATACATCTCATATGAAATTTAAATTATTTAAGATGGATGTTAAGTCTTCCTTTTTAAATTGGAATCTATTGGAGCAAGTTTATATTGAGAAACCTCCTATTTTTGATAATTCACAAAAAACAGATTCTATTTTTAAAGTTACTAAAGCTCTTTATAGTCTTAAACAAGATCATAGATCTTGGTATGAATGATTGAGTTCTTTTATTTGGAAAATAATTTTACTGTTAGTATGGCAGATCCACCACTATTTAAGAAAACGATCAATTCTAATATTGTATTTGTTCAAATTTATGTTGATGATGTAATTTTTGGTTTTACAAATAAAACTATTTGTCATGAGTTTTTAAACATAATGAAAAATGAATTTGAAATGGGTTTGATGGGAGAATTAAATTTCTTTTTAGGACTTCAAATTTTTCAAATAGATTTTGGAAATGTATTTAATCAACGCAAATAAATTACTGATTTACTAGAGAAATTTGTACTTGACAACAATAAGACATATACAACTCCTATGTGTACTAATATAAAAAGTGATTTGGATAAAACTATAAAATCAGTTGACAACTAGTTATATAGAGTTATGATTGGTAGTTTATTATACCTTACTACTACTAGACCAAATATAATGTATTCAGTATGTATTTGTGCAATATTGCAACCATATCATAAAGAATCTCATATAACTACTATTAAAAGAATTTTTAGATATTTAAAAGGAACTATTTTTCATCCTCTACTTTATCCCAAAAAACAAGATTTCAATTAAATTTCATATTAAAATGAAATCATTGGGATTTGTATATTAGATAAAAAAACACCTTAGGAACTTGTCACATATTAAGAAAATCCTTAGTATCATGGTCTAGTAAGAAACAACACGCATTTGCCCTGTCAACAGCTGAGGCCGAATATATATCTGCTGGAAGTTGTTGTGCACAAGTTTTGTGGATGAAAAACACACTTATGAATTTTGGACTAAATATTAATAATAAAACTCTTTTATGTGATAAAACAAGTGCTATAAATATTTCAAAAAATCCTACCAATCATTATTCAACTAAGAATATTAACACTAGACATCACTTTTTAAGATACAATGTTCTTAAAAAGGATATATTTTTAGAATTTGTGATACATAAATTCAATTAGCTGATATTTTTACTAAACCACTTCCCACTACAAGTTATGATTTTATTATGGGAGAGTCAGGTTTATTTAATTTTAAGCAGGTTTTTTTACATTACATTTTTTTAAATTGTTTAGTTACTTGTTTTTCAAATAGTACAACTTTATTTTTTATATTTTTCTTCCACATGAGATTCCAAGTCATTTTAAAATTTTTTCATTGATTAGTCAATACATAATGACATGGGAATCAAGGATGCTAGAAATCGTTTCAAATTCTAAACCTGTTCATTTTTTTCTCAAAATCCTTTGAAACCGCAAAAACTTTTACAGTTCTTCTCTCCCGAACCGAATCCTTTGAAACCCTAGTCATTTTTGAACCTTAATAAATTTATGACAGAAATGGCCAGGACCAAGAAAGATGTTAGGACAGAGACCGACTTTGCGATGAGGTAGCACTCGGTAGGGATAAAGATTTTACATGAAAAAATCATAGATCTGGAATGGCTCTATCAGATGAACCTAATGGTAAAGCAAGCTATAACATTTCAGAGATTAGAACAAACATTTAATAGAGATTACATAGAGTTTATATATGAATTAGAACTCTATCATTTTTTTAAGTCAGTATTGTTTAGTCTAGGAAATGACTAGGATTTGATAATCTCTCAGATTGACGATCGATATTTTTCAATCTCATCTATGGAAATCCCAAAAATTCTAAACTACCCTCATGAGGGAGTATATCATTTTATTTGAAAAATATTTTCAATAGTGAACATAAATCTGATAATATTATTTCATTTCTATTTGGATCAACAAATATCCTAAAGAGTTTGGTAAAGGATTTTGAACCGGACCAGAAGATATTAATTAAGTTTGTGAAAAATGACATCGCACCTACAATTTATGAAATGGAAAAGATTATTTATCCAGATAGGTATTTAATGTATTTTCTAATAAGTGATATCAATGAGAACATTCAGAGATAAATTGTGAGATAACTCAATTACAGTTTCTAACCAGATGCAAGAATGTGTTTTTATCCATTTAGAAGATTCATCTCAAAGATTCTATTTAAGAAAGATATGATAAGACTGATGGATTCTCAGGTGAGATTCCACCATAGTAACATCTTCAATGCTGGTACATTGAGAAAAAATCGATATTTCTAGTGCAAAATAAAAGGAAGGTTACTGGTTGTTGGAGCTAAAGAGGATGAAGAAAGTTCTCAGGCCCAACCAGCAAAACCAAAGGAAGGACAAGCTGAATCAAGAGTCAGTGCTATAGTAAGAAGTATCAATATTGAGGCTATGGATATATATGAAGAAATAAGTTAGGAAGGAATTCATTGAAAAAGGACCTGGGATCATAATATTGTTGAAGGGCTTGCTGTAACATTGAATGCTTTAACATATGGTGATCTCAAAAGATATAATTTTGTAAGAGAAGATGTAGTTGAAGCAGAACCAGAAATAGAAAAAGAAGCTAAGATCGTTTCTGGTGAAGGATAAAAAATGGAAGGAACGCTAATTTATCAAGTAGAGGTTGATGAAGAAAAAATTATTTTGGAGAATCTAGTGATAGAGGATGAAAATGTAGATGATGATCATGAGGAGTAACCTTTAGTACATGAAATCCTAGAAGATAATGGTTATGATATTCATACTAAGGAATAGAATGAAAATTTTTATATTGATGAGTATGGGAAAGGCTTAGAGGAAAAATCTATTGAGAAACTAGTATAGGGAGGGGATGATGAAAAATCAAATGTTGAATCCTTGCCATTAGTGTTTTTGCATCAAGTTGAAGATGAAAATGATAATCAATCTCAAGGTGCCTCTGTTTCAGTGAATACAGATATCGGGGAATGGAATAGAATGTTGACTGAAGCTGAAAAGCATAATTCTGCTCTATGGAGAGCATTAGAAGAAGAAAATTTAAATTTTCAAAGGCTAAAATCAAGTACTATTTCTAAATTATATGTTGAATGTTTTAATAAGGAAATGTTAAATTATGTTGCAATGTTGAAATCATATATGGTTATGAAGAGTGGATTAATAGAATTTATATCACTCATGGAGTAATAATTTTTATCTCTCAGAACCAGTGAGGCCAGTACATCAGGTACTTCACCTGATTTTATCAGATGATTTTAGGCTATTATAGTGGCCATGGAGAATATGAATTCTATACCGCTAAACTTACAGTGTAACATTGCTCTTTTTTTAGTACTGTTAGATAATCATAAGTTTCTAGTTGGCCAGTTAACTTCCAATGAACCAGGAATTAGAACCATGATAAATCAATTCACAAAAATGTTTACTCTTTTTATGGATAAGGAAGAAAAATTTCATGAATTATATAGACTAAATATGATTGAAGATATTTATTTGTCTCATGAAAGTAGAAATATAATTATCTATTTTAGAGATAGATTGTTTAGAATATTGAGGGAACTGTTGACAAAGATCAAGGAAATAGATTATAGGAGATACAATCTATCTCACACTCTTACCCAACTATGATTCCTGTTGTTTTTCATTACTGTATTGGTAATTCTATAAGATATCTTTACATCTCATTTTCATGTGTTTTAATTTGGTTTACTGTACAGTCTATAATCGAAATTTCAGTAATCCAGATTCACATATGGATAAATATTTTATAATACATTTTTCTTAGGTTCAGTGAAACAGTATAATGTGTTATACTCTTCTTTGTTTCTGATATCATAAAAGGGGGTGAAATTAGGATAAACAGAACATTTTATTTTTATATAATTAATTTATTTAAAACATTACTTTAATCTTTTTAATCAAAAAGGGTATTATCTTAATCATTTATGGGGGTGAAAATAAGATAATCCTAACATTGTTTTTTGTTTTTTTTAAACAATAATTTTTTATTGGGGGAGAAATTGATTTCTCTCTCTTTCATTTTCTGACATCGGATAATACAACATTTATTTGGTAAAATAATATTGTTCAAATTAAATATTGTATTTATCTTTGAAAAATTAAAAACTATATGTAAATAATTTTTTATATTAATTTCATTGGTTATTTTATAGGTTCTGTGGACATCCAAAAGGGGAAGATTATTGAGAAAGTTTTGTTTTCAACCATATATAATTTTATTATTAAAATGGGGAGATTAAAGAGAACGATAATCTATCTCTTTATGATTATTTTGATGCTCACAAAAACCCTTATTTGTTATTTTAATGATTTTAATTCATCTGTATTTCAATAATTTAATAATTGTTATATTCATATTTCTGGAATAAATATTTAAGTATTTAAATAGTGAAAATTAATTGATAATGTATTCAGAAATCATCTTTAGTGTGTTCTGAAAAACCTGTTCATAACCTACGTTGAGAAGTGTAGCATAATGATGAAATGCTGGGTTTACTCTATGAGATATCAGAAAAGTATGGTAAAACAACCATACATTATCAGAAAAGTATGAAGGAATGAACCCTACGTTTGGAAGGAACTTTACGTTTGGAAGGAACCTTACCTTAAAAAGAACCCCTACGTTTGGAAAGAACCTTAAATTTGGGAAATCAGCAATTTTTGGAAGAAGATCATTACGTAAGTATGGAATGAAAAGTTTGTTTCTTAAAATTATGGTTCATCAACCTTAATTTTGTGAACAACCATAAGTTTGAAAGATAAAGTCAAAAATATGGATCACCAACCTTAATTTTATGAACAACAGTATATTTTATTCAAAAATATGGATTATATAATTTATGTTTGAGAGTTTAACGGAATCATTTGATATCAACCATATGTTTGAGATCAACCTTACATTTGAGATCAACCATACGTTGTGAACCATAAGGTCAGAGAATGTATGCTATGAAGTTCGACCCTATGTTTGATGTCAGATGTTTAAATAATGACTTTCTTAAAGCAATAGTATTTATATGGTTTTTAGGATTATTTCAAGTGATATTAAAAGACCAAATTTAAAGAGAGTATTTTACTGATTCAAAGACATTTATTTTTTGATTCAGATCATCATTTTAAGAGGATCTTTTCATCTAGAATTTTCAGGGGATTTATGACTGCTATGCTATTCAAACTTTTGAATATTGTGATTCTAAAGACAAAATTTGTGGATCTAAATTTAAAAGGATAATGCTCGTCTCTATTATATATATAACTATATTATTTTTTTCAAGAGGAAACAAATTATTGAAAATAATATATATTGTTATAAAGAGTGAAAAATATCTGTTTTCTGAAGAAGAAGAATCTCGACTATTGTTTACTCATCTACATCGAATATCCTTTTGTGAATCAACTTCTGTTAAAGTTGTGAATGACATTAAAAGATCTACAGCAACTGGATCAACATAGAACTACTTTTACACGAATATCATCATTTTGAATGATGAGGATCCATCTAATGTCAATTGCGTTCTATTGAAACTGTAAAGAACGATTGGGACAATATTTTCAATGAAGAAAAATAATCTTTTATCTTAACTGATCATCATCTCATTCTAAGATATGTACTTGGTATTGTGTATGAACCAGAAGGCTCTATTTATCCTTAATATTGTAAAGGTTTCAACTACCTGTACTCAGTGGAGGAACAATCTGTTGATAAGAGGACCATATTGTGAAAATCACCAAGCTCGTGGAGTAGATCATTAGTGGATTGTACTTTGGGATTTTTTTCCCGAACCACTATACATCGTTCTTCATGTGCTATTTATTTTCTGGTGCTAAATCATTGATATAATGATAAAAGGAAAAATCATGATCATTCAATGAAATTGAAAAATGCATAATTCACCCCTATCCTGCATATCTAGTATAACTTTATCCAACAACACCATCCAATTTCATATTCTTTCACCATTAATATAATGATATAGTCTTTCGTGCGTACGTATGGATTACCGTCTACACAAACGCGATGAGATTCATTCCCCATAATATTCATTTTAGAATAATATTTATTTTATGATTATTAATAATTCTTATGAACAGAATATCATTCTGTATATGAATCAAAGACATCCTATCCATAACAAACATCGCTTACGTCAACAATCATATAAAAGAAAACAAATCAGTTAACACCCGAAATGATGATACTATGAAAATACTATTAACAATGAAATATTATAAGATCATATATGATATCATATTTATGTATATATTTCTTGTATAATTTAATAGAAATGTTTTAACTATTATACCGAATCTTAACATACCATCGACTAAGGAAAAGTACAAGGTAAGGGGTTTTCATCTCACATCTTATTCTAGTGAGATTCATGCTATCATACCACTATTTCATCTTGTGTGGTGTATTTACGGCCCATGATTTGATTATTTGTCTAATATACTGTATCTTATCGGTATTTACATCTTCATTTTATGATACTTCCTTCATGGGGTGTATGTTTTTTAATTTACCAAATCGGTAAGGGTTATTTCCTTAAACACATTATTATTTTAGATTGTTTATGTGAAAGTATTTATTGGGACATATTTATCAGAGATACCTATATTTCATTAATTTTTTTACAAAAACAATCTTTTAAGGTTTTATGGGTGGGTTTATTTAAATAGATCATCAATTTAAATGTTTTAAATATTTATCTTTATAAATCCATTTAAATAATGTCCATGTTTTCAATATTATTTTAAGGATTTAATTATATGGACATGATTGTTCTTAAATGATAATTCTTCTCAAAAGTTTCAATGTGATATGGGGCACTTTGATTTAAAATTCTCTTTTAAATTACTTCTTTTATAAATTTTTTACTTTTATATATTTTCATGAAAAATGGATTTTTCTCTCAAAGTGTTTTACAAATCATCTTCATCTATGTCTACATCCTCTAATGGATTTTAAACTTGTTTGAAGTTGATTTATTATTATACAAATATTCTAAATTGTATTGATTTTTTTTTGATATATTAGACTGTGGATGTGTTATTTTTATACAATTCATGGTTTATGGTTAACATAATTGACATTTCGTTTTCTAGTTTCAATACGAATGTTTATGTTATGTTTCAACCATTTCATATGAAGAATTTATTGGAAATAGTAAGTTATGGGTGGATCCCTCTATAGATCCTCGATGCATCAATAGGTCTCATGAGAAAATTAGACGTAGATTTGGATGAAGCCTTTCCCAAAATTGGTATATGGTTTTGGCTGAGGCCTTAATCTTTTTTAGACGTCTTGACTGAGGCCTTGCCAAAATGTTTTAGAATGTCTGACATTATGCATTACCTCATTATGTAAATTTTATTGATGGTTCATGTGGTTATTGGACTAATAGAATACCCATGTCTATGACTTATTATGCCATTATTTACTCATTTCATATTACTTCCATAAAGTGTTCATGTTTATTAATTTTAAAGGCATGTTTTATAAATTATTCTTCATGCCTAATGTTTATGTTATATTCCACTATATTTCATACCCTTACTGAGTGTTTGAGGTCACCCCTTTCTTATGTTTTAATTTCCCAAGATTCCAAGAAGTGTATTATGATTGATAAGCAGGGTTAATCAAGGGAATTAATGACACTCTCAATGGATCACATATGTTGTGTTTTATTTATTATTTTTAATGTAAAGTTCATGTATGTAATCTATTTTCCAAGAATTCTAAATTTATCGGACTTTTAGGACGTGATTCCTTGTAATCATGCCAATGTATTAAAATAATGCACTGGCTCCGAGATTCTAGGGTCTGGATGTTATAATTCCAATAACCTTAATTGTATTAATAATAATATATATGAACTAATTTCTATTTTAAATCATTTGAAAACAAAATAAATCATTTTAATAACTTCAAATTAAATGACTATATATGTTAAAAACCATTATTTTTTATTATTCATTAAAAAACCATTCCATTTGTTAAATTATATTAATTTCAATATACGGTATTTTTGGAAATAAAATTTTAAAAACTAATATAATTTTTGGAAGTCATTTTATTAAATTGGAAGAAATTAGTTATATTATTTCCAGGAATAATATAAAATAATAATTTTGAGGAAAAATTTATTTTTAAATCAGAATTCAATTTTTTATAAATTTATTTCATTATTTATCATAGTATTTATTTTATCTAAAAAATTTAAATAATATTTTATATTATTTTGTTATTATAATTTATATATCCAATATGACAACAACGATATAATAGTTTATTATAATATAATTCATTTAAAATTATGGTGTCATTTATTGAATGTTATCAATGAAATTAAATGTATATGAAGATAAATATATTATAAAATCTAAATGTGTTATAATAACTTTTTTTGTGAACTACTATTTCTATTAAAAACTGATCTATATTCTTATTATCAATTAATTATTATTAATGTATCCATACCAACCTCTTACAAAAGCATAGATAACCATGCAGGTATCAAGGAAGATCAACACACAACACTCTTCATAACTTGAATATATATGTTAATAAAATTTCTCTTAAAAAATCATATATATAAATATATAAATGGAAAAAACTAAAAAAATTAACTGACAACATCAAAAAATTACATCAAAGGGATAATATATGAAAAATATTTCATGACTCAAGGAACCCTAATTATATTGTACTAATGTGATCTTGATATACTTGCAGCCGACTAACCTAGACATATAAGGGAGTGATAACATATATTGATAAGATTACTAAAATAGAGGTATTAAAGGAATGAAGTATTTATATTTTATAAATTTTACCATGTTTTAGACATATTTACATAGGTTTTTTTTAATAAATACTACGAAATAAAAAAGAAATAATTGAAATATAATGTTTATAAAATATATTATCTCCAATATACATTAAATAAAATATAGTAACTATATCAGAAAAACCTATCAAAAATGATATAATTTCAAATTTATTTTAAAAAATAGTTTGTTAAAAATGAAATGGGTATTATCCAAAAAACAATATCATTATTCCATGCCAAAGAAAAAATTATATTTTTAACATGAAAACTAAATTATTAAATTATGTTTTTAATATAACTCACAAATATTTATACCAAAATGAGTTCAAAGATTTTTTGATGAAAGAAAACATGCAATTCTATAAAAAACCTATCTAAAAAAATTATATAAAATTTAACCTTATATGGAAACCCATTTATATTTCAATTTTAATGGATTAAAACTCATTAAATAATTTAGAAAATCTATTAAAAATATTAAATTTAATATCTATATCGACTAATGCATGTTCTATAAAACCTAATCAATCAATTACATTCCAATAAATGGATGTGTAAAGAACCAAATTCTAAAAAATGATGAAATCAAAGTATAATGATGTAACTTTTCTAATGAATATGAGTCATAATATTTATAAGAATAAGATAGAACCTAAAATAAATAAATCCTTAATTTTATTCCACACCCACTTAATTTCATTCAAATTCTACAAACACATAGTTAATTAATATCTTCAACTTTCAAATACCTTAAGATATTATCTATATATGATAGAATAGATTCAATAACATAACTGTATTAGGCTTCAAAAAATTATGTAATAAATCTCAAAACACAACATGGAATGATATTGTCTGAGGAATTTATTAAGAAAATATCCATTAGGGCATTCTTTATCTGATTATAATCTATCAAATTTTTATTTACCTATTTGATTGGTCTTATTGATTTTATATATCTTCAATTGGTTCTCTTTATAAGATTTCTTTTATTGGTGATTCATCATTCCAATATCTACTTGAATTGATTATTTTGATTTCATAAACTAATCATCACTTAATTTAGTTATTTACACAAGTTTCTTCTAACATAATGGATTCGCAGTTATTTAGAAATGACAATAATATTTCTCAATATTTAATAGGTATTTTTATATTATATGGTTGAAAAATCAAGACATCATCTCGGGTTTTATAAATTCTTGACTGATGATATCAGAAATGTTCATCTATAATTTCATGTCTAGTGTGTTGTCATGTTAGCATCCAACTTATAGTTCAAAAAAATGAATTTGAAATATATTCATAGAATCATCCATATGATGACATCATGTTTCATTGTTCGATTTTCAATTATATAATGGAACATTATACAATGAGATCAACTTATTCAAATCCTCAATCTGATCATATCCATCAAATTAAATTCACAATATATGTTCCTAATGATTATTTCAATGATTTTTAGGAACTATTATTATAATTGAATAACAATATAACTTTTATAAGAAACATGGACTGGTGGACTATATCTATTAGCCTGTATACAACATCATCTTCCATGGATTTATTTCTTTAATATTTGTTTTCTATGTAGCATCAACTATGCATTTATTACACCTTCAACATGTTATACCCTGTATATCCATAAACATCAAATATAATTCAATATATTTATAACTTGTTATAATATCTTCATATTTCTGAAATATTGATCAATATTTTCTTTATAGTAGACTCATATTGTTGGCCCTCAACTCTGTCTATGAAACAACTACTAAAAGCTTCCCCATACCCAAATATGAACATGGTACATCAGTAACATAATGTTCATAGATCAAAATTCTAATGTATCCAGGTATTATCCCCCTTTTTATAAATATGTATAAACTTACCAACATATTATTCTTGCTAAAACTATGTATGATATCATCATCCCTAGTCCATCTAGTAATATTGTAAAACTATTTAATCAAATTTAACTATCTTATCTTCATAAATAAGTAAAAAAACATTATATAGGTTGAGATATAATCTTCATTAGTTTGGGGATCTGCATCGCATACCTACAAACCACTACCATCAGCACCTGATCACTTTAATATACTGATCTATATTTGGTATCTAAGATCACCCACATTGAACTCCAGCTTAGATTATTCCAATATTCGTGATATTTATAACTTTCAACATAATGGCAACATAATCTTACATAATAAAAAAATATTTTTTTCAATCAACAATAACTTGTTAGAAATAATTTCAAACCTTCATAATAAACACATATGAAAACATTATTATTCTTTATAATGAATGTTTTTTAATATTATCCAAAAATTCATAGTTTATTATTCTCCTTCTGATGATTCTTCATTCAGGATTACCTCATTTATAAAATTTCATTAATCTACTAATATGATGTTACTTATTTTATCAATTCCTATTATTATTGAGTTATTATATTCATCTTATAAACATTATCCCATATATAGTAGCATTTATATTCAACAAAAATTACATTGTAATATTTTCCTTCAACATCCTCACAATCCTTAAGTTCCATTCCTGGGGAATGTTTACTTTAAAATTCTTTATTTACTTTATAAATAACTATATAAAACATATAAAATATATCACCAGTATGAATTTCTAGGAACAACAACATCCTTATATATAATTTTGGTTCCAATACCAATGTATCCATAATTTCAATTATATTTGTCTCCCCCATATTGAAAATTAATTTATCTTCACCTTCTTCTGAGAACCGATGTCAATGAAAACATTTATTTCTCTCTCAATTGTCTAAATAGGAGTCCTCATCTGTAATTTATTGGGTTACTGATGAAATTTCATCAGACACCTTCATATTATATTTTTTAATCCATTAAGACAAATAAAAACATGATATCCTTATGAGAATTAATTAGCCATTGTTCCTAAAGAATTATTATCTATATCAACCATGTCTCGGTCTACATAATCCATCTCTATATAAAAAAATGTTGATTTGTGCATAAATTAAAGTTGTCCATAATATTTTTCATGTGATTCCATAATTTACATGAGCTTTATTCAAGGAATGATATATCATATTTTCATTCAATTGTCATTCTTCAACAAATCTTAAGAAACATGTCCAAATAATTCAATTATAATAATTTTTATGTTCCTCCCACATTTCATGATAATTCATATATTTTGATTTAAAAATTAAATTGTAATATTTTTTCACTCTCCATTGGTTTTAATATGAAAAAACTAGTACAGAGAATGTACCATAACGATGAAATCAACATTTTATTCCAAATATCCTTCATATAAATTTCATGGAAATATTTCTTTATTAAAATTCATTTCAATTTAAGTGGAAATGATTCTATCAAAACATATTCGTATTTATTATTCTTGGAATACATTTAAGATAACCATCATCTCTTCTGATTTTCAATATAACCATGTTGTAACATACATGAGAACAAGATGGATATTCATTATCTCATCAGATCGATAACTAAAGCCAATAGTTTTTCTCCATACCTAGAAAAAATCTCTTCACTTTTTTTCATGCCTTTAATTTTATCATTACATGAATCAATATTCATGTGTTGTATAGAATTGTTCTCCTAATTTAACTTATCAACATTTTGTTGTGGAGTCTTCTAAACTATAGATAGAAAGAAGAATATACTTTTTTTAGTTTCTTATACTCCCAATATCTATGTTTTATTCAACTCTCATGGCCCCTAATCCATTTATATCTTTAGAATATGTTCAACAATATTCTTTTGAAAAGAATTCCTTAAATTAACACTTATTCATTTCAAGTCTTGGTATAATTTATTTATCAAAATTCATATCCCAAAAATATTGTCATCAAAATTTAAAGAGTGTGTCCACCACAAAAATTTCTTCCTCAAAACATCTTATCTTCTATTATGATACATTTTTAAGACACCATTCAGCAGTCTTATACTTATTCATTAGTAATTTCATCCAACATTCTAATGTAAATATACTTTTCATTGATATATTGACATTTTTTCATGATATTCATTGTACTATAATGTATAATGATTGTGAGATTATAAACATCAATTTAGTTAACTTTTTATAGAAAAAAATTCATCCTTTACTATATATGAATTATTCTATAATATAATTTTTTTTATAATGTTGTTTTTATATTTAGTTGGTTTTCACCCCCTATGTAGATTTATAATATATATTCTTTCCATTTTCTTTTATCTTCGGTAGCCACATTAAATTGTTATTTACAATTTTATACTGGTATTAGTAAACCATAACATTTCATTATATTGACTATTTCATCCACAAAATCCATAAAAAAGATTCAATATTTCCAAAAATGCGAGTTGTCATCAGATGATTATTCTTTTGGGATGGTTTTGTATCCATTTCCAGAGTTATATTTTCTATTCAGTACCCCCAATGTTGCACTTTATTGTTCTTTATACCTTGAATTAGTTTTTCCAATAATCAATTTACACTATTGTTATATTTCAAAAAATAAATAGTGGCCAATAATATAATGATTCTTTAATAGATTTGTAATATAGATGGTATAAATTTCATTGAAAACTTTTTTATTTTCTATATATACTTTTTATTAATGGAACTATGGGGGGAATATTTCTTATTTATTTTCTTGCATCCACCTTCTTATATTTCTTGTATTTGTAATATTCCATCAAATGTTTTTTTGCATGATTTATTAAATGTACTAATAAATCAGGATATACTTATAAAAATTTAATCTTAATATAATGAATAATTTTTTTTACCTTATTTAATGAAAATTATACCAATAATTTAAGTGTCTTCGTACCATTATATAAATTAATTAATAAGGAAGTATATTATTATAAACAATAAAGTATGTTATTATCTCATATTTACGTAATGATTCAACATGATTGGCTTCCATGTTTGTTAATCACAATGTGTGCACAAGACACATTATGTTTATTTTTTTTTTATTTTCACGAATTCTCACATTATCATCAAATAAAAAATCTAAATTTTCTATCATTATTTCATGATATTTATTAACCAAATTTAATTATTGATAATGTTCCTTAACTATATTTTCCTTGATATTCTATTGAGAATTTTTACATCACCAATTTATTTATGAATATCTATCAGTACTTCAAGGAGTTCATTAGAAAAAACATTTACACACCTTTTTAACATAAACTCCTTAGTTGAGTATATAACCGAAGGGTAAATTTTTATATATAGAATGTTTCTAATTTTCACTTTATCTGATAGAGTTATTTTGGGTATAACACAGGTGTTTCTAAATAATTTATTCTTCATGTGTTGCACTCTCCTTTAGTTGTGGTCCTTCATCATCTCATAGACTTATATATTTATTTTAAAACTAAGTGTTCTTAACATAAAAAAAATTCATATACATTTCATATTTTTCAATTATCATAATGAATAAAAATATTTTCACAAAAATTTCCATAAAAGAAATCATCTATAATATATAACTTTGAGAAAATTATATAGTTTCTTATATTACATTGGTGAGTTTAGGAAGAGATTCATATTCTCAGAGCTTATTTCGTTATACATTCGTTGTGTCCTTAAATTATTATTTGAAATATGTTATTTACTCATATATTCTCTCAATATATTTATATATATGTAATAACATTAATAAAGAATTGTTTCATATAATATATGTTTTTAGTGTAAAAATATTCAACAGTTTTCACTAAATCATAGCACGAAGAATATTATTTAGAATGAAATATAACATGAAAACCACCATAATTATTACCTATCTCCTTAAAATTTAATAGTGGGGAATCAAATTTTACTACTTATGAGATAATTGATTATTCTAATTATGATCTTCATTATACTTCCATTTTTTTAAATATTTATAAAAAAATATTATTTTAGAAAAAATAACTTTTTTACTCTTAATATTAGGATTACCTATCATATATTCTAGAGGAAGAAATTATTAATCCTATAGAAATATATAATTTATATATATCAAATTAACAAAACAATGAATAACCACATATATTGAAATAGAGGTAATCTCCAATACTATACAAATTGAGATACCTTGGTGGGTCATGCAATAACTAGGAGAGGGGGATGAATCTGGGATAACCAAATTTTACAAATTATATGATGCATGAAATCTATCAGTACTTATGTAGGTAAAAAATATACTATCATTAACATGTATAGATATATCAAAACATGACCACACAAATTTTCCATTATGTTATAATGATGATAAAAAGTAAATAACACACATGAATTTTTACAAGGTTTAGACTATGTGTGAGACCCTACGTCATTTAAATGGAGACATAAATTTTTTCATGATTTCATTTACTTATATATCATGTGAAAACATTAAGATAACTCTTTTTATACTATTTATGTCCCCTGATATGAAATGATTCAGACTCGCATCAGTTAAAACGTTTTCCAGTAACTCTGATACAACATAAGATAAAACCTATACATATAACATAAAATATTCTTCTTGAATATTCTCTATGAATTATTTCTATATGGAAAAACTCAATCTATTTCACTTTAGGGTAATCCAAAATCAATATGGCCAATAAAGTTTAATAACTATTCATAGTGTCTCCCTTCGATGCATTTTAATTATCATCTAGTGTGCCTCTAAACTAGAAATCTTTTTCCATTGTGCCTTAAATAAAACTACATCTGTATAGTGTCATTAATTACCAAACATTTCCCACTAACATTTTGAATAGAAATACATTATCCAATCCCTTTAAGAAAAACCTATGTTCAGTATTTAATCTATCTACACAAATATTTGGGGCCAATATTATCCACCTAAGTGTATAATAAGTTTTAAAATATTCATGTCCTAATATCATCAGTAACATTCCTCTTCGTGAATATGAAATTTTTTTTATCATAATACCCATAAAAACATTCCCTCTTAATAAAATATCTCAATCAAGATAAATTTAAAGAACACAAATATGTTTTCACAGTAATCCAAAACACAAAATTTGAACCTCCCACTCATCTTAACATCATTTGAACCATTATAATATTATAAAACATTCTTGAAAATTATTTTAAACTCAGTAATAACATCATTTAATTGAACATTCTTAAGCAAAAAGTTAAAAAACATCTTCAAACTTCATCAACCATATAATGATATATTAACATTGAATGATAATATTTAACATCATCGTAGTTATGTTCTATAATAATTTATGTAATGGTGTTCAGAACCGTATATGGTACAATATTTTCTAATGAACTCAATAAGAACGTCCCTACTTGGATCTTCTTTATTTGACTCACATTTTTATGATCTGTATCAAATTTTTAATTGAGTACAATGGATTATATAATTCTATCCATGTTATGTTATTATTCTTTCTATAATTGGGGATTCATCCCTCCATAATCAACATTGATAGATTTATTTGACTTGGTTATGATGATATCTCTCTATCTAGGGATTCAAAAAATATTCTTAAGACCTTACAGATTATCATTTTAATAACTGATGATCCTTATATTACTTATCATATGATAATTCTTGATATTCAATATTTTTTGTAATTTTTCAACATCATATTGGGATTTATAAATGCTTCACTAATAACATAAAAATGATCATCTGAATTTTTTAATCTGATGTGTTGACATGTTTCTGTTGGTTACATAGTTAAATATACCCAATCTGGCACATCTATATAGAATAATAATTACACTATTATCGTTTTCTGTGTCTTATTCTTGTACATATAATGGAATTTTTTATGATAATACTGAATTATTCAAATCATTTCTTGGATAAAAATAATTTCACCAAACCCATTTCATGTCCACTTTATGATATTTTTGATGATCTATAATAACTATTCTTCTAATGAAAAAATTTTCTGTTATACAAATCATGGTACCATGGATCTTCAACTGATAGAAATTAGTCTGTATCATTCATAAAATACAATACCCTAGGGATTAATTAACCTGATCATTATGTAAGAACAAAATCAACTTTTTAATTATTCTACATTCATATTTTTACACCCATTCTAAAAGGAAACATTATATAGGAATCAAAAATTGGAAAATCTGTAACATAATATTCATATTCATTGAAACGGCATGCAAACTATATGTCTATAAGCCTCATGTCATTTTCCATTTACCGTGTGTAACCAATCACTATTTAAATCTTCAAGAAATCATATTTCGAATAATGTACCTTATAAAATAAATGTTTATAGATCATTCATATACTTTAATCAATTTCACCGACCCACTTTTTACAAATATATAATAACTAAACCTAATGGGCATCATTCCAAACAACTATCTAATAGAATTTGTTATGGAATATTCAATACTATTATAATTGTTTCCTCAAATATTATATTTTAGAATTCATATATTTATATTATCTAGTACATGAAGTTTGAAACATAATCTTCATCAGTCATGTGACTTACCACCAATAGTCAAAATCTTTTACCATGTTTATCTGATCACATGAGTCCACTAATGTAATGTCTCATATCCAATAGCTCACCATTTAGACATTATATTGGATCATTAGAATCTTTGTGATGTTAGGAACAATGAAGAAAAAAAATAATCTGACTTACTACGGAATATTTCTTAGCCATATATAGAAACACATGAGTAATATTTCAAAACCATCATAAATAACTCATAAGAAAACGTTTTTAACCTCCATAAGTAAATTTTCCTTTAATTCACTAGGAATTCATAGTTCACGGTGATATATATTATGTATTTACCATTTGTTTTAATTCCATTAGAATATTTCATCAATCTACTAATCATCTGGTACATTGGTATTCCACTCCAAATATCATAAAAATGCATCTTTATAATTCAAGTATTCTCATTTTTCGTTAAAATAAAGTATCTTACAATAATTCCTTTAGAATATTTAACTTCAACTTCATCATTGACATTATGAAAAATATCCTAAGGAACCAATACTTATATCTTCTCCATTGAATTTAGAATAACCATTTGAAAAAAATATAAAATAAATTCATATCATGATCTGATCAGAACATCTAATAATTTATATGGAACACAATAACTAAAATACATAAAACTAGTGACATCATGGGTGTCAAATAATATTAATTTCAAGGGTTTATAATTATTGAAAATAAAAGAATAAATATGATTTATAATTTTTTGACTTAAATTTAAATACTTAGATTATGTTCATAGGATTTTTTATTGATTGATTAATCTAATTACATAATTTTCAAAAAACAAATTTATCTTAATTTATTTCAATATATTATAATGTATCTATTTTTATGTGTATGAAGAAAAATTCCTTCATAATATAAATGAATATTATTAGAAAATAATTTTTTAAAAATAATTTTTTGTATAACATCAACCTCTTATCACTGATTAGTAAGAGTTATAGAATGAAGAGGTTAGTAAAAATAGGATATATCTATAATGAATATGTACAAACTAAATTTCAATTTGATGTTGAATTTTTTTATTTACATGTACTATACAAATTATCTTTTTATCACACATCGACATGATTGAGTTCTCTAGTATGATACTATTATTTTCATTTAGAATTATTACCATCATGTAAAAAAATACATTCCTCTTTTTTCTATATTCTTTTAGAATTTCATTGTTCTAGTTTAATGAGTGATGATTAAATTAGTATAGTTATTGTAATATTCACCCATGTTATTATATATTTCAAAATATTAGTATAATTATTAAATTTTGAAGTAAATAGGGGATGATCTATTATATGGTTGATACTGAATAAGTGGGTTGATTTAAATTATCTTATGTACTTATAAAACAGTAATTAAATATATATATATATATATATATATATTTAAATTTTATATTTGAATTTCCATTTTTATTTCTTTTCCCGTGTGTTAATAAAATTTAAAAAAATACATTTGATAAAAATATTTTTCAAATAGATTAATGTGTATATAAAATAAAAGGAATAATTTGGTTAAATTAATGACTTAAAATAAATGTATGTAATTCATGATCTTTAGGTATATGATAATAGAATGAAAAATATATTAATTATATAAATTAGATATAATGAACAAGGTAAATATCTTTAAATATAAATGAATTTTATATGATGTGATGAAAATTCATATTCCAAGAGTTTTATTACATAAACTATCATATGTTATATAAATTCGAAAATTGTGATTCTTATATATTTCTAGATTTATTTTAAAATTTTAATTATAAAAAAATAAAAAAATAATTAACATTGTAATTATGCTTACATATTCTTCCAATAAATTAAGGTAACACTCATTAATCAATTGGGATTAACATGATTTAAAAAATATTCTTAAAATTTATAATCTGGAGAATATATTTCTATTTAAGGGTTTGATATAGTTCTATTTAATCAGAATGTATGTTTTTTTTAACTTGATCAAAGAACCTACCTATAAATTTATAATGATTTATTTTGATATATAATTCTATTCATTAATTAAATATTTTTAATGCTTCCAAATTATTGATTTATGATGGATTATATCGATTTAGAAAAATTATTAAATGAAGGAATTGAGTGTAAAAAAAGTAAAATTATTTTTCACTATGATTTAAAATCAAGGATGAGTTGATCACTTTAATGTATGTATTATAGTTCTAGGATATAATTTATTCATTTTTTAATTCAAACATTTGAAAGGATTAAATATTTAGTGAAATCATCAGAATCCTATAGAAATTCAATATTACTATTATATAAAGGTAAATTTAATGTTATAACTTATGATTATGGGTATTATAATATTTAACTATTATTTACAGATTCACTTAAAAATTTAACACAATGTTTGACGAAGTGAAAGGCTATACTAATTCTGTTTAAATAAAATTGAGTTTCAACTATTACTACTCAATTTTATATGGGTCAAACCTTACGAGTTGTTAGAAAATACATTCAACACGCTCATATATATTTTCCCATTAGAAGAATATTTATTCCACAATAAATATAAAATTAACAATTGAATTAAAAAAATAGATCTCGAAGTGAAATATTTATTCACAAAGGAATTTGAATAATTATTTTATGATAGTTGTATGGAGAAATTTTATAATATAATAGAAGTAGTCAAAGATATTCTTGAAGATGTTTTCCTAAATAATTAAACATTAAAGAAGAGAAGTTATTTGGAATAATAAACCATATTCAGATTATGAATTTCATAATTCATTTAAAATAAAGTAAATACTTTCAGGGAGATATTCCCAATATATAAATATAAATTTTGAGAGATTAAGTTATAATAAACCATTTTGTTATACATAAAATTTATCTTTATCATTTTGGAGATCTAGATCATGGTTTTTATAAATTTTTTAAACTATTCTATGAAATGATCTATTTTTTAATTTATTTAAGACAATTATGAATTATCAGGTAAAAATATCATTTTCTCAATTTTCTGATTTTAAATATCACACACTAAATAAACAGTGTAAGAGTTTATGAACAAGGCCAAGCCATTTTTTAAATTATCTCAGGAATATTTCCTGTATATAATAAACATTGAGACTTATATATTTACACCGAACTATAAAGATCTTTTGATGAAATGATCATTCAATTAAACTCATTATATCCACAATGGGTATTTGTGGATAAGAATAAGATACATTATTAGTGATCTGGTGCCTCTATAAATATCATGGTATAATGGTCTTGATATGATTAAAAAATTTTCCCCTATACAAATATATAATATTTTATTTGATTTAATAAATAGAGTTATTTTTTCGTTTGAATGTAATTTAATATTTTATATAATCAATTTTTTCTATCATGATCCATTTAATTGTTTACTATGATTATATTTGATTTCGAGATCAAACATAAATTTCAGTCCACGATTAGGGGAATTGGTTACTATATTTTGACATATGATAATAGAAGAAAATGAAGATATATCATTTTCAAGATAACCATATTTCAATGTATTAAATTCTTAGGTGTTAGAATACTGAAATAATAATCAATGCCAATAATTTGTGTTTTAATGATTTACAAATTTTATTAAACCATATAATGTTCCTCATATAGAATATAAAATGTGCAGTTTTACCATAGAGGATAAATATTTATCAAATTAAAGAGATATGAATATAAATATTAATTTCCTCAGTACATAAGAGTTTATTGTGGTTTATTAATTAATAAATACATTTGAATGTCTAGGATCGATAAGTTTTTCTTATATTTGATTTGTTCATGTTAGGAAAATTGGGTTCTAATATTGAAAATATAAATTTCATTATA
Source organism: Viscum album (assembly GCA_963277665.1). Classification (NCBI taxonomy): domain Eukaryota; kingdom Viridiplantae; phylum Streptophyta; class Magnoliopsida; order Santalales; family Viscaceae; genus Viscum; species Viscum album. Next base: position 678,110,891 of record OY728155.1, on the reverse strand, counting down.
TTTGAAATGATTAATGTAATGAAAGTTACTGAATGTAATGGATGATTAAATTATAATACTAATAATTTTATTATGTTAGATGCTGAAACTCATAACACAAATCCAGATTTGAAATTTATAAATGTTTTATAACTATGATACAGTCAAATATCAATAACTATTAGATAATATACACTATTGATGTAGCTAAAAATGAATAATTTGATTGAATCCCTGAATACATATAAATTTTAACGGAAAATTATTTGAAATGATTATAGATTGGCAATGAAAGATTGCATTTCTCATAAAGATACATCCAATATAGACATATAGAAAACAAAACGGTCGTTATTTGATTATTATTTTGGTGGGAATAATAATATAATTTCTAAAAAAATGAATTTCTCAAATGATATGGAGATTCAATAAAATGAATAAAAGGAGAAAATTAGTTCAAAACCCACCAATTGATTTAAATAAGAATGATGATAATTGTAATAAAATCTAATGTTATTAATGTAAAAATCAAAAATGTGTAAATAGATATTTTTTAATTTTACTAGGATATGAAAAAATAAAAAAAAGATCTAAATGAGATATGACTTGTGAAAATTATAAAAAATGAAAATAAAATTCACTTGCAGCTCATATAAAAAATTAAAATGATGATAACAATTACAATTTTGAAAATTATTAAACCACTCATCATACTGGTTTATATTTTATGTATGAAAATGAAAATTAAGATTCTTTATTTATTTATTCATTTTTATGATGGGAATTAATTATATTCTATGTGAAAATATTTTTTTTCATTAAATTAAGTTACATTCCTAGATAAAGAAGCATAGACCACATAATAAATATTTTTTATTTTTTAAAGGTAATGATTACTTATAAGTAAGCTTTCTCAAATAAAATGAAAATAAATCATTATTATTACTTCCACTACAATTGGTGTTGTTATAATTAAAAAAATAATAATGAAAATTTATATTTTAGAGTTTCTTTTTTACTATCTTTTCTTTAGTTGTGGAAAACAAGAAAACTGTTAATGGTAGTTTAAAATCATGCTACATTAATACTAGAGATTTACCATTTTAAAAAAGATAAAAAACAACATAAAATTCAATTTATTCTTCAATATTGTATAAAAATTTTTAGAATTATTATTTTTTATCATAATGGTAATTTTCATTATATCAAAAATTCTTCCATGAGTTTAACTCTTTATCATGACTAATGGAAGCATATTATTCTAATATTTTGAATTTTTCTTTGTATTATTAAAAAACCTTTTAAAACTATGTAAATTGATATTCTAAAACATTTTATTTCTATCATTGGTCGGATAAATTTTATATTATTAATATAATGAATGTTTTTTTACATTTCATTGTGGTGTGTCTATGGAAAACACAATTCATAAGGGTACATAGACATTGGTTAATGCATTTATTTGTGTGGATTTTTTTTAATATAATATACTAATTAAATATATATTGATGATTCTATTACTAAGAAAAATGAAAAAAATGAAAAAAGTTATAGATTATTGATGGTTCTATTTTTTGAGTATATTATTTTTTAATTTAATTTCATTAATTTTTTATATAATTTATTAGTTTTACAAATTACAAATTAATATATATATTTTTAGGAATTTGAACATATTAATAGTTTTTTTTGCAAGAGGAATAGAAAAAAAATATTTATCTATAATTTTGAATAAATATTAACAATAAAAATTGAATATTTTTTAATGTAGTAGAAGGAGGCCTTTTAATGGTTTTTATATTGGTACAAGGAACACTCTTCCAAGTGATGAACAACCAAGATGGAACCTACACACATTTAGATGTTTTATGTGAGTTAGATCACTAACATATTTCAATAAGAGTAGTGTTATGTGGGTCAATAAAAAGGGATGAAAATTTATTTAGAGGGAACACCCACACCATCTGGGAACTAAAAATGTTTAGTAAGTTGTTGGTTCCTCAATTTGACATATCATTTTTAGATCATTCTTATCGTGTTTCTATGAGGGATTACTCCTCAATCATGTATTTTTTTTAATTTTATCAATTTATTTGATAATGAATCTCATTTCATCATCCTCATTTATGATTTCCTCTTTCCACTAACTATGTGGAATTGTATAATCCACTCTATCCATTGATGGTAAACATGGGGTGATATAATATTCCTAGATATAACATTTAACATAATGTCTTTTCACTATAGAACACCTTAATGATAGATATTACAAAAAAGTTAATTTATAGATCCATGATATACCATAATTATTCATATTATGAATGATATGAGGGTAGGGTTCTTTGGAGACCCATCGATGTGTCTTTATTTATAAGACATTGTGTGGAGAAGGATGAAAGATTCTAATAAGGATGTGGTGCACCAATATGCTATGTCTTGGAAATAACTTATATGTAATGTCATTTTGGATGCATATTACAGAAGATTAAATTATGAATTCATCACATTTACCAAAGCATGGGAAGAATACTTGAATTATGAAGGGAGTTACATTTTATGGGTTTATGGTATCTCCATAGTTCTTGGTTGAGTATGAATCTTATTTGAATGTATTGAGAAATGAATGTTGTACTTTGGGGTTTGTCTATGTTGTGGTTACATTGTGTATTAAAGATATTTTTTTTCTATAAATGAGATACACTACAAAGTATGAAAAGCTCTATACTACTGTGGGGAATCGAGAATGGAAGATCCACCAAATTAACATTTCATACACCAAGGTTTTTATATCTAAAATAACTTTATTAATATTTTGTTTCTGACTCACCCCTTGTATAATATTAAAGATATATTTTTAGGGATCCAGGAACATGATCTCTATCCATATTACAGAAATTTAAAGTGATGATTTAATAGGAATGATATATTTATCAGGAGAAACAATTTGCAGAAAAAGAATATATTTTTAGATATATATGGTATTTTGAGCTTTTCCTTAATTGATAGTGCATCATATATTCGTAGGAGATATAGTGGTATATGACATAAATATTTTATGTGAAAAATATGTTATATAAGAGGATGATATAAATGAGAATATAAATTTATGATTTTAATGGAAATAAATAATGTGAGATACAATGAGATAGATGGAGTAATGTGTCACATACATTTCATATAATTGATAGGTTTTTGTGTAGTGTGTAAGAGACCCAGTAAGTAAATATACGGGATCATAAATTCTAGATATCTAAGGATCATGTTTCCATTATGGCCATTATATTTTGTAGTGTTTCTTTACTTTAAATATTATTTTTGAAAACATAATGCAGTAACTCGATTATTAAAAATCAATATATTATAAAAATAGGTATATTTGGGAAGTATATTTTTATTCTTATTTCATGAAGGGGGTTTTCAATAATTATTATATTTTAAAGTATTTTCTCTGAGTGAATTTCATTATTATTATCGGTTGACATGGGTATTCATTGAATTCATTAACTCATTTTTTATTTAAATTACATAACCATTGGGTTTAATGGGGATTAAATGTTTAAATATGGTTTTGAACTATCTATATACTTCATAAAATAATTTCATCTGAGATTATAAAATGAAAATCATTAAAAAAGGGTGTTTAGCCTATGATATGGATCAGTACAAACCATTTTTGTAAAAATATTGATAAATTCACCATATATTCACATTTTTATTTCTCAAACATTGATTTATAATTAATGGTATGTTTTATTTAATTGATTGTTACAACCCATTATGTGCTTATTTTTCACTCGTTTTTGATCAATATAATCAGTTTTTATGATCATTATAAATAAAGAAACCATTGAACCACATGTAATATAGAATTAGATAGTTAATATGTATTCATTGTTATAAATTTTTTATCTTATTTCTTAGTGAAATTAACGATTCTTATCTAGTTGATTATGTTTTTGGTAATGTTTTAAGGGTTTATATCATAAATATTTAATGAAAAAGTAATATTTATCCTTTTTTTAGTTTTTACTCTAGTATTACACACATTATTATTTTGTCATAATTTTGGGGAAATTATTTTGGTTCATTATTTCTAAATGAGGTAAAATTTAAAAGTAGATTAAATAAACAATGATATATAGGTATATAAAAGATTGATGATCGTTACAATGAAAGATGCCAGGGATGGTGTGGGAAACAAGAAAAAATGATCTAATAATGTGTAATAAGGGAGAGATATGGGGTTGAAAAACTAATAAAGGCTTGGAGAACATATTTTATAGGGGTTTATGAAAATATTGAATTTCCATAAGTAAATGTAATCCAATTTGAGATATAGCTAATGATAATCAAAATGATTTAAAATTCATTAAAAATAATTGTACTACTACATGATGAGAAAAAATCTCACTAGGGAAATTTCATCAACATATTTGTTAAATTTATATTAAAAAAATATTTTTCGATGTGGTAATTTAATGATTTATTAGACTATATTTAAAATATAAATCTCATAAATCGATCCAAATTCTACCATCGCACTCTATCACTACTTCAGATGACATGTAATGAGTGTTATTTATAAGATTCTTCCCCCAATCACCATAATGTATATGTATATTCAAGTCAACATATTATATTTTAGTAAATTAAATTATTAATAACATATTAATTAATTAATTATGATTACATATTTAATTTGAATATTTCCCTATCAGGGGATTGAGATTCGCATATTGAATCAAATATTATATAAGTCCCTCAATACAGGTAATTGTACAATCATTGATGTTGTCATTATTGGATCATTAGTGAGAATTAAAATGGAGGATTTATATAAATTATTGGTTTACATAATAAGAAATATTTATCAATAGAAATTGACTAAAAAACTATGCAGTAAACGTGTTTGATAACAATCGACAGATGAATACACTGGTGGATACCTTGATAATTAATATGAAAATTATTTTAGATAGGAACCAAACACAAGGTATTTATGTTCATAAAAATAATTAAATTGAGTAAAATAACCAAAAAAAATTCAGGGTGGAGGATATGACCACAAAATTTTCAAGGTAATAAAAAAGGGTGTCAGGTTTCTACCAACAATAGGGGCAATATCTCCACATCAAAATCACATCGTTTAAATATTACTTTTCTACATTGATGACAACCTTAACAGATTCCATTTATTTTTTAAAGTCAAATACAACAATTTAATAGGACTTAATAGTTAAATTTTGATTTTCATGTTGTCCAAATTTCAAACCACCGGATGTATAAGAAAGAAGGATCAATTCCAAGAGACACTGAGGTCCCTATATATGGATATTTCAAGGAATATATCATGAGAAGAGTTAAATATGTAGAAGCAAGAGTTAAAATACTTTTAAAAAAGAAATAAGATCAAGAAAAAAATTAGAAGAACAGGAGAATAGAGGAAGGAAGAGATAAATGAAAAAAATGAATCATGCTGAAAAATAAGAAAAGGAGTTGTCTCTAACACACTATACACACTAAAACTAGTTTCTTGTAGGTTTAAATAGTGTAAACCATAAGAAACAAAATGATATTTTCATTTATATGTCTTAAAATTTGAAAATTAAAATTATATTTTATAAATTTATAGTCAAAATTTCAACTTAAGTTATTTTTAGCAGAAATTTAGTTTTACTAAATAATAAAAAAAAATAATAATTCATTAAAATGATGTGATTTTTTGATATATTTCTCATTATATAAATTTAATTTAATTTATAGCATGATATAAATGAAACCTAAAGTCTAAATGAATCATAAAATATTATATCGGCATAAATATTCAATTATATTGGTTGGATGAATTGAAATAAATAAAATTATCCAAATTATTCAAATATATTGATAAATAATTACTTGATTTTTTATAATTTTATTACATTTATAAAAATACATATAACCAGAAAAATGGGTCCTCTTTCATTTTATGAACAAATAATATAAATAATTTCTTCCATATTTGTTATATTTATTGAAAAAATGAACATATATTTTGAAAAAATTAGTGACAATTTAGTTTTTAGTTGTTTTCTTATATTTATTGGATGGAAATAATTTCTTTAGAAAATATGGAAAATAATATTTTTTATAACTAACTTTTCTTTAAAGAATTTTAAAATTCCTAGATTTCATTATTATTATTTTAAAATTTATAATTATCTTATTTATATTTTTAATAGTCTAATTTAGTTCATTGGAATATATGTTATGTTTAATATTAATATATGGAAAATTTATACTTAGGAAAGCATTTTTCTTTGTTAACCCACTATTCATCATGATTTGTGGTGATAATTTAAAATAAAAAAAATTGTTAATTGAGTTTTATGAATTTCATTCCATATATGGAATCAAAATTATTAAAATTTTATAATAATATCAAACAAATTTTTTATTATCATAATTATTAAATAGGTTATTAGTTCATTATCACAATGAAGCTGAAAATTAGCTTTCTAGTAGATTAAACCATGAGGTAAGGGAAATATTACCAATTAAAAATTTTAAAATACTATATCCTGGTAATTGTTTGTCATAATACTATCAAAACATATATTCTCTAACGTTTTGAATCATTTTTAATTGGTGGTTATTATTATAGATATAATGTTTCTAATTGATATATAAGAGATAATTATTCTTCTATAATTATCAATTTAAATTAACTTTTTGACTTCTAATCTGTTGAGAAACTATAACATCACTCGTGTGTACGTGTTGTTACCACCACGCCAATGGGGTTTGATTCATTTTTCATTTCTTAATTGCATATATTTTAATATGGATATATTTAAATAATATATGATATAGAATTGATATAATAATAACACTTTAATGGGAGTTATTATATAAAATTCATTCATTCCATTGATGAAAATTTAAAAACAATATTCATGTATAAATATGGTTCAGTGCCTCCATGAGTGGCATAATTACTTTTTCTATTAATTAATTTTTTGGATTAATATAAATATATGTATATATAATGAATATATTTGTTTTTTTGTCATTGTAAACATTATTTATATGATGAATCCACACTAAATGAATAAGTACCAATACTATTGAACCGAAATTTTTATGAAAAATAAAATAGTAAAATATAGGACTGTGATTTTCAAATGAAATAATTAATAATTGGGAATTTAAATGTTACAAGTAGATTATATAATATAATATAAATATTTTTAATATTATATAATTTAATAAAAATAAAATTAATTTTTATATAGTATTTTTACCTCTTTGAAAGCATTACAATCAAGATTTATGAGATTTTAATCGCAGATTAATTTCTATATGACATATGTCATATTCACCACTAGTTTCTATTATATGGTGTATATACAATGCATTAATAAAAAATATGACTACTCTTGTAAAATTAATTTAGTTTCTAATATACAAATATGGGTCTTTTTTTTGAAGGGTTTTTATTCGAATGTAACTGAAGTGGTAAAAGATTTTTCCATAATCACTTCATTTATCATGATTGTTAAAAATAATGTTTCCATTGATGATATTTTATGAAATATATTTTAATAACCCCCTGTTGTTTCTTCAGATATGGTTACTTATTTGTATTAAATTTTTCTATTTTATTTTCATATTTTTAATAACTATGGATACCTATATAATAATATAAGTAAAACTAATTATATATCTCTCCTCATCCAAGAATAATTTTTCTTTAATATAATTATTTTGTAAAAATGTTATATAAAATGTATTTAATGTTATCCTATGATAATAAAAATTAAATTTTCCCATGATTGAGTATTTTAAAAAATGATCAAAATTGAATCATTTTTTCATATTCTAAATGAAGTACATCAGTTTAATTAACAATAATATGAAAATAATATGTGTTTTAACAAACACAAAATGAATTGTATTATTCAACAACAAGAAATCTCATTTCTTGAAATTATAAAATACTTTTTTCTATCAATATTTCAAATAATAGATATTTTCAGATATTTTTATGATTTTTAGATTTTAAATATGAATTTTCAAAGTGAAAATTATATTTTGTTCTAGAAAATATGGAATGATATTTTAAAGTATTTATTTTTCGTTGATAACATCCTTCTCTACTTTGTATGGGTTTCATGGGTCATAATCCCATAATTCCATTGGCATTTATTCTATTTCTATCTTAAGATGGGGAATATTTTAGAATGATTCTATAATACCAATTTCTTTCTCATAGGTTAATTATGTTACATGAAACCATTGTGAAACCCATTTAATTTCTAGGATTTATATTATGATTAATGATGAAAGTATTATTGAACCCATATCCTTTCCAATGTATATGATAAATATTTTATGGTCTTTTGGAATAGTGAACTAAAATTTTCATTTAGTGATTGTTGGTCCTAAAATTATATAATCCTCTAATTCATTGGGTAAATATGTTTATATAATGAGTTAATAAATAATGGAATGGGGAGTGAATATAGTTAATTAAGGATATTTTTCAACTACGATAGTATTGGGAGTAGACCATTACTAAGGATATGTTGTAATACTGAGTAAACCTAATCCACTATGATAGTATTATTACTAATACATGGATAAGTAATTGATTTTACATGATCATTTATTTTCCAAAAACATACGTCTTAAGGCAATTTTATACAGTCATGGAATATTTTATTTTACTCTATTATAATTCAGGACCTATAAAACATGTATGATTTTTCCATGAATAAAAATTACTATCTTTATAAAATATTCTATGGTCATCAAACGAAATTATCATATTCTCATACCCATATTTTTATCTTATTTTTATCTTATCATTGATATCTTATTTGTTTACCAATACTGAGCATCTAAGGTCACCCTTTCTTATTTAACCTTTCCATAGTTAATGGAGAATGTTTTTAATTATGATATTTCTATAAAGGGTTATATATAGAAATAACCTAGTAGGAGATAATTTTGATCTCTTATTAACCACTTTTTTTGTATCCATTTTTTCCAAAAACATTAAACTAATATGATTAGGGAATAGATCATATTTTTATGTATGGAATTTTCATACAAAATGATATAATATTTATTTATGAAATATATATGTTTTCTTAGATAATATCAGATATATGTTTAGTTACCTTTTCAAAAAAGGATTACAAATCATTTGTGAGAACCCTTAGAATAATCCCATGTACTGGATAACATACTATGTTATAGCAAATAAAGGAGTGTTTTTTCTAGAAAAAAAATTAATGAATTGATACTACTAGTGGATCTGGTGTTGGCATATATGAATATAATAGTAATAACCTCGAAAAGAGTTAGTTGATTCTATATCCACATCTATTATAAAGAATAGTGACTCTGCCCTTATAATACACCTGGTTTATCCCTCCTTCGGTAAATGATTGGGTAAAATCGTGACCTGTTTTTATATTATTAAGATGTATTTTAATGGATGTGATAATGAATAAATTAGGTTACACTTATGGTGTCATTGATTTTAAATAATGTGTGAATTTCTTGATATTTAGTGAAAGATTTTTCAGGACGGGGCACTATAATCAATGATTCCTGGTTGTTAGGATATCATTTTCTGTTTTACTCAATGATTGATGTTAGAATGATAATTATGAGGTGGTTACAATTATGATCAAATATTTATGTATCCTATATGAGAATAATTATATTAATTCAATCAGTTTATGAATGGTTTCAAATAATTTCAATATATATCATCAATGATTAGATATTGAGTTAGTAGTGAAAATTTCTATGGGTATGTTGGTCACATTTTATGTTTATGGTTTTTTTCAATTTGTGGATTATGGGAATATACTTTTTCGAAAACATTTTATTCTTCCCATATTTGATTTTGATATCAAATTATTCAATGATTTTTTTTACATAAATCCCACATCAATTACCTTTGAAGTGAAGTAACATTTAATATTCCAAACCAACCTATGATAATTTATCAATATAGTGATAAGTACAGACAATAAATGTAAATTAATTCCATAATGTGGTATTTAATCCCTCACAAAATGTATTTTGATCACAACAGGTCTGGGAAAGGAAACCATGATGATATAATTATTATGTGGGAGTTTATTGATGTTTTTTCTTGAACAGTTTCCTAGTCTTCAAGCAATTCATAAATTTATTTTTTTAATTGAAATAATACAAGCTGATAAACATATTTAAATGAACCCATATAGAATTTTCATGATTGAGTTAAAGGAATTGAAGAACTGACTCTAAGAATATATTGACAAGGTATTCAAGATTCCAAGTAAAACAAAATGAGTTTCACCTATTTTTTATTATGACGAAATATATATCAATGTGAATCTATATTGACTGTACGGAACATGAATATATCACAGTCAGATATTTGTTTCCTCTAACACATATTTATAATTTTATTTATCAATTAAGAAGAGGTCAATAATTTTATTGATTTGTTTATTATTTTGATACTAGTAGTTGATGGTCAGAAGTGAAGAGATTCTAATGACACCCTTCTCTACGAAGTATTTGGTATATGATTTTATATTTTATCCATTTTTTATACTAATTCTCCCATTGTATTCTTATATTTTATCAATGATTTCCTTAGATATTACCATTACTATTTTTTTGTGGTCCTTATAAATGATATTGGTATATATTTAGTGAGAATGTAAGACCATGAATATAAATTGGGGATTTTATTCAACACCATAATTAATGATAAGTTGAACAAATACTATCAATGTGTGAAATTTGGCTATAAATTTTTTTCTTTTTGGTTACTATAATCTATTGTTAGGATAAATCAATGATACCATAAAATAGGGTAGATGTGGATAACTGTCCTAGACTATACAATGTGACTTATATCAATATCCTTCATTATTTCATCAGATATTATTGATTCTTTTTGTAAAATTCCTCATGATTTTATAATCCACTCAACAATTTAACATATAAGGTATCCAATTTTCATTGGATAGTTTAAAATTAGTAAAGTTTCATTGAAATGAATATATGTTTATTTGGTGCACCTTTTCATAAACTATACTATAATAGAGATCTTTTTGTGAAATAAAAAGATGTATCAAGGAAGGGACAGAAATGTTTATACATGTACTATGATGTGGTGATAGATTATGCCACATTATAATTGAAGTCACATGAAAAAAATTATCCAAATAAACATTTGGAGTTTCCCAGGGTAATTTCATCATTATTGATATGTAGGAATTATATTTATAGAGATATGTGTGATATATATATATATAATAAAATAAAAAATAATATATCCATTGAAAAATATTTTAATTTGAACATGAGAATGTATATGAAGATAAAGAAATATTGTGACTACTCAATTCAATACCTACATGGGAAAATGATTATTGTAGTATATTATTTGATTCGAATGGATTATTCTAGATTATATATGATGAGGATAAAATAGATCCAATACTTTAGGATTTACAATTAATCAACTAGGGAATCATTTTGGAAGGGGAGATATATTATCTTCCTCAAATAAGTATTCAAGAATATTTCCAAGTGTTGATTAAATAGGAAAAAAAATAATTATGTTGGGATGTAGAAGATGATAATAAATTTTACTAGGTTAAACAATGATTTCTATGGAATGAAAATTGTAAATAACTGTATACATTTCCCCACCATACTAAATTTGAAAAATTATTCAATATATGATGCTCATTATTCAAAATTGTATATTCATTCTAGATATAGAATGATATATTTTTATATGAAGGATTATTTATAGGTGGAAAACATAAATAATGATATTTCAGATTACCTATCTCGGTTCATGATATGTCATCAAATTAAGGACTATATAAAAAAGTAAAAGGATATGTTACAACTATTACCCAATCTTGAATAGAAGTGGGATAAAACCCCCATTGAATATTTCATTGGACTCCCCGAAATGAATAAATGTTATAATATTATTTGGATTTAATTTTGAGACATTATAAATCCATCTAACATAATATCTATTTGAGATGATTTATATGTTGATCATATTTCTTGAAAATAAAAAAAAAAGTGTTATGTTTTTAGTGAGTACCACATTCAATTATATCTAATTCAGATTTGAGGATTACCTTGAGGTTTTCGTGAAGTCATTAGCATGTATGGATGTAGAGTAGAGTTTTAGTTAATTTTATAATCATTGGATTGATTCTTAGATTGAAAGAATCTTTCAATCCCATTTGGATACAAAGAGATTTTATTCTATAGATTTAAAATGTGGTTTATATCAAAAAATTATGTAGTTGATTTTTCATGTAATCATTGATTCCAATAAATCATTTATATGGATCTTTATGAATACCTAAAAGTATAAATTTTTTTAACATTAATTTTATGGGATGAAGTTGTAGAAAAAAAATATAGTGGGAACTAAGCTAGTGAAATAATGATATAGAAAATTAGATGCATTCAGTAGAACATCATGGTAGCATAGAGTCAATTGAAATGATATACTGATTGTCATTAGTGAAATATTGAATTTGAAATTTGTCAGAATTTATTTCTATAAAATATTACATTGAATAATGTTATGTGATTTGGAAAGAATATAAATCTAAGCCTTTGGGAATATTTACCTCTGTGAGATTCTTGATTGAGTATACACAATAGCATATCTTATGTTGGTTCCACTAAACCTCTCTCAAGTTAATGATGTGGTCCATGTACCTATCTAAATAATTATATACATAGTCATTGACATTTACAGAAATAAATGTTCATAAAACTAAAACATGATCTTTTATATAATGAAAAATTTCATGACATGACCTACCATGCTCTAACCCGTGACTACCCCAATCTCGCCGCTGATAAGCTAGGGAATGGCGACCATCACTCAGTAGGGATATCCAAAAAATGGAAGGCATTAACCTAAATTACTAATACACATGCCAAATTCTAAAAACCCACATAATTATGAAATGTATAAATTTAAATGAAATGCATGCATACATACATCTATGATCCCACAATAGAGTATAACTTTATAATACATAAAATGAAAAATGGACCAATTACAATCCCAAACAAAAACTGTATTGATTCCAACCTTCTCTAAGGGAGAGTAATAAATTAAAATGCCTACTCCATGTAAAACACATCATTTTAGCTGGCCCCATCAATGCTCTACCAACTCCCTGTACTCCTAGGACATCGTCAAATAGGTTATCATATGTATATGAGACAACATGTGCGAGAAAAGCCAATACTAGGGTGAGTGTGAATATACTAATTAAGATGCCCTAAAAATGAAAAAATTAATCACCAATTACAATAACTGCAATAAAATAAATCATAAAAAATTTATAATAGAATCAACTAGATATAATAAAGAAATACACTAGACCCCCAGTCAGTCATGACCAACTTCCATCCACATGATTCTGCTCAAAACCATGATCATTCCATGATATTCCACACCATGATCCATGGAATCATTAAAGACACTCAAATAAGATGTATTTATTAGTTGGACCTTCCAATTAAAAATTTATGGTCTAGGATGACCCTAATACTCATATAGGGGATCACGACCAAGACTACTGAGGGACACCACAAACCCAATAACGAATTATCGTCTACGTAGGGGATCAAATGTCATTGAAAACCCAAACACTACTGATATGGATTTATAGATAAAAGATAAATGTCGAACGTAGGGAGGTCACAATGATTCCCAAAACCCTATATAGAGAACCAACATGACATAGTATCACACTATAGTTTCATGGAGGGACACCACAACTATATTTGAGGCTCAACCTCTAGAAGGATCACAATATAGTGATATAGATGTAATGACACACTAGAAAACTAGAGTAAAAGGAACAAGAGAACAAAATCAACCTTTAACAGTATAATATATGGAAACGAAGAGCTAAAAACACTCTTATATGGTGGTACCTGACATGTACCGTTGGGTATATGGTGTGTGTTGTTATCCCCAGGCCGCCTCCAATGAAAAATACTCACATGGAATGTGTGTTCTCATATAGTCAACGTATAGAAGAAGAAAATGTTTGGTATAGAAATGCATCACCCATCTTGTTTAACATGGCCTTGTCTATGTACTGGTGGTGGTGTCAATGTATCAGCCCATGTTCACCAAGCTATGTTTGTGGCCATGTACATGGCGTGTCACTTGGTAGTGTACATTTTCCTTTGCCTGTGTACTTTTTCATGTGTCGATTTACTTCGTCAAGTATAAACAGAGCATCAAAAAAGGGGTTCACATGCCTTGTGATTGGGGTCACATGACATGTGATCCTTATCATCATCCTAAACCCTTATCCACCAATGATTATGCCCCAGATGTTGAGTAATCCTGATATACATACTTTGTTTCTCGATGTGTTCCATATCCATAGGTTTTTCCTTTTTTATTACTCAAATTATGATTATTTCTCGATTTTTGATGGAAATCAATCCATAGGTCCATGAAAATGGTTGAATGATACTTTCCACCAGTATCTTGCTATATTAAGACATTAAAAACACTTCAGTAAAAACACCTTTGACATTCAATTTTTTGTGTGTCACCTATGATGATAAAGAACCAGCGATCTAGTCTGGTATCCATATATTAACACCCCAACACCATTGATACTGAAAAAATATAAAACCTTCACATTCTATAAAAATGATTTAAATCCGCTGTGCATCAGAAAAGGCACTCAATAATTAGAAACCATTTTTTAACTGTTTTCCAAAATGAGTACCAATGATGATGAAATGAATAAATGATTTATAGAACTATAACCAATAAAATGTGAAGAATCATCCTTGGATGTTTCTTATTTCTCCTAGGCTCATTATCATAGAAGAAGTATAATGAATTCTATTAAAAAAACAAATAAAAATTCTGTTAACATAATTATACTAATGTTGTTTGTATCAATCCTACTTGTATAATTTATCCATGTTATTATGTAATTAATAAATCGGATTTCAATCAAAACAAAAAACATCATAAATAGATTTTTTATCAACCAATAATGAATGAATTTTTAGTATTTTTCATTGATGAGATCCAAAAACGTTGTTTATGAATGATCTATGATCCCATAAATATATGTTATCATCCTCCAAGAATGTACTCAAATAGTTGTGTATATATGATGGGTTTATTGGAGAATCTTGAGGAAAAACTGTAATTATTTATTTTTAGGAGAAATGGGTTATACCGTGAAAATAAATATATTATTTATTTATTTTATTCCTTTACAGCCATGATGACATTAACAAAACCAGATTGTGTGATCAAATTTCATGTTTCCCATTGGTTAAAACATGAATTTTGTACTCAATCGTGCTCTAATATTTCTAATATAGTCCACTATTCAAGAGTTAGTAATCATTTTTAGATAATTTTTACACACATGCAATTTATTATATTTAATATATTTCAAAATTTATTATTGGAAAAATGATCCTTAGAATCAAACATAATCTCAGTTCCTGGTCTAAAAAGTAATGAATATAATATTAAAAAATAATACATGGAAAATTTCTGTCATTACATTCTCCCCACATTGTGGATTTACATTTGAAAAATCCAAAACAAGGGCTATTAAAATAGATATTGGTATAAATCATAAATATAAACATCCAAATACTTTGTAATCTCCTTGAGATTATCATTGTAGTACTAGAAACTAACTATGGGAATCAATCCCCAAAAGTATCATCTCTAAAAGATCGTCAATCTCCATGAGGTACTCCGTAAAGGTAACAACATCCTTGATGTCCATCTCACCCCAATCGATGATGTGTAATTGGTTGTGAACATAACTCCTCATCTATGAAAGATAGAGTATTTTTTATACTCAATCCAACTATGGTAGTAGTCTTAACCAGTATGACATCTTCTCAACTCTACACAACATTTGAAAGGGTTCAATGGATCTTGGATACAACATTACACCATGACCAAATCTCTTCAATATGCACCAATGATCTGTCATCGAGAAAACTTGGTCTCCCATATCAAACCCCAATGGTATTCATCATTAGAATACATAAGAGTTCTGATGGAATTGTGGATTCCTACTTCACTATTAATGATCTGGAGATTCTATATTGTTTCCCACTCCATTTTTGGTCTCCTTAGTGTGGAGTATCCTAGTTCAATCCCAAAACTTTCTGACATTCATGGTCACCCATACCAATTATAGAATATATTCAAATTAATGATATAATTTTAGTCTATTTCATTACCCTCCAAGAGTATATGATCATCAAAACTATGGGAAAATTCAAACATGTAAACCCAAAGCCTTTCCTCTAATACCATGGATATCCCAGTCTGTCTGAGCATAAGTTTGGTGGTGAAAGGCTATGAACAAGTGAAAATATGTCCCAAAAGCCTCCTAAAATACTTTTAATGACATAGATGTAATGTGAACATCATTTCAAGAGACTATTTACACGAAAATCATATGTATTCAGGCAATATCCACCTCATAGAGGCACCCCAATCACTCTACCAAACTCTTATGTCAAATTTCTAGGAAGTGGGCCAAATTAGTGAGTCATTGTAAGATCACTAGCTGGAATCATGTCCCTTATATAGAAGTGGTAGGCTCGTAATGATGTCAATGGATACCTCATCCCATGCTCACTCGGGCTCTTCATGTGGTTGATTTTAAACCTTCTAGAACATAGTTCTCAGACCGAAACTTCAGATAAATGAGGCATGGAGATACAAACTCCTCAATTCCTGTTTTAATTTCATTCCACCAAAACTGACATTGAAGGTCTTGGAAAAATTTTTAAACACCTATATATTCTGTGAAATGGGATATATGGAACTCATATATCACCTCTTATCGCAACCCAATAGGTACCATCCCCTTCCCTCCAAAAAGTATGATGTACTCTCCACTTTCAGAATATCCATCAAGAACTTGTCTAGTGGGTATATGAATATGAAAGGTCTTATAGTTAGTATCTCCATTGTAGTAATTACTTACATGGTATAAAATAAATGGGGTAACAACCATCGACTAAATATATGAAGCATTATCTTTTTCCATTGTGGAAAAATACAATTAGGATAATTATTTTCACACCTCAGCCAATAATAGGGAATAATATCTCCTGATGAGAGCCTCTAACACCATTTTCACCTTCCTAGATGAATTGATTATCTCAAAGTCATCGTCTTATAGGATCACTAACCAACCCATCTATATCGACTTAATATCCATATATGAGAAGATATTCTTAGGAATCTTGTGGTCAGAGAAAAAGATAACTTCTCTCACATCGAGTAGTTACAATAAATCCTTACTGTAAAGACTACTGTTTCTAACTCAATATAATGGGTAACATAATTATTATCATATGATCTTGAATAGTGTGAATCATTGGAATGAACCTCATTACTCTACATCATAACACAACAAGGTTCCATACCTGATGCATCAAAAAAATACTATGTAATCAACACCCTCTTCTGGAAATCTAAATATGGAAGTGATCACCATCCTCTGTTTCATCTCTTTAATGAATTGTTGTAACCATTCTATCCTTTCAATGGTATACCCATTTGGATTCAAAGCATCCATGTCTTCTTCCACTCTATAAAATTCAGGTAAAATCCTTCTATATTACCCTTTCAACCTAACAAAACCTCACACCTTATTAACACTCATAGGGGAATCCCATGATTACACTTCATCAACCATCATAGGGTTCACTGTTAATAAATCATTTGAGATGATTTTTCCAAAAAATGAACCTCTAGAATCTATAATATCAAATTTAAAAGCTTCTCGAAATGTTGGTTATATCAATGTGTGTTTAGGACCATCCTCATGTGTCTCATGTTCTCCCCATCAGATTCCAAATACACTAGGATTTCATCAATAATGGAAACCAATATGTAGTCTAATACAGGATGGATGATCTGATTCATATTTCACATGAACACCTCTAGGATTTTCATCATATAAAATGCATCACCATGTATGCATTGTAATTATTGGAACATTTTAATGTCATGCTTAGAGATTCTTCATTCTATACTCATAGTTGGTGAGAGCCTGATCAAATGTTAATATTCACGGACCTTCATGCACTACTCAATTGGTCAGGAGGTCAACAATCCCTAGTATTTCATACATGTTTTTTTAAATTCAGTTGATTGAAGCACCTATAATCCAAACATAAACTCATGATATCATATTCCTTGAAAAAATATTATGGGACTGCCTAGGAGAAACATTGTGTCATACAAATCCCTTAGCCAATAATTCCTCCAACATCACCCTCAGACTTTGATACTCTACAGGATTCAACCAATATGTTGGTGACGATATCAGTTTTATATTTGGATACAAGTTGACTCAAAATTCTATCTCCTATTAGTGAGGTAAACATGGTTATTCCTAATGGAAGACATCATCATGCTATTCCAAATCTGTTTGAATTTGATAACACAAATTATTTACTATTGCAAAATCCATTATAAAAAAATATTTAGTAATCAACTTCACTCTCCCATTCTGTAGTTTGTCCTACTCTTCCCTGTTATCCTTTTCAACCATAAATAAAACTTCATTCAAATATTGAATACATACCAAAACATTCATCTAAAATATTAAATCATGGAATGAACTATGGATAGAAATTTCATACCAATAATGACCTCATAAAGAAACATTTATATAATAAAAATATCATATAATATTCTCATTCCACCAAGAATCAGATCAAACCTTCATCAAAAGTAAAATATTATTTATTTAGCATATATAAAAGTCTCCAGATGAAATGATCAACCCAAAATATCAACAAGAGTCTTTATGTATCACACCAGATATGTTTTTAGGAAGTTATGAATCACACATGTGTCTATAAATACTAATATAATGTAGAAAGGAAAAATATCATACCTCGAATCATCCCGGGATCCTCTAGGTAATTGGCCTCTGGATCCTACAACAAGCCTCTTCCCTATCCACCAACATCCTATGCTTGATGCATACCACCTAGGGGTGGTGGTGGTAATGTGTTGTACCTCTGAACACCTCATGCAACCCTATCAAATCCTATGTTGTGTCCAATTCCATATAGGAAAACCTTATCATGTCTCTGTATAACTCTTCGAAGTCCCTCGACTGTCTCACATTTAGTTGTATAATAGGTTAGCCATTCCCAAACTAGAGTTCCCTGACCTTCATCGGAGAAACAAAACCATTCTCGTGGATTATTAGAGCAATCCTGAGGGCCCTATACAATTTACCTTGAGTTCTAGTCTTGTTTCATAAATAATGTGACATTCTTTAATACATGTGAATACTTTTGACTGCCTACTACTGAGGTCCATGTACATGGTTCCAATTAATCGAACCCACTACATGTTCCTAATCATCCCGAAATCCCTCCAATACTATGTCTTTCTCAATCACCCCAACAAAGGTGGGAATGAAAGGAGATACTACTCAATCCCCAATGTCTCATTGTAATACATGCTCCATAGTATGAGCTATAGAGATTTGATCCCACACAATGTACATGGAGTGGCACAAGAGATCAGTAAACCACGTTTAGTACACAACCATGATCAAAAATCCCAAATAAGATATAGAAGATCATGTATACATACTAATCACTACATGCATGGATATAATTTTTTTCTAAAGAGATTATCAATGTCATACAATGAGAGAGTTTTCTCTTCTTATGATTCAGTCCCTAAGATCCACCATCATAGAACCAATCCTTGAAGAAGGCTATACTCATGGATAGGAATATGATATGTAGGTTCTCTCACATGGAGTAAAATTTAGGTGACTACCTCTAGAAAGTAATCTTCCACCTTGGGGTCCAGTTCACCCAGAAACCAATGAGGTTACTTTCTCCAAAAAAACATTCAATTCACTCAACCTATAGGAAACAACATTTTGTATTTACAGTGTTTGACGATAATCAATTGGTTGTGGTACAGCTGGTAAACTACCCAGAGGTGTTATCTCTTATACATTCCACTATACTGATCTGTCTTCATTAGGCAGATCATCCACATTATCTTACAATGGACACATGGTTGTCTATCTTCATAGAGGAATCCTAATATTTCATCATGATATATCAATATACAAATAGTATATATGGGGATTTAACTCAATAAGGACCAGTAAAGCACAACAAATCATATATGATTCATGTACCCAAAATTATCCTTGCAACCAATTTCCATATGTACCAAGTCAAATGGAAGGAGATAGATGTCATGGTGTATGGTTTGGTCAGCAGCCACACCAACACTAGAGTCCCTATCCTAAAATTTGAAGAAGAATCCTTAAAAATTGTCTCCAAAAACCAATCTCATCGACTTTAAGAATAAGTTCGAGTAAAAACATCTAATAACACATAGTCATGACCTCACCTACCATGGTCTGACAGATAAATACCCAATGGATATCTTAAATAGACCATAGAATGGAAACCAATGTTGAGTAGGGATGTACCACAAATAAGTGCCTTTTCCTTAAATTACCAACATACACACATCCACAAGCCCACATGATGTTGGAATGTAATTGAACCGAAAAAGTTCATGCAAACATCTATGATACCAAAATAATGTACAATAATAATGTATTGAAAATGGATGAAGGGGCAAACATAAAACGAAATCATGAAATCTAATGTGTCCTATATTATCCATTGGTGAGATATAAAGTAAAATAAAATATCCCAGTAAAATACCTCCATATGAGATGATATACTTATGATACACCCACTCTATGAACTCCCATAATTCCATAAAAGTTTCGTCATATATATAAGACATCAAACATGTGTGAAAATCCAATGTATGGGTTAGTATAACAATACTATGTAGTACACCCCAAAAATACCAAACATGAAGCACCATGTATAGTAAGCTCAATAAAAGATATCACACTAAGTTTGTTACAAAAACACATAGATATACTCAGGAAAGGAATCACTCTACTAGGGGTTATAACCAACTATCATCCATATAATTCTACATAATGAAAAACACATTATATTAGATTCCACTCCACGAAGAGGTCTAGATTAGTGGACACTGCAAATAAAAGATCAATAGTCTATATGACATGACACACAAATATGGGTCACAACCAACACTACTGGATGTCACCACGAATGAAATATGGATAATCTTACTAGGAAGGGGATAATATGAAAAAGATACCACATGCCATACCATTATGACATTCTTTAAGGAAGATCAAAACCATGATGTTGAAGTCCATGCCTATTACACAAACCCCACCTAGGGAACTAATGCAGTATATTATCGCACTCCAATATCATAGAGATACTCCACAACTATATATGATTATAAAACTCTAGATGGGATCTTAAACATGGGATATTGATGTAATTATTCATTTCACATTTTAGGGAAAAGACCAAGGGATGAGACTAAACCATTAATGGTCGAAACAATAAAAAAATATATATAAAAGATCCCCATTTGGGGTAATATGGCATGTACTAGGGGTGAATGATGTGTCATGATATCCTCAGGTCTAACCATGTGGTAAATCCCTATATTAAATGTATGTATCCATATACATATAATAAATAAGAAGTAAACCATTTATAGAAACACATGGTACCTTGACAATGTCACTTGGTTATATCTATGTACCGATGGTTGGGTCTGTGTACTGGCACATGGAGACCATGTTTTTCCTGTGTCCCAGTACACATCATGCCACTTGTACATGAAATTTTTCCCATTTCCATTCACTATTTAACATTCCCTTATACTTCCCAAATTACACATCGAGCCTCAAATAAGGGGTTCACATGACATGTGATAGGGATCACATGTCATGTGTTTTTTATCATCGTCCTAAAACCCCATATTCCTCTTAATGGGCTCTGAACTACATGTAATTTTGATTTACATGTAGTGTTTCTCAAAATTTTTTCTAGATTTTGAGTTTTCTCCACTGTTCATTCCCATTCACCACTTCCACCGTTGTTTATTTCATAAATGACTCCACCGATCTCAGATCTTGGTGGATAGATCCTTACTGAAACATGGATGAGGTATTCCATCCTTAAAAACACAGTAGAAAAAACACATACAATGTTATACTTTCCATGAACTATCTAGAAAGAAGAATAACCCATGATTCGATCTAATTGACTGACGATCTAGCCACCATCATCATTTATCCTTCAACAAAATCCTCCATCACATTCTATACATATAATTTCAATATATTATTCTGAATAATTTTAACAAAGTAATAAGAAACTGGGTATTTTGTAAACCATTGTTCAAAATGAATAGAAAAGATGATTGATAAAAAAACAGGGTAGAAATCTAAAATCCATAAAATTTGAGGAATTAACCCCTTCCATTTTTCATTTGTCCTTGATATGCTATCACAAAATAATATTAATAAATGAAATTTTAAAAATGAAAAAAATAAAAATTCCATCAAATTAATTCTAACGATGATGTTCATATCAATCATATTCATGGAATTGATCCACATTCATCTAAGATTATGAAATTGGATGGAAATCACAATGACAAAATCCTACCTAGAGTTCAGATTGATCATTGATGAAGAATGGACATTGGATCCTAAGGATCTGATGAAACATTGAAATCCCCATTTTTTCATAGTGTTAGAATTTTGACTGATAAATTCTTTTAAGGGTGGTAGGGTGTGAAATGTAAACCCATATTATTTTATTATATATTTATCTTCAAATAAAATTAATTTCATCAACATGTTCTGATAGACAAAGCATTAAGAATAAATGAATAGTAATACATAATACCATTATAACATAATTTTTAAATCCAATAAGTGAATTTTAATAACAAAATTTAGAAAATAATAAAAATAGTTCGATATATATGTACAAATTTTTATTCTATTCATTATATTATTTAAAAATAAAATTTCCATCAAATTATTTTGTATTTATTTTTGTAAAAAAATTATATAATTTATTTATACCAATTTTCGAAACATTATTAGTTAAAAAAATAAATTTTTAAATTTATATTTTTATAGTTATCTTAGAGTTATTTTTTAAAAAATTTCTAAGATGATTTTTTTTTTGAATATTGAAAAATAATATTTTTAATATTAAAAAGCATTTCCATTTAATGAATTAAAAATTTTACATATTTTTTAAAATTTTTATTGAATGTATCATTAATTTAATTACATTGTTAGTAACGCAGTTATGTCATTTTTACATATTTTTAAATTTTTTTAATCTTCTTTAATATTAGAAAACAGTTTTGTTGAAAATTAATTTTCATGCTATTTATTGGTTTAAATTTAAAATAAATTCTACCACCTATGTGAATGGAATTTGTTAAAATGTATTATATATTTTGAGTCAAAATAAATAATCATTTATAATAAGATCAAACTTATTTCTGGTCATCATGAATAGTAATTGAGGTAAAAATTAATTAACATTGTTAATGATAAAAATGGTTTACCGAAGTGGTGGTTAAACAAATAGTTAATGGAAATATTCCAAATTATATTTTTGTGTGTCCAATTTTATTGAAATATTACTACCATATAATATTACACAATAAAATATATTTCTATTTGGATGAATTTCACATGTGTATGGAATTATTATATTATAATATTTTTGGGACTTCTATGTCTGACCTCTCCTCCAATTATAAAATAACACCCCAACATTTTCTTCCTTACACAACATTGATCAACCTATCTCAACCAAAACCTAAAGAATTCTATTTTAAACTTCCCAGTACACAAATTATTTGTTATATTCTTCTTAAATTACTAATTTTGTGGTCCTTAAAAAAGGATATAATGGACACCTACTGATGAATAGTTAATTATCTGGTGTATCTTTTTTTATTTATTTCTCCAATGCCTGCTCTAATTCAATGTAATTTCTTTTAAAATGATAACTTTCTTAATCAAGAAATTCATCAATATAAGGTCCATTATTCAACCACAAATATCAACCAAATATTCCATCAAATGAGAAGTGAATGTATCACCCATGTGTACATATGTGGTACCACAACCATGTAGAGTTATAATTCCTTTTCCATCACCATATTTTATTGATTGTTTTTATTGTGTGTATAATTTTTATAAATTAAATTTATGAGATAACTATTATTATATAATTATAATATCAAATATACCTTCTTTCCATCCGATCTATAGGAATAAGATAATGTCGCTCATGCGTATATCTGGACACACACCTCTATAAAGTGATATGATTCATTTTTCATTTCATCTATACATGGTTTATAATAAAAAAGTATTTAGAGAATATTTGTGATACATATGATATTATAATTATTGTAGATATATGAATTATTCTTTAAATTTCATTAATTCCTTCTATTTAAAATAGAAAATATTGTTTTTGTGTTTCTGTTTGTATGATGTACTATCTCCCAGAATGTTGTCACGGATTTTTATATCTATGCATTTAATAAATATATATTAAAATATAAACAATGTACTTAAATGATATTCCTATATTTATTATAATTATATATATATTTTTACCTTGATAAATATTCATGTTTTGGTCCTACCATAACTAAATTTTCATGAAAAAGACAATAATTAACACCTATAGACAATTATTTTAAAAATGAATATTTAATAAATGGTAGTTGAACTGCTGTAAGTGGATCATATATGATATTCTAATTATTTAAATGATTCAGATATATAATTTTAATAAATTAAAATTTATTATACATAATTTTAGATAATATTCAATGTATGTCAAAGGAGAGGTAAGGGACTCACCTCTCACATTTATTTTTAGAGGTCTCATAGCATACTCACCACTTGTACTTTTATGTGATGTATATACCCCACATGTGATTGTTTTATGATTCTTCTATTAAGAATCATTGGGATATACATATCCATATGATTTTCTATCTTTAATGAGGTTTCTAATCAAATTATTCCAATGTGATAAGGTATATATATTTTAATCTCATTATTTATCATGAATTTTTATGATCAAGTTGCCGATGATGAAATTTAATGAAAAAGTTCTCAATAATCATATAAATTGTAATATACAATGGTTATATTTAGAGATTAAAATTTTCACTTTAATTTTCATCTATTTATGATATCCTGGTACATACTTTGTTTTTATGGAGAACCATTTTTTTATCACTTTGGTCATAAATCATTTTTCTTCTATATTGGTATTTTATATTAATGTTTTCAGAAAAGTTTTCATTGTTATATGAAAATTGATTATTTTTGTTTTTAACTATGATTGAAATTTTATGATATTAATTAAAAATTATTTTTATTTTCTATTTGTTAATGAGGGACTTTTGACAATTTAACAAAAATGTTAAAGGAATCATTGTTTTTTTGTAAACAACATGGATATAATTATCCCAGCATCATGACTACTCAATTCATTGAGGCGTAAATTATATCCTCCAGATATTATTTTTAAAGAAATTTTTTCCCATAAAATTTCCTAAATATTTTTATTATATATAATAGAATTCAATTTGAAAAGTATATTTTCTACATGAAATGGTTTAGTGACTGTTTAAAAGAATTTTTCATTTATGTTAACATTATTTGATGTTACTTATACTTTATTAGGGTAATGATACAATGATTCCATAAACATTAATTATTATTATGTTTACCTGTGATTATTATTCAATTAAAATTATATTAAACTCATTTCTTCCCTCTAGGGTAATTATTTTATGGTTAAAACTATAATAAATCAACATCATTTCCATGTATATAGATATGGATAATAAAAATTGATTATGAAACTTATCTCATTTCTGCATGTTATGATGATTTCTTGTAGCACCCCAAACACTTCATGGTATGATTCTCTTTAATACATTCTAGTTATAGCCTATATTTTAGGAATCACTAAGCCAATATGGAACAAAACATGGGTACTTATATGAGATATCAATAACCTAGCCATTAAAATTAAATTTTCCAACTCTGTGATTTGAATTTTAAAAATATTACATACACGGTTGTGTTCAAGATGATATTTAATGTCTGACAGGATTAAATAAATTTTTGGTGAATAGTAACCTACAATTATGAATAATAACATTCCCTTCTAAATAGTAAATTACACTTATGAATAGTAATATGAATTTTATGAATGCAGTCCAAACCCTTGAGTGTATAAGTGAATTTAGGCACCTTAAAAAATATGGATGAATATTTTAAGTGGTTATATCCTTAAATTAAATAATGATATTAATTAAATATTTCTTTAATCATATTTATGAAATTATTTTTGTAATACAGACATAATATTTTGATTCTACATGTTGAAAAATGGATATGGTGAATTTTTGGTATTCTTCTGAAATACCTGAATTTTTGATTAATAGTAAAATTTGATATTTCACAATAAATGCTAAATAATAGATTAATTGAGCCATTGATGATGATCTTCTGATTTAAGCCCAATTTATTCAGATTCACATGATAAAATTACTATTCTTGGTTATAGAAGACTCACTATTCCTTTTCTTATGGGGAAATATTTAATTAATTAATTTTATATTAAGAAAACACCTCTCTCCACCACTATAAAAAAACCCCCCTTCACTTCCCTTTATCTTCACTCTACTCAAGACTTGTGACTTGAAAATATTCAGACCAGATCTCTCCCCAAGATCATACCCAACATCTAAAATCTCCTAGCCTCTTCAAAATTCCAAAAACTCTCCCCTTATGTGCTTCTCAAAGGAGGAAGTCTCAAGAGGTATACTCTTCTTTCCAATTCCTTCATTTATATTATGTTCTTTTCTTTTTGTTTCTTTCCTCACCTCCCTTCACCGAAATTGTATGATAACTCCAGTAACATACATGTACTAGAATTTTTTAATGCTAATTGTACATTTCATTATCTTCTTTTCTTTCTCCACCCTTTATTTGGACGAAATGAAAGCACTGTTTGATATGTGCTAATTTAGCACATTCAAGGACAATGGTTAATCAATTTCTCTTATAATAATTAATTTTGGTCATGAAACCATTTTTTTATGGTTGAATTAGATTATTATATATGTAATATATCATAATTTTAGTTCTGTAATCTTTTTGTACAAATGGTATTATGTTATAAAGAAAATCATGTTCATTGTAATCAAACCCACCATCTAACCAAAAAAGTTGTCACTATGGTTATTTATATGTAATAATTTTACCTCACTATAAGTAACCAAATTAAATTTAAAACCATGTAATCTCTTGGAAGATCACTAATGTCATATATCTTCATATCTGGCCAAACACTTCCATCTTTCTTATTTAGCTGAACTTGAATATAAGTGAAGCGATCTTTTAAAAACATGTAATCAAATAAGCATGAACAATGAAATTTAACATTATAACCAATATAAAGGTCCTTGAATGAACTAAAAAGGGTCAAAATAAATTATTTAAATATAGTAATGTTTTTGTACTTATGAATTAATAAGCATAATTTGTTTGTTCAGGTCTCTAATAATAACTCAAGAACACCTTCAAGCATAAGGTAAGGGATCCTCTCTCTAACTTTTGTTCAAGAATCTCTGCTATGTTGTGCTCTTTTATTTTTAATCTCCAAAGATAGGGTATTCTTTTTCACCTTGCCCATTCTGCCCTTATGGAATATAAATAATGGGATACCCCTTTACCTCTCATTAAGCCCTCGCAAGAACACTCGTTACCATGCCAAAAATGTTTGTAAGGGGTCTTTCTCATCTCACATTCAATTTTGTGGTATTTCTATTGTTCGCCTCTTATTTCATATATATGGTATATATATACTGACATTTTATATATATTATCATTATTATCTTTATATTCATGCTATTATGTGATTCCTTTGGTGGTTATTAACTTTTTTCATAAAACTTAATTGAATACAATGCGGTAACGAGGTTTGTCTCAATTTTCACTTAATTGTGACTTGCTTAGTCTTGTGCAGATACTATTTCTTATTCGGTGTACATACTACCCATTTGAAATCACTTTTCAATTGAAATTATATTCCATTTAAATTTCCATATTCTCATGTCATGGATATGTTTACTATTTAAGTCATATATCAATTTACATACGGTATTTATTTTGAATATTGTTTTGACTGTGTAAATATTGATGAATCCATATCCTCTATTAAATATGGTTAATGTAAAGTCATAATTATATTATTTTGAACTAGGTATAATTAATTCATTGGATGTAGAGGTATGTGGGGTATGCTACAAACCCTCGATGCATAGATAGGTCTTAGGAGACAAATCAGTTTACTGACAAACCCTTCGAGTTTGTTTCCCAAAATCAGACATGTTTCTTCCCATAGAACTAACACGTTTTAACAGTATTATGGTTTCATGTGATAGATATATGACATCCAATTAATAATCATTCAGTTTATTCATTATCAGTTTTTACTATCCATGAGGTTTTCACTGTGACAAAATCTATGGATGCAGTTTCATTTTCAGTTTATTAATTGAATGATTTTTTCATTTATTCACCATGCCATATTGATTATGTACGATTGATTATGATTAATTTATTATTGTATTCAATATTCCACTATTTTTAACCCATAATGAGCATTTGAGCTAACCCCTTTCATTTTTTTTCCATCAACATGTGATGAAGAGGTGATCATTTATTGAGTTCCAATGGTTGCATTTTTTAGTTTATGTTATGTATTGAATTTTGTAACCTTTTCCAATGTAGTTTGAGTTACATATATGTATCTATTTTCATCAAGACTACTAAACTGATCATTATCATGGTATTTTCATTTCTTATAGCTATGCCAATATGAAAATAAATGCACCATCTCCATCCTTGAGGGGTCGGGGTGTTATAGTTCGTATTAGAGGAAGTTTAGTAGGAAACGTGGAAACTAGAGTAAGAAATATATAGTTGGGAAAAAATCCCTAAGGGAGTATTTGAGGACAAATGTAAAAGATCCTCTGGGTATTTTGGTAAGGAATAGATGATGCGAATCTTTCTAGAAAATACATCCCTACAAGGATACGAGAAGGTAGATGTGGCTCTGGCACAGATGTTCCTAGAAGTGATAACTCTGACAAGGATTTTCGGACTTGACCCAGGGTATCTTGGTACACGATAACGAGCCTTGATGTACTCTTGGTTATGACACTCCTAGGGGATATACTTATCATTATTCATATTTTCATTAAAATTTATTATGAAGGATTGAAATGATAACTTTTCCTCAGAGAAAATAGGTTTATGAGATTAGATATGCATAGAATTTTAATCTATATTATCTTATTTCTATTTTAGATTCATAAAGTGATATAGTGTATGCCATTATTTAGAAATGGAACCAAATGGAAGAAGGGGAATCAATACTCATGGACAATTTAGGGATTTATCCACTGAGAAATTCAACATGGTCAATGTCGAAGAAGATCATATTATGACCATATTTTGAAAACATACCCTCGTGATGAATATCCATGCTACACTAGTGTTGGATTGTTTTCATGCAGTAGAAGCCGCCATATTTTATTTGGGCTACTAATCCGATAGTGGATGAGCAGTAGATCAAGTCACTTGAAAAGATATTCATGGCATTAAGATGTGATGAAAATGAGAAGGTAGTGCTCGATGTATATTTTCTCAAGGGTGACGCAGATCAATGGTGGTCTTTGATCCAGAATACCATGGATGAAGAAGAAATAGATGATATGTAATGGAATGATTTTAAGGAAATATTCTTCAAAAAATATTTCCCTCATGATCAAATAAATGAAATGAAGAGGAAATTCCTTTGCTGAACACAAAGAGATGAAGAAAATATTGCAGATTATGAGGCCACCTTCACAAGGCTGGCCAGGTATTCCATAGATTATGTATGTGATGAGGCAGACAAGATTGATCATTTCATGGAAGGTATTAAGACAAGTCATCGAAGGGAACTGGATTCTCAATCATTTTCATCATATGATGAAATTGTATCAAGTTCCATCAAAACAGAGAAGGAATTTTTTAGATCAAATATTTTCGAAGGAAACCATGATAGGATGTGGTACTCTAATAAAAAAAGGAAAAGGGGAATCACCAAATAAGAGAAAAAGAAGAAATCTATTCCAATTATGTGAGAACTGTGTAAAGAATCATCTCAGGAAATGATTGAAAGGCTTGGGAGTCTGCTATAACCACAAAGAAAAGGGTCATTGATCTAATGAATGAAAGGGGAAGAAAAAATTCAATGATAATCAATGCTATAATTATAGAGATATAGGACACTATGAAAGTGAGTGTCCTAAGTTCCATGGAAACTTGACTCAGAAAAGTCCAAGAGAGAATGGGAGAGCTTTTGCGATTAAAAACACGGAGGTTGAAGTTCCTAATGATGTGGTGGTAGGTACTTTAGATGTTTCCTCTAACTTAGAAAACACTTTATTTGATTCTGGATCATTTCATTCTTTTATATCTTATCTTTTTTCAATGAAAATTAGATATGTCCAATTTTATTTAATAAAGGAGTTGGCAGTCAAAACTCATAGGGGATGTATCATTGCAACAAAGGCATGTCGACTAATCCCTCTCTAGACATGAAAATGTGATTTAGTTTCTATCCTTGTAACTATACCAATGTCTAACTTTGATATAAATCTTGGTATGAATTGGTGGTCAAATTATGATTTGAATATTTATTGTAATAAGAAGGATGTTACGATTTTTGAATATTGTGTAGAATCCCTTGTCTTTAAGGAAGAAACTTTTCCTCCTGATTCTTATCTAGAACACCTCCCAATAGCACTAATAAATATAATACTTGGAGAAGATGATAAACCAATATCTATGGATTGGGAAAGAAATATTCAAATTTAAGATGTTCACATAGTGCAAGATTACATTGATGTATTTATAGAGGATTTACCTGGACATCCTCCAGAGGGGGAAGTTCAGTTCTCTATTAATTTAATTACTCGTGCAAGAGATATATCAAAGACACTATATAGAATGGACACTATGAAATTATTTGAGCTAATGACACAACATGATGAATTGAGTGAAAAAGGATTTATTTGACCTAGTGTTTCTCCATGGGGAGCCCCTGTCCACTTTATCCGGAAGAAAGATGGATCCATGAGGATTTTCATTGATTACAGGGAAATCAGTACTATTATAATAAAAAATAAGTATCATATACCCTAGATTGATGACTTATTTTATTAACTTTATGGACCTTAATACATTTATAATATTTACCTTAGATTTGGATATCATTAGTTGTGTTTGCGGAAGGAAGATATTTTTAAGACAACATTTCAGACCAGGTATGGGCATTATGAGTTTACAGTGATGCCTCTTGGAATGAAAAATGTACCATCTGTTTTCATGTATTTAATGAATATTTTTTTCAAGGAATATATTGATTACATTGTGGTGGTATTCATCTGTGATATACTCACAAAATCAAAAATCTATGAAGGCTATGACAATTACTTGCGGGTTATTCTGAGTACTCTTAGAAGAAATAATGTTTATGGAAAGTTTAGCAAGTGAGAATTCTGGTTTCAATAAGTTTTTTTCTAGGATATATTGTATCTAAATATGTAATCCTAGTTGATTATGTAAAGACAAATGAAATCCAAGATTGTCCCATGCCAACAAACGTAACTGAGGTACGCCGTTTTATTGTCTTAGTAGGTTAGTATCGGAATTGTGTTCATAATTTTGCCCGACTGGAAAACCCGCTACGAAAAATCACATGTAAATGAGTTATGTTTGTGTAGAAAAAACAATTTACATAATGCTTCAAATAATTTAAATTAAGATTTATCAATGCTCCAATTTTGACTCCTCCATCTGGAAGTGGTGAATTTTTAATATACAGAGATGCATCAAAGAATGTACAGGGTTGTGTCCTTATGCAAAACAATAAAGTTATTGCATATGCATTAAGACAGTTAAAGACTCATGAGAAAAATTATCCAACACAAGATCTTGAGTTAGAATCCATAATCTTTGAAATGAAAGTATAGAGGCATTATCTCTACGGAGAGAGATGTGAGATTTATACAAACCACAAGAGTTTGAAATAAATATTCACACGAAAATTACACATCATGAGGAAAAGGATATGGTCTGAGTTACTCAAAGATTATGATTTTTTCAATACACTACCACCCAGGAAGGGAGAATAAGGTGGAAGATGCATTAAATAGGAATCAAAATAGACTTCTGAATCAAATAAGGAATGAGAGAGATCCTATATTTTTGGTTCTACTAATGATAGATACGAGAATTCTTAAGGAAAGGGAAACATCATTCATCTTTCAAATGATTGCTAAACCATCTTTATTATATAAGATAAAAAGCTCTAAATATGATGATGAGAATCTACATAAGAAAATTAATGTTGTCCTGGATGGGAGACCGGATGACTTCATGTATAAAGAATGAGTTATGAAATTTGGGAAGCAGTTATGAGTTCCATCAGTACCTGACCTAAAAAGGGAACCATTAGACGACGCTCATAGCTCAAATTTCTCAATACACCCAGGTTGCACAAAGATGTATAGAAATATAATGGAATATTTTTGTTGGGATAATATGAAGTGGGAAATTGCAGACTACGTTTAACGATGTCTAGTGTGTCAACAATTAAAGGCAGAGAGACAATATCCCAAAGGAGTGATGAAACCTCTACATATTCTTATTTGGTAGTGGGATAACATTATGATTGATTTTGTCACTGAACTACTAGGGACACCTAGAATGATTGATGAAATATGGGTAATTGTTGATCGTCTCAAAAAATTAGACTATTTTCTTCCTATAAGAGATTATTTTCCACTTGAGCTCTTGGAAAGACATTATATTAATGAAGATGTAAGACTTCATGGTGAACCACCATCGAGTGCATCTGATCAAGATCCCCAGTTTACATCAAAATTCTAGAAAAGTCTCCAGAAATATTTGAACACTGAGCTTCATATGAGTACTTCTTATTATTCCCAAACAGATTGATATTCTGAAAGGACTATTCAAAATTTAGAAGACATGTTGAATTCATGATCTCCTGACTTCCATGGTATGTGGGATCAGTACTTTCCTTTGGTTGAACATTCCTAAAACAATAGTTTCCATTCTAGTATTCAAATGGCACCATATGAAGAATTACATGGAATGAGATGTCGAACTCCAACTTGTTGGGAAGAAGTTGGTGAGAGGAAATTATAGCCCTAGAACTTATTGAAGAGACCATAAAAAAGTTGAAGAAAATAAAAGACCATATTAAATCATCCCAAAGTAGGAAAAAGAGTAATGTGAGAACCATAGAAAGGACTTGGAATTCCAAGTGGGAGATCATGTATTCTTGAATGTATCTCTATGGAAGGATGTCTTAAGGTTGTTTAAGAAAGGGAAACCGATCCCCAGGTACATCAGACCATTTGAAATTTTGGAACGAATCAGAGCTGTCCCTTATCATTTAGCGATGCCGCAAAGTCTCTCAAAAGTTCATTTTGTTTTTCACATGTCATTTTAAAAGAAATACATTCTAGACCCAACACATGTACTCACATATGACGAAATTGAATAGGAACATGATTTTCCATACTATGAAAAGCCTATTGGGATTCTTGAAACAAGGGAGTAGGTATTGACAAATCGAACAACCCATCTAGAAAAGGATCATTGGATAAACCAGAATATGGATAAAGCAACATGGGAACCCGATGATGTAATGAAAAAAAATCACCCACATCATATTTGTGAGTTTCATAGACAAGATTTTGAGAATGAAATTTCTGAACGAGGGAATAATGTAGCACCCCGAACACATTATGGTATATTTCTCTTATATACATTCTAGTTATAGCCTATATTTCATTAATCACTGAGCCTATATAGAAAAACACATGGTTACTTATAAAATATATCCATAACATATCCATTAAAAATAAATTTTCCAACTCTGTGATTTTAATTTTAAATATCTAACATACACGGTTGTGTTCACAATGATATTTAGAGTCTAATAGAATTAAATTAATTTTAAGTGAATATTAATCTATCATTATGAATAGTAACGTGCCCTTATGAATAGTTACATACCCTTATGAGTAGTAATATGAATTTTATGAATGGTATCCATACCCATGAGTGTATAACAGAATTTAGGCACCTTAAAAATGTAGATGAATATTTTAAGTGGTTATATTATTCGATTAAATAATGATTTTAATTAAATATATAATTAGTCATATTTAGGAAATTATTTTTGAAAAATGGACTTCATTTTAGGACTCTACTTGTTGAAAAATTGTTAGGGTGAATTTTTGGTATTTTTCTGAAATACATGAGTTTTTGATGAATAATAAAATCTGATAATTCACAATAAATGATAAATAAGGGATTAATTGAGTCATTGATGATGATATGCTGATGTAAGCCCAATTTATTCAGATTCACATAAACAAATTACTATTATCGGTCATAGAAGACTCACTATTCCTTGTCTTATGGAGAAATAATAAATTAATGAGTTTTATATTAAGAAAACTCTTCTCTCCTCCACTATAAAAACCCCCTTCACTCCCTCTTCTCTTCCCTCCTCTCAAGCCTTTTCCCTTGCAAATATTTTTCCCAAATCTCTCCCCAAGAACCTCCTATATGACCAAAAGCTCATAGACTCTTCAAAATACCAAAACCTCTCCCATTAAAATGTTCTAAAAGGAATAAATCTCAAGAGGTAAACTCCTCTTTCCAATTCCTTAATTTCTATTATGTTCTTTTCTTTTTGTTTCTTTCCTAACCTACCTTCACGCAAATAGTATGATAACACTGGGAAAATAATTGTACTCTAATTTTTTTATGATAATGGGATATTTAATTATCTTCTCTCCTTTCCCCACCCTTTATTTGGATGAAATGAAAGTATCGTTTGAGATGTGATATTTAACCATATTCAAGGACAACGATTTATCAATTTCTATTATAATCGTTAATTATGGTCGTGAAAGCATTTGTGTTATGGCTGAACCAGATTATTATATATGTAATATAAATTATTTTTAGTTCCTTAATTCTATTGTTCAAATGGTATTGTGTTATAAAGAAAAACATATTCGTTGTAATCAAACCCACTGTTTAACAAGAATGTTTGACTCTGTGGTTATATATATCCAATAATTCGACCTAACTCTAAGTAATTAAATTAAATTTAAAACAATTTAATCTCCTGTAAGTTCACTAATGTCATATAACTTCATTTCTGGAAAACCACTTCCATCTTTCATTTTTATCCGAACGTGAATATAAGTGAACCGATTATTTAAAAAAAAGTAATCAAATGAGCACGAACACTGAAATCAAACATTATAACTAATAAAAAAGGAAATGAATGAACTAAAAAAGGTTATAATAACTCATTTACATATATTTCATTTTATAGACTTCTGAATAAATAATCCAAATTTTTTTATTCATATCTTTAATTACAAGTCAAGATCACCTTCAAGCATAAGTTAACAGAACCTCTCTTTCACTTTTGTTCAAGAATATCCCCTATATTGTGCTCTTATATTTTTAATACCTAATGGTGGGGTATGTTTTTCCACCTCATAAATAATTACTTTATGACATATAAATAGTGGGATACCCCTTTACCTCTCATTAAGCCCTCGTAAGAACACTCGTTACCATGCCGAAATGTTTGTAAGGGGTCTTTCCCATCTAACGTTCAATTCTGTGGGATTTCCATTGTTCACCTATTATTTATAATATTTTGTATAGGTATACTGCCATTTTATATATATTATCAGTATTATATTTATATTCATGTTATTATGTGATTCATTTGGTGGTTATTAACTTTTGTTCATATGACTCAATTGAATACAACACGGTAACGCTCTTTGTTTCAATTTTCACTTTATTGTGACTAGCATAGCATTGTGCACATACTCTTTATTATGTGGTGTACATACACCCCATTTTATATCACTTTTAAATTGAAATTATATTCAATTTAAATATCCATATTCTCATATTATGGATATGATTACTGTCTAAGCCGTATATCATTTTACATACGGTATTTATTTTGAATGTTGTTTAGACTGTGAAAATATTGATGAATCTATAGATTATATTAAATACAGATAATGTAAAGACATATTTCTATTATGTTTAACTATTTAAAAAGAATTAGTTGGATTCAGAGGAAGGTGGGGCCAACTATAGCCCCTCGATGCATCAGTAGGTCTCATGAGATAAATCAGTTTGGCAACAAACCATTCGAGTTTGTTTGCCTAAATCAGACGTGTTTCTACACATATAAATAAAATTTTTTACTGGTATTATGGATTCATGTGTGAGATACATGACGTCCAATTAATAATCATTATCTTTATTCATGATCAGTTTTTACCATCCATGAGGTTTCCAATATGACAAAATTTATGGATGCTATTTCATTCTTAGTTTAGTAATGGCACTAGTTTTTCATTTATTCACCATGCCATATTGATTATGTCAAATTGATTATGAGTCAATTATTATTGTATTCATGATTCTACTATATTTAACCCTTACTAAGAATTTGAGCTCACCCCTTTCATTATTTTCCATCCACATGTGATGAAGAGGTGATCGTTTATTGAGTTCATGTGGTTACAGTTTTTAGTTTTTTTTATGTATTGGATTTTGTAAAATTTTCCATTGAAATTTGAGTTACATATATGTATCTAGTTACTTTAAGACTACAAAACTAATCATTCCTTTGAGATTTTCATTCCTTCTAACCATTCCAATATCACATGTAATGCACCAGCTTCATCCTAGAGGGGCCGGGGTATTACATTTCTTAATAATCAAGTAAAACATATATGTGTGGTATATGTTATGTGATATTTTGGTCCATAATTAATCATACCTATATAGAAATTGAGAATTATGGAAATACCCTTATATATTAAGGATTCAGATAGATTGTGATGCTATTTAATAAGTGAATCGTTCCACCATGATAGTCTTGTGATTGAACCTTGAATATGCATATGATGGAATTAGAAGAAAAAACAATCCAATACAATAATCTTGGTAGTGTTCCTTGAATAAGGGAATTATTTTCCATTTTTAGGTGCATTTCATAAACTTATGTCTCATACCAATTATATAGTCTCATGGCTTATGTTCATTTTCACCTTTATGAATAATTTCTTATAAACTGTCATGCATAATTCCATAGTTCCATATTGTGATAATTAATATGTTGCATGCAGTTTTCAAGTGATAAAGTCTAATTGTAACAAACTAATTCTCATGTTATGTTAAAATTATGATGGATATTTCCCTTGTTCACTCATTTCAGGCATCTAACATAACAATATTTTATGTCTAAATTCCCTAGGTTATTAAAAATGGTATTACATGTTATATTTGTTATAAGGGTTCTATTTATGAATTATATAGTGGGTTATGATTTAGATAACATGTGAATTATTTTTTATGAATCCATTCTTCCAAAGGAACAAAACTTATATTGTTCTAGTTTGGATATTATTATTATTATTTAATATAAACCTAATATTGTGTAATATTTGTGTGTGAATATTATGGTTTGATATATGGGAACAACAATACTCATTGGTGGATTTTCAATATTGTATCCAAGGATTCTATGAAAGATGAAATAATTACAGTGTATATTTTCATTTCCTATTAATATTGGGTATTATTAGTCTAGAAATTTTTTTATTGAGAAAGTGTAAACATCATTTCAAACTAGGAATTCAAAATACTGGGTGATAAGGAGTTAAAACCAAAATAGTTTCTATATAATTGGTGGAATCAACAATGAGATGTATGAAATATTTCAAAATGTTTTTATATTCAATATTAATAAGTTTTTCATTCTAATTTAATTCCATTTTTTACATGGATTTGGGGAGGAAAACCATTCCCCAATAAAGAAAATTCTCAAAAACAAAGATGTACAATGTCAATGTGGAAAAATATTTTGTTATCAATAAGGGTAGGTTGTGAGGACATGAATTTAAACATACACAATGTGGTGAAATTTTTTAAAAGTTTTATGAGTTAACAGAGTAAAGGTAGCTATAATTATATTATGTTTCTTCTACTAGTAAGAAAAATAATTAAAATAATTAATAATTAATACCAAATTGAAAATGATATAAGTAAAGATGAAAATATGTTAGAAACATTTCAATACAATTGTGGTAATTTTGGACAATGAAATAATATATTGGGATAAAAATTATGGGAACTCCATGAATTAATGTTACAGTTCTCATTATGTTCCAAACTCTAGTAGATCCTCTCCATGGATGTGGATATGGTATTACATTGTGGATGATTATTATTTTTAGAAATAAATATGAATAATTTTAGCAGGAAGTTTCAAAACATCAATAATGTTTTGTTAACGTGAATATATCTCCTTTAAAATATAAATTATTTGACTTCACAGATATATAGATAAAATAAATGATCTAAAATAAACACCTTCTAGAAGGAAACCTGGTTCTGTTTTTATATTATTAATGGATTCCATGGAATTAATAATTATGATTCAATTTATGAATATATTTATGAGTAGTATATTTTACATAATTTTTATGATATTTAACAAATGGATCACTCACATTCATATATATATTATCTCATATAGAAACATTTTGAGTAAAGGTAAAAATTAAAAGAAAAAAACATGTAGATTTACAAGTAAAGAAGAGTATTATTTTAGTGTTTCTTATTCATAATCAATTGCCAATTTTTTCGGAATCATTTATTTGGGTTTGAATGGAAAAAGTGTGTGTCTTCCCATATAATTTTACGATAATTTTGGTCAATGATATGAATAAAAAATAAATTAAGAATCCAAAGATTCCATCCTTTGGAGTTCAATATTTATGAGACTAAATGAGTGATATGGGTGTACGTATGGTGACCAATATAGTGAAACAAATTTTTCTTATATGACTATTAAATTATTTTAAATATAAAAAATATAATAGTGTTAAAAAATTAAAGAACAAATATTTTTGTGTCTGCAGAAAATTGTTCTTATATATAACGTTTACATAATAAATTATCTAAATTATTTAATTCCTTTTTCTTGGGCTTAATAGTGGCCTTGTAATTACCCATAATACATTTAATGACCTTTTGAAACACATAAATGAAAGGGGTGAGTGAAAATCCTAGTATGTGGATAAATAAGGACAAACATCAATATAACATGGGTGAGTATAATCATCATAAAAAAATTCTATGAATGGGATCATCATCGTAATTGTAAGAGGAATCATTAGATGAAGTCATGTTATATGGAAATGTATAAAACTGAAACATCATGTATTAATGTTCAGACACCCCATGTAGTTAGGAACAATGCTTGCATCATGTTCACCTATTATAAATGTGCATAATCATAACATCATAATTTTGAAAAAATATTGCATCATGATAATTCATATTGTATATTATCTCATTAGATACATATAATTACTCAATGCATTGGAACACTATATAATTTTGGGTGCACTCGTCAAATCAAAACATTTAGATAATCATGCATATATAAAGAACATATAAAAATATTTTACATAAAATAACCCATCGAAAGGAAATGGGCTTCGTAAGAATTTTATAGAGTTTAATTAAATGATTCATAATTTGTGTATGCAAATTAAAATTGTAATATCATACTTTTTATAAGAATCATAAACCTTGAGTGAATAAGAAGAAATCTCATAAGAAGTAAAAAAAATGTGTTTTATAGAAAATCTTATTATTTAGGAATTTTTTTTGCATTTTTCAGAACATCAGATTGGAAAAATTTATATTCTAAAAACAAAATGGTAAGAATAATGAAATTATCACTAATGAATATTAAAATAACAACCTCACTAAAATTTGGCATGAAAGTGGAACAACCCAAAGAAATAAAATTATGTTTGAGAATACCCTAACCTTATGTCTAAATGTTTCATGACATTAATAACCAGAATAACAAAATTTGGTTCATTAATTAATAAATATAGAACCTATTATGAATGTTTTATATTCATTATTATTTTATTATGTTATTAATTGCTATATTGATAAGTTATAGAGTTCAATATCATTGTTTAGGAGTGTTTGTTTTATTGGGCTTCATGATCGATTCACTTGTATATATGCATGGAAGATCATGCTATATGTGAATAATTATCTAGAATTTAATTTATATGTTATTAATCAACAAATATATGTTTAAATTGTCTTATATTTTATTTTTTCTCTAGATATGGAGATGGTTTATTTTTTAAAACCTTATTGATAATTATTGAGATTAATTTGGATGTTTTTTGGTCATTATGAACCAGTATTGTTTTATTATTTTAGCATCCCTCCTTTTTATAATATAAACTTTCATTACATTACACAACTGAGGATCTTTAAGGTCTAGTGTCTTGGAAACCAGGAACATAATACATGAAAACAACATAAAGCATTCTTCTTAAACACTTGAAAGTATTCTCCTTAAGTTCATCCTAGGTTCATTACCGCATCTCATAACCTGGGGACATACATCACAAGAAAGGTTGAGCAGAAGGCCCAATAAGGGAAACAAGAGGA
Organism: Viscum album; assembly: GCA_963277665.1. Lineage (NCBI taxonomy): Eukaryota > Viridiplantae > Streptophyta > Magnoliopsida > Santalales > Viscaceae > Viscum > Viscum album. The sequence goes on along the minus strand of OY728155.1, from coordinate 678,070,158 downwards.
ACATTTTACATGTGAACTTGATATACTTCAATAAGGACATGAAAAGAACTTTAAGGCATGAGAAAGAAATCATGAGTCATTTCATAATAAAAATAAAATTTTTCATATCTTGAAAATGTGGCTACATCATTTAACATAGACAATCATGAACATATCACCAAGGTCCATCCCCAAGGTGTCATTTGAAAATTACCAAGGTTATTCCCCAAGGTATCGTGAAAATTGTAATCTCTAGTGGTTACATCATTACTCAATGCATTGGAGCTCTATCAGGGCGCACCCTTAAATTTTCCTTTATTATCATGTGAGCCACATATATCATCATCAAACATTTCATAAATAACCCATATAGCATAAAATAAATGGGTTTCATTTCATAATCATAACGTTTTAAAAACTGCTTTAAAGACATGATCTTTACGTCACTTTAAACCCACGGAAGGGGAGAGCGGGTCTCATGTATGTAAATCCCAGAATTTAAAATAGAACATTTTGATATATATGTGAATACACCTGTAGAAATAAGAGCTTTGAGTATTCACTTTATAACATAAAATAATTTTGAGAAAAGAGAGCGGCATTTTGAGACGAAAATTCTGCAGCATAACGGCTATGTTACAAGGTTTTAGAAAACATTTAAAAGAGAGGGGACATGGGTCACCCACTCATAAATGATCCATAAAATAGTAGGGGGACAGAATATAAGGTATTTAAGAACATGGTAATGAAATTTGAAAGATATACCATATGAAATGAAACACATGGAAGTGAGACAAAACAATATTTCTCTTATGAAAATTCGGCATCCTAACGGCGTCACTTAACTTCAATAAAAAAGATTTGACAAGATCAAATAGGGTCTCTCATAATATGATCATAAGAGATAAGTATGATAGATATGGAGATCATACCCCAACATAATAAAATGTAACTTGAAATATTTGACATGAAAATTGAAATTGAAAAAATGAGAAGGGTGAAAGAATCACTTAAAAATTCGGCAGCCTAACGACGTCACATAAACTTTCATAAAACGAAATTATGAGAGTAAGAGAGGATCTCTCATCATATAAAAATTAAATGGAATTAAGAGGAATATAAAAGAAAATCCACTCACATAATAACATGGAGTCTAAAAGGAATGACATAAAAGAGATTACATGAAAAGAAGGAAAGAGGTCAGATCCCTTACCTTAAAACATGACTCTTGAAACTCAATGTTTTGGACCTTGAGGGCTTGGGGGAACCTTGGGAGGACTCATTGGGAGGTAAGGAGACCAGAACATCGTTGGGGGAGAGTTGGGAGTGAAAACTAAAGGAGGAAATGGTGGTTATTTATATGGAAAGTGAGGGGACAAGGCATTAATGGCCAAGGGACACCTCACAAGTGCTTTTCTCAAACCCATGTGCTCTTTCATGATATGTTCCATAAAGTTAGGCCACATGGGGCCCCTAAAACAATAATTCATCACCCTTGGCCGACCAACCCTTAAAAAACTCATGAAATCATCATGACACAGTTATGATGTCATTAAACATACTCAAACCCTAAAACTATATTTTTACTATTCACTGAAAATTTAACTTTCTCAGAAAAATACCAAAATTTCACCTTAACCAATTATCGATGCTCTAAGTACATTTATGAACTCCATTTTTAAAAAAATAAATTTCTAAATATTTTTAATTTAATTTTTAAATAAAAGAACTATTCATCGAAAATTCATTTTTTTCAGAAAAAACCCCAAAAATTACCATACCACAATATCGATGCTATGAGTTCAAAAATAAAGTCATTTCTTGAAAAATAATTTTCTAATAATTTTTAATTAAATTTTTATTTAAAAAACACTATTCACCTGAAGAAAACTAATACTTGATTAATCTTTTATGAAACCATTATTTACCCATTTTATTGAATCACATTACTTAATCTAGGTATCTAAATTATATTAAAATTTCTTTGAGTGAAATTACTAATCCATTTGGTCACATTACTAATCCTAAGCGTAAAATCACTATTCATAATTTACTATTCATCAAAAATTACGTTGATCTTATTATACTCCAAATTCCTTACTGAACACTTTTGTAGAAGACCATTTTTTGAAAATCATTACACATCATTAGTTATTTCGGGTTTTCATAAATATTTTAAAATATCCTTTTTTCCAAAATTCATCAAAAAAATACATCCTAAAATTATCCGGACAAAAGAAATTCCACAAACATCACTAAAGGAAGAGATCTCAAATTATTCACCCGAAAGGATTACATAAGGAAGCTAGGGTCTCATCACATAGCCCTTTATAACACCGGCATAAGACCTAAGTGTAAGGTGTGCTATGGTGAGAGAATCTGAGGGAGGATCAGATAACATTACCCTAGTAGTAATCTCTACTAACTTGAACTTCTCCCGTAGGTGATTCCGTTCAAGGTTGACATGCTGGAGTTCGGCTTGGGCTTGGTCCAAAGCGAATCCCACAGATGCTACCTCCTTTCCAAGCTTTGATAAGTGGGCTTCTTAAGGGTCGAGTCAACTAGATGAAGCCATCGACTCCTCTTTATGCATTAACCATTAACATGTTATTAAATCATTAATAGTATGTTAATATACTACTCAAAAATATTGGGTCGTTACATTCTTCCCCCCTTAAGAAATTCCGTCCCCGAAATTTATTCTTGAGGCCTAGTCGAAAAGGTGAGGGTACTTTTGCTTCATTGTTTCCTCAGGCTCCCAAGTAACTTCTTCATATTTATGATTCCTCCACAACACTTTCACAAGGTGGGTAGTATTGTTTCGTAGGACCTTGTCTCTACGGTCCAAGATCTCCACTGGCTGCTCCTCATAAGAGAGGTCATTTTCCAGTTGTACCACCTCTGGGTTCAGTACATGCGAAGGGTCGGGTATGTACTTCCTCAAGAGAGATACATGGAAGACGTCATGAACTTGAGCTAGGTTCGGTGGAAGTGCTAGATGATAGGCCACTGCTCCTATGCGATCAAGGATTTCATAGGGGCCAATGTACCTAGGGCTGAGCTTCCCTTTCTTCCCAAACCGCATGACTCTCTTCCATGGTGAAATTCGAAGGAAGACTTTGTCACCAACACCAAACTCCAAGTCCCTTTGACGATTGTCAGCATAGCTCTTCTGCTGACTCTGAGCAGCCTTTATTTTTTGTTGGATGGCATGAACCTGTTCTGTCATTTCTTGCACAAGATCGGGCCCAAGAAGCTTTCTCTAACCAGTTTCATCCCAACAAGTAGGAGTTCTACATCGATTTCCATATAGAGCTTCATATGGTGCCATATGAATACTCGAATGGAAGCTGTTGTTGTAGGAGAACTCAACTAATGGGAGGTGTTGATCCCATCCACCTTTAAATTACATTGAGCAAAATCTCAGCATGTCTTCGAGTGTCTGAATAGTCCTTCCAGATTGGCCATCAGTTTGAGGACGATAGTCCGTACTAAAATTCAATTCAGTATTCAGAGCATGTTGAAGACTTCTCTAGAATTTTGATGTGAATCTTGGGTCACGATCAGATAAGATGGATAGTGGTACCCCATGCAGCCTTACCACTTACTTCACGTATATCTTGGCAAGATGATCTAGAGAGAAATCTTCCCAAATAGAGATAAAATGGGTTGTCTTGGTGAGACGGTCCACAATAACCCATATCGCATTTTTTCCTTTGGATGTTTTCGGGAGACCAGTTACAATGTCCATAGTGATATTATACCACTTCCATACTGGTATGGGTAGCGGTTGTAATACCACCTTAGGAAGTTGTCGTTCTACCATTACTTACTGACACACCAGGCACCTTGTAGTGTAATCAGCAATCTCCCTCTTCATATTATCCCACCAATAATGATCACGAAGATTTCTATACATCTTAGTGCTTCCCAGATGTATAGAGAAAGTAGAGCTATGAGCTTCATCCATCAGTTCTTTCTTTATCTCCGGAATAGTTGGAACACATAGTCTTGTACAAAATTTCAATACACCTTCTTGATCAATATTGAAATCAGGGAACTTCCCATCCTTTACAGCCTCGAACTTCTCATGCAGGAAAGGATCTTCTTTTTTAGCCTTCTTGATCTTCTCTAGTAATGAAGGTTGAGAAATCATTTGGGATAGGGTTGATGATGTCCCTTTCCTTATAATTCCCATGTCCAGTTTTACTAGATCTTTAATCAAGGGATCTCCTAAGATCCTCAATGTTGCTAGAACAACAGGATCTTTCCTGCTTAATGCATCCGTGACTTTGTTTGCTCTACTAGGGTGATAATGAATTGAACAATCATAGTCTTTAATAAGCTCCAACCATCCCCTTTGTCTCATGTTCAATTCTTTCTGTGTGAAAATATACTTTAGACTTTGGTGGTCAGTGTATATATCACATTTCTCCCCATAAAGATAGTGCCTCCATATCTTTAGAGCAAAAACAACTGCCACCAGCTCTAGATCATGCGTAGGCTAATTTTGCTCATGAATCTTCAACTGTCGAGATGCATAAGCAATTACCTTGTCATTTTTCATGAGGACGCACCCAAGCCCTTTCAGAGATGCGTCGCTAAAAATAACGAATCCTTCTCCGATAGAGGGTAGTGTTAATACATGTGTAGTAACCAATCTCTTCTTCAACTCTTGGAAACTTTCCTCACATTCCTTTGTCCAGATGAACTTAACCCCTTTTCGAGTCAACTTGGATAGTGGATTAGAAATCCGTGAAAAGTTTTTCACAAACCTCCTATAATATCCCGCTAAACCAAGGAAACTACGAATCTCAGTTACTGTTGTGGGTTGAGGCCACTTCTCCACAACCATTGTCTTTTCAGGGTCAACCGAGATTCCTTCATTGGTTACGATGTGCCCCAAGAAAGCCACCTGTTGTAACCAAAACTCACACTTACTGAACTTTCCAAAGAGCCTCTCTTTCCGTAGAGTTTTCAAAATAACCCTTAGATGATCTTCATGCTCCTCACAACTTTTTGAATATAACAAAATATCATCAATAAAAACTACCACAAAGTTATCAAGGTAGTCCTTAGAGAATCTATTCATCAAATCCATGAAAATAGCAGGAGAATTAGTTAAGCCGAAAGGCATAACAGTAAACTCATAATGCACATATCTTGATCGGAAGGTAGTCTTTGGAATATCTTCCTTCTTCACCCTCAGTTGATGATAACCAGATCGAAGGTCAATCTTAGAGAAGAATTCAGCCCCGCGAAGTTGGTCAAATAAATCATCAATTCTTGGAAGAGGATATCTGTTCTTCACTGTGATCCCATTTAGTTCTCTATAATCAATGCATAGCCGCATTGATCCATCCTTCTTCTTCACAAAGAGAACCGGTGCTCCCCAAGGAGACACACTCGGTCGGATAAACCCCTTCTCCAACAAGTCTTGGAGTTGTTTCTTTAACTCTTCTAGCTCCACATTTTCCATTCTATATAGAGTCTTTGATATCGGTTGAGACCCAGGTACGAGTTCAATGGAGAACTCTACCTCTCTTTCTAGGGGAGGTCCAGGTAACTCCTCAGGAAATACATCCATGTATTCCAGAACAATCAGAACATCTTCTATTTGTATGCTCCCTTTTCCTTCTTCATCATCACCGATTAACTCCATAAAGAATGCTATAGGAGGTGCTTCTAGATAGGGATCAGTTCGGGATATCTCTCCTCAGAAGATAACTGTAGGTCGTTCATTCAAGACTACTGAGATTTCCTTACTTCTGCATTTGATCTTAGCATTATACTTTGAGTGCCAGTCCATCCCTAGTATAACGATGAATTCCAACATGGGAATGACTACTATATTTGCGATAAGATTGTGCTCACTAAGGTAAAGACTATAGTCTCTAAACACTGTTGATGCATGGATAATCCCACTTGGAGTCTTGACTGACAACTCTACCTCAAGCAATTCGGGGATTGATTCTATATTCTTTGCAAACTTGGAAGAAATAAAGGAATGTGTATAACCAGAATCAAATAAAGTACTTGATTGTTTTGAGAGGACGACAAGAGTACCTGCTACCACATCGTTTGGAACTTCAACTTCAGTTGTTGTGATAGCGAAAGCAAGACCTTGCTCCCTTGGCTTCTGCTGAGGTTGATGGTGATTCACCTCCACCGCCCTTAGATTTGGACATTGATTAGAAAAGTGCCCAAGGTGTCCACACTTGAAGCATGTGACTTCTGGTAGGGCCAGAACCATCTTTCCTCTGTCATTAGTGTTGGGAAGTTGAGGCTTCACATCACTACGACAATTCCGAGAAATATGGCCTTCTTTTCCACACCTATAGCACTTACCACTTCCAATCAAGCATTTCCCTGAATGCTTCTTCCCACATTTATTGCATGTGGCATGTTGCATATTCTTTCCACCGCTTTCCTAATCAAAACGTCTTCCCAGGATTGGTTCTAGAGTTCTCTTCTTCTCATTAGATTTGTGAGACCACTATGTCTCCACAAACTATAGTTCAACTTTCATAGCACTTCGAACAATTTCTCCATAGCTATCATAGTCCCTGTTGGATAGATTCTTCCGTAGATGAGGTCGTAGTCCACCAAAGAATCTATCAACCTTCCCATTAGGGTCCATGACGAAGCTTGAGGTATAACAGGAAAGCCTTATGAATTTCATCTCGTAGGTTCCAACAGATTCATTCTCCTTTTGCTTCAGCTCGAGAAATTATTTCTCCATTCTCGTTCTCATCGAACGAGGGAAATACTTATTAAAGAATATTCCCCGAAACTCTTCCCACTCCATAGCTTACATCTCTCCTCGTGGCTTCATGTTCTTGATCAGTGACCACCACTGATCAGCATCTCCCCTTAGGCGGTAAACAGCAAGGGTGAATTTTTCTTGTTCCATACTATGAAGTATAGAAAAGATCTTTTCAATAGAGCTTATCCATTGTTCCGCAACCAATGGGTCAGTAGATCCACTGAATGTTGGCGGTCGTTGATGCATAAAGGACACAACAGAAAGTTGTTCCCTTCGTGGTGAGATCGGCTTCTCATCTTGATTCAAGTTATTACTCATAACTTGAGTCAGTTGGTTCATCATTCGCATGAATGTTTCCATTCCGGCTTCCATCGGAGTGCATTCAGCACATGGTGCATTGCGGTCACCATCGGCATGGTTCTTCATATTTCCCTCCATTTTCTAAAAGAATAAAACCTTAGTGAGAAACTTATTTCATCTATGAATCTTTTAAAAAAGACTTCATGCTTAGACAATTACACTTTTCTATAATTCCTTCATAATGATTCATAAAAAGCTTGTGATTAACCAAACATATCCCTTGGGAGTGTCGTAACCAAGAGTGCAGAAAGGCCCGTTATCGTGCACTAGTTCCCGTTCGAGTCTAGATCAAAGCGGTGTTTTCGGGTTTTACCCCTATGTACATCTGTGCCAGAGCTGCCTCTATCTGCTCGTATCCAGACAGGGATGTATTTGTTTGATAAACCACTTACTCAATACTTACCAAAATACCAGGATCTTTTCCTATATTTAAACTTTTCTATAGGGTTCTTCCTAAAGTTTTGATATCCTAATTTCCACAAATAACTAAACCATCCTTTGATACCAACATTAGCAACCCGCCTTTTTATAATATAAAATTTCATTACATTACACAACTGAGGATCTTTAAGGTCTAGTGTCTTGGAAACCAGGAACATAATACATGAAAACAACATAAAGAATTCTTCTTAAACACTTGAAAGTCTTCTCCTTAAGTTCATCCTAGGTTCATTACCGCATCTCATAACCTGGGGACATACATCACAAGAAAGGGTGAGTAGAAGGTCCAGTAAGAGAAACAAGAGGAACATTTTACATGTGAACTTGATATACTTCAATAAGGACATGAAAAGAACTTTAAGGCATGAGAACGAAATCATGAGTCATTTCATAATAAAAATAACAGTTTTCATAACATGAAAATGTGGCTACATCATTTAACATAGACAATCATGAACATATCACCAAGGTCCATCCCCAAGGTGTCATTTGAAAATTACCAAGGTTATTCACCAAGGTATCGTGAAAATTGTAATCTCTAGTGGTTATATCATTACCCAATGCATTGGAGCGCTATCAGGGCGCACCCTTAAATTTGCCTTTATTATCATGTGAGACACATATATCATCATCAAACATTTCATAAATAACCTATATAGCATAAAATAAATGGGTTTCATTTCATACTCATAACGTTTTAAAAACTTCTTTAAATACATGATCTTTACGTCACTTTAAACCCACGGAAGGGGAGAGCGGGTCTCAGGTATGTAAATCCCAGAATTTAAAATAGAACATTTTGATATATATGTGAATAACCCTGTAGAAATAAGATCTTTGAGTATTCACTTTATAACATAAAATAATTTAGAGAAAAGAGAGAGGCATTTTGAGACGAAAATTCTGCAGCATAACGGCAATGTTACAAGGTTTTAGAAAACATTGAAAAGAGAGGGGACATGGGTCACCCACTCATAAATGATCCATAAAACAGTAGGGGGACAGAATATAAGGTATTTAGGAACATGGTAATGAAATTTTAATGATATACCATATGAAATGAAAAACATGGAAGTGAGACAAAACAATATTTCTCCTATGAAAATTCGGTAGCCTAACGGCGTCACTTAACTTCAATAAAAAAGATTTGACAAGATAAAATAGGGTCTCTCATCATATGATCATAAGAGATCAGTATGATAGATATGGAGATCATACCCCAACATAATAAAAAGTAACTTGAAAGATTTGACATGAAAATCGAACTTGAAAAAATGAGAAGGGTGAAAGAATCACTTAAAAATTCGGCAGCCTAACGACGTCACTTAAACATTCATAAAACGAAATGATGAGAGTAAGAGGGGATCTATCATCATATAAACATGAAAGGGAAGTAAGAGGAATATAAAAGAACATCCTCTCACATAATAACATGGAGCCTAAAAGGAATGACATAAAAGAGATTACATGAAAAGAAGGAAAGAGGTCGGATCCCTTACCTTAAAACATGACTCTTGAAACTCAAAGTTTTGGACCTTGAGGGCTTGGGGGAACCTTGGTAGGACTCCTTGGTAGGTAAGGAGATCATAAATTTGTGGGGGGAGAGTTGGGAGTGAAAACTAAAGGATAAAAGAGTGGGTATTTATAGGGAAAGTGAGGGGACAAGGCATTAATGGCCAAGGGACACCTCACAAGTGCTTTTCTCAAACCCATGTGCTCTCTCATGATATTTTCCATAAAGTTAGGCCACATGGGGCCCCCAAAACAATAATTCATCACCCTTGGCCGGCCAACCCTTAAAAAACTCATGAAAGCATCATGACACAGTTATGATGTCATTAAACATACCGAAACCCTAAAACTGTATTTTTTACTATTCACTGAAAAATCAAGTTTCTCAGAAAAATACCAAAATTTCACCTTAACCAATTATCAATGCTCTAAGTACATTTATGAACTCCATTTTATAAAAAATAAATTTTTAAATATTTTTAATTTAATTTTTAAATAAAATAACTATTCATCGAAAATTCCTTTTTTTCAGAAAAAAACCCCAAAAATTACCATACCACAATATCGATGCTCTGAGTTCAAAAATAAAGTAATTTTTATAAAAATAATTTTCTAATCATTTTTAATTAAATTTTAATTAAAAAATACTATTCACCTGAAAAAAACTAAAACTTGATTAATCATTTATGAAACCGTTATTTACCCATTTTATTGAATCACATTACTTAATCAAGGTGTCTAAATTATATTAAAACTTTCTTTGAGTGAAATTACTAATCCATTTGGTCACATTACTAATCCTAAGCGTAAAATCACTATTCATAATTTACTATTTATTAAAAATTAAGTTGATCTTATTAGACTCCAAATTCCTTACTGAACACTTTTCTAGAAGACCATTTTTTGAAAATCATTACACATCATTAGTTATTTTGGGTTTTTATAAATATTATAAAATATCCTTTTTTCCAAATTTCATCAATAAAATACATCCTAAAATTTTCCGAACAAAAGAAATTCCACAAACATCACTAAAGGAAGAGATCTCAAATTATTCACCCGAAAGGATTACACAAGGAAGCTAGGGTCTCGTCACATAGCCCCTTATAACACCGGCATATGACCTAAGTGTAAGGTGTGCTATGGTGAGAGAATCTGAGGGAGGCTCAGATAAAATTTCCCTAGTAGTAATCTCTACTAACTTGAACTTCTCCCGTAGGCATTTCCGTTCAAGCTTGACATGCTGGAGTTCGGCTTGGGCATGGTCCAAAGTGAATCCCACAGATGCTACCTCCTTCCCAACCTCTGATAAGTGGGCTTCATAAGGGTCGAGTCTTCTGGATGAAGCCATCGACTCCTCTTTCTGCATTAACCATTAACATGTTATTAAATCATTAAGATTAAGTTAATATACTACTCAAAAAGATTGGGTCGTTACAATTATTTAATAATATATATATATATATATATTAGTTCTGGAATATAAAAAAAATTATAACATAATGTTAAAATTTTATTAAACCATTATAATTGATTTAGGACTTTCTTTGGAGGTTGTAATGGAAAATGAAATCTAGTTGTATTCGTAGGTGATAAATCAACATCTCATAGACTATTTTTTCATTTTTAGAATAAAATGGAGAGATGAAGAGGTTTTATTATTTATTATTCAATTTAATTAATAACATTCAAGTTTCTATAATTTAATTATTATTTAAGTCCACATGGATCGGAGGTGAGGAAGGAATAATAAAATAAAAGGAATAGAAATGAAATTTAAAGAAAATGAATGAAGGTTTTACCTCTTCAATACTTCTCCTTGAGAACCTCCCTAGAGAAATTGGTTTGGAATTTTGTTGATATAAAATGATACTGTATGTGGTGAAGAGGCTTAGTAATACAACTGGATATTATTTTTTAATGATTTAAAGCAAGCAATATTTGAAGAAAAGTTGTGATAAAGTGTGGTTTTTTAGCAGTAAAGTGGTGATTTATTTATTTTATTCATTATATTATTTTTTTGGATCAAGAATATCAATAGTTTAAAAATTATTGCTAAATATATTTAATAATTCTTATTATATCAATAATATGGTTATTACTTTATTCATACCTCAAAAATGACTAAAAATTCTTATATTGAGCTAATATTTTAAATTATCATATTTCAATATTCACCAAAAAATAAAAAAAAAAGTCTCAAAAAATTCACCATATCCATTTATTGATTGTTATATTCAGAAATAGACTCCTTTTTATAAAAAAACATTTATAATTTTGAGAAATTACATTTTTAATTAAAATCATCAATTATTCAAAAAATAATGACTTCAACATAATATCTGATTTAATGACACAATGAAATTTTAATTAAGGTATCACAAAATAAACTTAAATTCATAAGAAAATAGAATATTAATTTTTTTATCAATTTTATGAAAATAAATTTTCTTTTAAATATTTATATTTTATATAAAATTGTAAATAAATATTTACGAAAAATACCCACACTTATTTTATCGATTTTAAAAAATATCATTACATATATTGAGATATAAATATATAATGTTTTCATTTATAAAATTTTTAAATTTTAATTATAAATTCACAGGTTATTTGACTACTCTATTGGTTGGATTACTATTCCTAATCTCCACATCACTATTTCAATGGTCAAATAATTATTCCATTGGTAAGGGTTTCCTAATTTCTATGAAGACCTCCTATTTAATTATCCATTTATGAGAGTACTGTTTTTATTGAGATATCGAATCTATTTATGGGTTTTAGACAATATAATATAATTACCATAAGGGATATAATTCCATTGATAAAAGTTTGGGTTGTTACATTCTTCTACAATTTTGAAAATTTTCCACTGAAATGTTTTTTATGTACATAGATTATAAAATTTAAGGGTACTTTTCCTTCATTACATTACTTAGTTCGCTTGTTTCCTCTTCATACTTATGGTTCCAATGTTGTATATTGTATAGGTGAGTAGTCTTGTTGTGTAGAACATTATCTCTATAGACCAAGATCATCACCAACTTCACCTCATAAGAGATATCATTTTCTAGCTATACCACATCTGGAATTCGGTAACTATGAGGGATATGGTAATTATATCCTCAAGAGGGATACGTGTTATACGTCATGTACTTGAGACAGGGTAGCCGAAAGTGATAGTCAATAGTCCAATGTTCCAATATAATAAATATTCTCCAATGGTCCAATGTAACTAAGACATATCTTTCTTTTCTTCCAAAATACCATGATCCTATAACATGGAGATATTCATAGGAAGACCATGTCTCCAATATTAAACCTCAAGTTTTGTCATAGAATATCTGTATTTCTCTTTTGGTGACTTTGGGATTTCATGATGTGCTACTAAATTGTTTTCAATTTCTCTACCATTTCATCAACCATTTTAGGTCCTATCATCTTTCATTAACCAGCATCATCCAAACATGTTGGTTCTCTTCATCTTTTCCCATAATGGTCTAAATATGGTGTTGTATGGATTTTTGAGTGGAAACTATTTTTGTACACGAACTTGAGAATAGGTAGATGTTTTTACTATACTCCTGTAGAGTTCATAAAAAATTATCTCAATATGTCTTTTAGTGTCTGAATAGTTCACTCAGATTGGCCATCAACAAGCGGATGAGAAGTTTAATAACGTTCTGCTGATTATTTAGATCCTGTTGGAATATTGTTCATAACATGAAGGTGAAATTAAAATCTCAATTAGATACAGTCAATAGTGGTACTCCATGAAACAATAAAACAATCCTAATTCATGTCCATGTATTTTGATCTAGTGAAAATTCTTCTCTAATTGTGATAAAGTGAGATAACTTTGTGAGATTGCCCACAAAATCCCATATAGCATTGTTTTCTTTATATGTATTCAGATGTACGGTGTCAAAATCCACGTAGATGTTTTTATATTTCCTGTTGATTTGGTTATTGGTTGTTACATCCCCTTATACTTTTCTCATTCATCGTTCACTTTATAAAATACCAGGCACTTTGGTGTATATTAAGTGATATTATTATTTATATTGTCCCACCAATAGTTCTCTCAGATATTTCAATACATCTTTGTGAACCCGAGGTGAATAGAGAATGATGATATATTTATGTCATTCTGAATTTCATTCATTATCACTGGATTTTATGGAACACATAATCATTACCCAAATCATATGAATCCTTCCTAAGGAATTTTTATGTCTGTGGATTTCAAAATACTTATAGCTTTTTTGTTCTTCTAAATTTCATCATAATTTCATTGGGAATCATTTGTTTTGTAGATAAAAAATGGTTGAGAAATAATTTGTGAATGGATTGATGGTGTTCTAACCTTAATGATTTTCATGTTTACATTTTTCAAATATAAGAAAATTGGATACTTCTCAATTCTTATAATTAATATTTTTGAAGTATCTATTCTACAAAGATCATCTACCTATTTATTTACCTTAATAGGATGGCAGCAGATTGAGAAGTAGAAATTGATGAGGATATCTAACAATATTCACTGGTGCATATTAATCTTATTCTATGTCAATATATATATTGAGGCTATTATGATTAGTATATATCTCAGTCATCACCCCATAGAGATAATTCCTCCATACATTCAACAGGAATATCCCAGAATTCAACTCCATATCATATGTGTGATAGTTTTTCTCATGAATGTTCAACATCCTTCAGATTTAGTATATCACATTATAATTTTTCATTAGTACTAAACCTAACCACTTCTTTGAAGAGATGATTTATACCACAATGATCTCCCTACTTTCTGGTAGTCTATGTATTATTGCATTGAGAATCTTCTATTTTAACTATTTGATGGATTCTTCACATTCATTTGCCCAATAAAATTTACTATCATCCTTGTAAAATAGGTTAGTGGGTTTCAAAATAGTTATAATTTAATCATGAATCATCGGTAATACCCATCTAGCCTGAGAAAACTACAGAACATTATTACTGATGATGGCTTAGTCCCCTCATTGATTTACATTATTTTGGAAGGGTGTAGAGATATTAAATTTTTGGTGATAAAAATCCCTATGATTGACACTTATTCCGTCCAGAACTCAAATTTAATGTACCCTCCTTATATCTTCCCTCTTTATATAGTAATTAGCATAGTATTGAAATTGATAACATATTCCCCCTTTCATAAAGAGTATATCCTGATATCATCAACAAAGGCTACTCAAAATTATTGTGGTTATATATAAATACACTATTAATTAATTCTATTAATATGTCTAGAACATTAGTGAGTCTGAAATGAATCACTTTGAACTCATAGCATCCATACCATGTTTGAAATATAGTATTGGGAATATTTCCATACAATAACTTTGATTGGTGATATCCTAACTGAAGACCCACCTTAGAGAAATAATTGACCACACATAAAAGATCAAAAAGGTTATATATCTAAAGAAGGGGATAATTTTTCTCTATCATTATTTATTTTATCACATTATAATCAATTTATATTTTCATTTATACATCCTTCTTTTTAATGAAGAGAACCAGAACACCCCATTGAGTAGAATAGGGGCATATGAAACCCTTATCCATATTTTCTAACAACTACTTCTTCATTTCATCCAACTCAAAGGTGGGAATTCTATAAGGATCCATTTATATGGTTAAAGATACTGGAATAAGTCAAATATAGATCCCAACCTCTTATTCAAGAGGGAGAACAATAAATTCTTCAAGGAACACATCAGTGCAGTTCCCCACAATGGACATGTATTGAAATTTTTTTCAATACTTTGGCTAAATAATTTGATATAGATATGGTTTCACATAATGTTATAATATCCAAAATTGAGATAATGATTCTAAAAGAGATTCAAACACCTCATTATCCTTTCAATGAATTTGTGGATACCTCTGGATGTGAAGAGTGATATCCCATTCCTAAAAATTGAGATAATATTTGTATAAAGGTGGCCAATCTATAAAAAATTCGGCATCAAACTGCACTGAAAGAAGTAATACTGGATTTGATGGGAGGATCAATTAATAAAAAATAATAGATAAGGGGTTGTGTTTTTTGGGTTCAATAATTTAACTATTTTTTGTTCACACTAATAACTGCATATCTATAATTTGAGGCGATGTTCTAATAGTTATTTTAAACATTATAGATATTAATGAATGCATAGAACCAAAATTAAATTGTAAATTCTATATTATTGAATAAATATCTAGCATAGTCTTAACACAGAATTGTCAGGATACACCTCAATAGTCATGTTGGAATAAGATTTCTCTTGATCCTTTGTCTCTAAAGGCTGTTGATGTTTATTACAGTAAAGAAGCTGAGGTTCATCACACTGGCTTATAGGTGTCCCATTCTCATGATATTTGATGCATTGATCCATAGGTGGTGCTTCCGTATCCTCTACCACATTTCCTAGATTCCTCATCCTCTTCAACATTCATTATCTAGGTTGTCTTCTCCCATATACATGACGCATTTCCACATACCATTGATCCAGTAATCATGATGTGTCTTCCCACATTGTAGAAATTTGATTGGTTGAGTTTTCCTTCCACATTTTTCATCAGATCATCTATCTTGAATCTTCATCATTCATTTCTTTTATCTATTACAATTGGTCCATTATCCATGCTCCATATCCACCTGGAGAGAACATTGAACAACTTCTTCAAATCTCCGAATGTGTCAAACAGCTAGAGCCTCTAGAATCTATGGATTTAAAACACTAAATAATCTATCTATTTTTATATTATGGGTGATAACAAAACATGAGATGTACCATGAACTCCTTTTAAAATTTTCATCATATTTTGTGATATATTCACCATCCTTTTGCTTCAACTCTATGAGTTCTCTCTTCATCTTTTAATGAAGAGGTCGCAGAAAATACTTATTTGTCAATATTTTCATAATATCCTAGAACTCTATACGTACAATTTCATCCTTTGGACTGCTATTCTTAATAAACTCACACCACTGTTTAACTACTCCAACAAAATGAATTATGGCTATGGAAACCTTATCACTCATGGAATAATGAAGCACATCAAATGTATTCTCTATTTAGTTGACCCACTATTCTGCAAAAAGTGGACTGGGTTATCCACATCATTTTGGTGTTTATTACCTCATAGGAGATTAAATAGAAAATTCCTCCCTCTTAGGTGAAATAGGAGGTATCAAATTATTCAAGTTTATATTCATAGAATGAGACATCTAGGTATCCATCATAATGAAATTTTGAACTCAACCTCCTAATTCATTGAGGATGTCATTAAAGAAGTCATTTTATTTTCCCTCAGATGGTTATTTGGCCTAGTTTCTTTTTGCTGACATCATTTTATAAAAAAATATATTAAAAAAACATAATTCAAAAAGTCAAAAATAAATATTTATTCCATTATTAAACTAACTCTAAAGTCATATATTGCGTGATACTCTGTATAGATTTTTTATAAAAAAAATCTATTTTGGTGATTACATATACTTAGTCCCATCCTAATGGTTTTCACTAATGTTCTATAATCCATATTTTTAATGATACTAAACGTATCTCTAATTCCAACTATAGAGTCCCTAGTTTTTATTACATAAATATTACATTATTTTATATATAAAAAACATTACTGTGTTAAAAATAAAGGATCAAATAGATTGGTGTATTTGGAAAATTTGGCTTATAAATAACTTTAACATGTTAAAAAATAATCTTAATTTAACTTCTTCTTCTCTATCATATTAGGGGAGTTCTTTTTAACTCGTGTACACGTTATTGCCTAAGGATATACATTATTGAAAGGGGGGAGATAAATTACCTTTAAGATGATAAATAAGGACATGAATCAATATAACTTCAGTGACACTAATCATCACAAAAATAAATTAATCATAGGATAATCATCATAATCTTACATGGATGAATTATACAGGGTCATGGAGTATGAAAATGCATAAAAATAATAAATCATGACTTAGTGTCCAAATACCAAACATTGTTCGGAACAAAGCTAGCATCGTGTTCACTGATAACATATGTTCATAATCATTAAATGATCATTGTGAAAAATGATATCATATTTTTCACACATATTTCACATTATATCATGAGATATATCACATTAACCAATGCATTGTAGTTCTATATAATTATGGGTACACATGTAACATCAAAAAATTTACATAATCATGCTTTCCACATAGAACACATGTCAATTATTTTTATTAAAAAACCGATGGAAAGAAGATGTGTTTCATAATAATTTTATAGAATCTATTTCCTCAAATAAAAATTCAGGTTTTCAATATAATAAATTAACACCATACTTGGTATAATAATCATCAACCAGTAGTGAAAAAGAAACAATCCCAAGAGGAGTAAAATATATATATATTTTTGAAAGAAGAGTTATTTGAAAAAATAATTTCATTTTTCACAAAATAATATTGGGAAAATGTTTTTACTATAAAATATGATTTTTGAAAAATTAAATTACATTTTAGGAATATTAAAAGAACATACAGAAGAAACTTTTTCATGAAGGAAGAATAACCTAATCAAATGAAATTTTCTTTGAGACTCCACTAAATAAATGTTATAATGCTTTCGTCACATTAATATCCAAGATAATAAAATTATATTATTTAATTAATCAAACATAAACCTCTTATAAATTTATTATATTCCTTACATTTTTATTAACATAATTTTTTTCCATGTTGATGAGTTATAGATTTCAATTTATTCATTTGGGTCTGCTTTTTTTTTCTTGCAATCCATTATCAATTCACTTGAATATTTGTTTATAAGGTCTTTTAAAAATGAGAATAATTATAAATAATTGAATTTATATGTTATTGATACATTTTCATATGTTTAAATGGTATTATATATTATTTTTTATATGTGAGGATAATTACATAGAAAAAAACAATCATGATAACCATTTATTCTAATTTGTAATTTTTTTTATCATTACGAACTAGTTTCATTTTATTAGTTAATTATAACTATATAATATAATATAAAACTTAAAAAAAGTTCTAAAATATATTTTAAATATTTTTTCATCTGTTTTAATGGATTTATAGAAATTGTTGAATGTTCAATGGAAAATGAAAACTATTTTGTCCTTGATGTTGATAAATCACCACCTCATGGATGGTGTTTAAATTTTTATAATAAACATGAGGGGAGAATAGTTTCGATGAAAAATAATTAAATTAAAATAATAACATAAAATATATAATAAAATGGAGTTATCATTATATTTGGATTATGGTAGGGGATGATAGAATAATAAAATAAATGTAATTTAAAATAAATTAAATTGAAATGAATGAAGATTATACCTCTAGAAAGATTATCATTACGAACCTCTTTAAGGAACATTACTTGGTCTTTTTTAAGCCCGAAGACTCCTAGACAAAAAAATTGTCTTGGTAAGAGTATTGGGAATAATTTTTTCAAGTTTTAATTCTTGGATGGTGCAAGGGGAATATGTGTTGAGGCGTGATATTTATAGAGGTGGAGGGGGTGTTTTGTAATTTTTTATTTTTTGATTTTATTATTTTTGTTCTCAATACATTCAATAACTGGAACGAAATAAATAAATATATAAAATAATTTAGGATAGTTTTTTGTTATGGTTCTTATATAATACATACCTCAAATATGAATCTAAATTTCATGTAATTATTTAAATTTTCAAATTATCATATTACACTATTCACCAAAAATCAAATATTTGAGAAAAATCGCACAAATTCACCCTAATTGTTTTTAACATGTAGAGCTCAAAAATGGACCCCATTTAATGAATATAATTTTATAAATTTGAGAAATTTAATTTTTAATCAAAATTTTCATTTATTTATAAAATACTAATATTAATATTATATCCGATTATATTACTCTTTGAAAATTTAATTATGGTCTCATAAAATTATCGTATAATCATAAAAAAATATTAATTTATGAATATATTTTATGAAATAAAATTTATTTTAAAACATTATATTAATTATAAAATTTTAAATAAACCCATACCACTTATAAAAATACGAACACTTAATTTATTAGTTTTAAAACATTTGTTTCTTATATAGTGATATAATTCTATTATATCTTTATTTATAAGATAGATAAATTTTATTTATACATTTATAGCTGGGGTTAAAATACTATTGGATATATAAAAAATCCTAATAGTCACATTACTATTCCAAAAGTGAATTTACTATTCCATTTGTATAGGTTCCCTAATTTTTATAAATATCACTTATTTCAAAAATCATTTATAACTATAATCTTATTATTGGGATATCTATTTATGAATTTCCTTTATACAACATAAAATAATTAATAGAGGGGGAAAAGGTTCCATTGAAAAAAGTATGGGTTCTTATAATAATATTAATGGGTGTGTGAATTTTATGAAATATAATTTGAGGAAGTATTTTGATTTATGTATATCCAATTCCATGAAAATTTTTCATGATTCAATATTCTAATAATTTGTATTGGTTTGTTTGTAATTACTATTCATTAAATTGATTATATAATTTTTTTTCATATGTTCCATTTCTCAATAGGGTTAAAAATAATTATTTATTCTTCATTATGAGACCATATTTCTTAATATATACTTATTGTATGGGATCCTTAAATAAAATTATTTTATATCTTTTCAAATACAATGTAATTCGAGGGCTCATCTAAAAATAATTAAGAAATTGTCATTATAAAACCCATTATCCTTGAGACATGGTATCAAATTTAATCACTCTATAAATTCATAAAATCTATGTATGAACATGTTTGTGAAGAGATACATTACAATACAATTTTATCATTTCATACCATATGATTAACTTTTTTGTGACATTAAAGTGCTTACTTATTTGGAAGAGGTATGCAATGGTATAAAGGGATGAGTTTTATTAAATAGAATATGTGAGGTTATTCCAGGGGTTATGGGGTGTGTTCATGATAATTACATAATTAGGATTCATTTTTTATCTCTCCTTGGAAAAAAATTAAAAATGATAAAATCAAATGGAAAGAGAGAATAAAAATTAAAACAAATTGCTAAAAATTGATTATGTTATAGGTTTTTTCAATATTAAATATTACATGACCTATGATCCTATTATAACTATTTAAATTAGTGAAATTAGGATATCATGTGTAGTTCTGTGATATTTTTGATATCTTTTCCAAGAACATGTTTTAAAAATTTAAAAAATTATAAATAAAAAAGTGAGGTTTTTAATTCATTAAAGTCATTGTTTATAGGTATTTCCTTGAGAGTAGGGTGTTTGGGGGAATTCATTATATATGATATTATTAAATGTGTTAATTTTTTATCATACATAAAAATTTATGTGATTAAAATTATTTTTAATTAATAATCTATTTTTTTATCTTTTACCTTCCATCATAATTTTTAAATACAGAGGATCCATAATATTAAATCCCCATGTTTATTTATGATATTTTATTTTATGGGGTTGATATTTAAGAATCAACTCAATACAATTTTAATCATCATGTATTCATGGTATGGTTGTAACATCACATAAATTTAAACCATGAATAATAAGGTAAAATAGTTCAATTATTTATAACAATATGTGATGTTCTTAGTAAAAATTGATTAATATATTTGAATGGAAGTTAAGAGAATAATATAAATTTCCAAATAGGATGATTATAATACATAGTGTATTGGTTTCTTTTAAATAATAATATTTAAGAGTAAAATTTTATATTATAAATAAATAATTCATTTCTAATTGATATTTATTTAGTTTTTTATTTTTATTTAAAATAATTTTAATATTTGTTACATTTTTCATTTAATTGGAGATATATTTTTTGGACATTCATAGTCTTTGTATTATTAATTTGATCACTATATTGTATTCATAATATTTGTTTCCTATTTACATTGATTAATTTTTTATGTTAATATATTGGTTTAACCTTGTTTTAATTAATTTATATTATATTAAGATAATTAATATTTTTAAAATAAAATTTGAAAATGAAAAAATAATTGGATTTATTTATGACTTCTGAATAATTATTAAAGAGGATGAAATATTTTTTATTCAATGTTCATGTGAAGGCCTTTCAAGAGGCCAAATATAACTAAATGGTAGAATCAACCTAGAGATATAATACCAAAAAAACCAACAAACATATGGAATCTATGTAAGGGAGACAGTGTGGACATATATTAAGAAGAGTGTGAGTTTTTACTTTATTTCACATACAATATGCATAGAAGAGGATGGTTGAACCCACAATTTTTTTTGGGTTAATGCAAATTATTAATTTTATTTTGTATCAATTAAATATTTTATGTATATTTCTCCCTTTCTATTTTCTAATGAGGTACAAATATTTCCCAAAAAATAATTTATACAATAATTTTGATCAATCTTTTATGTGAATCACACATTCATCAACCAAGTTTATGATTCCTTGTCATCAATTAATATGCTACACTATGTATTTGACCATTAAAGATAATATAATTCTTGAGGTGCACTATATATTCGACATAACAGTCACCATGTGGTATACATTTAGTACTTTTGGACCATCGTGATGATGATGGGGATGAATAAATGTCAGGGTGAAATGTCTCACCATAGTGTTTGGAAATATGGAAGATAGTATAATCGGGTGCTTTGGGGCCCTAAAATATGGTTCCTTTTGTTATAACATAGGAAGGAGAACACTGAGATATGTGAATGAAGTTGTTCCACAATTAATCATTACATCTTGGAGATCAGTGATATGGAAGAGGTAATGGGATTCTGGCTATAGGAGCATGTGGAAGGGTGTATCCACTTGTTTCATACATAGAGAAAAGAATTTCATTGAATAAAGAGATTTGATTTAGGGTTTTTTGGATATTCCTTAGGGGAAATATTATGATAAATGAAATTTTAATGCATGGAAGAAAGAAGGAAACACCATGAGGTTAGGATATAATAAACTGTTGTTTTGTTTTTCAATGATTTATTTTTTATGGTAGGTCAACACTATGAAAAATGCATAGATCTATGATGTTGTGAGGATTCGTGAATGGAATCAAAGGGTTTTATATATTTCCCATGTAACAGATCATATATAAAATATATATTTTTGAATATACAGTTTCAACCAGTACACTGCATGCACAATATTAAAGATACCCTTTTAAAAAGATTGGTAAATAATGTCTTCAAATAATTGAGGAGTTTATATTCAATATTAGATCATGTCGATAAATTTATATTGAGATAAAATATATATATGCTGGATATGAATTTATCTATGTATAGTTATTTAGGAACATCTATCATGGATTGTTAATGTATTTTATAAGGTAGTTATAGGGTATTATAACATAAGGATTTTATTAATAAAAGAATTTACATTGGATGTTGATATAAACCATAATAGATATGTATAATTTAAATATAGAAAAATAAGGGATATACAATGAATTTGGAGTTTTCCATTGAGAAATTCATCCTATAAATAATTACTGGTGTTTATGCTGTAATGAAAAATGAATATAGGGATCATGGACCATTATGTTTGGACATTAAAGGAGTCCACCTCTCTCATTGAGTTACACTGTTGTGGGTGTTTTTTTATTCTCACTCAATATCATTTCTACCATTAGTGGTTATATAGTTCTCTTCCATTTAATTTTTTGATATAGGATAAATACTAGTATATTATATTTTCAAAATTAATTCATGATGTTTTTTTACATTTTTTTAAATGTATTTTAAAATCTCATAACTTTTTACATTTCATGACCATTTAGTGGCGTGCGTATGTTTTTATGCATTAAATCACAAATCCGATTCATTCCACAAACATTTAATGGGACAGAGTTGTTATATTAACATAGTGGTTTGGATTACCTATCTATTTCATTAATAGATGTATATTAGTGGTGAATATGAGAATCATAAAATAAAAGGCATGTACCATTATATAAGGATCATTAGTGTTCAATTTTGAAAACCCTTATACTATTTCATGATCTAGTTACTTCACTTTTTCATGATATTTTACTTATAAAGAAAGTGAATATTTATTTTATTGATGGTTTCCATGCCATTTTATCCTTATTTTGTATTCATTACTTATTATTCTAAACTCTTTGTAGTGAAGTTATCTATGGGATCTTCCTCTACTTTAATATATTTCAAAAAAAAATAGATAGTATTAAGCTTGAGTTAGAAATTTCTAAACTAAATCCCTAGTAGTATTAATGAGGCCCATTGGACCTATGAGTGGTAGAGTAGTAAATTCAAAATGTCTACTCAATAATGATTATTTTTATATTGAATCGTTAATGTGAAATCTAACTAAAATTTCACAATTATTTATGACATTTATCCTATTAATTTTTTTAATGAAGATTATATGTACATATACAATTTTAGGTGTAAAAAAATAAATTAATGAATCATGTATATGACATTTAATTCTTGGAAATTATAATTATTATTCCATGAAGAATATTTAAGATAAAATTACTTCCATATTTATCACATCATAAATTTTATTAAAATAAACCTTATGATGAATTTATATGTGGAATTAATGATTAAACGTGTTTTAAATTAATTATATATGTTTGTACTTCTATGACTTTATAACAAATCAATGTGGAATTTTTATACCTTTTTTAATATCAATCCATTGAAAAATATTATTTTCTTTTTTATTTATTATTTCTCCAAAGTAACATGGTTTCATACTTGGAGATGAAAATATATACATTTTATGACTTATGTATTGTTAAATACAATGTTATAATAGTAAAGATTACACAATTATTTCATTGTGAACTAACTATGCAGTATAATTTTGAAATCATGAGTCAATTGTTTTTACTACTTTGATGGTTTTATTAATAAATTTTCTACACAAAGAACACCTTATTATAATTGTATAGTTGATATTAGAAATAATAATTTATACGTAATCACTAGATAATTGTTTAATATACATTTTAAACTCAATTAATTTGATAAATATATGAATAGAACATGAAATTTAAATAAAAAATTCTAAAAATACATATATTCACGAACACTATTTATAAGATACAGAATAGATGGAAACAAAATGATGGCTTATTTAATGTTATTTTGTAGAAAATATACATTGTTAAAATAATAAATATTGAGTAACCTAATCCAAAATAGAATTATTCAACATTTCATGGTTATTCAACTACATTCAAAGAATATATAAATTTCTATTTGAATTCAATGATACTTGAATATTCTATTTTTGTGATATTAAATGAATGATATCATTTTTATATCATGGATTCTTATTTTGAAGACTTTATTTCTATTTTTATAATAAATATACACTAATTTCTAATTGATAATTAATATTATAGTTTTTAAATCATATTTATTTAAAAAACTAATCATTGTGGGGTAATGTTTTATAATTGTGAGTGTACATCAATTATATCGAATAACCATAATTTATTATCCCATAAACTATTTTATATGTATTTCATATGATGCTTTTATGACTAAAATAAGTTATTGGAATATCTTTTAATATTTAGAATATTATTTTTAGGTTGAGACTAAAATTAGATAGGATGATTTGCCTTATGGGTGTTTTTTTTCAATACAAGAAAAACTTATTCTTTTGAATAAATAATCTCTATGCTTTATTTGACATACCCTTATAATATCATATTATAGGTTTCAGGTAGGTGTTTTTAAAAAATAATTTTGATCGTTTTTTTAAATTAATAAGATTAGTTCAATGTAAAGGGTTGTAATTAAAAAGTTGGGATAGATTATAATGTTCCATTTATACAATATTGTGGTCATATTCTATTAGGAGCATCCACAATTACATTTCATATATGAATTTTAGAAATTTATAAATGGATATAGAATGAAATTTTAAAATTATATTTATTGCTAATAATTTTTATTTATGAATACCTATTATTATTTAAAATTTGTACATTCAGATTTTTTTAAACATACTCAAACATTATATATAATTATGAAATAAATGGATCATGGTGTGAGGGTTTATACTTATTTTATGTAAAATGGATTGGTTATTGTTTTTGACTCTCTTATCTTATTTTTGAAAAATATTCTCTATATATTCTAAATGAATATGTTTGTGGTATAAATTTTTTTGAATCCACAAACTAATGGGTTTTAAATAAATTTTATAATGTCATACAATTGTTTTTTGAAATATGCATAAAGGGTAGTTAAATGTGAATTATTATGCTTAAAATTTTATTAAAATTCATGTATAATGATTTAAAATATTGTTGTATTGAAAGGTAAATTGAAATATTTTTTCCCCATTATAGTAATTCATATAATACACCTTTTACATTAACAAAAAAACATGATAGTAATGATGCTACAAAATAAATTTTAAAGAAGATATATTGTGAGATTACATATATATTTTTATATTTTTTATGGGTAGGATAAATATAATGTTTTCTATATGACGTTGTATAATATTTTAGTCAAATAGAAATGAAAATACGTATTTATTTTTCAATAAAATGATTTTATGGCATCAAAAATGTATTAGGAATCCTACATTTCATTTTAAAAAAACAATATATTTATAATTAATGTCTTTTTATGATAACAATTATGGGGCATATATATTAGATAAGATTGGTGAATTTGATCCATTTGATATTTTCGATAGATCATTATTTTCAATGTTTCAATATTAAACGAATTCTATTTCAATTTTAAGATATGATGTATTGTATTTTTTATGAAGAAATAAATAGTTCGTGGAAGAGATTGGGGAAGGAATGGATGGTTTGAAGAGAATTTAGTCCAAATAGCTCCAAAATTCACTCAAGGATATGTGTTTAAAAAGTTTAAAAACATTGAGAATAAACATTACCATATAAATGTGTTCTGGTCATGAGGTGTTGCAGTTGATAACCACTACGAATTCTATCTCTAATTCATAGTGTTCTTTAGTCCATATAAATATATATTTAGTAAACTTTGTGCATTATTTTAACTGATTCGTATAGGTCTCCAATACCTTTGGAAGTTCAACTAATATCCCCCATGTAGAATATGTTTGGTGAATGCCTCTTTATTCATGAAAATCATAAATAGTATCCAAAGTCTCCCATAATTCTCAATCCTAAGGCCCTAACCTCCCCTAAGCTAATAAATACATCCAATGTCTGACTTTTTAATTGACACAACCTTTGGAATTCCATCCAAATATATGAATTCATTGAACTACAAACATTACAAGCCAATGTAGAGATAGATTTTATATGGTAACCATTCTTCACTCTATATCCTATCATGGGATTGTTATTACCATAAACAATAGAAGATATGTCTTTCACAAAACCTCATCATCCTTCATAAAAAATTAATCCCTCTATCGCTCTTATAAGTTCCTGATATAATTATATTGATGAAACATTCCCAATTGGGATAAATACATAGACAAAAATAAAATAATAAATGTTTTAGAAAAATCCCTACCTTTATAAAGGGTATTTCTATTGAGAGAATCATTGAATGTCTGAGATCTTTATACTTCACAAAACCCAACCACCAACCCTCTTCATAGTTCCCCATTATGAGAGACATTTGTTCATGAAAGGTGAGAGTCAACGTTCCATGTATCAATCCATATATGGTTCATCTTATCTTCGTATTCCCATGAAATTAGTAACATAAAACTTTATTTCTATCCCATTTCATAAAGAATGACCTGGAAAATTACCTCACCTTCATTCTATGACCCAACAAGAGGAGCACAACCAGTAGACATGTAATTCCAGAAGATGGAAAACCAATGAAAACTAATGAGTTTTCATGGAAGGGATTTATTTTCATAGATCTTTCTCTCATACTTCAAAATTGTATCCATGGGATCCAAGCCTTCCAATATTTTGGTAGGAAGACGAAAAAATTCATATAAATGCATCATATTAATCTCAAATAAAATATTAAAAATTTTTCCAAAACACATGACATTAAATCACAGTATAAACTTGTCCGATGTGTATATAATTCCACATGTATTATCATAATATGATTTAAAATTCACCTCCACTAGGTATGCAACCCCAAAACCATGTATTCTACCACCCATATTCCTAACACCATCCCTTTTTAACTATCCTTACTCGATAAGATCATCCTTGATGCATGAATTTAAATTTCATGGACAATTCATTTGAGATGACCATAAAATGGGACATCAAATTATATGGGTTTTGATCCCTATATATAAAGATTTTACGTCATATTCCTCTATATGGTTTAATCTCAAAAAATAAAAAACATTTGGGTACCTCCAGGTTGTTAAATCACAACATCTCACCACAATCAAATCCCTTAGTGTGATCATCTCCCCTATGGGGGATCATTTTTCACACATCCTTAAAATCCAAATATTTGATCATCTACACCATGGGAACACATTGAAATAGAGAGTGTGATAATTATCCCCCCAAGAGAGAAAAATCTATCATTACCATCAAAATCTTGAGGTGGGATCATCTTCCCCATGGGAAAACCCTATAACCACCCACACAACCTGTACAAACAAGATGGTAATACCTGACCCATGTATCCCAATGATACATTAAAAATGTGAAAAATAAATAACCATAATAAGTTAAACATATGGCCGTCCTATCGTGACAATACATTAATCCTGTAACCCACAAGTCCCAAAAACATATTAAACCTTTGGACAACCTAAATATAATATCTACCGCATATTATAAACATTATATTCCTAGGGTAAAAATATTTTTATGTATAGGCCCTTGGCTTCAACTACCCCATGGTAGGTATGAGATGACCTATGTAATATTCCTAATAAACATTAGATGAAATATTCTCTCAAACAGAGGATGAGTTATAATATTTCAAACACCGCCAAACATATATATTCTAAAAAATTTGTAATGATAACATCTAAACTAACTTAATTTCACAAGACTTTCATGATAGAAGAAATATAATTATGTTATATCCACCATGGGATGTAACATGGAATTTGTTTTAAAAAATTTTTTTTTATCTTCTTGGAAAACCTAGACACGAAAAATATATCTAAGGTTGAATTTGTTGTAGGAAGAACCCAGAGAGAAGCATAACATTTCAATCATGGATCAAACATCATTATTTATGGTTATGGAATTTAGCCACCTTTAAAAAGAGTGAGCTCAGGGCCAAAACATGTGAGATTCATGGCCACAAAAAAAGAATAAAAATAAAAA
This sequence comes from Viscum album, assembly GCA_963277665.1. Classification (NCBI taxonomy): domain Eukaryota; kingdom Viridiplantae; phylum Streptophyta; class Magnoliopsida; order Santalales; family Viscaceae; genus Viscum; species Viscum album. The sequence continues at coordinate 678,041,735 of OY728155.1, read as the reverse complement.
ATTATTAACCAAATATTAAAATATTCCCCATTAAATAAGATTACTAGTAATTTTGGAGAAAAATTGGATTTACATCTACTTGGATCCAGATATTTATCGCCAGATTATAACAATTGAGCCATGGGACCAACAAAATACTAACATGTGACTTACAGAAGATAACACTAGGCATACTTGGTCAATGACATCAACAATATGGAATGAAAAATCCAAAGTAATTAATGAATAATAGATATTCTTATCTATGTCTATTTATTAATTAGATATTGTTTTAGAGGATTAAATTGAGAATAAATCCAATCATAAGCATGGAATACTCTAATATTTTTACAAGATTTTTTTACCGCCTTTTGATGGAGAACCATTATAAAATCTAAATTTTGACAAATTTATAAGATATACTTGTAAAATAAAATTATTCTTTATTATTGGGGAATTGAAATTTACTTTGGATAAATTTTTGTTATTTTTCTGATAATGTTCATTTTCAAATTAATAGTGAAAATTGTTGTATTTAAATTGAAAACCACTTTTTAATAAAATTTATTTATATAGATTGAATATCGTTTTAATTGGTTTTAAATTAAAATTAGAATATATTTTTACCATTTAATCCAATGGTGGTCATTGGAATTAATATCACTTTGATATTGGACATAAAAGAGTGTCAATCTTTCGATAGATATTGTTTCTTAAAAACACTCTATTTAATTTGACAGCAGGATTTAATTATAAAATTAATTAATTCACCTTCTATGATATGAATTTGGTAAAATAGACATCATTTTTGAATTCATAATATCAACTATATCTTAGGGTGAATTTTTGGTATTTTTTTGAAAGACCTTAATTTTTGATGAATAGTGAAACCACAAAGTGGTAGTTAAAAAAACTGATTTTTCGTTTAAATATAACTTTACCACTTATGTGATTTTAATTTCAAAAATAAAATATAATTTATTTTCATTGTTATGTAAAATGTGGTTCAATGGGATGAAAATGTTTTTTGATGAAAAGTAACTTTTATGTTTTATTAATCGCTATTAAAGGTAATTAGTGTGATTTAAGGTAAAAATGATATTATAATAAAATGAAAATATCTTTACACTTGTCATAACCCTATTTGATGAGTCATGACTGAACATGAAAACCCATGGGTCGGTTTTTGGGACCCCATTGAGTCACTTGGGTAAGATAAAGACATTAATGCCTTTTATTTAAAGTAAAAGTAAAAATGACACAAACATGTATTTGTTTACTAATACAATTTTTACATGGGGTTATTCAAGTCAAATTTTTGACTATAAATAGTCATTGGAAACATAAAGATATTTCCTACATCATACTATTTTTTTTTATAATTTTTAGACATTAAATAAATTAAATTATTTATGACATCATGGAGATGCATCGATTACCTCATTAATGAATGATTTAAATAAAATGAAAAGATAATGTAAAATCTAAGACATAAACTTGTCAAAGACCTATTGGATGAGTATCTTTAGAATAATTATCACCTCATCCTAGAAATACATCAATTTGGGACCTTTAAAATCCGAAACTCATTTGAAAATAAAGAAACATTTTATACCTTTCCAAGAGTGCCCCTCCTCTCCTCTTATAAAAGGCCCCCACCTCTACCTCCATACCCACACTTCTCAAGCCATTGGCTTTGCCAAGATCTGATCCGTTTGTCTCTCCACATACCTCTACTCATCAAAGAAGCCTTACCTTTGGCAGAATGCTCATCAAGAAACGATTTTGGTTCAAACCAAGAAGAGTTACCCGATTTAAAGGTGAAGTCTTCTCTTGTGTTCTTATGTATTATTTTGCTTCTCCAACCCCCTAAACTCTTTTTAATCCTTTATTTTCTAAAAAAAAGTATATTAAATATAATAGGATTTTTTTATGAGAAGTATTCAAGCTAAACTTACACACACCTTCATCTAATGGTTAAAGAGCATATTGTTTCCGTGGATGGTGAATTTCTTCCTCACGAAACGATGATTGCTCAATAATCTTCTTACACCTTAAAAGGTGTCCATTAAGATGACACTATATTTATATATGAAATATTATATGTATATTCTTTCCTTAAGCTTCTGTATTTTTAATTTTTGGCATACCTTTATGGTTTCCACTATGGGTAAACACGATATCTTCATTTTAGGAAGTGCGAACTACCGCCCCCTCAAAGTGATTTGATTCGTTAATTCCATATGTGGGACATATAAAGGATATAATTAATGATATTATATATTATATTATACTGGAATTATAATATACTTCTATATCATTATTATTCCATTCCATAAAATACGAAATAGAAATGAATGTAGCGTTCATGTGTACGTACGGCTTACCGTATCCAGGAACGGTGCATTTCATTTCTTACTTCCAAATGTTATATAGTATTGTAAATGAATGTATATACTGGATATATATTACATATTTTATATCTAAATCATTAATAAAATTCTGTATATAATGGATATTTTACTACATGAACAAACTTGTAATTATAAAGTGTTTATTATTAACTCAAGTAGCAATGATCGAAAAAACGACCATTATTAACTTAAATAATTACATAGTGTTCATAACATGGTAATAAGTTATATAAAAGGAATAATGAACTTGAAAAATGTTCTTATCCAAATAGAAATTAACTCGTGTTTATTATTCAGGAGGTTAATGAACGATCCAGTCATGTCGGGCCCAAGATAAGGGAACTTCTTAACCCAATTTCTGTTCTTTGGGTTAATGTCCCGCTTTCAAATTATGTCATGATATTATTATGTCCTATCTTGTATTAATACTTTCTTTATGTGTACTTATACTGAATACACATAATAGATCTATTTTATATAAAAAATTATCATTGTAAGGGACTTCGTCTCAATCTCCATTCATTGAGGCATATTTTGTATTATACACAACTTTCCTTTATACGGTGTATAAACCCCGTTGACTTTTATGCTTATTCAAAAGAAATATTTTTTTATACGAAGCGTTTTACTAAACGACAAAAGGAATGTTTTTTTTGTCATACATATGCCACCACAACGACCTCTCCACCGCCATGACCATTATTTGAGTTTCGGCTTCCTCTAAAAGCCATAACCTAACATTTTTTTAAAATGAAAAATAAATTCCATGTATTACTTTTCATTTATTTTGGTATTGAAAATGATTTTAATAATGTTTTTATTATATAAATGTGTTTTATTGATATCTTGTGATTGAAATGTGGAAATGATATGTTTCCTTTTTTGCATGTTTTATGTGATACGATTATGTTATGGTTCTTGGGCATTGTTATGAAGACAGGTGGTTCTGTGATAAAATAAGGCTGGGTTAGCCCAATATAGCTCTCCAATGCATTGGGTAACGTGAAGGAGTTAAACATTAAGGTTTCTCTAAAGAGATTTAAGGAATATTCTGTGATGAGTATTCCAAACATAACCAAGAGGGTTACTCCCTATGTAAGAATGTTATGAATGCCTCAAGTTACCTTTATGTCTTATGATATCTATGATTTATTCATGATTTTTTGAGGTATGTTAAAGTTATTATGTTTTATGGGTAAAGTATGATTTCATTGATTGTTTTGTATAAATGTACTCATGTTTCCTTTCCATATTATTATATCCCTTACTGTGCTTTTTATGCTCATCCCAAGTTTTTGAAATGTTTTTTCACAGTTCAAGGGTAAAGTACATGATATGATGATAGTGTCAAGGAAGTGTCATGAAAGAATCCATGTTTTGTTTTAAATATGTTTTCGTTGATGGGAAAAAATGAATACTATCTTTTATGTAACCACTTTGTTTAAATGTGGAGTGTAATGCATGTTTTACGATCTAATTCTCTAAAACTCTAAACCTGAAAAGATCCTCAATGTGTAATCTTGTAATAACTCATGATTAAATAAGGATTAAGGCTGGGGCCTTATAGTTGGTATCAAAGGTTGGTTTAGATAACTATAGGAGTTAGAATTCTTTTAAATGATTATCCAAAAATATTTTTTAATTTATGGTATGATTGAAATGATATAGCATTTAAAGATTACCATGTTTCTTTGCCTAAGATATTTATGTTTTTAGAATGGTTTTTAGAAGAGGAAACATGGAAGTTGTTCTAGGAATGTACACAGATGGAAATGAACTTCTAAATCGATATCCTGAGATGGTCAGAATCAGAATTGAACAGTTTGTTGCAATGATGGCTCAGTTGACTCAGGTGATAAATCGTGGTTGTGTTTATTGATGATATTTTGGTGTTTTCTAAAAGTAAAGAGGTGAATGAATATCATTTAAGGGTTATCTTTAAAACCTTAAAAGAAAATAAACTGAATGGAAAATTCAGCAATTGTGAGTTTTGGTTACAACAAATTTATTTCCTTGGTCACATTGTTTCAAAAAATGGCATAACTGTTGATCCTGCTAAAACAAAAGTTGTTGAAGAATGTCCAAGAACCACAAATGTAACCGAGATCCATAGTTTTATTGGTTTGGTAGGTTACTACAAAATGTTTGTTGAAAATTTTTCACGGTTATCTAGTCCATTGACTAAGCTAACTCGGAAGGGTGTTATGTTTATCTAGACAAAAGAATGTGATGATTATTTTAAGGAGTTGAAAAGATGATTGGTGAATGATCCAGTTTTTTCACTTCCTTCCAGGAATGGTGAGTTTGTTATATACAGTGATGCTTCATTTAAGGGACTTGGTTGTGTCCTTATACAGAATGATCAGGTAATTTCATATGCTTCACGTCAGTTGAAAACTCATGAGGTAAATTACCCTACACATTATTTAGAATTAACTGTTGTTGTTTTCACTATAAAAATTTGGGTTCATCATTTGTACGGTGTAAAGTGTGAAATATATATCGATCACAAATGTTTCTAGTATATATTCACTCAGAAATAATTGAACATGAGACAGATGATATGGCTAGAATTAATCTAGGATTATGATTGTACAATTCATTACCATCCGGGAAAAGCAAATAAAGTGGCTGATGCTTTGAGTTGAAAAATTAATGCTTCATTAAAAATGTTGTTTTTGGAATGTGATCCTTTGGTTACAGATTTGATGGAATTTGGCATAAAATTTTTTGGTGCAGGATGTCTTTCTGTTTTGTTTCAGGTATCAGTGAAATGTTCTCTATTATATAGAATCAAGCAAGTAAAGAAGCAAGACAGTGAGTTGCAGAAAAAGGTAGAGATGGTGTAGAATGGTAGGTTTCCTGAATTCAACATTGATAATGATTATGTTTTGAGATTTGGGAAGCGATTGTATGTGCCTTGTGATTCACAGTTGAAGAGAGAGTTGTTATGTGAAGTTCATAGTTCTCCGTTTTCAGTTCATCCTGGCAGTACTAATATTTACAGAGATCTGCGGGAGTATTACTGGTGGGATGGAATGAAAAGAGATATTACTGATTTTACTGTGAAGTGTTTGACTTGTCAGCAGGTTAAAGCAGAGCAGCAGTTACTGCAAGGGATGCTTCTTCCTTTACCAGTTCCAGAGTTGAAATGAGAAAATATATCCATGGAAATTGTTGTGGGATTACCGAAGACATCTCGAGGTTATAATTCAATATGGATTATTATTTTTCACTTGACTAAATCTTCTCATTTCCTTCCTATTAGAGAAACTTTTTACCTGGACCAACTTTCTCATTTGTATCTTAAAAATATAGTCAGGTTACATGGAGTTCCCCTCTCCATTGTATCCGATCATGATCCCAGGTTTACTTCTAACTTTTGGAAACCCTTCAGAAGTAGTTTGGTACAGAATTAAATATTAGTACAACTTTTCATCCTCAATCAGATGGGCAGTCAGAATGAACAATTCAGACTTTGGAAGATATTCTACGTGCTTGTTCAATGGATTGTCATAGAAGTTAGGACCAACATCTTTCTTTGGTTTAATTTTCATATAATAACAGTTTTCATTCCAGTATACAGATGGAACCGTTTGAGGCATTATATAGGATGTGGTGTCGAACTCCAGCTTTTTGGGATGAAGTGGGTGAAAGGAAGCTGATGGGACCAGAATTGGTAGAAGATATGGAAGAAAAAGTTCAGTTGATTCAGAAACACATGAGAACAGCTCAGAGCAGGCAGAAGAGTTATGCGGATAACCGGAGGAAGGATCTATCTTTTGAGGTAGGTGATCATTTTTTTCTCAAAGTTTCACCGTGGAAAAGTTTGATGTGATTTGGTAAGAAAGGAAAGCTGAGTCTAAGGTTCATTGGACCATATGAAATTCTTAAGAGAGTTGGATCAGTTGCATATCGAGTGACTTTACCTCCGAGTTTATCTCAGGTACACAATGTTTTTCATGTTTCAATGTTAAGGAAGTACATGCCATATCCATCTCATGTTTTGAGTCCAGAGGTAGTTCAGTTGGAAGAGAATATATCTTATGAGGAATAACCAGTTCAGATTATTGATCACAGGGAGAAAGTGTTGCGTAATAAGGTTATTTATCAAGTAAAGGTTTTGTGGAAGAACCAGATGAGTGAAGAGGCAACATGGGAATTTGAAAATTCAATGAGATATAAATACCCCCACTTATTCGATAAGTAAATAAATTGCGGGGACGTAATTTTCTAAAGGGGGGAAGGAAGTAACATCCCAAGTAAGTAATGAATAATAGATATTCTTATATATGTCTATTTATGAATTAGATTATGTTTTAGAGGCTTCAAATGAGAATAAATCCAATCTCAAGCATGGAATACTCTAATATTTTTAAAAGATTGTTTTACCGCCTTTTGATGGAGAACAATTTTTAAATCTAACATTTGACAATTTTATGTGCTATATATTCCAAAATAAACTTATTCTTTATTATTGGGACATTGAAATTTACTTTGGATATATTTCTTGTATTTTTTGATAATGTTCATTTTTAATGAATATTGAAAAGTGTTGTATTTTAATTCAAAACCTCTTTTTAATCTAATTTATTTATATAGTTAGATTATCTTTTTAATTGTTTTTAATGTGAAATTAGAATATATTTTTACCTTTTAATCCAATGGTGGTCATTGGAATTAATATCACATTGACATTGGACATAAATGACTGACAATCTTTTGATTGATATTGTTTCTTAAAAACACGCTATTTATTTTTGACAGCGGGATTTAATTATAAAATTATTTAATGAAAATTATATGAAATAAATTTTGTAAAATAGAAATCATTTTTGAATTCAAAAAATAAAATATATCTTAGGGTGAATTTTTGGTATTTTTCTGAAAAACCATCATTTTTGAGGAATAGTGAAACCACAAAGTAGTAGTTACAAAAAATGATTTTTCGTTTAAATGGAACTTTACCACTTCTATGATTTGAATATAAAAATTAAAATATAAATGATTTTCATTATTATGTAAAATTTGGTTCAATGGGATGAAAATAATTTTTGATGAAAAGTAAATTTTAAGTTTTATTAATCGTGATTAAAGATAATTAGTGTAATTTAAGGTAAAAATGATATTATAATAAAATGAAAATATCTTGAAACTTGTCCTAACACTATTGGATGAGTCATGGATGACCAATACAACCCATGGGTTGATATTTGGGACCCCATGGAGCCACTTGGGTAAGATAATGACATTAATGCCTTTTATTTAAAGTAAATGTTAAAATGATAGAAACATGTATTGTTTTACTAATACAATTTTTTCATGGGGTTATACAAGTCATATTTTTTACTCTAAATAGTAATTGGAAAGCTATAATTATTTCCTACATCCTGGTATTTTTTTATAATTTTTGGACATTATATAAATTAAATTATTTATGACATTATGAAGATGCAGCGATTATCTCATTAATGAACGATTTAAATAAAATGAAAAGATAATGTAAAATATAAGACTTACACTTGTCAAAGACCTATTGGATGAGTATATTTAGAACAAATATCACCTTATTCTCAAAATACATCCATATGGGACCCTTAAAATCCGAAACTCATTGGAATATAAAGTAACATTTTATACCATTCCAAGAGTGCCCCTCCTCTCCTCTTATAAAAGGCCCCCATCTCGACCTCCTTTTCCACACTTCTCAATCCATTGGCTCATCCAGGATCTGCTCATTTTTTCTCTCCACATTCCTATCCTCATCCTAGAAGACTTAACTTAGGCAGGAATCTCTTCAAGAAACCATTTTGGTTCAAACCAAGAAGTGTTACCTGATTTAAACGTAAAGTCTTCTCTTGTGTTCTTATGTTTTATTTTGCTTCTTCAACCCCTAAACTCTTTTTATTCCTTTATTTTGGAACACAAAAAGTATCTTAAATATACTATTATGATTTTATGAGAAGTATTAGAGATAAAATTACACACACCTTCATCTAATGGTTAAAGAGAATACTATTTTCGTGGATGGTGAATTTTTGCCTCACGAAACGATGATTGCTAAATATTCTTCTAACACCTTAAAATGAGGTCATTAAGATGAAAATATATTTATATATGATCTATAATATGTTTATTATTTCCTTAAGCTTCTGTATTTTTTATTTCTGGCATACCTTTATGGTTTCCATTATGGGTAAACGTGATATCTTCATTTTAGGAAGTGCGGACTACCGCCCCCTCAAAGTGATTTGATTCGTTAATGCCATATATGGGACGTATAAAGGATGTAATTAATGATATTATATATGATATTATACTGTAATTTTAATATACCTTTATATCATTATGATTCCATTCCATAAAATACGAAATAGAAATTAAAGGAGCCTTCATGCATACGTACAGCTTACCCTCTCCATGAACTGTGCATTTCATTTCATACCTCTAAATGTTATGTAATATTGTAAATCATGTATATACTAGATATATATGAAATATATGATATCTAAATCATTAATATAATTCTGGATATAATGGATATTTTACCACCTGAACAAACTTGTAATTATAAAGATTTTATTTTTGACTCAAGTAGGAATGATCGACAAAACGACCATTATTAACTTAAATAATTACATAGTGTTCATAACATTGTAATAAGTGATTTAAAAGGAATAATGAACTTGAAAAAGGTTCTTAAGCAAGTAGAAATTAACTCAAGTTTATTATTTAGGAGTTTAAAGAATGATCGAGTCAAGATGGACCCGAGGTAAGGGAACTTCTTAACCCAATTTCAGTTCTATGGGTTAATCTCCGACTTTCAAATTATGTCATGATATTATTATGTCATATCTTGTATTAATACTTTATTTATTTGTACATATATTTAATACACATAATATATCAATTTTATTTAAAAATTTATATTTTTAAGGGACTTCGTCTCAATCTCCATTCACTGAGGCATATTTTTTTATACAAAACATTCTTTTATATGGCGTATAAACCCCTTTGACTTTTACGCATATTCAAAAGGAATATTTTGTTTACGTGAAGCATTTTACTAAACAAAAAAAGTAATGTTTTTTGTCATACGTATGAGGTGAAAATGACTTCTTCACCGCCGTGACCATTATTTGATTTTCGGCTTCCTCTACAAGCCATAACCTAAACTTTTTTTAAATGAAAAATAAATACAATGTATTACTTTTCATTTATTTTGGTATTAAAAATGGTTTTCATAATGTTTTTATTATATCAATGTGTTGTATTGAGATCTTGTGATTGAAATGTGGAAATGCTATATTTCCTTTATGCATGTTTTATGTGATACGATTATGTTATGGTTCTTGGGCATTGTTATCAAGACGGGTGGTTCTGTGATAAAATAAGGGCGGGTGAGCCCAATATAGCTCTCCAATGCATTGGGTAACACAAGGGAGTAAAATGTTGAGGTTTCACCGAAGATATTTATGGAATATACGATGATGGGTATTCCATACTTAACAAAGAGGGTTACTCCCTACGTAAGAATGTTATGAATTCCTCAAGTTACCTTTATGTATTATATGTTATATGATTTATTCATGATTTGATGAGGTATGTTAAAGTTCTTATGTTTTATGGGTAAAGTATGATTTCATTGATTCTTATGTATACATGTACTCATTTTTCCTTTCCATATTTTTATATCCCTTACTGATCTTTTTATGCTCATCCAATGTTTTTGAAATGTTTTTTCACAGGTCAAGGGAAAGGTACATGATATGATGATAGTGTCATTAAAGAATCGATTTTTTGTTTTAAATATGTTTCTGTTGATGGGAAAAAAATGAATACTATCTTTTATGTAACCACATTGTTTAAATGTGGAATGTAATGCATGTTTTATGATCTAATTCTCTAAAACTCTAAACCTGAAAAGACTCTAAATGTGTAATCTTGTAATAACTCAACATTAAGTAAGGTTTAAGGTTGGGACCTTATATGGAACCATTCCCTCCTTTAGAAATAATTGAAATTTTTGCGGCCTTATGCCTTACATACATGATATTTTACTATTGGTTGATTCCACGTACCCTATAGGAATCAATATATTTGAGTTCGATGGCCTAATGCTAATTGGAATATGAGAATGGGGAATGTTGGGGTTGATATCACACATGAATAAGTTCGTATTTTTACAACCACTATGTAGTACTACTAGATTGAAATTCCCCATTTCACCCTCTAAACTCGTCCTAAGGAGGGAATAGGACTATTGTTAACTGATATGAAATAAAGGTGTCATTCTCATATAGATATTGAAGCATCAGAACTCCACAAACATCTGTATCCCAAGAGTTGGGTTGGGGGAACAAACCACATTTCAATGGAATCTGTCGTTTTTAGTATTTCACTAGTGTTATAGATGTTTAGTCCCTTATGTTGAAGAGGTGGGAAATTTTATCATTTTACCTTTAATGGTCACTTCGTGGTAGCTATCTACAAGGGGTACCACCCAGCCATGTCAGTGCCAACACCAATCAGTCCACCAATCCAATGAGTTTTCCGATCCCATCCCCACTCCATTGGACCTTTATTATGACACCAATCTATGATGGTAAGGGAAGGAATTGAACATATCCTAGTAGTAGGAATATAATATAACTTCATTATAATTTAAAAAACTTGGTTCATCCCATCACCATTCCCCTATGGCTATTTCACCATACTCAGTAATCTCCCACATGGGATTGACACCCAAACCATTTTTAGGAATGTAGGGATGAATATCCTAATAATGGGTGCCATCGATAATCACCACAAGTCATCCCATTATGATTAATTTCATTGTCGAGGTCCTCCAAGATCTACCAAAAATTGATTTATAAGTCCTCCCTTTATCAAACATATGCACATCTCTGATGATTCATCTTAGTGAATGGGGGAATACCGTAGTGGGGTACTTGGTCATGGCATTGGTCATAATGTTCATGGTTGGAACCCAATGGAATCTCAATAACATGCACTTTGAGAAGTATAACTGTGTTATAGACAATACAATGGGAACCATCATGTCCCCATCAAACTCTTAGTATCCAAGATGACTGATGACATGATGAGGGAACCATAACCCTCACTAACAGTGCCAAGGGTAAAATCCCATCAACTATGCCTTATGATCCATAAATATGAGGTCTGAAAAATTCTCACGTCCCTATATAGGTACCTACACATAGAGGATTCATTTTACTTCTTCCATTTACTTATTGTGTTACCATCTCCATTACTTTACCTCCCCTATACCTTCATAATTTAATTTCATGTGATGTCACAATTTTTTTGATTCCATTAGATGATTGTGAGAATCAAAGTTGTACCAAATAAAATTAATATCTCAAACATGGTTAGGTATTAAACACCCTATACTATTTGAAAACAATCATGAAGTTGACCCTGTCATCGATAGAAATTGCGCTATTTAGATGATGTTTATCTTGCACGATTCTCCCTCTCCTGGTAAATCTATTACAAAGCTAATATACACCAGTGATACCACAAATTTCCATGAACATTATTGTTTCAATTAGGTTTGTTCAATAGTAGGGTAATCATATGAATAATGATAAAGAGTAATTCTCAATAATAATATCCACCGAGTAGCTATCTTTCTCATTCTGGAAACCAACATCCCTGAACAATGTCATTCTAATGTCCCTTTCACATGACTACATGAAATTATTATACCAGAATAATTGGCTGATTCTTTACCAAATTCAAGACCACTGGTTGAATTATATATGAATCACATATTATCATGAATCCATCCACCAATATCTTAAGGGAGTTGAAATCGTGTAACTCTACATTTCATGGTGCCCGGATTCATAAAGATTCCACAATACCTTCCAACGAACCTGTATCAAGAGCCTCACTAATCATCCATTATTCGTTGAGGAGGCATCCCAAAAATCATATATTATAGGGTGGAGGGAGTGAACTACCATCAATTTTATCTTAATTATATGAAAATAATAGGATCATTCGTCTATCATGTCCCATTGTGGGGAAATTTTCATCGAGTCATAGCAAGGGTGAATGTCATAACAATTTTTCATCATGTTGATCAATGAAATTATGCTTCCCAAATAAGACAAGATAGAGAGAATATTCCCCATGGGGAGACACATTACCAAGTAGACCCCCTACAGGAACCCATAAACATTATTTGAGACTGGTAGTAAGCCATGGGAGTCCCCTAATAAGATATTTTCACCTGCCTATTGAAATATCAAAAAAGGAAATGGTTCTTATGATCTTAACGATCCATACAATAATATTCAGTTGATGATTTTAGATATTTAGATGGCCACTTTTCTCAAGTATCTAGGGGTTACACAAGGTATATTGTAGATCATATGTCTGAGTATCACCAAGGTTGTGACAACATCAAAAAGGTCCCCATCTCTCTTCCATTTAGGAACCCAATCCTTCTTGTCCAGGTGCCTAAATTTAAAACTATGTGTCCCCTCATATTAAATATGTTTAGAAATTGGGGATATAGAAAAAATATAAGATGTCAATGACTAACTCCAACTGAGAAGCATTCCTATAATCTTCAAGAACATGGTCTCTTCAACTCCTGATCAAATATTCCAATCTGAGCATTGATGACAATTTAAAATCATCTAGATAATGTAATATTTTCTCATAATTTTCACTATGTGGCTCTATAAAGGATATAGGAATAAATTTCACATGAGGTAATGTTATATGATATATGGGTACACCAGATGTACCAATCACTTGAATTTTAAAGTCCATGTTTCATCGCATTCAATGTTATGGGTTAACTACTACAATATTTGGACCACTTCTCCAAAATATGCAGACCAATGTAGGGGACTCCAGAATACCTATAAGCTACTGAGATTTTATGTTTTTTCCAAAATTTATAAGAAATTGTTTTCATGTGTTATATTTATATAGTATTGGGATCCATCATGGGGAGTGAGGACCTCCATAGATAGATAATCAAATTGTTTTGGTCTATAACGACCCATACTTTACATGCATTGTTAATACTTCAATATTGAAGCATACTTATTACAACATATAACAAAACCACGAAAGGACCGTATAGGTATAGTGTCTTTAGAAACTGGGAAACATAAACAACTGGTTCATAAAGCGTCTACATTATCTCCCATTTATTTCATCATATCTATAGTCCCTTTTGGCATATCTTACATAATAACCATCTTCCTGACCTGGGGAAAGAAAACATACAAAAGGGTGAGCTCAAATGCTCAGTAAGGGTAAAAAAAAGAAATATAAATCACATCATATACATAATCACATAACTTTTGGAAATCTTAACCTGCAAATAGATCATAATTTAATAACATGGGATAAATCATGGCAGTGAAATGTAATCACAATAATCATAACATAAAACATGAAACTTTGTGGCATACACACAGAATCATAGAGAATAATTTCTTGTTAGTCAAGACTCATTTCCAAGACTATATTAGTGGACAAAGTCCCTTTCTGAACCGAGTCACCCTCATTTCAGTCCTGTTTCACTGAACCGGTATAACCTACCGTTCCAGCCAAGTCTATCTCATGAGATATAAAATCTTTACCCAATGCATTGGAGGGATATATAGGTCCCACCCATCTCATAATTATACCATTCTTATGTGTTCCACAAAATCATAAATCATACATCATTGCATAACTCATGTAGTAAAATGGGATTCTTAAACAACATGACATCATAAAACAATTCATATAAGATAATGGAATTCATAAAAATATTTCCATTACAACATAATCAAATCTATGTAATAATAGGGATAGAAACAGAACCCTTTATTATCTTAGATGGAAAGTAATTTGGATAAAACACTTGAACTCCATTTTTGAGGAAAATATCCTTTCAAATTCAAAAACATTTTTCTTTTCTTAACATGTCATAAAATTTTAAACTAAAAGAAGTTGATTAAAAATAAACATGAATACTTGTAACGGAAGCTTCTTGGAAATAATATTTTAAAAATCCATTCATGCTGTATAAGTTAAAAAAACATTCTTCGTACTTTTTTCGAAAAAGTCAAAAAGTACCTCGTACGAAAAATGAAAAAGATTCCTTTCATATCCTTTACTAAAAACTCATTGAACGGTAAAATTGGATTTAAAAAATTTTAGGTGGATGGAAATAATATTACATATTGAGGAAACATGGATGTGGATGAGATAATACACCCCAGTAAATACTAAAGAATAAACAACCTCGGATAAAAATGAGATTGTGATATTTCCCTTACCTTAGATCCGACTTGCTTTATAAGTGTCCGAACCTCCTGTATAATGATTTAAATAATGTTATTGACTTATTCCAGAATCACACTTATATTTATGATATCATATATGGTCATATTCATAGCTTCTTATTAGTAATATTTCATTGCTACTTGTTATTCGGGTGTTTATAACTTTTTGTTCTTATGCGTGTTTTGTCGAATAAATTCTTATTCGTCTCTTTAGGATATAGATACCTCATATACAGAATGGTATCAGTGTAATATATATCATATTCATTCATTCAATTCATTTATATAATCATTATGAAATGAAGATCATGTAGAACGAGTCGCATCACATCATGGAGACGGTATTCCGTACGCATGCACGAGTGATGATATCGTTCCTATGATCGTGGAATTGTATTGGAGTATATGTATACTATATAAGAATCAATATCACTTTATAATAGTCATATATTGTCATTATTTACACCATTATACCCATCCAAGTAAGGTGGTGGTGGAAAATATATTACACCACGGCATGGAGATGGTATTCCGTACGTACGCACGCGCGGTGATTTATTTTTCCATAGGATGGATAGATGGTGAAATAGGTTTGTTTCATACTTATAATAACATATCATTATATGAGTGATACTGATGTTTTTACTACATAATGAATCAACTAAAGAAGAAGTAGTGGAAGAAGAAATAAAGATGAAAGAATTGGTAATGGACATTACCTCTTCTTTGAAGTGCTTCTTTGAGACCTTCTTTTAGGGCACTAAAATTGTTCTTTGAAGAAGACCAGGACCTCTAGGATGTCTCTAGTAAAGTTGAGAGGAGAACGTGGTAGGGGTTGGCTGATCATGAAGGCTCAATGTGGTGTGAGGAAGAGGGGGAGGAGGTGTCCTTTTATAAGGGAGGAGAGGGGCACCTTTGGAATAACTAAAACTATTATTTTATTATAAAGTCAAGTTCAGTTTTAAATAGCTCCAAATTGATATATTTATAAGATAAGGTGGGTATGGGTCGAAGGCCTCTCATCCAATATAATTTAACAAGTTTATCTTCCTATTTTAACCTTATCAATTAGATTTAACATTAAGTTAAATAATTTTACTTTTACCGTGTCTTCTTGTGTTCTTATACTATAAGGTTGATAAACTTACTATAAGCAGCCAAACGAACCCCAAGTTGTTTATTATTAATATATATACCCTTATCTAAGTCATTTTTCTGATCCTTAGATTTTTTGGAATAAAATAACAATTACCAATATAATATTTGTTTTAAAAACTATTTTATGTCAATTTTGACACTATTTAGTAATTGATTTTTGTGAAAATCATAACAGAATTATTAGTTCGAAAAAAGTAAATTAAATCAATACTAACATGTCATATTAACCTATAAAATTAGTGTGATTCATAAAATGTCTCAAATTACATTTATTTTGGTGTTTATAACATCAATTATGTCAATATTTCAGTAATAAGGTAATTACTGCATCATTATTGTGTCATAAATAAATTAAACTATTTAATGTCTAAAAACTTCAAATAAAATACCATTATGTAGGAAATCTTTTTAGCTCTCTAATGAATATTTATAGTCGAATTTATCTTATATATAACCCCAGATTAAAAATTATTTACTTATTCAACGTTGATTTTAACTATTTTAACCCTTCTTTAAATAAATTAATAATAAATGTCCTAATCTAATCCAAGTGGGCCTAAATGGTCATATTTTATTACTAAGATTGTTTATGGTCGAATTACACTTATCCAATAGAATTAGGACATGTGTTAGGGTAATAATAATATCATCTTTACCCTTAATTACCCTATTTACTTTTTACCGTGGTAAAAAAAAGTAAAATGTTACTATTCACCAAAAAGTAATTTTCATCTCATTGAACCACATTTTACTTACTAACATCAACCGTCTCTCTCGGATTTTTGAAATTCCACTCACATAAGCGGTAAAATTAAGTTTTATGAAAAATTCAGTTTTTTTACTACCACTTAGTGGTTTCACTATTCATCAAAAATTGAAAGTTTTCAGAAAAATACAAAAATTTCACCCTATGCTAATTTCGATATTCCGAATCCAAAAATGAAGTCCATTTTGAAAAATAAAATTTATAAAATTTCAAAAAGTGGTTATTACTATTCATAACGGCTAGTTTTAATAATATTTTAATAGCAGATCGTTGTTTAGTGAAACACGGTATTGGGTACGACGCAAGCTATCGAGGAAGGTCGCGATTTCGTGTAAAGAAAGCCAAGCAAGTGTTGTGTAGAAAAATATTCCTTTGATGATTTATATAACAAAAACGTCTCGAGTGTTACATTCTACCCCCCTTAAAATGAATTTCGCCCTCGAAATTCTTCACATTGTAACAAACAGATGAGGATACCTTTCCCTCATCATATCCTCAAGTTCCCATGTAGCTTCTTCTAATTGGTGGTTCCTACATAAAACATTCACCAATCGAGTGGTCTTGTTTCGTAGGACTGTTTCGCTACGATCCAGAATCTCTATCGGTTGTTCTTCATAAGAAAGATCTTACTCCACCGGTACAACTTCTGAGCTGAGTACATGTGAAGGATCAGGTATGTACTTTCTTAGGAGAGATAAATGGAACACATCGTGAACTTGAGAGAGATTCGGTGGAAGTGCCAATCGGTAATCTACCTTCCCAACACGATCCAGTATTTCGAAAGGACCGATATATCTAGGGATCAACTTCCCCTTCTTTCCAAATCTCATAACCCTCTTCCATGGAGATATTCGTAAGAACACTTTATCACCCACTTAAAACTCTAGGTCTTTTCTTCGGTGGTCGGCATAACTTTTCTGTCGACTCTGAGCTACTCTTATGTGTTGTTGAATAGATCTGACCTTTTCTGCCATTTCATCAATGAGATCAGGTCCTAATAGCTTTATTTCCCCAACTTCATCCCAACAAGTTGGAGTCCTGCATTTCTTTCAATAGAGAGCTTCATAAGGAGCCATCTGAATACTGGAGTGAAAGCTATTATTGTAAGAAAATTCCACCAAAGGTAGGTGCTGATCCCAACCTCCTTTGAAATCCATAGAGCAAGCTCTCAACATATCTTCTAGGGTTTGAGTTGTTCTCTCAGACTGACCGTCTGTTTGAGGATGATAAGCAGTGATGAAACTCAACTCTGTATCCAGAGTATGCTAAAGACTTTGCCAGAACATTGAGGTAAATCTAGGATCCTGATCATATATAATAGAATGTGGTACTCCATTCAATCTTACCACTTCCTGTACATATATCCTGCCAAGCTAATCCAGAGATAAATCCTCTCTAATATCAATGAAGTGTGCAGACTTTGTAAGACGATCAACTATGACCCAGATAGCATTATTGCCTTTGGATGTTTTTGGAAGTCCTGTGACAAAGTCTATAGTAATGTTTTCCAATTTCCATTCGGGTATGGGTAATGGATTTAACATCCCCTTAGACTTCTGTATCTCAGCTTTAACATGTTGACAAACCAAGCATCGAGAGACATATTCAGCAACATCTCTTTTCATGCCATCCCACCAGAAGTACTCTTTCAGGTCCCTATACATCTTCGTGCTTCCAGGATGAATAGAGAATGAAGAAATATGAGCCTCATCCAACAGCTCCTTATTTAATTCAGTGATGGGAGGAACACAAACCCGATTCCTGAACTTTATTATCCCATCACAATCAAGGTTGAACTCAGGAACATTTCTCAACTTCTTTTGTAACTCGACATCTTCTTTCTGTGCCTCTTTAATCTTCACATGTATAGATGGTTGAACATTTATTTGAGAAAGATAATAGTTTTCCCCTTCCATTATAATTCCAAGATCCATCCATTGTAAATCCATAAATATTGGATCTTTTGTGATCGTCATCATGGATTAACTAGCATGGTCTTGTCGACTTAATGCATCTGCCACCTTGTTTGCTTTCCCAGGGTGGTAATGGATTGAGCAGTTGTAATCCTTACTCAGCTCCAACCATATTCTTTGACGCATATTCAGCTCCTTTTGTGTTAAAATATACTTTAAACTTTTATGATCAGTATAAATATCACACCTTTCACCATAAAGGTAATTCCTCAAAATCTTTAATGCAAAGATTACCGCAGCTAACTCCAAATCATGTGTTGGGTAATTTTGCTCATGTATTTCCTACTGTTGTGATTCATAATCTATCACCATACCATTTTGTATAAGAACACACCCTAATCCCTTCTTGGGTTCATCACTATAGATCACAAACCTTTCTCTACTACAAGGCAGTGTGAGCACAGGTGCACTGGATAACCTTCTTTTCAAATCCTTGAAATTCTTTTCACATTCTTCCGTCTAGACAAACTTAACTCTTTTCCGAGTCAACTTGGTGAGTGGATTAGATAATCATGAAAAATCATTCACAAAGCGTCGATAATATCCATCCAAACCAAGAAAACATCGGATCTCAGTTACTATTGTTGGTCTCGACCATCTTTCGATAACCTCTGTTTTTGCTGGATCCACAAATATCCCCTCTTTTGAGATTATGTGACCCAAAAATGCAACTTTTTGAAGCCAAAATTCACACTTGGTAAATTTGGCATAAAGATTCTACTTCCTCAGGGTCTTCAATATAATTCTCAAGTGATCTTCATGTTCTTCCTTGCTCTTTGAATAGACAAGAATATCGTCTATAAAGACTACCACAAATTGATCAAGATAGTCTATAAAGACTATATTCATCAGATCCATGATGATATCAGGGGCATTAGTAAGACCAAATGAAATCACTATAAATTCATAGTGTCCATACCTTGTACAGAATGTCGTCTTTGGTATATCCTCCCTTTTGACCCTTAATTGATGATACCCTGAATGAAGATCAATCATGGAAAAGTATTGAGCTCCACGTAGTTGGTCAAATAGGTCATCAATGCACGGGAGAGGATATTTGTTCTTGATAGTGATCTTGTTAAGTTCTCGATAATCAATACAGAGTCTCATTGATCCATCTTTCTTCTTGACAAATAGAACAGGTGCTCCCCAAGGTGACTCACTAGGGCATATGAATCCCTTATCAAGATTCCCTTGGAGTTTCTTCGTCAATTCCTGCAACTCAATTGGGGCCATTCTATAAGGTGTCTTTGAAATAGGCAAAGCACCCGGTACGAGTTCTATTGAGATCTCAACTTCAGGATTTGGTGGAAGTCCCGATAATTCCTCCGGAAAGACATCATAAAACTCCCGCACAATGGGAATATTCTTAATCATGAGTTTCTCACCAACAATTTGAGATAAATAACCTTCATTTAGTGGAATCAATTCCCATAAAATGGATGAAATTTCCACTGGAAGGTTATGTTCATCCTTGCATTGATAGACGACCATAGATTGATCTGGAATATGAAATGTGACTTCCCTTCTTTGGAAATTGATATGAGCTCCATATAAATAAAGCCAATCCATGCCAAGAATCACATAAAATTCCACTATAGGAAGGATCACAAGATTTACAGGAAGCACTTTCCCACAAACTTCAATCGGAGAAGAATTAATAACTTTTGATGCGACTGTTGTGCCATTAGGTGTTGTCACTGCTAACTCAACATCTAATTGTTGAGGTAATACAGTGATACCCTTATAAAATTCTTCAGAAATAAAAGAGTGGGTAGATCCAGAATCAAATAAAACATTTTCTACTTTAGAGTGGATGGTATGTGTAACTTTCACCACATCATTATCGTACTCCACATCGCTGATAGAAATTGCATGTGAATTTCCTTTGTCTTTATCCTTAAGAGTTTTTTGACGTTGACCATCATCATCAACCCTTGGATTAGGGCATTTATTTTCATAATGCCCCATCTCCTTGCACTTGAAACATTGAAGTGTAGTAGGTTCATTCTGTGTATCCCTTCCTTTGTTTGCATCATTAGACATCTTCTTCCCATCATCGCGACATTCAAACGCCCGATGACCTTCCTTTCCACATTTGAAACATTTACTTGTCCCATTAAGACAACTCCATCCATGTTTCTTTCCACACTTTGAGCATAAGGGAAAGCTCATCTTCTTTTCAGTGTGCTCTTTGGATTTTCCTTTGAATTCCATTTTCCTCTTATTATCAAACCCATATGACTGATGGGTTACTACAATATCCATCTCGACATTGAGAGCACATCGAACGATTTCCTCGTAGCTATTGAAGTCCCTTATGGCGAACTCCCTTCGAAGACTTGGCTTTAATCCACTAAAGAATCGATCGATATTACTCTCAGGTTGGATAATAATACCAGAAGCGTACCTTGCAAGTCTTGTAAAATTTGCTTCATAGGTACCAACAGATTCATCATCCTTTTTCTTTAGTTCACGAAACTCTTTCTCCATATTTGTTCGGAGAATACGAGGGAAGTACATATTGAAAAATAAGTTCTTGAACTCGTCCCATTCCATGGACTCAATTTCATCCCTATGCCTCGTATTCTTAATAAGATTCCACCATTGATCAGCATCACTTTCCAAATGATACACTACTAAGATGACTTTATCATGCTCAGAACATTGAAGAACTGAAAATATCTTTTCAGTAGTACTAATCCATTGTTCAGCAACTAATGGATCAGTAGACCCACTGAAAGAAGGTGGACGCTGTCTCATGAAGGATTCAACAGAATGTTGCTCCTTCCTTTGCTCGTTTGGAAGTCCTGCATGATTCATAGCTTGAGAAAGTTGCATGAGCATTGCTACAAGATTCTGAATTCCATCTCCCATAACATTTGGTTGCTCAGGGGGACAATCATTGCATTGCCCGTCACATTCCGCATTAACACGGTTCCTTCGGGTTCCCGCCATTGACTAAAACCATGAAGAATAGTGTGAGCAACACTAATTATAATAGGAAAAACAAAAAATCGAGAATAAAATTTCACACATAAGTTCTTATCCTAGGTTATTCATGGCCATTTCTAAAACACTAAGATTGTGTTCTATGCTTAGACTTATCCTTAGGGTTCTTACTAAGGCTTTCACATCCTAGTTTCCAAAGGTTGACTATACCTTTCCTCTGATACCAACTATAACGACCCATACTTTACATACATTATTAATACTTCAAAATTGAAGCATACTTATTACAACATATAACAAAACCACGAATGGACCGTATAGGTATAGTGTCTTCAGAAACTGGGAAACATAAACAACTGGTTCATAAAGCGTCTACACTGTCTCCCATTTATTTCATCATATATATAGTCCCTTTTGGCATATCTTACATAATAACCTTCTTCCTGACCTGGGGAAAGAAAACATACAAAAGGTTGAGCTCAAATGCTCAGTAAGGGTAAACAAAAGAAATATCAATCACATCATATACATAAGCACATAACTTTTGGAAATCTTAACCTGCAAAAGAGATCATAATTTCATAACATGGGATAAATCATGGAAGTGAAATGTAATCACAATAATCATAACATAAATCATGAAACATTGTGGAATACACACATAATCGTAGAGAATCATTTCTTGTTAGCAAGACTCATTTCCAAGACTATCTTAGTGGATAAATACCTTTCTGAACCGAGTCACCCTCGTTTCCGTCCTGTTTCACTGAACCGATATAACCAACCGTTCCAGGCATGTCTATCTCATGAGATATAAAATATTTACCCAATGCATTGGAGGGAGATATAGGTCCCACCCATCTCATAATGATACCATTCTTATGTGTGCCACAAAATCATAAATCATACATCACTGCATAACTCATGTAGTAAAAATGGGATTCTTTAAAAACATGACATCATAAAACAATTCATATAAGATAAAGGAATTCATAAAAATATTTCCATTACAACATAATCAAATCCATTTAATAATAGGGATATAAACATACCCCTTTATTATCTTAGATGGAAAATAATTTTGATAAAACACTTGAACTCCATTCTTGAGGAAAATATCATTTCAAATTCAAAAACATTTTCCTTTCTAAACATGACATAAAATTTTAAAATAAAAGAAGTTGATTAAAAATAAACATGAAAACTTGTAAAGGAAGCTTCTTGAAAATAATATTTTAAAAATCCATTTATGCCGTATAAGTTAAAAAAACATTCTTCGTACTTTTTTAGGAAAAGTCAAAAAGTACCTCGTACGAAAAAACGACAAAAGATTCCTTTCATATCCTTTACTAAAAACTCACTGAAGGGTGAAATTGGATTTAAACAATTTTAGGTGGATGGAAATAATATTACATATTTAGGAAACATGTATGTGGATGATAAAATACACCCCAGTAAATTCTAAAGTATAAACAACCTCGGATAAAAATGAGATTGTGATATTTCCCTTACCTTAGGTCTGACTTGCTTTGTAAGTGTCCGAACATCCTGTATAATGATTTAAATAATGTTATTGACTTATTCCAGAATCATACTTATTTTTATGATATCATATATGGTCATATTCTTAGCTTATTAGTAGAAATATTTCATTGCTACTTGTTATTCGGGTGTTTATAACTTTTTGTTCTTATGCGTGTTTTGTCGAATAAATTCTTATTATTCTCTTTAGGATATAGATACCTCATTTCCAGAATGGTATTAGTGTAATATATATCATATTCATTCATTCAATTCGTTTATATAATCATTATGAAATTAAGATCATGTAGAACGAGTCGCATCACATCGTGGAGACGGTATTCCGTACATACGCACGAGTGATGATATCGTTCCTATGATCGTGGAATTGTATTGGAGTATATGTATACTATTTCAGAATAAATATAACTTTATAATAGTCATATATAGTCATTATTTACACCATTATACCCCTCCAAGTAAGGTGGTGGTGGAAAATAGATTACACTACGGCGTGGAGACGGTATTCCGTACGTACGCACGCGTGGTGATTTCTTTTTCCGTAGGATGGATAGATGGTGAAATAGGGTTGTTTCATACTTATAATAACATATCAGTATTTGAGTGATACTGATGTTATTACTTCATAATGATACAACTAAAGTATAATAAGTGGAAGAATAAATAAAGATGAAAGAATCAGTAACGGACATTACCTCTTCTTGGAAGTGCTTCTTTGAGACCTTTTTCTAGGGAACTAAAATTGGTCTTTGAAGAATACCATGACCTATAGGATGTATCTAGGGAAGTGGATAGGAGAACATGGCAGGGGTTGGCCGAGCTTCAAGCCTCAATGTGGTGTGAGGAAGAGGGGGAGGAGGTGTCCTTTTATAAGGGAGGAGAGGGGTACCTTTGGAATAACTAAAACTATTATTTTATTATAAAGTCAAGTTAGGTTTTAAATAGCTCCAAATTGATATATTTCGAATCCAAGGTGGGTATGGGTCGAAATAATCTCATCCAATAGATTTTAGACATGTTTAAGTTCCTATTTTAACCTTATCATTTAGATATAACATTAAGTTAAATAATTTTACTTTTACCATGTCTTCTTCTGTTCTTATACTATAAGGTTAATTAACTTACTATAAGTATCCAAACGAACCCCAAGTTGTTTATTATTAATATATATAACCTTATATAAGTCATTTGGCCTAACCTTATATTTATGGGAATAAAATAACAATTACCAATATAATATTTCTTTTAAACACTATTTTATGTCAATTTTGACACTATTTAGTAATTGATTTTTGTGAAAATTATAACAGAATTATTAGTTCGAACCAAGTTAATTAAATCAATACTGACATGTCATATTAACCTAGAAAATTAGTGGTATTCATAAAAAGTCTCATATTACATTTATTTTTCTGTTTATAACATCAATTATGTCAATAGTTCATTAATAAGATAATTACCGCATCATCATTGTGTCATAAATAAATTAAATTATATAATGTCTAAAAATTACAAATAAAATACCATTATGTAGGAAATCATTTTAGATTTATAATTAATATTTATAGTCGAATTTATCTTATGTATAACCCCATATTAAAAATTATTTACAGATTAAACTTTGATTTGAACTATTTTAACCCTTCTTTAAATAAATTAATAATAAATGTCCTAATCTAATCCAAGTGGGCCTAAATGGTCATATTTTATTCCAAAGATTGTTTTTGGTCGAATTACACTTATCCAATAGAATTAAAACATGTTTTAGGGTAATAATAATATCATCTTTACCGTTAATTACCTTATTTACTTTTTACCGTGGTAAAAAAATGTAAACAGTTACTATTCACTAAAAAATTATTTTCATCTCATTGAACCACATTTTACTTACTGACATCAACCGTTTCTCTCGGATTTTTGAAATTCCACTCACAGAAGCGGTAAAATTATGTTTTATGAAAAATTCAGTTTTTTAACTACCACTTAGTGGTTTCACTATTCATCAAAAATTGAATGTTTTCAGAAAAATACCAAAATTTCACCCTAGGCTAATTTCGATATTCCGAATCCAAAAATGAAGTCCATTTTGAAAAATAAAATTTATAAAATTTCAAAAAGTGGTTATTACTATTCATAATGGCTAGTTTTAATAATATTTTAATAGCATATCGTTGTTTAGTGAAACTCGGTATTGCGTACGACGCAAGCTATCGAGGAAGGTCGCGATTTCGTGTAAAGCAATCCAAGCAAGTGTCGTGTAGAAAAAGATTCCTTTGATGATTTATATGACATAAAAGTCTCAGGTGTTACAGGTTCTACCTCATACAAGACCAGTATTGTTGACCACTACAAAGGAAAATAGTTTCTTGATGATCAAGTGAAATAATTTATTTCATGATGGAATGAACTGAAAAATACACTATATATGTATTTATCCCATTACTTTTTTTTCTTATGAAGTGCATGATAATTTCAGACATGGGATGGACCCAAAACCCATTTCTGTAAACTACCTCATATGATTTTGGGAGTTCTCCAAAAAAAACTCTATGTTTGGAAGAATCATTAATACGGATCAACCATCAATCACACCCATTTCGCCTTCCATAACCTCATTTGATCACTGCATCTCTATCTTCCTCCATATTTAGGTGTGTTCCATAGACTTCCATGTATAAAAACAACATATACCATTATCATGATAGAAATTGGAGTACCCCACTGGTACATAAAATTATCTACACCCTGGGTGACTTCATGCCTCTGGAATTGGGGGATTCACCCAGGGTACATCCAACTCTATACTATTCCACTTATGAGGATAATTAATACACCTAGAGGAATGATTTTTAAATAGTTTATTTCTACACAATTATCAATGATGATGAATGATACACAAACCCCATGGGTATATCTAGATGTTGTTTTCAATGGAGAGGTAGAGTCCACACACTAGAATATAGAATGTATATGCGAATAGTTGAAACCAGGCAGTATATGGTAATACAACTATGATGCAGGTCGACTGAAGGGATGATGATGTACCCCCCCAACTGCTCTGTTGGGCATGTATGTATAGATAACAACATTGGATGAACATATAAATCATCTGAGACCACCCCATGATAATCTATTTCCATCCACAAGAAGACATATCCTAACTAGTTCTCATGAAACAGGTTATTATGGAAATTAATATAACCAAAAATAATTTTCCACTAGAACTATCCAAGCCCCAAATCCCTTTCAATACTATTTTCTACAATCCCTCTTGAAGGGAAACCAACTATGGGAATAAATACGTCCCACATAAAGAAATATGATGTACCTAATCATCATTCTAGTTTACCCATAAGGATATCAATTCTTATTTTTCTCTTTCTAACAATGGATATTCGTTATACCCTTTTCAATGAATTGAATATCCCATTTTTTGAGACTATGGTAGTAACCGTTGAGTCATATTACACCAAATAAGGCTAATGAGAGTAATATATGTCTATAAATTTATTTTGAATAGAAAATGAGGGTATATGAAATCATATGAATAATCATTCATTATATATCATAAGAAAAATCAATGGTATCGAAATTTGTAGTATCTTTTAGAAATGGCTCTATTATGAAATTCATCCTGTCACAAACACCCCAAAATCTTGTTCTTATGTAAGAATATTTGACTTCCTAAAACCTAAACATTTATAGGTATAACAAGAACAAGAATATTCCATGAGGAATTAATCTAATGTAGAATAAGTTTTTCGTCGTTGTTATGGAATTGGAATTTAAGGTAGTCATGAATGATACAAACTACAATTAATTTTTGAGAAGGCCTTGACATTATTTTCATGTAGCAATCCCCTCTTCAAACAACCATCTCCTCCAATACTCTAATTATGGTTGATTATGTGTGTTCTAGAGAAACACACCCCTTCAACTACTATAACACTCTTTATCTAGATGTTAGTTACTATAAAAGGGAGTGAAAACAAATCATATTCAATGGGGTAAAATGTATTAAGGACCCCAACAACCCAATAAACACTACAACAGATCCTTATGAAAATATAAAAGACAAAACATCATTAGAAAATCATTGATTGCAACATATGGAACTAGAGGTGGGAGGTTGTTTTGTAGTACCCAATAATTTTATCCCAAGGATTAACTCATACTACTAAATATATTATGTCATTACAGTACCCAAAAACCCAACCCCTATAAAATATAGAGATGATATCACTAGGGAAATTGTTCTATAAAGTCCTCTAATTTTATAAAAAATATGTATAACATGAAAAAAGTCAACCCACTTCATTAAATTAACATAAGGATTGGATCTCATCATAAAAATATATGTGGGATTAGTTTATCATTCTTTTTTTCTATAGTAATTATGGAGAAAGAGTTCTTTATTAAAGACTCTTCCTCTAGTGTATCAGGTACTAATGCTATCACCTGATCTGTGGATTCTAGATAGTTACTTCCGCTATTTATTCATAAAATATCATTTGAAAATGGTTTTATGTGATATTCATGTACAATATTAGAAATGGGGTTTTCTAGAAATTTCTTGGTGATGCCATAGGTAAATCAGTGCATTGATAAAAATATGAGGCAGACACTGAACACTGTTTCCATGTTTCCAGAAGTGAAATAGTAGTACGATTATGTCCTAAAGTAGTTGCATGATATTTTTCTTACATATATAGATCTATTTCATTACTCGATCACTATATTTTCATTTATCTCCATTTCCTCCCAGTGGGTCACCTAGGATCAACTAGAATCCCATAAAAATGAACCCATCTCTTGATGACATGTTTAAGGATGAAGTTGAAAAATCATTACATACAACGTCATCATAGATGAATTGTAACCCATATAGTTTTCCAATATTTTATTATTTATGAATTATAAATGAAAAATTAAATTTTACATTAAATTCTAAGGCCACAAACACCATTGTCTTACGGATTAATTTCTCCTTATGGTGACTAATATTTTTAATAATTATACAACTGTACTTCAATCCCTATACCTCATGTATAGGTAATTTGTGTATAATAAGGTTTTGATTTCTTCCATGTATAATAAATATTCAACTTTTCGGTCTTTTCAAGGAATATTTTACTAACGGGTAATGGCCTTATGTTTTATGAACACTAGATCCCCTTACCAATGGGTGATGCACAGTATCTTCAATCCCATCTTCAGGATGTCATTCGATTGTTACGTGGATGTATTGTTGGTAAAATTTCAATATATAAAACAACATTTTAGAGTTATTTATAATTTGTTTTTGCCTCATCCATGAATCAATAAATTAAAAATAACCTCTTGAATTGTGAATTCTAGGTTACTTAAAGAATGTATATCCACTTCAACATCAAATATACTGGTATCATGACTTATCATGAGTAAATCAATGCCAAAAATAAAATTACTCTTCCAAGAAATATCCAAATGATATCGGAGAATAAATTCCTCTTATAATATATTCACTTAATCATTACAATTATGTCCACCATGTAAAATTCATTCTTCATTATCATGAATAAAGGAACCTTTTTCTAGTGGGATGAGGTTTTTCATTATTCCTCTAAGGATATTAAATATTATAATCCATAACCTCAAGTTTTAATGCCTCCCATATCAAAAAATACTATCACCCTCTAAGTGATAACACTAGAATAGTCCCCTAGAGACCTTTTATCCTAGAAGAACTACAAGGGAAGCGAAATATGATATATTATCTCATTTGAATTCTCTTCAAGGAAGACACAAGATACTCCCTCATTGTGAGGAGTTTCATTTCACTACTATTTATTTTAAATAATTTACAGATTTATCTATACCACCATGGGATACATTTGGTTTCCCATGTTTACCCACAAAAATATATTCCATATTTCCCCATGTTGACAGGGTTATTAGGGCGCTGGGTGGAGATCCTTCAGTAGTTCAACATCATTTTCAAACTGTATAAATATATAAAGGGAAATTCATTGGAACAATTTTTTTCTACATTTTTAGCTCATAAATGCCTTCCCATAGAAATCAATTTCAAATATGAATCCATTTTCTCATTAGTTTAGTTTATAACATGATCATCAATGAATTTCAATAGCTCTCCCATATTTTGGACATTTGAATTCTCAAAAAATATAACCTGAACAAACTAGTCATGGGGATTATCTTTATCACTCCTCTGCATGCCATCATTTTGTACTCATTCATGTTGTCATTAGGCTACCCTAACAATGTTTTGGATAATCCATATCTTATCAATAGTTTTTAATTGATCCTTAAGATCTATGTCCCCCAACTAATTGTGAATGGGTACTCTGAGAAATTCATAAATCATATCAAGGGGGAATTTGTGATCACAAAGAGAGATATTATGACCCGACTAGAAAAAAGTCCTTAGATAATAGCCCAGTTCACTTACAACATAATGGTGTCCCATGTTTATCAATTAAAAATAGTTAAGATTATGATTTGAGAAGCATGAATATATCCTTCATTAAACCTGACCTTGGACAATTGGATATTTATATGCACATAAGTGGGTCCTCCCCAAAGTCACTCTAGATGGTGACAACCAGAAACTATTTTAGTTGGTCCCTAGTACTTCAGTTTCGGGGACGTCAAATTCCCCTGTAGTGAAGAATCAACTGATTGGATGACTTTACTCATCATATATCATCAGTAATATATTTTAACAACCAAAACATTTATTAATTTAAATTACTCTTTATCTAATTAAATGTTTTATTATGTGAAATGGTTATATAACATATGCACATCCTTGGTTTCATGTTTTGGAATTTAAAATACCATTATTAATTGTCACCGTTTCTAATATAGTTGTTGAATAGTGATCACATAATTAGTATAAATATAGGTATTTAACAAATCCAATTTACTCAGAAAAAGGAATTGATGGCCTCATCCAATAGATTTTCTCCCTATGAAGCCCATTTTTTGGAGCGTGTAAGGGAGGTGGTGTCTTTGGGCTTCTCTCTTGAATAAGACCAAGCTAAACATGAACACGTTAACTTGAGTGGAATAGACTACGGGAGAAGTGGAAGTTAATTGATTTTGTTACTAGAGTGAGGTTATCCGAGCCACCCCAAGAGTATATCACCATCGCAAACCTTACCCTTCAGTCTTACATGGGTGATATAACGGATATGTAATAAGACCCTTGTGGTATGATTCTGTACACTATAGTTTTATAGAGAATATACATTCATTTAATTATTGTTACTTTATAAATAGTTTTAAAAGAAAAAAGAGAATTTTAGTTAATATTCAATTAATAAATCTATTTTTATTAATTAAAGGGTTTTTTTATTAAATAAATTTTTAATAAAATATTATTAATAAATGAATATTTATTAAATATAAATGACCATATAATCATTATGAATTCAATAGTGATTTTTATTTTGGTTTGAAAACTATTTCTGTCAAAACCCATTAATTTATGATAATTTTCAGTTTTTATTTTAAATTTAAAAATTATAATATTTATAAAATTATTTATATATAACTATTATTTTTTTGGAATCAAGGTATCAATGTTATATAGTGGTTAATTTTTCATAATTTTCGTAAGATAGTTGATTTTTTGGGATAAAAATAAATATCATTTAAAAATATAATGTGTTTTATGACATCATAATGACCCAATTGTGATGTAATCAAATATTAAAAACATTATGTTTAGTAAATATATGTTTTAATATTAAAATAATTTTATTTTAGGTTTCTTTTATTTATTTTAAAAAGCATTAGTGGACCCTCCGATACTTATAAAACATTTTATCTTTTTAAAATGATTTCCATGAGAGTGTGTGTCACATCCACATAATAAAACCAATTAATTTAATAAGTTAGTCCATTGACCTTATAAAATATTATTGTAAACTCTCATTTGGAAAACATCATGGGAAAAACCATGGGATTGTTTGTGGTTTTGATTAGTTTAATGTGTGGTGTCCCAAACCTAAATAATAAATATTTCCCCCTCATTTCCAATATAAAACCTCCCATGATCCCACATAATCTTCACTCAAATACTATGGAGTTCATCCAAAATATGCCTTCTTCTCCCTAGAATCCTCCCAAGGTTCCCCATGCTCCCAATAAGCCTCTCTCAAGCACCACCCAAGCCTTTGGAATTACAAGTCTATGTAAGGGATTCATTCTATTCTCATTTAGTCCAAGTTTCATAACATTGTTATGTCCTTTTATATTCAATTATAAATGTTGAGGTATGATTTAAAACCACACACATGTGTCCCTATTTATGTTTTCTTTATGCAAGACCCCTTTATATCTCATTAATTATTCCCATGTACACCCGTTACCATGGAGATATCCGGTATGGAAATTCTCTCTTCTCATTTACATTCAAGAAATTATTTTTTATTATGAATCTAAATTCCAAAATATTTTGGGGACATGTATCTATATGACCCCCGTAATGTGAATTTCATGCATATATGATGAGACACTCATTGCTATATCATCAAGAGTTTTTATGAATTCTTATGTCACGCCGTTATGTGGCCGAAATTGCACCGTAATTTTCCATGCCAAATTCATTGTGTAGTGTATACCATTACCATTACTCTATAATTGGTATTAACCTTTATGCACATTTAGTTATTGATTTTATTGTTCCATATATTAATTCCACATTCTTTTAACGTGGAATAAATGAATTTTTTTACTGAATCCAAGTGGTATGAGCCATGTGGAACCTTTATGCATGAAATGAAATGTTTAAGAAGTGTGTGCCCTGATAGAGCTATAATGTACTGGGTGATAATTATTACCATGAAACGTCTAGTAAAATTAGGATATACTCATGATAAAACAAGTTAAATAAGGGTTTACACATTCTCCATGTGCAATGAGCCTTGCCTCATGCTAACAACTTGTTATATATTGTCGCCACATTTCTATGTTATGTTAATCATGTTATATCAGGAATATATGTTTGGGTTTCTCTTATGATATATTGATATGCATATTTCCTAGTATTTATTTTATTATTCATTTTATGACTTTTTTACTCCATTAATATGCTTTATAGCTCACAATTTTTTTATTCATGCCCTCAAGTTATCCCATGCAGTTCTAAGTAAGAGGGAATGTATTGGTCCTGTAAAGGATGTTTTCAATAAAGATGATGTTTCTGTTATTCTATGTTTTTATTTAATGTTCCTAATCCTCAAATAAACCAGATCTATTCATATTATATTTTATATGGAGTTATGTTTTTGATTTAATAAGTTAAAAAAACATTCTTCGTACTTTTGTCGAAAAAGTCAAAAAGTACCTCGTACGAAAAATGAAAAAGATTCCTTTCATATCCTTTACTAAAAACTCATTGAACGGTAAAATTGGATTTAAAAAATTTTAGGTGGATGGAAATAATATTACATATTGAGGAAACATGGATGTGGATGAGATAATACACCCCATTAAATACTAAAGAATAAACAACCTCGGATAAAAATGAGATTGTGATATTTCCCTTACCTTAGATCCGACTTGCTTTATAAGTGTCCGAACCTCCTGTATAATGATTTAAATAATGTTATTGACTTATTCCAGAATCACACTTATATTTATGATATCATATATGGTCATATTCATAGCTTCTTATTAGTAATATTTCATTGCTACTTGTTATTCGGGTGTTTATAACTTTTTGTTCTTATGCGTGTTTTGTCGAATAAATTCTTATTAGTATCTTTAGGATATAGATACCTCATATACAGAATGGTATCAGTGTAATATATATCATATTCATTCATTCAATTCATTTATATAATCATTATGAAATGAAGATCATGTAGAACGAGTCGCATCACATCGTGGAGACGGTATTCCGTACGCACGCACGAGTGATGATATCGTTCCTATGATCGTGGAATTGTATTGGAGTATATGTATAATATATAAGAATCAATATCACTTTATAATAGTCATATATTGTCATTATTTACACCATTATACCCATCCAAGTAAGGTGGTGGTGGAAAATATATTACACCACGGCATGGAGATGGTATTCCGTACGTACGCACGCGCGGTGATTTATTTTTCCATAGGATGGATAGATGGTGAAATAGGTTTGTTTCATACTTATAATAACATATCATTATATGAGTGATACTGATGTTTTTACTACATAATGAATCAACTAAAGAAGAAGTAGTGGAAGAAGAAATAAAGATGAAAGAATTGGTAACGGACATTACCTCTTCTTTGAAGTGCTTCTTTGAGACCTTCTTTTAGGGCACTAAAATTGTTCTTTGAAGAAGACCAGGACCTCTAGGATGTCTCTAGTAAAGTTGAGAGGAGAACGTGGTAGGGGTTGGCTGAGCATGAAGGCTCAATGTGGTGTGAGGAAGAGGGGGAGGAGGTGTCCTTTTATAAGGGAGGAGAGGGGCACCTTTGGAATAACTAAAACTATTATTTTATTATAAAGTCAAGTTCAGTTTTAAATAGCTCCAAATTGATATATTTCTAAGATAAGGTGGGTATGGGTCGAAGGCCTCTCATCCAATATAATTTAACAAGTTTATCTTCCTATTTTAACCTTATCAATTAGATTTAACATTAAGTTAAATAATTTTACTTTTACCGTGTCTTCTTGTGTTCTTATACTATAAGGTTGATAAACTTACTATAAGCAGCCAAACGAACCCCAAGTTGTTTATTATTAATATATATACCCTTATCTAAGTCATTTTCCGATCCTTAGATTTTTTGGAATAAAATAACAATTACCAATATAATATTTGATTTAAAAACTATTTTATGTCAATTTTGACACTATTTAGTAATTGATTTTTGTGAAAATCATAACAGAATTATTAGTTCGAACAAAGTTAACTAAATCAATACTAACATGTCATATTAACCTATAAAATTAGTGTGATTCATAAAATGTCTCAAATTACATTTATTTTGGTGTTTATAACATCAATTATGTCAATATTTCAGTAATAAGGTAATTACTGCATCATTATTGTGTCATAAATAAATTAAACTATTTAATGTCTAAAAACTTCAAATAAAATACCATTATGTAGGAAATCTTTTTAGCTCTCTAATGAATATTTATAGTCGAATTTATCTTATATATAACCCCAGATAAAAAATTATTTACTTATTCAACGTTGATTTTAACTATTTTAACCCTTCTTTAAATAAATTAATAATAAATGTCCTAATCTAATCCAAGTGGGCCTAAATGGTCATATTTTATTACTAAGATTGTTTATGGTCGAATTACACTTATCCAATAGAATTAGGACATGTGTTAGGGTAATAATAATATCATCTTTACCCTTAATTACCCTATTTACTTTTTACCATGGTAAAAAAAAGTAAAATGTTACTATTCACCAAAAAGTAATTTTCATCTCATTGAACCACATTTTACTTACTAACATCAACCGTCTCTCTCGGATTTTTGAAATTCCACTCACATAAGCGGTAAAATTAGGTTTTATGAAAAATTCAGTTTTTTTACTACCACTTAGTGGTTTCACTATTAATCAAAAATTGAAAGTTTTCAGAAAAATACAAAAATTTTCACCCTATGCTAATTTCGATATTCCGAATCCAAAAATGAAGTCCATTTTGAAAAATAAAATTTATAAAATTTCAAAAAGTGGTTATTACTATTCATAACGGCTAGTTTTAATAGTATTTTAATAGCAGATCGTTGTTTAGTGAAACACGGTATTGGGTACGACGCAAGCTATCGAGGAAGGTCGCGATTTCGTGTAAAGAAATCCAAGCAAGTGTTGTGTAGAAAAATATTCCTTTGATGATTTATATAACAAAAACGTCTCGAGTGTTACATTCTACCCCCCTTAAAATGAATTTCGCCCTCAAAATTCTTCACATTGTAACAAACAGATGAGGATACCTTTCCCTCATCATATCCTCAAGTTCCCATGTAGCTTCTTCTAATTGGTGGTTCCTCCATAAAACATTCACCAATCGAGTGGTCTTGTTTCGTAGGACTGTTTCGCTACGATCCAGAATCTCTATCGGTTGTTCTTCATAAGAAAGATCTTGCTCCACCGGTACAACTTCTGAGCTGAGTACATGTGAAGGATCAGGTATGTACTTTCTTAGGAGAGATAAGTGGAACACATCGTGAACTTGAGAGAGATTCGGTGGAAGTGCCAATCGGTAATCTACCTTCCCAACACGATCCAGTATTTCGAAAGGACCGATATATCTAGGGCTCAACTTCCCCTTCTTTCCAAATCTCATAACCCTCTTCCATGGAGATATTCGTAAGAACACTTTATCACCCACTTAAAACTCTAGGTCTTTTCTTCGGTGGTCGGCATAACTTTTATGTCGACTCTGAGCTACTCTTATGTGTTTTTGAATAGATCTGACCTTTTCTGCCATTTCATCAATGAGATCAGGTCCTAATATCTTT
Source organism: Viscum album (assembly GCA_963277665.1). NCBI lineage: Eukaryota > Viridiplantae > Streptophyta > Magnoliopsida > Santalales > Viscaceae > Viscum > Viscum album. The sequence goes on along the minus strand of OY728155.1, from coordinate 678,006,136 downwards.
CTTTCCCCAACTTCATCCCAACAAGTTGGAGTCCTGCATTTCTTTCAATAGAGAGCTTCATAAGGAGCCATCTGAATACTGGAGTGAAAGCTATTATTGTAAGAAAATTCCACCAAAGGTAGGTGCTGATCCCAACCTCCTTTGAAATCCATAGAGCAAGCTCTCAACATATCTTCTAGGGTTTGAGTTGTTCTCTCAGACTGACCGTCTGTTTGAGGATGATAAGCAGTGATGAAACTCAACTCTGTATCCAGAGTATGCTGAAGACTTTGCCAGAACATTGAGGTAAATCTAGGATCCTGATCATATATAATAGAATGTGGTACTCCATTCAATCTTACCACTTCCTGTACATATATCCTTCCAAGCTAATCCAGAGATAAATCCTCTCTAATATCAATGAAGTGTGCAGACTTTGTAAGACGATCAACTATGACCCAGATAGCATTATTGTCTTTGGATGTTTTTGGAAGTCCTGTGACAAAGTCTATAGTAATGTTTTCCAATTTCCATTCGGGTATGGGTAATGGATTTAACATCCCCTTAGACTTCTGTATCTCAGCTTTAACATGTTGACAAACCAAGCATCGAGAGACATATTCAGCAACATCTCTTTTCATGCCATCCCACCAGAAGTACTCTTTCAGGTCCCTATACATCTTCGTGCTTCCAGGATGAATAGAGAATGAAGAACTATGAGCCTCATCCAATAGCTCCTTATTTAATTCAGTGATGGGAGGAACACAAACCCGATTCCTGAACTTTATTATCCCATCACAATCAAGGTTGAACTCAGGAACATTTCTCAACTTCTTTTGTAACTCGACATCTTCTTTCTGTGCCTCTTTAATCTTCACATGTATAGATGGTTGAACATTTATTTGAGAAAGATAATATTTTTCCCCTTCCATTATAATTCCAAGATCCATCCATTGTAAATCCATAAATATTGGATCTTTTGTGATCGTCATCATGGATTAACTAGCATGGTCTTGTCGACTTAATGCATCTGCCACCTTGTTTGCTTTCCCAGGGTGGTAATGGATTGAGCAGTTGTAATCCTTACTCAGCTCCAACCATATTCTTTGACGCATATTCAGCTCCTTTTGTGTTAAAATATACTTTAAACTTTTATGATCAGTATAAATATCACACCTTTCACCATAAAGGTAATGCCTCAAAATCTTTAATGCAAAGATTACCACAGCTAACTCCAAATCATGTGTTGGGTAATTTTGCTCATGGATTTCCTACTGTTGTGATTCATAATCTATCACCATACCATTTTGTATAAGAACACACCCTAATCCCTTCTTGGGTTCATCACTATAGATCACAAACCTTTCTCTACTACAAGGCAGTGTGAGCACAGGTGCACTGGATAACCTTCTTTTCAAATCCTTGAAATTCTTTTCACATTCTTCCGTCTAGACAAACTTAACTCTTTTCCGAGTCAACTTGGTGAGTGGATTAGATAATCATGAAAAATCATTCACAAAGCGTCGATAATATCCATCCAAACCAAGAAAACATCGGATCTCAGTTACTGTTGTTGGTCTCGACCATCTTTCGATAACCTCTGTTTTTGCTGGATCCACAAATATCCCCTCTTTTGAGATTATGTGACCCAAAAATGCAACTTTTTGAAGCCAAAATTCACACTTGGTAAATTTGGCATAAAGATTCTACTTCCTCAGGGTCTTCAATATAATTCTCAAGTGATCTTCATGTTCTTCCTTGCTCTTTGAATAGACAAGAATATCGTCTATAAAGACTACCACAAATTGATCAAGATAGTCTATAAAGACTCTATTCATCAGATCCATGATGATATCAGGGGCATTAGTAAGACCAAATGAAATCACTATAAATTCATAGTGTCCATACCTTGTACAGAATGTCGTCTTTGGTATATCCTCCCTTTTGACCCTTAATTGATGATACCCTGAATGAAGATCAATCATGGAAAAGTATTGAGCTCCACGTAGTTGGTCAAATAGGTCATCAATGCACGGGAGAGGATATTTGTTCTTGATAGTGATCTTGTTAAGTTCTCGATAATCAATGCAGAGTCTCATTGATCCATCTTTCTTCTTGACAAATAGAACAGGTGCTCCCCAAGGTGACTCACTAGGGCATATGAATCCCTTATCAAGATTCCCTTGGAGTTTCTTCGTCAATTCCTGCAACTCAATTGGGGCCATTCTATAAGGTGTCTTTGAAATAGGCAAAGCACCCGGTACGAGTTCTATTGAGATCTCAACTTCAGGATTTGGTGGAAGTCCCGATAATTCCTCCGGAAAGACATCATAAAACTCCCGCACAATGGGAATATTCTTAATCATGAGTTTCTCACCAACAATTTGAGATAAATAACCTTCATTTAGTGGAATCAATTCCCATAAAATGGATGAAATTTCCACTGGAAGGTTATGTTCATCCTTGCATTGATAGACGACCATAGATTGATCTGGAATATGAAATGTGACTTCCCTTCTTTGGAAATTGATATGAGCTCCATATAAATAAAGCCAATCCATGCCAAGAATCACATAAAATTCCACTATAGGAAGGATCACAAGATTTACAGGAAGCACTTTCCCACAAACTTCAATCGGAGAAGAATTATAAACTTTTGATGCGACTGTTGTGCCATTAGGTGTTGTCACTGCTAACTCAACATCTAATTGTTGAGGTAATACAGTGATACCCTTATAAAATTCTTCAGAAATAAAAGAGTGGGTAGATCCAGAATCAAATAAAACATTTTCTACTTTAGAGTGGATGGTATGTGTAACTTTCACCACATCATTATCATACTCCACATCGCTGATAGAAATTGCATGTGAATTTCCTTTGTCTTTATCCTTAAGAGTTTTTTGACGTTGACCATCATCATCAACCCTTGGATTAGGGCATTTATTTTCATAATGCCCCATCTCCTTGCACTTGAAACATTGAAGTGTAGTAGGTTCATTCTGTGTATCCCTTCCTTTGTTTGCATCATTAGACATCTTCTTCCCATCATCGCGACATTCAAACGCCCGATGACCTTCCTTTCCACATTTGAAACATTTACTTGTCCCATTAAGACAACTCCATCCATGTTTCTTTCCACACTTTGAGCATAAGGGAAAGCTCATCTTCTTTTCAGTGTGCTCTTTAGATTTTCCTTTGAATTCCATTTTCCTCTTATTATCAAACCCATATGACTGATGGGTTACTACAATATCCATCTCGACATTGAGAGCACATCGAACGATTTCCTCTTAGCTATTGAAGTCCCTTATGGCGAACTCCCTTCGAAGACTTGGCTTTAATCCACTAAAGAATCGATCGATATTACTCTCAGGTTGGATAATAATACCAGAAGCGTACCTTGCAAGTCTTGTAAAATTTGCTTCATAGGTACCAACAGATTCATCATCCTTTTTCTTTAGTTCACGAAACTCTTTCTCCATATTTGTTCGGAGAATACGAGGGAAGTACATATTGAAAAATAAGTTCTTTGAACTCGTCCCATTCCATGGACTCAATTTCATCCCTATGCCTCGTATTCTTAATAAGATTCCACCATTGATCAGCATCACCTTCCAAATGATAAACTACTAAGATGACTTTATCATGCTCAGAACATTGAAGAACTGAAAATATCTTTTCAGTAGTACTAATCCATTGTTCAGCAACTAATGGATCAGTAGACCCACTGAAAGAAGGTGGACGCTGTCTCATGAAGGATTCAACAGAATGTTGCTCCTTCCTTTGCTCGTTTGGAAGTCCTGCATGATTCATAGCTTGAGAAAGTTGCATGAGCATTGCTACAAGATTCTGAATTCCATCTCCCATAACATTTGGTTGCTCAGGGGGACAATCATTGCATTGCCCGTCACATTCCGCATTAACACGGTTCCTTCGGGTTCCCGCCATTGACTAAAACCATGAAGAATAGTGTGAGCAACACTAATTATAATAGGAAAAACAAAAAATCAAGAATAAAATTTCACACATAAGTTCTTATCCTAGGTTATTCATGGCCATTTCTAAAACACTAAGATTGTGTTCTATGCTTAGACTTATCCTTAGGGTTCTTACTAAGGCTTTCACATCCTAGTTTCCAAAGGTTGACTATACCTTTCCTCTGATACCAACTATAACGACCCATACTTTACATACATTATTAATACTTCAAAATTGAAGCATACTTATTACAACATATAACAAAACCACGAAAGGACCGTATAGGTATAGTGTCTTCAGAAACTGGGAAACATAAACAACTGGTTCATAAAGCGTCTACACTGTCTCCCATTTATTTCATCATATATATAGTCCCTTTTGGCATATCTTACATAATAACCTTCTTCCTGACCTGGGGAAAGAAAACATACAAAAGGTTGAGCTCAAATGATCAGTAAGGGTAAACAAAAGAAATATCAATCACATCATATACATAAGCACATAACTTTTGGAAATCTTAACCTGCAAAAGAGATCATAATTTCATAACATGGGATAAATCATGGAAGTGAAATGTAATCACAATAATCATAACATAAATCATGAAACATTGTGGAATACACACATAATCGTAGAGAATCATTTCTTGTTAGCAAGACTCATTGCCAAGACTATCTTAGTGGATAAATACCTTTCTGAACCGAGTCACCCTCGTTTCCGTCCTGTTTCACTGAACCGATATAACCTACCGTTCCAGGCATGTCTATCTCATGAGATATAAAATATTTACCCAATGCATTGGAGGGAGATATAGGTCCCACCCATCTCATAATGATACCATTCTTATGTGTGCCACAAAATCATAAATCATACATCATTGCATAACTCATGTAGTAAAAATGGGATTCTTTAAAAACATGACATCATAAAACAATTCATATATGATAAAGGAATTCATAAAAATATTTCCATTACAACATAATCAAATCCATTTAATAATAGGGATATAAACATACCCCTTTATTATCTTAGATGGAAAATAATTTTGATAAAACACTTGAACTCCATTCTTGAGGAAAATATCATTTCAAATTCAAAAACATTTTCCTTTCTAAACATGACATAAAATTTTAAAATAAAAGAAGTTGATTAAAAATAAACATGAAAACTTGTAAAGGAAGCTTCTTGAAAATAATATTTTAAAAATCCATTTATGCCGTATAAGTTAAAAAAACATTCTTCGTACTTTTTTAGGAAAAGTCAAAAAGTACCTCGTACGAAAAAACGACAAAAGATTCCTTTCATATCCTTTACTAAAAACTCACTGAAGGGTGAAATTGGATTTAAACAATTTTAGGTGGATGGAAATAATATTACATATTGAGGAAACATGGATGTGGATGATAAAATACACCCCAGTAAATTCTAAAGTATAAACAACCTCGGATAAAAATGAGATTGTGATATTTCCCTTAACTTAGGTCTGACTTGCTTTGTAAGTGTCCGAACATCCTGTATAATGATTTAAATAATGTTATTGACTTATTCCAGAATCATACTTATTTTTATGATATCATATATGGTCATATTCTTAGCTTATTAGTAGAAATATTTCATTGCTACTTGTTATTCGGGTGTTTATAACTTTTTGTTCTTATGCGTGTTTTGTCGAATAAATTCTTATTATTATCTTTAGGATATAGATACCTCATTTCCAGAATGGTATTAGTGTAATATATATCATATTCATTCATTCAATTCGTTTATATAATCATTATGAAATTAAGATCATGTAGAACGAGTCGCATCACATCGTGGAGACGGTATTCCGTACATACGCACGAGTGATGATATCGTTCCTATGATCGTGGAATTGTATTGGAGTATATGTATACTATTTCAGAATAAATATAACTTTATAATAGTCATATATAGTCATTATTTACACCATTATACCCCTCCAAGTAAGGTGGTGGTGGAAAATAGATTACACTACGGCGTGGAGACGGTATTCCGTACGTACGCACGCGTGGTGATTTCTTTTTCCGTAGGATGGATAGATGGTGAAATAGGGTTGTTTCATACTTATAATAACATATCAGTATTTGAGTGATACTGATGTTATTACTTCATAATGATACAACTAAAGTATAATAAGTGGAAGAATAAATAAAGATGAAAGAATCAGTAACGGACATTACCTCTTCTTGGAAGTGCTTCTTTGAGACCTTTTTCTAGGGAACTAAAATTGGTCTTTGAAGAATACCATGACCTATAGGATGTATCTAGGGAAGTGGATAGGAGAAAGTGGCAGGGGTTGGCCGAGCTTCAAGCCTCAATGTGGTGTGAGGAAGAGGGGGAGGAGGTGTCCTTTTATAAGGGAGGAGAGGGGTACCTTTGGAATAACTAAAACTATTATTTTATTATAAAGTCAAGTTAGGTTTTAAATAGCTCCAAATTGATATATTTCGAATCTAAGGTGGGTATGGGTCGAAATAATCTCATCCAATAGATTTTAGACATGTTTAAGTTCCTATTTTAACCTTATCATTTAGATATAACATTAAGTTAAATAATTTTACTTTTACCATGTCTTCTTCTGTTCTTATACTATAAGGTTAATTAACTTACTATAAGTATCCAAACGAACCCCAAGTTGTTTATTATTAATATATATAACCTTATATAAGTCATTTGGCCTAACCTTATATTTCTGGGAATAAAATAACAATTACCAATATAATATTTCTTTTAAACACTATTTTATGTCAATTTTGACACTATTTAGTAATTGATTTTTGTGAAAATTATAACAAAATTATTAGTTCGAACCAAGTTAATTAAATCAATACTGACATGTCATATTAACCTAGAAAATTAGTGGGATTCATAAAAAGTCTCATATTACATTTATTTTTCTGTTTATAACATCAATTATGTCAATAGTTCATTAATAAGATAATTACCGCATCATCATTGTGTCATAAATAAATTAAATTATATAATGTCTAAAAATTACAAATAAAATACCATTATGTAGGAAATCATTTTAGATTTATAATTAATATTTATAGTCGAATTTATCTTATGTATAACCCCATATTAAAAATTATTTACAGATTAAACTTTGATTTGAACTATTTTAACCCTTCTTTAAATAAATTAATAATAAATGTCCTAATCTAATCCAAGTGGGCCTAAATGGTCATATTTTATTCCAAAGATTGTTTTTGGTCGAATTACACTTCTCCAATAGAATTAAAACATGTTTTAGGGTAATAATAATATCATCTTTACCGTTAATTACCTTATTTACTTTTTACCGTGGTAAAAAAATGTAAACAGTTACTATTCACTAAAAAATTATTTTCATCTCATTGAACCACATTTTACTTACTGACATCAACCGTTTCTCTCGGATTTTTGAAATTCCACTCACAGAAGCGGTAAAATTATGTTTTATGAAAAATTCAGTTTTTTAACTACCACTTAGTGGTTTCACTATTCATCAAAAATTGAATGTTTTCAGAAAAATACCAAAATTTCACCCTAGGCTAATTTCGATATTCCGAATCCAAAAATGAAGTCCATTTTGAAAAATAAAATTTATAAAATTTCAAAAAGTGGTTATTACTATTCATAATGGCTAGTTTTAATAATATTTTAATAGCATATCGTTGTTTAGTGAAACTCGGTATTGCGTACGACGCAAGCTATCGAGGAAGGTCGCGATTTCGTGTAAAGCAATCCAAGCAAGTGTCGTGTAGAAAAAGATTCCTTTGATGATTTATATGACATAAAAGTCTCAGGTGTTACAGGTTCTACCTCATACAAGACCAGTATTGTTGACCACTACAAAGGAAAATAGTTTCTTGATGATCAAGTGAAATAATTTATTTCATGATGGAATGAACTGAAAAATACACTATATATGTATTTATCCCATTACTTTTTTTTCTTATGAAGTGCATGATAATTTCAGACATGGGATGGACCCAAAACCCATTTCTGTAAACTACCTCATATGATTTTGGGAGTTCTCCAAAAAAAACTCTATGTTTGGAAGAATCATTAATACGGATCAACCATCAATCACACCCATTTCGCCTTCCATAACCTCATTTGATCACTACATCTCTATCTTCCTCCATATTTAGGTGTGTTCCATAGTCTTCCATGTATAAAAACAACATATACCATTATCATGATAGAAATTGGAGTACCCCACTGGTACATAAAATTATCTACACCATGGGTGACTTCATGCCTCTGGAATTGGGGGATTCACCCAGGGTACATCCAACTCTATACTATTCCACTTATGAGGATAATTAATACACCTAGAGGAATGATTTTTAAATAGTTTATTTCTACACAATTATCAATGATGATGAATGATACACAAACCCCATGGGTATATCTAGATGTTGTTTTCAATGGAGAGGTAGAGTCCACACACTAGAATATAGAATGTATATGCGAATAGTTGAAACCAGGCAGTATATGGTAATACAACTATGATGCAGGTCGACTGAAGGGATGATGATGTACCCCCCCAACTGCTCTGTTGGGCATGTATGTATAGATAACAACATTGGATGAACATATAAATCATCTGAGACCACCCCATGATAATCTATTTCCATCCACAAGAAGACATATCCTAACTAGTTCTCATGAAACAGGTTATTATGGAAATTAATATAACCAAAAATAATTTTCCACTAGAACTATCCAAGCCCCAAATCCCTTTCAATACTATTTTCTACAATCCCTCTTGAAGGGAAACCAACTATGGGAATAAATACGTCCCACATAAAGAAATATGATGTACCTAATCATCATTCTAGTTTACCCATAAGGATATCAATTCTTATTTTTCTCTTTCTAACAATGGATATTCGTTATACCCTTTTCAATGAATTGAATATCCCATTTTTTGAGACTATGGTAGTAACCGTTGAGTCCTATTACACCAAATAAGGCTAATGAGAGTAATATATGTCTATAAATTTATTTTGAATAGAAAATGAGGGTATATGAAATCATATGAATAATCATTCATTATATATCATAAGAAAAATCAATGGTATCGAAATTTGTAGTATCTTGTAGAAATGGCTCTATTATGAAATTCATCCTGTCACAAACACCCCAAAATCTTGTTCTTATGTAAGAATATTTGACTTCCTAAAACCTAAACATTTATAGGTATAACAAGAACAAGAATATTCCATGAGGAATTAATCTAATGTAGAATAAGTTTTTCGTCGTTGTTATGGAATTGGAATTTAAGGTAGTCATGAATGATACAAACTACAATTAATTTTTGAGAAGGCCTTGACATTATTTTCATGTAGCAATCCCCTCTTCAAACAACCATCTCCTCCAATACTCTAATTATGGTTGATTATGTGTGTTCTAGAGAAACACACCCCTTCAACTACTATAACACTCTTTATCTAGATGTTAGTTACTATAAAAGGGAGTGAAAACAAATCATATTCAATGGGGTAAAATGTATTAAGGACCCCAACAACCCAATAAACACTACAACAGATCCTTATGAAAATATAAAAGACAAAACATCATTACAAAATCATTGATTGCAACATATGGAACTAGAGGTGGGAGGTTGTTTTGTAGTACCCAATAATTTTATCCCAAGGATTAACTCATACTACTAAATATATTATGTCATTACAGTACCCAAAAACCCAACCCCTATAAAATATAGAGATGATATCACTAGGGAAATTGTTCTATAAAGTCCTCTAATTTTATAAAAAATATGTATAACATGAAAAAAGTCATCCCACTTCATTAAATTAACATAAGGATTGGATCTCATCATAAAAATATATGTGGGATTAGTTTATCATTCTTTTTTTCTATAGTAATTATGGAGAAAGAGTTCTTTATTAAAGACTCTTCCTCTAGTGTATCAGGTACTAATGCTCTCACCTGATCTGTGGATTCTAGATAGTTACTTCCGCTATTTATTCATAAAATATCATTTGAAAATGGTTTTATGTGATATTCATGTACAATATTAGAAATGGGGTTTTCTAGAAATTTCTTGGTGATGCCATAGGTAAATCAGTGCATTGATAAAAATATGAGGCAGACACTGAACACTGTTTCCATGTTTCCAGAAGTGAAATAGTAGTACGATTATGTCCTAAAGTAGTTGCATGATATTTTTCTTACATATATAGATCTATTTCATTACTCGATCACTATATTTTCATTTATCTCCATTTCCTCCCAGTGGGTCACCTAGGATCAACTAGAATCCCATAAAAATGAACCCATCTCTTGATGACATGTTTAAGGATGAAGTTGAAAAATCATTACATACAACGTCATCATAGATGAATTGTAACCCATATAGTTTTCCAATATTTTATTATTTATGAATTATAAATGAAAAATTAAATTTTACATTAAATTCTAAGGCCACAAACACCATTGTCTTACGGATTAATTTCTCCTTATGGTGACTAATATTTTTAATAATTATACAACTGTACTTCAATCCCTATACCTCATGTATAGGTAATTTGTGTATAATATGGTTTGGATTTCTTCCATGTATAATAAATATTCAACTTTTCGGTCTTTTCAAGGAATATTTTACTAACGGGTAATGGTCTTATGTTTTATGAACACTAGATCCCCTTACCAATGGGTGATGCACAGTATCTTCAATCCCATCTTCAGGATGTCATTCGATTGTTACGTGGATGTATTGTTGGTAAAATTTCAATATATTAAACAACATTTTAGAGTTATTTATAATTTGTTTTTGCCTCATCCATGAATCAATAAATTAAAAATAACCTCTTGAATTGTGAATTCTAGGTTACTTAAAGAATGTATATCCACTTCAACATCAAATATACTGGTATCATGACTTATCATGAGTAAATCAATGCCAAAAATAAAATTACTCTTCCAAGAAATATCCAAATGATATCGGAGAATCAATTCCTCTTATAATATATTCACTTAATCATTACAATTATGTCCACCATGTAAAATTCATTCTTCATAATCATGAATAAAGGAACCTTTTTCTAGTGGGATGAGGTTTTTCATTATTCCTCTAAGGATATTAAATATTATAATCCATAACCTCAAGTTTTAATGCCTCCCATATCAAAAAATACTATCACCCTCTAAGTGATAACACTAGAATAGTCCCCTAGAGACCTTTTATCCTAGAAGAACTACAAGGGAAGCGAAATATGATATATTATCTCATTTGAATTCTCTTCAAGGAAGAGACAAGATACTCCCTCATTGTGAGGAGTTTCATTTCACTACTATTTATTTTAAATAATTTACAGATTTATCTATACCACCATGGGATACATTTGGTTTCCCATGTTTACCCACAAAAATATATTCCATATTTCCCCATGTTGACAGGGTTATTAGGGCGCTGGGTGGAGATCCTTCAGTAGTTCAACATCATTTTCAAACTGTATAAATATATAAAGGGAAATTCATTGGAACAATTTTTTTCTACATTTTTAGCTCATAAATGCCTTCCCATAGAAATCAATTTCAAATATGAATCCATTTTCTCATTAGTTTAGTTTATAACATGATCATCAATGAATTTCAATAGCTCTCCCATATTTTGGACATTTGAATTCTCAAAAAATATAACCTGAACAAACTAGTCATGGGGATTATCTTTATCACTCCTCTGCATGCCATCATTTTGTACTCATTCATGTTGTCATTAGGCTACCCTAACAATGTTTTGGATAATCCATATCTTATCAATAGTTTTTAATTGATCCTTAAGATCTATGTCCCACAACTAATTGTGAATGGGTACTCTGAGAAATTCATAAATCATATCAAGGGGGAATTTGTGATCACAAAGAGAGATATTATGACCCGACTAGAAAAAAGTCCTTAGATAATAGCCCAGTTCACTTACAACATAATGGTGTCCCATGTTTATCAATTAAAAATAGTTAAGATTATGATTTGAGAAGCATGAATATATCCTTCATTAAACCTGACCTTGGACAATTGGATATTTATATGCACATAAGTGGGTCCTCCCCAAAGTCACTCTAGATGGTGACAACCAGAAACTATTTTAGTTGGTCCCTAGTACTTCAGTTTCGGGGACGTCAAATTCCCCTGTAGTGAAGAATCAACTGATTGGATGACTTTACTCATCATATATCATCAGTAATATATTTTAACAACCAAAACATTTATTAATTTAAATTACTCTTTATCTAATTAAATGTTTTATTATGTGAAATGGTTATATAACATATGCACATCCTTGGTTTCATGTTTTGGAATTTAAAATACCATTATTAATTGTCACCGTTTCTAATATAGTTGTTGAATAGTGATCACATAATTAGTATAAATATAGGTATTTAACAAATCCAATTTACTCAGAAAAAGGAATTGATGGCCTCATCCAATAGATTTTCTCCCTATGAAGCCCATTTTTTGGAGCGTGTAAGGGAGGTGGTGTCTTTGGGCTTCTCTCTTGAATAAGACCAAGCTAAACATGAACACGTTAACTTGAGTGGAATAGACTACGGGAGAAGTGGAAGTTAATTGATTTTGTTACTAGAGTGAGGTTATCCGAGCCACCCCAAGAGTATATCACCATCGCAAACCTTACCCTTCAGTCTTACATGGGTGATATAACAGATATGTAATAAGACCCTTGTGGTATGATTCTGTACACTATAGTTTTATAGAGAATATACATTCATTTAATTATTGTTACTTTATAAATAGTTTTAAAAGAAAAAAGAGAATTTTAGTTAATATTCAATTAATAAATCTATTTTTATAAATTAAAGGGTTTTTTTATTAAATAAATTTTTAATAAAATATTATTAATAAATGAATATTTATTAAATATAAATGACCATATAATCATTATGAATTCAATAGTGATTTTTATTTTGGTTTGAAAACTATTTCTGTCAAAACCCATTAATTTATGATAATTTTCAGTTTTTATTTTAAATTTAAAAATTATAATATTTATAAAATTATTTATATATAACTATTATTTTTTTGGAATCAAGGTATCAATGTTATATAGTGGTTAATTTTTCATAATTTTCGTAAGATAGTTGATTTTTTGGGATAAAAATAAATATCATTTAAAAATATAATGTGTTTTATGACATCATAATGACCCAATTGTGATGTAATAAAATATTAAAAACATTATGTTTAGTAAATATATGTTTTAAAATTAAAATAATTTTATTTTAGGTTTCTTTTATTTATTTTAAAAAGCATTAGTGGACCCTCCGATACTTATAAAACATTTTATCTTTTTAAAATGATTTCCATGAGAGTGTGTGTCACATCCAAATAATAAAACCAATTAATTTAATAAGTTAGTCCATTGACCTTATAAAATATTATTGTAAACTCTCATTTGGAAAACATCATGGGAAAAACCATGGGATTGTTTGTGGTTTTGATTAGTTTAATGTGTGGTGTCCCAAACCTAAATAATAAATATTTCCCCCTCATTTCCAATATAAAACCTCCCATGATCCCACATAATCTTCACTCAAATACTATGGAGTTCATCCAAAATATGCCTTCTTCTCCCTAGAATCCTCCCAAGGTTCCCCATGCTCCCAATAAGCCTCTCTCAAGCACCACCCAAGCCTTTGGAATTACAAGTCTATGTAAGGGATTCATTCTATTCTCATTTAGTCCAAGTTTCATAACATTGTTATGTCCTTTTATATTCAATTATAAATGTTGAGGTATGATTTAAAACCACACACATGTGTCCCTATTTATGTTTTCTTTATGCAAGACCCCTTTATATCTCATTAATGATTCCCATGTACACCCGTTACCATGGAGATATCCGGTATGGAAATTCTCTCTTCTCATTTACATTCAAGAAATTATTTTTTATTATGAATCTAAATTCCAAAATATTTTGGGGACATGTATCTATATGACCCCCGTAATGTGAATTTCATGCATATATGATGAGACACTCATTGCTATATCATCAAGAGTTTTTATGAATTCTTATGTCACGCCGTTATGTGGCCGAAATTGCACCGTAATTTTCCATGCCAAATTCATTGTGTAGTGTATACCATTACCATTTCTCTATAATTGGTATTAACCTTTATGCACATTTAGTTATTGATTTTATTGTTCCATATATTAATTCCACATTCTTTTAACGTGGAATAAATGAATTTTTTTACTGAATCCAAGTGGTATGATCCATGTGGAACCTTTATGCATGAAATGAAATGTTTAAGAAGTGTGTGCCCTGATAGAGCTATAATGTACTGGGTGATAATTATTACCATGAAACGTCTAGTAAAATTAGGATATACTCATGATAAAACAAGTTAAATAAGGGTTTACACATTCTCCATGTGCAATGAGCCTTGCCTCATGCTAACAACTTGTTATATGTTGTCGCCACATTTCTATGTTATGTTAATCATGTTATATCAGGAATATATGTTTGGGTTTCTCTTATGATATATTGATATGCATATTTACTAGTATTTATTTTATTATTCATTTTATGACTTTTTTACTCCATTAATATGCTTTATAGCTCACAATTTTTTTATTCATGCCCTCAAGTTATCCCATGCAGTTCTAAGTAAGAGGGAATGTATTGGTCCTGTAAAGGATGTTTTCAATAAAGATGATGTTTCTGTTATTCTATGTTTTTATGTAATGTTCCTAATCCTCAAATAAACCAGATCTATTCATATTATATTTTATATGGAGTTATGTTTTTGATGTAATAAATCGTGTTTATGGGTGTAATAAAGTTTCATATTTCCATAGTTGGTATTAGAGGATATGTTTAGTTATTTTTGGGATTCAGATTAGAAAACCCCAGTGAAAGCTTTAGGGATAAGAATAAGTATAATAAAAACATCCCAAAATTTTTGTGAGTATTCAGTAGTTGTTTTATAAATAAAATAAATTCGTGTCTTGATAATAGTAGGTAGAGGTGGCTCTGGAACGGATGTATCTAGGAGTGAAAACTCTGACAAGGAGTTTTGGGCTTGACCTGGGGTATCCTGGTACACAACCATGGGTCTTGCTGCAATTTGGTTATGACTCTCTTTGGGGATATTCATTGGTAAAATTACAATTTTAGTTTGAAAAATTGTTAAGGGAATAATAATTGTCCCTAATAAAAAATGATTCATGTAGATCATGGTTAATAAAGATTTATGCCTATAGATTCATAAGATAAGTAAATTAATGTTATTTATAAGTTATCTATTTTTTCATTGGATTCATATTTATTTGTAAATAAGTTTTATATACATTCCTATGTATATATCTAATAGAGTAAAACTAGAATAAAAAGTGAAAGGAATGGTTATCATCTATAGTTCTATGTATTCTTTTAAATCCTAATAGTTTAGTAGAAAAAATACAACATCAACAGAAATCATGGAAGTAAAGATGTCTCTAGGTACAAAAAAATGGGGAAATCATTGCATCCCATGAATATAACTCCTACCATGTCATAATTTGTGGATTGACCTTCCCATCCAACCTCACCATACTCCCTCTGGTATAATTTGGTACAATTCATAGCATGGATTGGCTTTCCTTATATAGATACAATATAAATTTCCATGAGAGGGAAATCACTCTCCATATGGAGAATCAACACCCAATTATGTACAGGTGCAAGGAGTATGATGAATATATTTTTGTACCATCATCTCAAAAATTGATATTACTTACCTATGAGTGGGAACATCTTACTCATATGATGGAGTCTAGGTAAGAAACAATCCATGAATACATTCCTATTGTGAGGTAATTTGAAGAAGTTTTTCCCGAGAAATTTCTTTGTTTTCTTCCTAGAAGAAATATTGAATTATCAATTGTTATTATACTTGGGGAAATTCCAATATCCAAGACACAGTATAGAGAGGATATTTTGGAGCTTTAAGAGATGAAGAAATAACTACAAAAGAATATGGATGAAGGGTTTATACACCAATGTGCTTCACCGTGGGGTGCACCAGTACTCTTCACCAAGAAGAAGGATGGGTCAATGTGCCATTGCATTGATTATCGTGAGATCAACTAAATCATGATAAAGAACATATACTTTATTCCTTAAATTGATGACTTTTTTCATTAGATACATGGAGCACAATACTTTTCCAAGGGAGATCTGTGATCGGGATGTTTTCAAGTACTAGTTAAGAAGGGGAATAACCCCAATACTTTTTTATACATGATATAGGCACTATGAATTCATAGTAATGTCGTTTGGACTCAAAAATTCTCCAAAAAAAATCATGGACTTGATGAATAGAGTCTTTAGAGATTTCCTTGAAAAAATTGAGCTAAAATTTATAGATGATATTCTAATATACTCTAAAACAAAGGAGGAGTGTGTGGAGCATCTAAGAACTGTACTAGAGACATTGTGAAAGGAGAAACTCTATGAAAAGTATAGAAACTGTGAGTTATGGTCGAAGGATTTCTTCTTCTTGGGTTATATCATCACATGAAATGGAATATCTATGGATCCCTCCAAGATTTCTATAATCGAGCCAACATAGGTAAATTAAATCCATTACTTCCTTGGGATAGTAGGATATTATCGCCGAATTGTGGGAAATTTTTCACCATTCTCCAACCCTCTTACATAGCTGACTTGGAAGGGAGTAATGTTTTCTTAGAGTCGTGAACAAGAAGAGATGATTAGGGAGTTCAAAAAGAGGCTTATCACTACGAATGTTCTCACACTGCACACAAGTGGAGAACATTTTGTGGTATTTCGTGATTCTTAGAAGAAGGAAATGGGTCTTGTGTTGATGCAAAATGACAATGTCATTTCCTATGCTTCATGGAAATTGAATGTTCATGTGTAGAATTATCCAATACATGTTATGCAGTTGGTTGTGGTGATCTTCACATTAAAAATTTGGCAACATTACCTCTTGGGGGAGAATTGTGAAATATACATGGACACAAAACCCTCAAGTATATATTCACACAGAAAGTGTTGAACAAGGTCCAATGAATATGGATAGAGATGATCAAAGAATATTACTGCTCAATCCGTTACCATACTTGGAAAGTGAACAAGGTGGAGGATGCTCTAAGTAAAAAGGACCCAGAAATTCTATCATTGTTGAGAATTGATAAAGATCCAATCATCTTAGACTTTATAATGATGGACATGGTAATCATATAGTAGGGAACATCATCAATCCTTTCACAATTGATTGCTCCACTGTCACTTTTTTAAAGGTTAAAGGATGATCAAAATGATGATTTAGGAATTCAGAACAAAGTCAAAACTATCAGAAAATTGAAATCCTCATATTTCAAAGTTAATGAATAAGGAATAGAGAGATTGGGGAAATGGCTATGTGTTCAATCATGTTTGGAGATAAAGAGAGAACTTTTGGATGATGCACATAGGTCAAATTTCTCCATCCCCCCAGGATACACAAAGATGTATCGAGGTCTCTCAGAGAATTATTAGTGGGATAACATGAAAATATAGATTGTCGAATATACATCAATGTTCCTGGTGTGTCAAAAAGTGAATGATGAGAAATAGAAATCTAAGGGTATGATGCATCTAATACCCACACCAGCATGAATATATGAGGGAATCACCATGTAATTTTTCACTAGACTTCCAAATACATCCAAAAGAAACAATGTTATCTAGGATATTGTGGATCATATTACTATAACTACACACTTCATTAAAATTCAGGATGATTTATCATTAGATCCACTGGCACAGATTTACATTAGGGATGTGGTAAGGCTGCATGGAGTACCACTATCGATTATATCTGATCATGATCCAAGATTCACCTATATGTTTGAGAAGTGTCTCAAACACAATTTGAATACTGAGCTGAACTTTAGTATGTCTTTTCATCCTCATATTGATGGAAAATCAGAGCAGATAATCCATAAATTAGTGGACATTTTGAGAGCATTCTAAATGAACTTCATAGGAGGATGGGATCAACATCTTTTTCTAGTTGAGTTATCCTAAAAAAACGGTTTCCACTCATGAATCCAACTGGATCCCTATGAAGCCCTATATAGGAAAAGTGGTAGAAAATTGACTTGTTGGGATGATGTTGGGGAGAAAATACTCGTAGGTCTCGAAAAGGCAAAGAAATAGTGTAAAAGGTTAAGACTATCCATCTGCAAATTAAAGCTACTCAGAATTGACAAAAGAGAAATGATAATAATCATCAACAAGACCAAGTCTTTGATGTCAGATACATTTTATTCCTCTGTATATCACTGTGGAAGAGAGTTATGATATTTGGAAAGAATGGAAATATTAGTTTAATTTACATTGGGCATTTTGAGTTCTTTTATCACATTGGATCAGTGGACTATCGACTCATACACCCAAAGAACCTATCGCAAGTACATGATGTATTTCATGAATCACTCATGAGCAAATAAATACCTGACCCATCACATGTTCTCAATACAAAGGTGATACAATTGAAGAATGACCTCTCCTATGAAGGGAATCTAGTGAAGATCTTAGATTGTAGGAAAACATTTCTACAAAATAACACAATGCCCCTCGTCAAGGTGTTGTGGAACAACAAAAAGTTTGAAGAAGAAATGTGGGTATTAGAGGAAGTGATGAATCAGAGATAACCACATCTATTTTAGTGTTGGAAAAAGAAAATTTCAATGGAGAAATTTCTTAAGGGGGGAATATTGTAACGACCTAAACTATTATTAATGGAAATTCCTCTTAATCTAAAAAATGTATTATAATATAAAATGGTTATATAACATATTCACTTATTTGGTTTTATGTTTTTTATTTTAAAATACAATTAATAATTATGACCATTGCTAATATAGTTTCTGAACAGTGGTCAGATGATTTGTGTTAATATAGGACTTTAACAAATAAAATTCACTCAGTCAAAGGATACTATGACCATATCCAATAGAATTTCTCCGTATGAAGCCCATTTTTTAGAGCTCGAAAAGGATGTGTCATCTTTGGGATTTGTTCTTGACCAAGACCAAGCTGACCTTAAACACGTTATTCTTGAGCGGAACTTCCTTCATGAGATGTGAAGGTTAATAGTCATTACATTCTGGGTGATGTTATCCGAGCCACCACAATAATATCTCAATGTCGCGTACCAAACCCTTCAGCCTTATACGGGTGTTATAAGTGGTTATGTACTAATACCCTACTACTATTATTATGTACACTTTTTTGTATTGAGAATATATATTCATTTTATTATTTTTACTTCGTAAATAATTTTTGAATAAAAAATAACATTTTATGTTAATATTCAATTAAGAAATCTATTTTGATGAATTAATGGATTTTTGAATTAAAAATTTATTTAATAAAATGTTATTACTAAATTAATTTTTATTATATTACAATCAACATATTATTATTATGAATTCAATAGTAGTTTTAATTTAGGTTTGAAAGCTATTTTTGTCAAAACTAATGAATTTTTCATAAATGTCAAGTTTTATTTTAAAAGAAAAAATTCACATTTTTAGATAATTATTTAGTTAGAATTTATAAAATTTTTGGAATCATGTGGCCGAAATTTTCCAATGGTGAATTTTTCATAATTTTATGAGACAACCGAATTTTTGGGTAAAAATTAAATATTGTTTACATATATAATGTGTCTTAGGACATCATAATGACACAATTGGGATGAGATAAAATATTATAAACACTATTTTCGGCCAATATATGTTTTACCATTAAAATAATGTGATTTTAGGTTTTTCTGATTTATTATACAAATCTTTAGTGGACCCTCCAAGACATATCAAACATTATAGATTTTTAAATTGATTTCTTTGAGAGTGTGACTCCCATCCACATATGAAGTACTATTATTTTATGAGGCTTGGAAATTATCCTTATAAAATATTTTTCACTCTCATTTTGAAATTTCCATGGTAAATGCAAGGGTTTTTTTTGAGGTTTTGATGAGTTTAATGTGTGGTGTCCCAAACAAAAATAATAATGAATTCCCTCTCCCTTCCTATATAAACCCACCAATGATCCCACTTCCTCTTCACTAAAAGCCTTTTGAGTTCGTCCTACCCCTTTAATACTCTCTCTAGAATACTCACAAGCCGCCCCAATATCCCAATAAGCCTCTCTCAAGCACCTCTCAAGCATTTGGGATCACACTTCCCTGTAAGGGATTCCTTCCTTCCTATTTTTATCCAAGTTATTTAATATTGTTATGCCTATTTATATTCAATTATAAATGTTGGGGTATAATTTCAAACCACCCCCATACTTCTCTATTTATGTTTTAATGATGATATACCCCTTTATCTCTCCTTAATGACTCCCATGAACACGTGTTACAATGCTGAAATTTCGTAAGGAATTTCTCTCTCCTCATTTACATTTAACAATTATTTTTTTATGAATAAAAATTCTATTACATTGGGTTGTAAATGTATCTATATTACCCCTTACTGTATGTATAATGTACAAATTATGTTACACCCATTTCTCTCTCATCAACCATATTTCTGAATTCTTATTTAAGGCTTTTATGCTGTCAAAATTGCACTGTAATTTTCGAAGCCAATGTCATTGTGTAGTGAAAACCATGCCCATTTGTCAATAAATGGTGTTCAAATTTATTTAAATTTACATTTTGATTATAGAGTTACATGTATTAATTCCACATTCCATTGCAGTGAAATAAATGATTATGTTTAATGAATCGATGTTGTATGATCCATGTGGCACACTTATGCATGAAATGAAATGATTAAGAAGGTTGCACACTGATTGTAGTCCAATGCATTGGGTAATTATTTGTATCATGATAAATCTATTTAAGTGAGGTTTTACTTATTATAATTCATATGAAATTAGGGTATACTCATGCTTCATGTGAAATGATCATTGGATAACGCTAACACCATGTTAAGTGTTGTCGGCACATTTCTGTGTTATGTTATTCATGTTATATCAATACTTTATGTTCGTGTTTCTATGATGTTCTACTAATATGCCTATTTCCTAACATGTATTTTATTCTTCATGTAATGTTTTTTACACCCTTACTAGGCTTTATATATCATCCTTTTCTTATCCGTGTCCTCAGGTTTTATCAAGAAATGTTGGGTAAGAGGGAATGTTGTGGTCATGTAAATGATGTTTTCAATAAAGAAGTTGTGACTTATGCTCTAAGTTGTTTTTCCAGGATCCTAATCCCCAAAGACACATGACCTTCCGATATTATATTCTGTATCATGTGAATCTTTTTATGTAATAATTTTTTTTATGTGTGTAATGATGTTAAGGGTTGTCATACATATTCTCCCACAAGACCGAGGTGAGATTGTGAAAACCCCCAATATGCATCACATTTCACACTCTATAGTGACTCCAACCATGATCCAACAACCAAAATTTTTGGGTTCAAAGAAAATATCCCCCAATACATCTGAGGTACAGAGATACATCTAGTCATGAAGAGGGTCCATGATAGATCATATGGATCCCATGAAGTTTGATTGAATCTCTCCAACCAAATTCTTTGGTTGGAATAATTTTTTTGTGATGGATCACGACAACATTGAGTTCACTAAAATGTTCCATTCATGAAAAATATATGGTAATATTATGAATAAACAACCATAGCTTCTCCACACTCCCATTTACTCTTTTCCTTTCATAGTTTTGTTGATATGACACTGTTTAACCTTACCTTCCAGTGACATCCTGATAGTAATCATTCATTTTTACTGAACTAGACAACTTCTCATCATGGGTAGAAGAATTTTAGCTCCGACAATATAAAAATAAATCTTTTATCTTATTTGGTAACTCCCACATCATTAATCACATTTGGTTTTCTCAAATTATTTTCATGGGCAAAAAAACCATCTTCTAGGATGCAAATGTAAAATAAATTATGGTGAGTAACAGATTATTTCCAACTACTATTATTAAAAAGATGAATAGTTTGACGCATTTAATGAAACTCTCTCTAAAATTATGTAATGTAAGGTAGGATTGAAAAAAAAGAGTTATCCTAATAAACTGCCTAATGTATTTAGGCGCTATCAAACAGAAAACCTAATATTCCACCCATGTGAACTCATATTCAATGTGTATATAATAGAGGATGTTTTACCAATATAGGTTTAGTTTCAATCACTTCAAATGACTATTTATGACTATGATAATCCAAAAATATTAGCCTATGGATTCCTATTTATGTTGGAGTATCTGAAGGAAAATATTCTTAAAGCACTGAATGACATAGATTGGCACTAGAATTAAAAAGAATGGTCATTTTACCAGAATTTTCACCTCTGATACATCAATCATAGTGATGTGGTATTGGATATATGAATATTGATGATACCTAGATAAATAATATTGAATCTAGATCTTATGTGGGAGGGAATCTAATTTATTCATTTTACTTATTCCAATAGTGCATAATCATTCATCAATATTTATTGGGAGTGCATTACACCTCCTACCAATTTTAGTTCCTCTTGTAGAACCATGTATAAACCCCTTTCTATAATAATTTTGACCATATGATCTTTGAAACTCATGGTACATGCATTTGAAACATAATATATCTGTATCTTATAATCCAAGAATTATTATAATAAAATATTTGTAACTCTTGGACCGTTTATAAATGAGCCTAAACAATTGATGACACATGTTAAATTCTATATGACCTTAAACTACAGATCATCCTACTACTATCTCTCTGAAATTATACTAGTATCTTCCCATTTTGTCTAAGATAAATGGCATTAAACAAGTTAGATCCTTAATATGATCTGTGTCTCTTTACATTATAAATCCCAACATCCTCAATACATGATATAAAAGACCATCTTTAACATATATGATTAAAATAAGATACCTCATTTGAAAATATTGGATTAACAAAAGTAACACCCTTAGAACATGAAAATAAATTATAGTTATACCATATGTGATGATCATAACATGCCTCATATTAAAAATTTGGGATGAATAAGACTAACATCTTTAGCACATGATATTAAATTTCAGCCCAATCCTATGTAATGAATACAAGATTACTCATTTTATAAATATGATATATCTTTATGTACTCTTCATGTGACTTAAATCTACAAGATAACATGGCCCTTCACCAGAATTAATATCATTATTTCCCTTTTTAATGGTATCCTACTCATCTATATTTTAAAACTATTTGTCTCTTGATTCCCATAATAGCAAGATATGTAGTGATGCTTATACCCATTTTCTTTTGGACCAAATGTGAGGTCATATTCATCATTAATACCCTATGAAAATGCTTCCCAAATAAGAAAAAATATTAAGGTTCTTCCCATCACATGATACCCCAGATCATGTCCATCTACCTATTAGAAAACTAAGATACCATTATGACCTGACATGTTGAAGAAATAATTATAATATTAATACCAATATCCAAAATTATCCTCATAATATTTCATTAATATATATTCATAAACCCTATAAAAAATATGATATTACCCATTATAATCATTAGAAAACATAACATCCTCTCTGGAGAGGACATCCCTCCATCTTAAATTCGACATCTACTAATCCATATTCTCGAACTACATATGGATTGATTTTAATTACCCTATGATATCTTATAATTCCGAGATCAAATGCCATGGGCCCATACCATTAACTAAAACACAATCCAATGGTATCTCCCTATCATTTTTAGGATCAATCTATTTGTATCATTTTTTTGATGTCTTTGACCAGAAGCTATGATTTTTATTCAAGCATTGTGATTCTAACCTATGAATGTTTGGAGTTTATTGTTTAATGGAAATATTTCAAATTCTTCCTCTATCATGACAGGTTTTCTGGGTTTCATTCCATACAATCATATTAATTAAAATCTAAAACATGATCCATGCCCTATTAAAATAAAATTGAGGCTTCCATATTCTGAACTATCTAACTCTAAAAAGCATATCCCCACTTCCTCCCCACATAAATAAAAACTCTATCCTTACCCAATTTGGAGAATATAAGATCCTCCATTAAAAAATTATAGAATGATCAGAACAAATCACAACATCACATGATGTTAAAATGTATCCTTACCCTAATTGATGAACATAGATTCCACTTACGAAACATATTTGATGAAAAAAATCCAATTTCCATGTCTGAATTGTCTACACCCCCCAACAATCCCAAAGTGAATTATTTTTTTCTAATAGGTCTAATAAAATTTCAAAATTTCATAAACTTGGAATTTTGGAATAACATAATTATAATCCTATATTCAGTTGGATGAGTTCTAAGCCATAGTGAATTTGAAATTAATTTAGTTATATTTTTAAAAAGAAATTTTTTTATGAAATAAATAATTAAAACATATTCATTGTTCTGGATGTAGTTTCGAAGAATTTGATATACAGGAATATTAGGTTTATTGAATTCGAGTTGGATTGATGGTGTGTTGGGGTATTATATTTTATAGGTTTTGGTAAAATTGGATTTTAAAAAACATAATAATGAATCCATGTGAGGCATTAGAGTTGATTTGATGTTTGTATAAGGATAATGGTATCCCTTCCTCTATCTGAAAATTCCCTATTTCCCCATTTCAGGTAATTTATAGTTTCTAAAATCTTGTTTACCTCCAAATGTTTTTAATACAAATTACACTAAATATAGAAATGGTCATGCCTAATTTTGGATCACTTGATACATAATTAAAAGGATCTCATCAAATTAAAAAATTAGTGGTCATGATATAATGAAGAAAATGGATTGGAATATAATAAATTAATTTAAGAAGCCAAAATACTTGAATAAAATAAATAAAATAGTTCCAATGAAACCTTCCCATTTGAATACATTACCATATTAAAAGGTGGGTTTACCCACTAATAATAGTGATGAGATAGTAAAATAGAAGCAAATAAATATAATAAAATGTGAAAGGAAACCAGATATAATGAAGTGGAGGGCCCTGCAATAGCACTTCTTATCACCATATACACTGGTCATTAGATCTACATAGAAGTTTAAAATCATCAATCAATTTATAGGAATCCCTATAGATATTGTTATATTTATGTAGCAATAATAAAAGACCAAATTTATTTATGGTTCATTGTCCACATTTATTGGTAGTTCAGTTCATTATTTGACCGGGAGGTGAAATTTCTATTCAATATAGTTCATGATGTGAATTGGATTCATGTCTTGAATGTATCATGCTATTATATGAATGAGATTTATCAACATCAATTACTATATTAGGTATAATTCATATAATTTATACATGTACTATAATTTCTTCATGTCATGAATATCTTCTTTCAAGCGCCATAATTTTTATTTGGTTATGTTGCTTCAATTATCACCCTTGGAGTGTTTTATAGGAATCATTCGTATGTGGTCCAGCTTCAATCCAACCTAAATTTTCCATTTTCACCCTACACCACTCACGAGTTTTTCATTATTTTCCAATGTAATATATTTCCTTCAATAAACCACAAAACCTATTAATCAATTCGTATATTTGAAATAATATCAATTATTTTAATAAAATTAATGAATTAAAACATCTTAAAACATATTCATGATGTATGTGTATCAAATACCCCCCCCCCCACATAAATTAAAACATATCCTAATGATTATAATGATAAATTATCATAAAAGAATCAAACCCTACCATTATTGAAGATGAATAATAACATAATCCACATATCACATGAGAAATTTAATATTTAATATTCACACCAGATAATTCATTATTGCCTAATTTCATAGAGAAAAAGATCAACCAAATATTTTACTATTTCAAGTTTGAAAGAGCTAATTCATTATCTTTCATCCATTTTTCATATTACAAATTGTTTTGAATAATCACGCATGTTTCAAATTACCATAATTTTAATTTTTCAGCTCATCATTAGTGTGAAATTATAAAAAGAGTAAACATATACCACAAATAATACTTTTTACCAAATGCTTTCAATATATCATATTTCACAACAACATATAGACAAAACCAAAAAATAATCATGAGGGCATCACCATTTAGGATAAAATAATCTGAGTTATAGTAAAATTGTGTAAATTATGTAAAATATTAAAATATTGAAAATGAGGTTACATGTATGTTATTTTTATTGATAGTAAAAAAAACTCATTGAAAGTCCCCTCTTTCCTAGTTTTACAAATAAGGATTATAATGAAATGAAATCCAATAAATGAAATACTCTCTTCAATTTTTATTTATTTCTTTTATTTTTATTTTTTTCCTTTGGATAAATATTAAAGTGACCACCAAACACCAAATTATCATCTCCTGATGTAATTTAAAATACCTATAATAGGATCACTAGTCATGAAATTGTGATTTCTTAATTTCACATGACACACAAAATTTATCATTTTTTTTATTCTTACTAGAGGTGTGAAAGAGTACAATAAACTTTACTTCCAAAAATCAGATGAAAATCCCCCCAACACACACATCTCTTACAAAGTCTATATCTCTTTAACTAGTCTGTATCTCTCCAACTATTATTTTTGATTATCATGTAAATTTTTTAGTAAATATTTGAATGGATAAAATGGGTTCATAAAATTTCTCCTATCTACCAAGGATGTTCAATGTTTGAATGGGGTTAAAGAGGATTAATTTATTTTAGGTCTTAGGATAAGTGTTAAAAATGTTTCCTTAATCATATACAATTTGAGTTTTATACAATCATAGATTCAACAAGGCATAAAAAAAGGTCATAAGTAAGCATTCCCAAGTTTCACAACTAATATATTATAGAAATAATCGAATAAATTAGGCTAATATAACATTATAGGAATGAGACAAAGGTTTCGGATAAATAATAAGTGAAATTATTAAAATAATAAGTATAATTAATGAAAACATCTTAAATTCTCAGTAGTCAAAATAATATAATAATTTCACTGAAAAAATTAAAATTATCCCCTAAATAATTATTTATAAAACCCAATTAAACATGTCAATATATATTACATATTTTTAAAATGTTATTCTGCAAAAACTACTGAAAAGAATTTTTAAATTGACGGTATGGTTATTATTATAAGCATTTTATGTTTCCCTGTTCAATTGATTAACAAATAAATCAATTTTGAGCATGCAATTGAATGTTGAAATCTATAAATAAAATAAATTTGTGGAATACTATAGAAAAATTAAAAAAATTAATTATTATTATCCTTTTAGTGATTCATCAAATTCAAAAAAAAATTATTCATTCTGTTGATTCATGATGTAAATGGGTTTCACAATGTTTATTCTAATGATCACTCATCCTGAATTTGGTTCATAAAACTTTCAGTCCAACATATTATTATTTTTTATTCTTTATTCCTTGTAGGTTATTGATTTTACAATAAAAATAATCATACATGATTAAAAGTAGTGACAATAATCAATTTTTTTTTGGATTTAGGGAGAGTCAATGTGTATATCAAAAAAAAATATGATGAAAAATCCTAAAATATTAGGTTTCATTTATGTGGAACATTTTTTAAAATAAGTGGCACAAGAATACATCATTCATCTTTATCATATGTAACAAATTATTTAAAATCTTTTACCCAATCATTGTTTGTAAATGTCCTCAGTTTTGCCTTGTCCACATAGGTCGGTCCCTATCATCTTTCTCAAAACAATTATGCTTCTCGGTGGTATTAATTAATTGATTTAACATAGAAGGATCCACCATTCAATCCCAAGTATTGAATGAATAAATTATTTTTAGTGTTTCATCCATTAACTTTTTCCTTTATCAAATGTGGTGAACTAAGTCATTCCCTATATTTATATGGTAAAACCACTCAAGATATCTATCTTTATCTCAATATATATATTTTTAATATCTTTTGAAACCATAGAAGCTACCTCATTCACATATTCAACTTTAGTGATACCATAAAATTTGCTTATTTAGTAATTTTTCAGTCACATGGTATTCCATTTCACCACATTGCATCATCACAAGATTAATATCTGAACAAAATTGTTCACAAACAACTCTATGATATGGTTCTCTACTTTGGAAATTTATTAGCACATTCCTAGTGGTAACAAATGGTATCCCAAAAATACTATAGTCCAATACTCTCCTATATATGGCATTGAGAAGTTAATTTGGATGTATCATTTTTTACATTGATAATAATATCTTTGATGGTTACTCAGGTATATTTCACTGTTGAGTCTAATAATAGATGTGAATCTTTTATGGGTTCTATTTCTCCAATCCAATGATCTGTTAATTTTGTTCGACATGATACATAATCTCAAAAATAATTCACATAAATATTTTCCAAATTTATTAGATTTGATTAAGATAGGGTTAGAAAATATACCTACATCTTGTTGATTTTAGGTTGGTCCTTTAATACCGTTACAGAGCACATACGTGTAAGTGGGATGGTTCTAGTTTACATCCGCTTTTTCTTATAGGTCACCAACTATTACATTAATTTTCTATAGGTTTTAATGTTTGTGAGATACTCTAAAAAAGGAATATTGATATTAAATTATTTAAATTTTTCCATATACTTTCCTTTCTATACATCATCCTTTAATTTTTTTCTTATTCTCTATAAAAAAAATTATCACCTTTCACTATGATAGATCTTATTCATATTCTTCATTTACTTGTTCATAGTTTTTTAATATTCTTGTTTTTTATATCATTTTTTTATTATTTCTTGATTGTTTGGAGTGATTTTTTCAATTCATAGGGTGGTGAATTTAATATATTTCCATGGGTAGACTTCAGGTCATACAGGAAGTACACCTCTTAGTATCTCCTAGAGAGGCATAAAGATTGTTCCTAGTTGATGTTACAAATTTCTATATGTATCTTTTCATTTTGATGAGTCATAAATTATATTTATTTATTACAATCCCAGTTATGGTCCTGAATATTTCTATTTTTTCTTCCAATGTATTTACCAAGCTCATCAGTTTGGCCCTTTGGGGATCTAATTATTGGTATCTGTGTTAACTTTGGTAGAATACTTGTTCTTATGTTTATTATGGATGTGAACCATAAAATTTATTAGCATGATTGTAATAAGAATAATTTATTTCTTACATATTTATAGTTTGGGGGTTTTACAGTTGGTCCACCTCCATTCCCATATTCTTAGAGAGTGATTCCTATTTTTCCACCATCCATTCATTGATTTTATCATGTGGATGTATATTGATTATGTCCCTTCACCTTTTAAATGCATGATATTTCTCTCTGTTTCATATAGTTTTTTCTATCTATCTTCTGGTGATTTCGTGTTGAGTGATCCTCTAAATGCAACATCTAAAATTAAAATTTTCTCTATGAAAATCCATTATAAAAAATTTGGATTATAAGATGTAGTTCGAGACCATGACAGGGGATTCATTAATTCATGTATATGTAATATTTCATAGTAGTGTAGGTAGATTAATCATCTAATTAAAAAATGAGAAGGATGTTTACCAAGATGTGAATGAAATAATATTGTAGGATGAAGTTGGTGAGAAATGACCTTTAATGACCCACTCTTATAGTGATGGAATATGTGGGAAGGATTTAAATTAGTTCACAAGATCACTCTCATAATGAAAATCTGAAAAGATGGAGTATTATCACATTAAATTAATTATTATATAATTGGAATTCATCAAAAAGCATGAGGAATATTCATATATTAGTTTATTGATCTGTATCCAGTAGTATGGTGAATTTCATGCAATTAAGTATTTTATTGTTGATTGCAGGTATGATCCCAAAATTATTTACTGGAAACAGTGTATCAAGATTCTCAATTGAGTTATTGTGTTGAATGATCTCCCATAATCCATGATGAAAAACAAACATAGATCCCTTTAATGATCTCATACCACAAATTGATATATCTTTTAACTGACCATGGTTTATGTTCTATTTTTATTCAATATGTTTTTCTTGTGTTTGGGAAAGAATTTAATAATATATTTTCCTTTTCAATTCATGTTCTGGTTAGGGAATAATAATTTAAGAATCTAAAATACATAGTAGGAACACAATCATTTTGAATAAGTATATTTAAATAATTATATTAAATTAAAAACAAAAACATAAAAATTAATTGGCAAACATCCCCGGTAGCAGATCCAATCATGAAAATCCCAAAGGGTTTAATTATTTACCAATGAGTCTAATAAAAGTACAAAATTTATAAAACAAAGAAAAATATAATTAATTAACTAAAATATATTATATATTTTTTCTAGGTTGAAACCACAATGAAAGATAAATTTGTCTAATTTTTTTTCAAATGAATATTCTTCTATATGATTTATTTTTAATAATTAAATAAAGAAAATAGATTTTTTGTTTTGGAAATAGTTAATAAAAATTAGATATAAAGTTAGAATGGTATGATCAAAATCTTGTTGGATTGAAGGTGTGTTAGGGTTCTATAGATATAGGGTTTGATTGTAATTATATTTTTGAAAAATAATCTGTTAATACATCTTCGGTATTGAATTTGAGATAAGGTGGCTCCAATGGTAACAAAATAACCTCCTTGTTGGGGTAATACCATTTTTCCCTTGGTCTGGTAATGTATGGTTTCACAAGATTGAGTTTTTCTCAATACCAATTTTATAACTATGTAATCAAAATAAAATAATAGTCATTAAAAATTATGGTTAAGAAACATTAAAATTAAGAGGTTCCTTTCATAGTCAAATATAACTGGTCATGATATAAACTAATGGTATTAGAGTTGGACAAATAAATTGTAGAAAAAAAATACAAGAATGGACTAAAATATATAGATCTAATCACACTATCCCCCTTTGGCTACATTACCCAAGAACAATGTGGGGTTTTCCCTCTCATCCTTTTGATAATAATGTTTTTGGTGAGGATGAAATAAAATAAAACCTAAAATAAAACTAGATAAATATTTATGGAGGACCCTACAGTAGTGCGACTTCTCTCCCAAGACTTTCTTGTTTGTATATATATAGAAATATATTCTTAGATATTAATTTATAGAGATCTCTATGGATCAGGTTGTATTCAAGTAATTATTAATATGACCCATACTTGTTTCATGGGTATTCAACCATGTCTAATTTCTAGTTAGGACATTATTTGATTTCCCATTGAAATTTCTCACTGAAATAGTTCACCACTTTTTCACATCATGAAAGAGTTGGGATCTCCATAGATTTTGTTATCTACAGTTCATGTTATATCTTCTATTCATTTCCTATAATGTTAAAAAAAATCCTATAATTCTATTAGATTGTTAATATCATGCTTCCAATGGAAAAATCACTGTTTCTATATTTTTTCTCTTCGGCCCCTGTATTTTTCTATAAATATGCTACAGATATAATACAAGTTCAATCCACCTTCAAATATCTATTTTCACACCATACCACTCCCTTCTTTTATATAATTTTAAAAATGTAGGTGGTATCGTACCATAAATCTAACTTATAGTTAAAATGTTCATATATTGGAAATAATATCAATTATATTACAAAACTAAAAGTGTGAAAATATCCTAAAATATATGCATGATGTACATGTATCACCCCATTTAGTACCAGTTTCTCTCAACACAATGTCCAAGAAGTATGTATGACTTGATTTCCATGCTTTATGAGATATATTGGGTTTCCTGCATCCAACATCCCAAGACTGACCCAACTACAAATCTATTTTAGGGAATCACTATTTTCCAATAATCATGACATCAATAATGTTAATCTTGTGTAAGGATCACATTTTGTGGTGCTGGGCCTCCTTGGACATTTTTCCACTTGGTGGTTTGACTCTTTTATACCACATGAACATCCTTGGAGTAACTCAGACCTTTTGTTACATGAATTATAAACATAATCTATCTATATTTCCCCCATGCGGCCCCTCATTCACATTGTTTTCTTCTCCCCTAGTGTTTCTGTAATCACATACCACTTTCTCTCTTCATCACATCCTCACTCAAGAGGATGTTACCAATCCAGTTTCTATGTCCCACCACACCATGTTCCAAAACTAGATGTTTATTGAATTCCATTTTAATGGGATGTGTAGTGATACCTTGATCACATATCTTGGTTTTATCCCCCATAGACAACTCTTTAGAGGGTATCCCCCCTTTGCATCATGACTTCTAGATGTGTTCTACTTATCATGGATGATTAAAGGGAAAATGGCACAGTAGATATCATTTAGTGTTGGTATATCACTCATTGATGACATACATAGAAATTTTAAGCACCCACAACTTTTGGTATAAAATATATGACGTTAAACTATAAACTCTCATAGTGTGAGTTGTATGAATTTAATCTATAAAGACCATCATTCTCGAACATGATGTTAAACAGCCTAATTACCATATATAATGAACAAAAGATGACTCATATTACTAATATGGGATAAAATAATCTAAATTCTATATAAAATGATTTTAAATTATATACATACACTATTTGATGAACATAGGATGCCTCCCTAGATAACTACGAGATGATCCACTATCCTTTCCTGAAAGGATGCCTCCATTTAATCATGGGTCCCATATAAAGCTATATTATTGAGCAATATGTATCTTGATTCCCATTATGATTGGATATATAGTGATATGTGAATATTTTATTCAAGGTCATGTTCCACCACTAACTAATTCGATATTCTTCCCCACCATGTTAGTCTAGATCCTCTCTTATAGGAATGTTCATCCAATGCATTCAATTGAATTAAGGGATACCTCCAAAGGAACTCAACATCTTGCTTAAAAAATTCCCACATCCCCTCACACAGTTTATGCTTAATTTTTTTGGATACTAATTATCATCTCAATCTAAAATGTTCCCCCAATTGAATTGTTTCTTAGACACATATAAATTTTTTTTCCATGAATATGACTTGAAATATCATTGGAAATAGATGATGATCCTAGTTTTTTAAACATGGTAAATGGTAGAACCTAGATTTTTTATCCCAATTGATTACTTGAGTGGGTGTGAGAAATTTTTTTCAAACATGACAACCATTTTTATATAACAATCCTTAGTAGGTTATAGGTCACACATCAATCAGCTACAAAAACTATACAGTTGGTATCCAAAAACATATTAACCTTCACTATGGGTGGTATTACCCAATTCCATCTATGGTTTTCATTCCACGTAAATCATAACATGAAATCGAGTCCTCTAGAATAATTTCCCATTAATTGGAATTAAATGGATAATAGGGCTAAACACTCAATGGTTCTCATAATTTTCCTTGATGGGATATTTTCTAAGAGGTATCAACTTTGAGTTATGGGGAGTCATAATAAAATCCTAAGATGTGATTTTAAAATACCTACCACATGTAATGTGGAGATTAATTTTTCCTCCACATAAATAATTTATGTTCCCAAATGTGGTGTGGTGTATGGACTACCAAGGATCAAAATATATTGACCATCAATTGACATTGGGTTACCTCTATTAAATTCCACACACACTCCTTTAAGTCATCCACCCCATGGTACATGAATTTTAACTTCAAACTATATAAAACTCATGGTCCATCTGTTATGAAGATAAATTATTTAATACTTCACTATTTAATTTTCATGACCTCACACTACCCATATAAAGACAGAAATACATATGTCTGATTGAAATCCTATAAGGGAAACCAAATAAAAAGATAATATACCACCTTATAGGTTACTCTCACAACATTTTCATAAATTATTTGTGTTAATAGAAATGTAAAAGGCCAGCATGAGCCACCATGGCCCCCATAAAAATCAAGGATTTCATTTACTGACCCATTATTCCATGAAAAATTTAGTGCCAATGTTGACACTCCATTTCATTAAAGACTCTAAAAAATGACTAATGGATCCCCTTAGAAAGAAATGGGAAAAATACATGAAGAAAATAAATATTTTTAAAGGCATGTGATTTGGGTTTCACTTGTCATGCCAAAACACCTTCGTCATGTAGCCTACTTGCGCGACCCCATATGTCGCGCAACCTACTTGTGGGTCCCAAAATGTCATGCATCCTACTTGCGCACCCATAATCCTATCACCCAAGGTCCTATTTTCTCCTATAAATAAATTCTGTGGGTCATTATTTGTACAGACAAATTTTCATGAATCCCACTTACTACTCTAGTCTCCCTATTTCATCACTCAAGTCTTCTTTATATTTCAAGGAAGTTCATCAACACCTTGAGCAGAGGATATAAATGGGGATCATTGGACATAAGTCCTTTTAGTGTTTGAAAACCCTAAAACTTGCATGCCTAAAGCGCCCAACCTCTATATATCAGAAACACTTGTTGCCACCTATTCCTTTCATAGGAACATAAGCACCCAACTTATTGGATTACCTATGAATACTCTTGAATGCTTGAGTCCTGTCTCACCCATGTATTACCATACAACTTTTTCATCTCTTAAGTGAATATCAAGTCGCACATGTCTACCTGCACCACCATAATTGTGCGTCCTATTCTACTTGAGCACCCCTCTTTGATTGAATTATTCTCATCAATCTATAGTCTATAAAGCCTTCCTCAAATCCATTCAAAACAAGTATTATTCTTCGTTGGAACCCTTGTTTGAAAGGGATTATGTTGAGATCTCCACTAAATCCTCCTGACTTATCAAACCATTGGGAATGGTACATTAGTGTGTCCCTTATTTGGTTTGGTA
Source organism: Viscum album (assembly GCA_963277665.1). NCBI lineage: Eukaryota > Viridiplantae > Streptophyta > Magnoliopsida > Santalales > Viscaceae > Viscum > Viscum album. Next base: position 677,971,360 of record OY728155.1, on the reverse strand, counting down.
TATCGAAATTCATAGGTTTCCCACATATGTTTTATAATGGAGTTTAAATTCATAGAGTGTTTGTGGGTTGGTATATACATAGTCACACGGACCATTCTCCCTGAATCACAGTTGGGGAGTTCCTAGTTTTGGAGGAGGGTTAGTTCATGGCATATCCCTTCTCAAAGCGATAACCCAGAACTTCAGGTATTTGGTAGGGGAAGGTACGATTCTCACCTAATTTTCCTTTTAAAAATAAAAGATAATTCTCTCTCCCATACCAGGATCAATTTTTTGGGAAACTGTACCAATGTAAACCCCAATCGTATATTGTAGGAGGTATTATCATCGCTCCTCCTTTCATATTCGGTGCCAAAGATCATAGGGGACTTGGGCACATTAACTTTTGTTACCCTTTCTCTCTCCCGTTGGGATTTTTCACCACGTGTAGACATTCTTGTGTAAGCCCCTGACCTTCATCCCTTAGTCCTTAAATTGGACCCATGTCCAATATAAATAGAACAGTTGGAAGGCTCATCTCTTTACCCTCTTCCATGGTCTCCTCGCCCCCGTCCATTCTCACCACTATTGGGGATCCCCCTTCCATCAGTGAAAGAGTAAAAGTGTTGATGATCTTATTCAATCTTTGACATTATCTTGTTTCTAACATGGACCATTACACACACATGCTTAGAGATTAGTCATTATCATAACATTTTCACCATTGAATGAAGTACGAGAACTATGACTTCCACTAAAATAGGGATACATAGGATGTCTTCTCAGGGCCCGAGCTCGTTGGATGTCCTCTTCAGGAATTCATCCTTAATTTCCCTAATTTTGGTATCCTCCTTAAGAATAATCCAAAAATTAAATACTCAAATCACCAAGCCATCCTTTTCTAGAATTAATCTGAAACTCTTTTCAATCAAAGGACTATACACTTCTATGAGACTTATAGAACTATGTGGGATTTTATTCCCATATATATGTGATATGTATAATGTCTTCTTATGATTCAAACCTAATACCTTAAATCAAAACTGTTTTCCTTAGTCCATATTCTCAACAGGGTCTAATCCTACTTGAAAACCCATATCCTATCCATGTTCCTTGGGCTGCTTCAGCATAAGTCCCACATTCAGTTTTGGCTAAGAACCTTCCTCTTAGATTTCCATACCACATGGAATTAAAATGTACAACTAGGTCTGTATCACATGACCTTTAATGGTATGATGTTTCCCATTCAGTGGAATCTAACTATGAGGGTTCTGATTCCTTTTACAAGGATACATAGGTAGCCCATTTTATGGGAACCAACCTAAGATAAAACCAATCCTTCATCTCCCTGGATGACATTAAATTCTAGAGTTCCCCACTGAGTGTCTTCAAAACTATTATCATCATAATGATGATTAAATTAATCTCTATGTAGTATATGAGATGATACCATTGACGGAGAACCTAAAATACATATGGATATCTTTATAAATGAAGAACCTCAAATACATATGGATGATTTTAAAAATTACACATGCTACATGATTTATTGAATAATCTCAAGGATATTTATGATATACTTTCTGAATTAATAAGGATTCAAAAAATATATTAAATAAAAAATAGAGTTCTGGAGTATACTATAATTCACCCCAAAATGGTGTGATGAGTTCGAACTCCCATCCTCTCGACCAATGCATGTTCTTTAGTATTTCGTGGGTAAAACATAATAAATTCTTACCTTCGGAAAGCATGTCCCAATTCGGTAAAAAACTAGAGGATGTTTCCATTTCCATAAATAAATCCAATGGAAACAGTCTAGAAGATGAGATTCTTAAAACTAGATTACACGTTTCATGGAACTACGAAACAAAAATGGTGAACCCGACATGAATCCTTATCCAAGGTAATAATGTTACCTACATGTTAGGATCCTATAAATTGTTAAAGGATGGCCAAAAAAGAAATCAATCATGCATTTATCCATCTAAATATATGTTTCTTTAATGGAGTTTGTTGTTGTTTCATGTCTTTCTCAAAATTCCCTTCAACCCAAAATGGATTTCTTCAAGACAACATCTCTGAACATCCTGACTACTACTAAAGATGGATCCCCATCCATGAGAAGGCCTTCGTCACTAACCCAAAATAATCAGCATTGGGTCTCTAATGTCTAGGTAAAGGAATATCATAGGCACGGTACAATCCTGACATTGGAGGATGATCAACAGGCTCTCAAAGTCGATAACAATCCTCGATCATTTATCCAATGCTGATCAATGATCAAGGAGATGATAGTGCCAACCACAATATTCAACCATTTCGGGTCCTTATACCTAGAATGAAACATTCAATCCCTCCCATACTATAAGAATTTAGATCAAGAGGACATTCAAGGCCTCGATTCAAGAATACAGGAGTCCTCCCTGAGGACTCCCACCAGTAATCTCCGGCAACAAAATCATGCGGTAATAAACCCCCAACATGATGGGTGTGTTTCCTCTAGATGTTCAGTCCAGTTCTCTTAGACCCGAGAATGCTAGGCAAACCATCGGGGATGACGTCCTGTCAACAGGGTACCGGTTTTTACTTCTACCCCTTCTAGAGAAGCCCATCAACCTAACATGTTGTTAAACAACGAATGGACACACACACCCGTCCATCTAATATGGCTGTCCAACAGCCTCTCATGCCATCAAACCACCAATCCCACTAGATAAATCTGGTGGAGTACCATGCATAGTCCCATAAACCTACTTAAAAGTTATCAACCAGTACGTTGGCTTGTCTGACTACATTTAAAGAAGCACGCCAATCTAATTGGGTGGCCACTGGTAAACAGGAACATATAGTTGTTTACAATGACCAATTCTGTTAGAAGTCTTGTATTCTAGTATTTAAGGAAGTCCATCAACCATAAATGACGAAATAATCTAGAAGGCACGTACACTTAACAATTTAAATCATGTCAGCCAACAGTCTCATTTGGTTGCACCTGGAGAAGTCTGTCGGAAAGCTCTGACAAAATTTTTTCGGCATACCCAACTCTCTACCCAATACATGAGTAATTTCAATACCCATTGAATGAAAAATGATGATAAGAGTAGGAATATACACCTACTCTAGATACAAAATCGACCTATATTCCTGTTCCAGATGCTGATGTCAACAAACACATCTTATCAATGGTGGAATGGAAAACACAAATTGCTACCCATATTCTAGAACCGTGCCAAGATATTATAACCACCACTTCAGCATTACCAAGGAAATAGACATATAATTTTTCATCACACATGGGTTGACACATCGACTTGCCATCCCAGAATAGATACACTCCTTTGTTTTAGTCCATGATGGTAATGGCAGACACTCCACCATATCATACGATAAACAAGATCAAGAACATGCACCCTATCCAATTGAAGGTAATTGGTCCATTCTAGTAACCAATCCAAGGTAGGAACATACACCAGCCCATGACATCCACTTTTCCCCGAAATTTACCCCATATATGTACAGGAGAACATCCAAGAAGAAGACATGCCAAGGACTTTTGGAATATCAGGAGTCATGTAGTGATTTGGATTCACTTAATACTGGAGTTCATGAGGCCCTCATACATTTATCTATTGTAGATCATGATCCTATCCTCTCATTACCAAATTATGGGAGTGGTAGTAGTAATTATGTATATCCTCATCAGACACATCATCATAATGGATTTCTTCATGAAAAACCGGTCATTCTAGAGTTCCTATCTCTGGTTGATTGCCACGGTAGTCGTCCATGTGGTCAGAAGACCAAAGAGAAATAATATTTAACCCTTTCTATAATCCACCATGGTGATCCTACCCAGGATGGAATTCACTAGGAATGTAATATCTGTAGTAGTATTATTCATGGTCAATAAAATTCTATAATTGACAATGTAGCGACGAGAACGCCCTCCTATCTCGAGGCACTTTAAAATACAAGGGTAGTTACGTCTGATGCCTTTTCATTGAGTGGTGAAAAAATTTCTCAACCAGAAACCATATTAAGGGAATGATCATTCTCTGAACCCCCCTTGATCATTTGTCTTCTAATACAGATCTTTCACTTTGGTTAGAACATGTATATAATCCTCTAGTGAAGGGTGATGAAGATGTTTTAAACATGAGAGAACAATTGGATATTGAAGATGTACCAGTCATGTTTTGGCCTTTGGAAAATTGTCATTATAACATTTCAGAATTGATTGCATAATATTGCATTCATGATATCCGCCTCAACTTATGGAAGAATATTATTCATTTGGAAACCAATATATTACCATTTGATGATTATAAAATCATCTAAAGGTTATAGAAGGGTTGCAATGCCAAATTGACTTGGCATCTCTCTCAGTTTCCCAATATCAAAAGGTTGAAAAACAGCAGAGAATCCTTTAGCTTTCATTCCTCGATGCATTAAAGAGGATACACTAGTAAATTTATGATTTCCAATCTAGTTCTCATATTAGAGGATGGGGCGAACATGGAGCATTGCAATTCACTATACTCCAAAATCAGTATAGTCTACCAAAAGTGGTCTTATGAAATGTTATTTCCCACATTCATCCAAAATAAATAATTATTGTATGTAATCGAATGTACAATCAATAACATGTCACAACTAGCTCTCATTAGAGTCAGGCCCAAAGAAAATAAGTTATTTAGTTACTTTTACATCAAGCTTCTGAGAATCTTGAGAAGGCATCTCCCTTAGAGGACATCAGTCATCAGAGAATGAAAATGTCTAAAATAGAAAAGAAATCTTCTAAAATAGGTGATATGAGTGGTTGTCAAATGATGCACCCAGCTAATGTTAGAACCAGAGTTCACATAATCAGAAGAGCAGTTTCATGAATTTCATCCAAATTAGTTCAGGAATCACCCAATTTTATAAGGATGGGGGCTCATTAAATTCCACCTTCAAATTCATTAAAAAAATGTTCAGTGATTTAAAGATGAAGAACAAGAACAACCACAGTCTGCAGGTCTAGGGGATTTTTCATATCTGCAATCCCCTCCACAACAGAAGTCAGTTTTCTCCCGACAAGTGAAAAGTCACAAGGAGACCATACAACTAAACTATCCAAGGAATCCCTTTTGGGTTACTATCTACTAAACAATTCTTGAGAATTCATCATATAGGAGAAAAAAGTCTCATGGAATATATAGAGGGAGACGATCTTAAAAAAATACTGATAGAATGCCATTGATGTATTGTGTGATTGTGAATGTCATTAACACCACTAAATAAGATCCTATTCAAAATGAGTCCATTTATGGGGAATCAGAAGATGATGTTATTGTCTCTAATATGGTGCACACAAAGGAGAGTAAAAAAGGTGTGTGCTTACCCAGAATCTAGGTATCCCTTCAAATAAACAAATCCCACTCCTCTAAATGGAATGTAACAAGGGGAAAGAAAACTGTTAGATATAATCTCACATTTCCATAGTATTAGGTCAATCTTTTTTTCTTCTAGAATGATTGTCATGGTATGAAGATGAAATGAAGAAGTTTAAAAGACTCAATACAGCGTTACTTTGAAGAAGCATTTCTGCTAGACGTACTCCCAAGGTAGGTCATCAACTTGAAAATCTTGTAAGACCTCCTCAGTATAGTGAAATTGTTGTAACTAAAAATGTTGATAATGAATTCCCTCAAATTGGTACACATTCAAGGCCAAATCAGACACATCCTGATAGTCTTTTTCATGTTGGTTATCCAAGGGAAATATCATCACCACTATTAGTAGTTTTGACGGTCGTTTCTCCAGATCAACCTCTAGTTTCTATACCAGAATAGGTTCCATCTCATCCAGAAATTCCCCAAATTCTTATGAACATAATTGAAAAATTAATGACTTGATTGGAATCTATGGAGGAATGATGTTCCTTAGTTCAGCCGAATAATAGAGCTTACCCGGAATGGGTGGATGCAATTCCTCGCACAAAAACTTTTGTGAATACCACATTCTAAATCATTAATGGTTCAGGAGATCCCAAACAACACGTGACAAATTTGTTTCTAATTGTGACCCCTTGATGGGAACTCCTCAACAACAAAATGTATCAAAGCATAGGTGTTTTGTGAAATCATTATAGGGACCCATTTTGTTTCTGGTATACATGTTTACAATCTCAGTCAAGCACTGGATGGGAAGATCTCTGTCAGAAATTCCTTCTTCAATTTACCTCAACACTTCCAATGAAGGAAATTTTTTATCATACCAATTGTAATCAAAAAGAAAAATTAAAGAGTTTTAGATTTTATTTGGTGATGGATGGGATTAAAATAATCCTTAAGTCTAGCACTCCATCAATAAGAATTGGTACCAATTTGTGTCAAAAATCGAAATGATGAGTTACGAAAACCATTGATCCCTACAAAATCCATAGGAGGGTTATGAGAACTCAATTAAATAGCACAACAGATTAAAGAATCTATTATAGAAACTAAGGATAAAACTCATGTAATAACATTATCTCTACGGAGGAGGATATTAAAGGTAGAAACTACTACAGTTACACTCATGTAGGAACTTGTACCTACTTCTAAATCAATACCTTCAACATACAGAAGGGCTCTACCTCTGGAGCATCAGTAGAAACGACCACTTCATCAAGATGATCAAAGATATAAAAGGTAGAAACAATCTGAGGAATTAAATAACAATGTTTATTCGTCCAAGAATGAACATGCTCCTCATTACGTCATTTCAGCTTTGGAAAAAAAATTTGTTCAGTTACCAAGGCTGAGAAAACCAAATAAAGAAGGAGATAAAGATCTTCTAAATTATTATCACTTTCATCATAGGTTAGGGAATCCCATATAATAATGTTTTTCTTTCAAGGACATATTTTAAAAGATGGTAGGTTCTAGAAAAGTGAATCTAAAATTTTCTTCAGCTAATGTAGAATGTGTTACTGCTACTGACCCTGAGGAAGAAGATGAATGGAAAGAAGTCAAAATAAAAAATGTTTAGAAATATGATGATAGTATGATGAAGAAAATGTTCAATAGGGCTCATGGAATTTTACGAAACTGTTGAAACAACCAATTGTGTTTTCTTCCACTCAATCCACAACAAAATCACATTCATCAAATGGTCATTCCTCAAATAAGAAAAGTGATCATATGATCAAAGAGCAGTCAGAAGAGGATGAGCTCACGTTAATGCAAAATTTTTCTTTAACCATGGAAGATTTCATGCCATCTATTTCAAAAGAACATGAACTACCTCTCCAAATAGAACAATCAGAATTAACCTTTTAGGAAGAATCACATTCAGATGATTTATTAATCATTGGTTTTGTAAACATTATCCATTTGATGGATCCTTATACCAATGTTGATTTTAAATATAGTGAGTCAAGATTCATTATTTCTAATTGGAGAACCAGAGGAAGAGTCCAGGGTTGAGGATACAGGGAAAGACATGGGAATTCTAGAGACCGCCATTTTTACTCTACCCCTAATCAAACCATATATGCAGCATAAACACATGGAAGATCCCTTTAATGGGATAAACAATAACAAGGAGTTTCTTCCATGCGAGACAAGTACTGTTCTGACATGATTATTATGGAGGACTGATTAGAAGTCACAATGTATTCCTATTGAAAAGTAAATAGACCTAGTCAGTCTAATCTACCGAAGCCAGATGTATTTCCTCCTTTTTCTCTGACACATGGTATGTCTACATCACAAGAATCAACATCAAAAACACCTAAAAACCTTATATTCATGCTGGAAAACACAAGCCTTTGGAAAATAATTATGATGTATTGAAATAATTGGCACAAGTACCAGCCAATTTATCTGTTATGGATTCTTTGAATATATCAAAGGATCTTCAATAAGCACTCATTGAGGCTTTTTCATGTCCTCATGAGTTTGAAACCGATTTTGTTGCTACATAGGTTTATCGTATAGATAATGATCCTATAGAATGTTATGCAGTCACATCTTTTATAAATGAAGATGAAGATGATGTTGTACATGGACATATTATACCCTTGTAATTGTTTGGAAAAATGAATGATGTAGATATCTAATGTTCCTTCGTTGATAATGGAACCAGAGTCAACCTCATTCATGTTCGTACACATCATCTATTGGGACTAACTAAACCATAATTACCTCTTTCGACTGTAATGTTGCAATAATATGATAGGAATGAACAAGAATATTTGGGAAATATTACACTAAGAACTCAGTTTGGAGATCTTGTGTCTAATTCAGATTTCATTGTTATTCGTCAGGACACAACCTTCAATATTTTTCATGGAAGGACTAGGATGCATAGACAGGCATCCATACCTTCATCATACCACCAATGTATTGAATAATGTTTCAATGTTAAAATAGGGACATTGTATGGGGATAAGGCCTCGTTCAAAACATGTGAATCTTAATACATTGATGTATATTTTTATCACACATACGGAATGAAGTCCATCAAAAAATAAATAACCTGAGTTAATTATCTGAATGGACTAGAAATGATCTCAAAAAATCCATTCATAGATTTGAGTTTGAATTATGTGCTACCCATTAATCGAATTAAATTGTTAAAACCAAATCCAAGAACTCATCCAATAAGTTCAATAATGACAATTGTTGTAACTGGACATGACATCATGGGGAAGATTCGTGATTCAAACTGTAGTGATGGAAGCCTAAATAGAGATGTTTTATTTTCATCTGCTGAACTACAAAAAGCCTCTACTTCTCCAATCAGAGTATAAGAAATTGTATCAATGCTAGAGGAATAAAAATATGTTTATTCTCAATCCATAATCTCCTCATTATTACCATAGGAAGAACCTTTGTCATCATTAGGGTCAGATATGTTGGCCACATCTTCATGATGTTCAAATAATGAATCCCCCTGTTACATTGGGAGTTTTACCTCGTCATCTACTATATAAGTATAAATAGAATAAGTAACACGTAATGAAGAAGATAAAGAATATCTTGGGTATGCTTCCCAAGTATTTTAGGAATGTGTCTCTACCACCACAGATGAGCTCAGAGAAATAAATCTGGGTAGAGAAGAAGATCCATGGCCCACTCAATTTAGTGTGGATAAGACCTCTAAAGAAGAAGAGAAGTATAATTCATTTATAAAGAAACATTGAGGTATATTTTTCTGAATTATACAGAACTGTTATGACATAATCCTTATGAAGCCACCCATCATTTGGGTTTTCCAGAAGAACATTGTGGATTCAAGTATGGAGAAAGAAGAACACACCCAACTCATGACTCTAAAATTGTAGTTGAAGTTGAAAAGAATATAATAGATAACTTTTTCAAGGATTTTCAATATCCCAAATGGCTGGCCAACATTTTCTTAGTGAAATGGAAGAATAGGAAAATTAATTTTTTCATAGATTTCATAGATCTTAACTGGAATTGTACTAAAAGTGATTTTCCAGTTCCGATTACAAGTCTTCTATTTGAGACAACGGCTGGCTATGAACATATTTCATTCATGGAAGGCTATGTTTGGTATAATAAAATTCATATGGCCCCATTGGATGAATGAATATACCATATTTAGAGCCCCTCAAGGTGTGTTTGTTAATTGGGTAACGCCCTTTGATTTAAAGAATGAAGGCGCAACATACCCACATTCCATGCACCATATCTTCTAACCCTTATTAGGTAAATTTGTTGAATGTTATGTGGATGATTTGGTAGTCAAATATAGTCAGTGTTCCAATAACATGGATAATTTTAGATCATATTCCATAAACTTTGGCAACATAGTTAAAAGATGAACCCCTTGAAATGTGATTTTGGGGTAACCTCAAGAATGTTTCTTTGCTTCTATGTACACCATCTTAGTATAGATGTTGATCCAGAGAAAAAAATCATTCCTTGGTATGTCACCTCCTATAAATTTGAAATAATTTAGAGAAATCCAAGGAAACATGACTTATATTCGAAACTTTATCGCCAATTTGGTAGGCATGTGTTTACCCATCACAAGAATAATGAAGAACCGAGACTCCTACCAATGGACTGCTTATTGACATGAAGCATTTGATACCATCAAGATATATCTTTTGAGTCCACCAGTATGAATTCCACCGATTGAAGGAAGGCTGCTTATTCTTTAGGATACTGCTTTAGATCGATCACTGAGTGCCTTACTTTCTCAAAAGAACAATGTTGGGAATCAAAACAACCATTACTATCTCAGTAGAACTATGTTTGATGATAAAACTAGATATCCAAGTATGGAAAAGTGTTGTCTATAATAAATCATTACAATTAAAGAATTGAGAGACTACCTGCAACATCATGATGTCCAGTTGGTGTCTCACAATAACTCACTCAAATTTATCCTTAGTCTTCCTATGGTCACAGGGCATCTGGCATGGTGGGAAGTTATTTTTCAATAGTTTGATATCCATTTTCTGCCTCAAAAAACAATAAAAGGCCAATATCTGGACGACTTCCCTGTTGAGCATTGATCTGCAGAAGATACATCATTAAATATAGATTATCCTAATGAAGGTGTCTTCCATATTTAAGATAATTCCCAAACATGTGATATGTACTTTGATGGGGTTTCCAGAAGTGTAATAGGGAATAGAATGGAAAACCCTAAACTCAAAAAATTTGGGTTTGGAATTGTTCTTAACTCCCAAGAAAAGGATATATTGCCTTATTCATTCCTATAATCGGAAGGAGGAACCAACAATGAGTTGGAGAATCATGCTCTCATTGCTGGTTTGGAATTGGCACATGAGGTGAAAATTAGTCATGTGAAGGTAAAAGGAGATTCAAAATAGGTAATCAAAAAAATCCATAGAAAATATTAAATCTGAAAAGAAGAGTTAATCCCTTTGTGTGATTATATAAAATGGTTAATGTCTGAATTTCCCTCAAAGCTGACATTGTCTTATGTACCAAAATCCCAAAATGCCCTAGAAGATGCACAGGATTATGCAACTACAACCTTGGTAGATCCAAATCGGGATGAGAAAATCATTATCATAGCCCATCATCGTGTGGTATCACCTTTTGTTAAGACCATAATGTAAGAAATTAATTAAATTATCCCTATTTCTGAGCTCTATAGTCAATCCACGGGATGGAGAACATCCATCATAGAGTATCTTCAAAATAGATCACTTCCACCCAATATGGAAGAAACCGAATAGATCCAGTGATGAACAACCAATATTCCTCATTATGATAGTCCCGACCACCAAAAGATCATTTACATGTGATTCATTGATGGAACCCTATTTAGATATATTTATAGAGAAGAGACTGCAGCTTTCATGAACAAAGTACATTCAAGAGCCAGTGGTGCCCACCATTCTGGGCATAGACTCTCTGATCAGATCTGATGGCTTGGATACTTTTGGCCTTCAATGACACATGATTTAACATATTTCACTATGAAATTCCATCATTTCCAAGTGCATTCCAACATCATTTATCAACCCTTGGAGTTTCTACACACATCAAAATACTTATGGACGTTTGCTACATGGGGAATGGATATAATAGGGCCTTATCCTTTAGCTACAGCTAAGCATTTCGTGTATATCCTTACCACAACATTTTTTTTCTAAATGGACTGATGCAATACCTATCAAATAATTTGGAACCAAAATCATTGTTATTTTTGTAAAAACTTATAGCATCGACATATTTGGTGTCCCTCATATTATATTAATGGACAATGGCACCAATTTTTGTTCGATTGATGTAAAGAAGTTAAATCAAGAGCATAATATCAAACACAACCATTAATCTCTCTATCATGGGGTGGAAAATGGATAGATATAGGCCTTTTACAAGAACCTATAAAATATAATCTATAATATGGTGGATAAAGTTAATTAAACATGGCCTGGTAAACATTTGAAGGCTTTATGGAATTACCAGGAAACTACTCGTACTGCCACTCAAGAAACTCCTCATTCATTTTTATATGGAAACGAAGTAGTTTTTCCAACTGAAATGAAATATCATTCACTCAGAGATTCAATCTATGACCATTTGTCTACATATTATAGGTCTCTGAAATGGTTCAGTGAGCTGGAACAATTAGATGAGAAAATATTGCATTCATTGCATCATTTAGAATTGTATTAGAATAGACTAGAGCATGCTTAGAACAAGAATTTTATCCCTAGTTCATTTCTTTAAGATTAATTGGTATTGGTCCATTGGACTCTAATTATACCAGGGAAGAAACCTCCAAATTTTGAGCCAAAGTGGGAAGGACCTTATTCCATAAATATTTTTTATTAAAAAGGAGCTTACACCATAACCTCAATGGATGGAGGGATTATTACAACTCCATCCAATGTGATATTCTAGAAAAATACTTTTGGAAGTTGAACATATTTTCCTTGCTACAAGACTGATAATTGCACAACCCTCATGTCCTCGCTGCAAGACTGAAAAATGAACAACACAATTTCCTAGTTGCAAGACATTAAACTAGATAACAACCATAATCATTCATGCTACATGATGTTAAAATTCATAGCATCTACGTCCTAGTTCCAAGAAATTACACTACATGACACCATTTTTCCTCACTGCATGTCATTAAATAGTATAACTAACATTTTCTATATTTAACGTTAGATGCCTCCATAAGAAAACATCATTGACATCATCGCTACTACTTATTATCACATGAGTCCCTCTCTTCCTATGTCTGAGTCAGATCCTCATAGAGACCTCATTTCAAGAACTATGTATGGCTTGATTCTCATTTTGAATGAGTTACCTAGAGAAGCATAAATATTAAATTTGGGGCCCAACCGCAATCACAAAATCAACTTATTTTCTTTTCACCTCCTATATATGAATCAGATCTATACAGATTGTTTCTATAAGATATAAGATTTGGTCCATATACCTTTTTATGTCTTATGATTTATATTATCTCAAAACATGTCAAAATCAACAAGTCTTCATGTGATTCACTATACGGCTTGATTATCATCTATTTGAGATAGTAGAGATTCATTGATCTCCAATCATGGGCCCTGCCATAATAAAAACCCCATTTATTCCTTGTATAAGAATCAAACCTACATGGGTAATGTTGTGAGAACTATGTAGGACGTGATTCTTAACTTCAACATGACACATAGTGACACTTGGGTCTTATTCATACTATTGTAACAATGTGTCTTTCTTTTTGACATCAGTTCGTCTTCGCCCTTACCACATGACATTAATACATCATGGAAGTTTAACACCCACATTCTTCACCTGTGTCACCATTGTATTATAGAATAAACTCTTACTACTTCTTGTTTCTCACACCGAGTATAGCTCATGTTTTATTAGGAATTTGGTAAAATGATTATTTATAAAAATGAAGTGTTTAAATTCTTTATGGGGCTACAAATGTCTTTACTACATGACCTAAAATTTCACATCATAATATTAATTCAAAAGAAAAAAAGAAATTATCCATTTTACATACGATTAAGATCTATGCATAGGACTTCAAATTCATAGATAATATTGATACAAATATTTCTCATGTGAATTGAGAAAAACCTCATTCTATATTTCACACTATTAATCCTAAATATTTCCAGATCTTCATAATATTTCATACGGTATCTTGTGATAGAGTTTCTAATATTTAAGAACTCTTTTTCTTGACTATGCATCACATGCCCTTCAGTGGACTTGCATAATTATCCAACATAACGGGTTAGTCAGTCAAAAGATGCCACTATATGGGTATGCAACATATGCCCCAGTTGTCCCTACATAATAGAGCCCCCATAACAGGTTTGTCAAAAAATGTTAATTTTGTTCTTGGTTACAATAACTTTTTCCATTCAAAATATGATTTCAATATATAGGAATCTGTATTAAAATAATCATTCAGGTATATTTGTCCCATTATGATTATCTCGATCTAAAATTATTCAAGACTATGGTTTAAACATTTTTTCCTCTATGTGTTCAATGAAATATGAAAAAACCGTGGAACACCTTAGCCACATATCACATACTGTTTCAATTATTAGTCCAAATTGTATGACCTAAAACAACATACACCACATCTCCTATGTTTGGGCCATACCTTCATAGAAGTACTATTCCTCTAATTCTTAGGAAATTTTTGTTGGATTTTCCTTTTACATTTTTAGGTACCTTTCTCCATTAACTAAACTATGTTCTTCAGAAAATCCGAATCTCCATAAAAATTATTATACTTTTAGTAGTAGAATTTCAGATTTTTGAGATCTCTTTTTGCAGACTATGTAGCATGTGACCTTAGGTGGCCTTACGTAAGATACCTATATAATAGGACTGTTAGTAAAAAAGATGCCACCATTTGTCTATACAACATATTCCCTAGTTGGCCCTGTATAATACAACCCCAATTATAGGTTTTCCAAATAATGGTTACTTCTTTCTTGGAACAAAATACTTCCTCTAAAGCTTTTAGCCATTTTCCCATATCTTTATTTGGATTTAGAAATTCATAAATCATAGTTTATGATTTTCCATTCCATACCTCGATATGGTTGAATATTTCTATGAAAATTATCAAGAAATTAGGAGAGTCTCGTACAATTGGTCAATGATAATGACCATAAATTAAAGCAACAAAATGTCATCACTACATGACTAACAGAACTAATGTCCCCACTGAATGTCTTCGAACTTCACAGTACCAATGACCTCTCTGCATGAATTAGAACACAACAATACCAATGTCCTCACTACATGACTTAAAACTACATAGTGTAATATCAGAAATTTCCCGTTCTAATAAATTTTAACCATTCCTCACAAACCAAATTTTTATAGAAATGGTTTTATTATTCATGAAATTTGACAATATAAAACATCCCTTTCATTCATACAATTCTATTCCTTGGAAAAATCACATGATGTGGTCTTGAGTCACCCAAATCTTATTTTCCCCTATCGATCAATAGATAAATGTTATATTCCTAAATATCAATTTTTCTTGACTACGCTATACATTCCCTTAGTTGGCATTGCATAAGTTTCCTATATAATAAGACTTTTAGATAAAAGATTCAACTATTATTCTATAAAGCATATTCCCTAGTTGGACCTTCATAATACAACACTAATAACAGGTTTAAAAAAATGGTAACTTAGTTCTTGGAAGATACTCCCCATGTGTTCATACAATTTGTATATTTGGTGACCATAATAATCATGACTCATGTTTCCCCATGGAAATATTTAAAGAATATGAATGCAATTCAAATCCATAGAGACTTTTTTGGGATATAATTTCAGAATTTATGGTCAAATCTATTAGACCTAAAAAACTAGACCTTTAATTTCCAACATGAAGAACTATAAACTATAAACAACAAGAGACATGGTACTCACTTGATTTAGAACCCAAAAAGGGAACACTGATCAAAATTCAAGTCCGAGACTACTAAACTTACATTTTTGTATGATTTAGTTAATATTGAGCAACAAAATGTCATGATATATAATGTTTGCGGGGTTGTCCATATAACCCAAGCTAAAATCAAAATATTATTACTAGGTCCTATGTCTTAAGTAAAACAAAATTAGTTAGAAAAATTGAAACCAAAAATCACTAATGAGAAAAATACTTTTTTATTTATGAAATTTTTTCACAGATGAGCATCCACATATTTGAGTCTCTCTCTTGTCAAAATTCATAAATTATAAAATTCATTCTTCATAATTCATTATTTTTTTGATAGCCTCTTGATCCCTGTCGGCTGCCTTTTGTAGCTCGTTTATTTAACCAGCCTCGTTCTAAACCGCATGACGAAGTGATTCTCTATAATCTGCAATGGATTTTGCACCATCCATCTCGAATTATCCTAATGATCTATGAAAATGGTGAAGTTCCCCTGTAATGATATCTAACTCCTGTTGAAGGTGCAGCTATTCAACATTTTTTTCATTAATTGCATACATCAGTCCCATAAACATTGCTGTATTATTTGCCACATATGGGGATAGCGATTCTTGGAACATTTCAAAATTGATTGACAATTTTTCTTTTATCAAGTCTTGTCAAAGATTTTTTTTATTACTCCTCCCACCAAAAAATCTCTTTCACCATAGTATTAATTTCACTGTATTCAAAATCGCCAAATCCTAGGGTGATAAACAGAGATAATTTTTTTTGAATTCTTCAAGGCGGTTCCTCAAGGGGAAACTCAGAAACTATCTTCCACGTATTTTTTTATTCCTTGAGGCCTTCAAGAAGAATATCCTTCTACAGTTCTAGGTATGATTCAAGATCGTTGTCATAAGAAGTTTTATATTTTGTGACTAATGCACTTAAAGAAGTTTCATGTTTTCTTCCTTCCTGAACAATTGCTGATCCACCTTCAAATGTTGTTTTGGCTGATTCAGAGGCTTCTCCTCTAGATTTATCCATTGAAGTTGATAGCCTTATATGGTAAATCATGAATAATGGTTATCGTTGGATTCAAGAGATACCCAAAGTTAAGGCAATCACAATGTCATTATCTCTTACCTAATAGTACGTCAGTAGCTTGAGAAGAATCCTCCCTGATATTATCAGTTTCATCAATTCTATTTGATGTCTTTAGATGATGAGTGTTATCTTTAATATGATTATGATCTTTAGATTCAATCTCAGGATGATCTTCTATCTCATGATCCAGCCGATCTATTGTCTCTGTAGTTGTGGGGTTGATGTTAATATCAATACATCATTCAAGTATCATTATGGAATCAATTTCTTTAGATGGAACTTCATATTTCAACCAACCATTGTTAGAAGGTTAGTCATAATAATATTAACAAGACGAATAATAAGAACTCACATCCAGTTGATTCTATTCATGGAACTCAAAAATCATTTAATTAATTTAATATATTAACATGTTCAAATAGTTTTTCAAAATAAATTACAAGTTTAATCATTTCATCTAGTGATATCTCAGATCCCAAGTTAGTCTCACCTTTTGGAGAAATTGGTGTGTTTTCATCGAAACCTTCCACTGGCAACCTTTGACCCCAAATAGCTACCTCAGCAACAGTTGTGGGGTCAACATTAGTTGTTTCCAGATGTTTTGGTTCATGTGATGAACTTAAAATTGTTAGAGAATTGATGTTAGTCATTGTTACATTTGATGCATTATGAAGTTCTGTTGATTTAATAGATGCTTCATCTCCTCTTATAGTAAGAATAGAAGCAGTGATGGGAAAAAATGTTGGTTATTTTGGCTTTGATGCCTCTACAGAAACCACTAGATTTTATGGAATTTGTGTCTATTCAGCATCACCCTCTATGGTACCTTGAACCTTATCAGTAGTTTCTTTCATAGAAAAAACAAAATAATCCCCTGTAATCCAAAGAACATTAAACACTTTTTCACGAATAAAGATTAAATTAACTATTATCATGGAGACTTACCACAACTAATAAAGCACTTAAATGTATCTCTCATTCTTTTGTTCTCTTTTGCAATCACCTTATAAAGAGTTGTTCCATAATCATTTCCAATGACATGTATTGGAGGATCCAATACCCTCTCTATTTCCTCCACCGAGACCTATTGTCCTGGAGATATTTCTCCCCATTCACGGGGTGATCCGGTAGCTCCAAGAGAAGTGCCTCTGGGTCTATACGGTGGTGATGGAACATAATTTGTATTTATTTTACCCATTTGTATGTTATGATGATATTTATCTTGTGTAAAATATTTTTCACTAAATTTTAATTTTAAAAAAATGGAAGAGAATGTGATGGAAAAGAAACATACATCATCGTGATCTACAATGTCATGCTAATCATTGTCTAATGAAGGATTAATTCCTTCTATGATACCATGATCTATCATTTTCTTCACCTTCTTTGTGGTATGAATTGATTCATTAGTGGAATATATGAGCATTTACAGTTGTTGAATGTAGGTCTATCCCTCATTGCGATTATCCATAAAAATAATGTCAGAAGAAGCCGTAAAATCCCCTACTACAAGAATATACAGTCCATCACATAGATCCATCCATATGGTCTCATCATCACAGTACTAACTCTTCCATGTTTGAACTGCCTCTAACCGTATATATTCAAAATGTATTTTAGAGGGTTGAGAAGAGGATCATGTAAGCATGGATTTAGGGTTCTTCCCATCACCCACAGTCACATATGAGAGATTAAAAAATGGAACTCACTACTCTTTAGAATGATGGAGACCAGATCGCCTCAATATGACTTCGGTAGGGATTGATGAAGTGTCTCTCATAATTATATCTCGAGAGTTATATCTAGAACGAAGACTCTTCGGTGAATTTTAATCATCATCACCTCCACCCCCGGATTCTTGAAAGTCGCCCCCTAATGAATAAGAGCTATCTTCCTTACAAAGGGGTTCCCTCCTGCTACATCACTTCATCCCCACTCGAGGAACAACATGATTTAATACCCCTTCAGGGTAATATGAAACCTAGTTTTTATCATACTAGATAGTCAATCTGCTTACTAAATCAGCAATTGGTAAATTAAATACTACCCTAGTCTTCTCATCAGATGTAAAAAACCATTATTGTCAGTTAACCATTGGGAGATTCTCTAATATTTCATGAAAAAGATAAAAAATAGTATTATATTGTGTACATTTGAATTCACACGCAAATCTATAAGGAGTATAAGCCTCACATATGATTTCTCCGTCGATTCATGTGTCCAACATGCTATCTCTGCAAGCTAGAATATGTGCCCTCAATTCCACACTGGCCATCCCATCAACAATAAATCACCCCAAAGGTGGATTCCCATGTGGAATGATATGGAACTCTTTGTGCATGATCTATCTAGCCTTGATGTTGTAATAATTCGAAGACAAGGGTAAAATACTATAAAAATCCTTAACTGATGGTCGTAAGTAAATATACCAAAACCTATACTCCACATTTTATAGCACAAGTTTTGAATTGAGCAGCGATCCATCCCCATAACACTTGGAAAGATCTTATTATTCTAAAGGGAGACATCCCTTTATAAATGTGCATCAAAATCCTATGAATCTAGGCCAAAATAGGAGTGTCCAACCCTACCGATATTTTCTCTACCAGCTTAGCGATAATAACAACGGTACCTGGACTCACGGTTCCTATGGATTCATTGACTGGTTATAAATACATGTTGATACTCATGGCCAAGAAACCTTCCATACATGCCTTTTTAGGAATTTTTGGGTTGACATCATATCCCCATTTATTAAATTCCCTTTTCTCCAATGTTGGCGAAAGAGTATTAGGGCTACCTCTCTTCCCGTCCCTTGGATAGCTAGTCGGATGGGTGTAAGTGGGACCCTTTTCCTACTTTGTTATCTGAAATATCTCAATCCATTCATTTAGAGGAAGATAATTCATGGTTTTCATGTACCTGAGTTTGTTAAATATTTTCATAAACTCATGAACCAATGCTGGTGTCTTCGTCGAGTCATTCCATGTCAACTTGGGAGGAATAAATTCATCTTACATGTCTCCAAGGATTGGAGCACTAGAAATCTTGTAAACATCCCAAAACATACTACCTACCAATCCTTGAGTTAAATGGAAGAAATTAGTCTTTGGGTTACCTCAGCCCAAAAATTTCCACATAAAATCATCATTCATTAATAAATAAGTTTTTCCAACCCATAAATCATTATAAATTATGACTCTATGCCTGTCGTTTTTAAATTATATACAGTTCATACGAACCTAGTATGCCCACATCCATGTGGGTTTTACACCTCCTCCAAGGAAGAAGTCCCAACTTTTCTTCTAACCCTTGGACTAATCTGTCTGAGAATCCCAAAAGATGGATGAATAACAGTGTGTCTGTAGCTCAGGTGTCTCTGCCCTTAAATCTGGAGCACAAATGGCTATGATGGATAATGTGAGAATTCTCTACTATCTCTGAATTAGAAAATGAGCCCCCAACAGAATCGTTGGCCAAATAAAAGTTGGTATAATCTTAAAACAAGAATGTGGTACATAGTTCATTGGATTTGGAATATTAACATCCTTCTAATGGGCATAGCTATACAAAGGTATACATGTGCTTCAGGTAAAGATGAAATGATTGTTCTTTGAATATCTTGCTATGTCTCGAAGGGTGGTTCCAAAAACATCAACGTAATCATGACCTATAACATTATTCATGTCATCAATCCTCTTGCTTGAGAGCTCATTAGCAGTGCCAATTATTTTGGAATCCATTTGAACCAACCAAAAGATTGAAATCAACATTGAATGTAAGTTCATTTTTTGTGTTTTGATAAAAAAATAATTGTAGAGGAGTTAAGGTAAAAACTTATAAAATTTGTGTGCAATTATAAGTCGGTGTGCAAGTATGCCTCCCCACATATAGAGCACAACTAAAAACCATACAGAAGAAGAACATTGAAATAGAAGCATCTCAGTCAAATAAGATTTTCATGCTGAGAGCTGAAATTTTAGAAGTCTCTAGGATTTTCACAAATGTGAAGCTATTATATATAGGCACTGCATTCCACCATGTGTTCTATATTCTTATACACTACAAACATGAACGACCAGTTTCTCAACGTGCATAACACCTGTCCACCAAAATACTCTTTTTTTTCTACTTCATTATTTTACATCAGTATAGGATCCTATTTTCAATACGGATCCATTTCTGAGGGGTGGGGTCTTTTTTTGTCATTAAATTATGTCAATGTGTCTAAAAATGACAAAGGTAATCCCCTTAGAAAAAATAAAGGAAAATACATGAAGAAAATAATGATTTGTAAAGGCTACAGTTTCCAGACATTTTTGTGATTGATTCCTTTGTCTGGTCGTCCTTTATCAAAAATGTTCCTGCTTTCTAAAGGTAGGTGTTCTTATGTTTAACATTTATGATGCATAAGAGGTCAAGATGATGGTAAGTCGAACTCGTCACACCCTTTTGGGGGGAATTATTGTCTACTCTAGTACTCTCTTTAAAATATATGATATTTTCATGAATCCAATTTAATTCATTATGTATATCATAAATACCCCTTGGAATTTTCAATCACTTATCTAGCATGTGAAATGTTTATAATCACTTATATGTATTTGATTATCTTAATTATTGAATATATATTTATGTATTTGAGGTTCTACATCAATGTTATCCTCTCATATACTACTTAGAGATTCTTTTAATAATAATTATGATGATAATAATTTTTATGCAACTAATTGGGGAACTCTAGGATTTATTGTCATACAGGGAGACAAAGGTTTGGTTTGATCTTGGGATCATGCCCATAAAATGGGATACCTATGTATCCTCGTAAAAGGAATCGTAACCCTCACAGTTCGGTTCCATTGACTCATACATATCATACATTTTATGTTCATGTGATAAGGACCAAGAAATACAGTTTAATGTCATGTGGTATAGACATCTACATAGAAGTATCTTCGTATAAACATTGTGTGGGAATTATGATAATGTTTCCAAAAGAACATGGAAAGGATTTAGGTTTTCATGTAGGATTAGACGCTAATGGGAATATATCCCAAGGAGAACATGGTTGATTTAAGGTATTGGGTTTGAACCTCAAGGAGACTTCCTACATATCCCATATAGATGGGAATCCAATCTAATGTAGTTTGATAAGTATCATAGGAGATTATAGTCCTTTAAGAGAAATGAGTTTAGTCTTACATCATGAAAAGGATTCCTTGGTGATTTGACGATATAATTTGGGGATTATTTCTAAGTTGGATACCCAAATTATAGGAATTAGGGTTGGATTGTTGAAGAAGACATCCAGTGATCTCAGGCATTGAGAAGGCTTCCAATGTATACAGATTATGGTGGGGTCTGAGTTCTCATAGTTCATTCAATAGTGAAAATTTTGTTACCATGACAAATCTCTAAGCCCATGTGAGTCATGCTCAGTGTGGGACACAAGACAATTTCAAAGATTCAACAAATTAATCACCACTTTTCCTCTTCCACTGATTGGATGGGCGCACCTATGGCAGCTATATTGGATGAGGCCAGAGTCAACTCGAGAAGAGGGTGAGGCGACAGACCATCCCACTATTCACTTTACATTGGACAAGGGTCCAATGAAAGGAATAAGGTATGATGGATAAGGGCCTACACTAGGATGGCTTCCCATAAATTGATCATGATATGGGAGGGATTCTTCTCCATTATTCAAAATGGATGATAAGTAGGTGTGAACCGTACCATCACTACTAGAAATTTGATGTTTCCAACTCTTTTTGAATGGAAAGGTCAGGACCCAAACCATTATTATCTGAACCGGGAGCATACCCAACAATGTTCCTAGGAGAAACATCTAAATTAATATGGATATAAAAACCCAAAGACACTTTATGAACCATATCCAAATTGTGAGACAAATGTGGGAAGCCTCTGACTGTGGAAATACAAACCCAAAAAGGAGACACGCTGATATAGATTTCCAAATGTTTTCATAAGTCAGGATGTTTTGGTGGAGCTCTCAATAGAATCTCTTTTAGAAAATAGAGACAATGAATAAGAATCCCTTTATTGATTGGCTTTGAGGAAGGCTTTGATGGCTTGTATACTGAAGAGGGAATGTGAATTAAAAAGTGGCTATGGGCTTGAAAGTATGGGCCAACAAGTAGCCTTGAGTGACATGATATTAACTTAAGAGATGAGTAAAATATATGGTAATACATGGAAGAGACTTGTCTCTACTCTTTAGGAGTATTCATAGGTAATCCCAGAGGTGGAGAGCATAAGTTCCTATTAATGAAATAGGTGGTACACATGTGTTTCTGATTTATAGAGGTTGGGTGATTTAGGCGTGCAAGTGTTATGGTCTTCAAACACTAAAGAGACTAAAGTCCAATTATCCTCATTTAAATCCACCACCCAAGGTCTTGAAGAACTACCTTGAATATTCAAGAAGACTTGGGTGAAGCACTAGTGTGACCAGAGCCACAATTGGGCTTCAGGGAAAATATTTCGTACAAATGAAGAACTGAATGGTCTATTTATTTCAAAAAATATGACCTTGGGAGAATGGAGTATGGGCGGACAAGTAGGCTACGCAACATTTTTGGACGCACATGTGTGTTGCGTGACATTGGGGGGGTGTTAATGTAGGATTTGCACTGACAGTGTTTTTTCTACACAAGGGAGACCCAAAACTTATGCCTTTTAAAATCATGATTTTCTTCATGTATTTTCCCCTTTTCTTTCAAAGGGGGTTCCCTTTGTCATTTTTCATACTCTTTTAAGTAATGGAGTGTCAATAGCCAAATATGAACTACATTTTCTGCATGATCTCATATATGAGGTTCCACACATTGAGTCCCCTTCCAATTTATACCACTAACATGACTAGATATGATTTATTCACAGAGATCTACATGTCTTGATCAAAAGATACTTAATTGTGAATTAAACATCCTAATCACATGATATTAAACTATATGACACATTATCATTATCGTATAACAATATAATATGTATTCCAAATCCATTCTGTATGAAGTAAAAATGAATGCCCCTATAAAGAATCTTCGATATTCCATCGATAATCACTTTTCGTCACATTAGTTTCAACCACCTACCTCACCAATAGAAAATAATTGATTGTCATCTAAAATATGAGATAAACGTCATAATGGTAGATTATTAAATCATTAATTCATAATTATATGACAACTATATGGGAAAAAATATATTGGAGTATTCATGAGTGTTTTGAAATCAATTTATAAATTAAATCATTTCAACTGCACATGTTGCATTTCCAGGGATTTGGATCCCCATAATCATTCATATATGAATGAGGACCTTAAAAACAATGGGCTTGCCACACTGGAACACCTATCATCCTGGGCACATGATTTCAAATGGATTTGATGACATTTTCATATCTCCCATGTTTGTAACATGGTTAAAAATGACATTCATTAATCTTCCATCATCCATAATGAAGTGACAATGAAACTTTTTTAAACATGTTCATCAATCCCCCTCTCTTATATATCACTCCCATTGTGTTTAGATCTTGGTTTTCCTAATTCATGCTCTTCATCCCTTTGTTTCTTGTATAATTCAACAACCCTATAATTACACCATTTGCGTATTTGTGAAATTTGATAAACAAGGATATTTTTTAGAGAATCTCATTTTCCAACCAATTATTTACATGCCAGGATACTTCTTTTGATGAATTAACAATTGGAACTTCGATCATCCATCCCATCTTCGACACTCTCATATAAAATAACAATAATTTTTTTTCTATTTTTACTACATAAAAATGACACATGTTGGATTATAGATTTATTATTTTCTGTATTGTTGATATGATTAAGAAAAAATAAAAGGGAACATGTAAGATTTTGATAAATCAAAAAAAAAACATTCCAAATGTTCTAGTAAGGTCATCCCCTCATTGGATCCCCACTATTATTTCTAACTGAAATAAATTTTTTCAATGATACACCCTTGAATATGAGTTTTTGATAACTTCAAACCTCTATATTGTAACAACCATGTCATACATATACTCATCAAAATAGAAATAGTCCTCATCAGCACAATAGAGAATGTTATTAACAATAATTCAAACATGATTCTACATACTCTTTCACTTAACCACCAAGGATGATTCATCCATTTCCCTCGCCTCAGCTTCAACCAGTTGGGATCTCAATATGTCTATGAAATTTGTTTGATTAGTGAAGAAAATTTTATTTCCACATGCCTACTCTTCTAGTTTAGTGGTTTCAAGATTAATTTCCTAGAGAGCATGGGTTCCCTTGGATTTCTCATTTCACCATGAAAAATAAAATTCCTTCCACTTAGAATGTTCCCATTTAGTGCAAAAATTTCGAGCTATTTGTTGGAGGTTACTGTAATTCACCTCACCAATACCTAGGATGACTATCCAAGGGTAGAGAGATTGGAACATGTTTTTGAGATTAGTTAGTGGAATATGAGTAATGAAATTCAACCACACCACCACGCCTTGCATCAAAAAGTCAATTCTCTCTATTAGTGGTAGATATGGAATCATCAAAGTCTTTATAACACAAGAATTAATACTCTAGCGATACGTCCCACATGTTGGTGGTGTGATCATCTATTTGTGTGGCGTCAATTTTTTAAGGCCAAAGTCTATGAGTCATGCATCCACGCTATATCCTTTTCCTATAAGAGGAGATTCCCAAACACCTTTCTACACTTATACGGTTGGCTCGACCACCATGACCTCGTCAACTATATCATATAATGAAAAAATATTGAACTAATTTGTCACGGAATCAGATTTATCACCCACTTCATCTTGAATCCCTATAGTAGGCCTAACCATCAAATGTTACATCATCACCTTCGATAAGGATACATCATCTTTGGTTATATTTAATGGGAGAACAAAATCCACTGTTACAGCCCTAACTGTAGGCACACTAATCTTATTAATTGGATATAGGGGTGATTACACAGACACGATTTGGAAAAACATTTAAAATAATAATTTTTTCTAATCTAAATTATTGATGGAATGTAGAAACAATAAATATAGTGATTGAATTATTACTGGAGTGGTAAAGTCATACCAACAACTTAGCGATGTTCATCGATGTCCCCAATAGTGATTGAATTCCCCATGTTGTTGGAAGCTCATTAGTATTAGGTTTCCTTGATGTATGATGTTATTATTATATCAATAAAGAATCAAAATGTCAACATAACTTAAAAAAATAGGTCCGCAAAATAATATAAATAAATAGGGGTTATCTCGCATCACATCGTATTGTTGAGTTATCACCTTTTCCCCTAGAACTACTTCATCTGATGGTTTCCAACCTAAATAAAAAATGTGTGATAAAGGACTCATACACTATCTTTTAATGATGGTGATGATTTCTCATCATATTCTCTTGGTTCGTCATAATACACTCCCTCCGTTGTACCAACTGATTCATGAACAAGTGAAAATGGAATTTGGAATAAATCTAAATGGTTTGTTAGTATTCAAGACACACAAGATCAAAATATTAACCTTATAAGCTATTGGATCTCCTTTAACTAGTGTATCCAATTACGTATCACTTCCCTAGGACTCATATTTTGATTACATAGTATCATCCACACTCGTATCCAATCAATCCATGAGATGATTAATATGATAAGTTATTCCATGAAACACATTCACAAAACTTTTCATTAGATGTGTGATACTGTGAGAGTATACCAGTCATCTGGCTTATCCATGATGGAATCAACCCATCCGGAGGGGGGGTAAGGAACCCTTCCCTTGTGTGATCCAATACAAGAAGATATATGACTTCAAAAATAAAATTCTTCCATGTCTCACATAGATTTTTGATTTTTTGAAATGATTCCCTAGATATCCTAGGTGTTGGGTATGATTACTCATTGGGGATTTTTGGGGGTCATAATTGCCTCCCCGGAGTGAGGACTAGTGCCCTCAGAGATGGTTGTGAAGGTACACCTTCCTACCAAAGCGTCTTACAAGGGTTATTTGATCATGTTACTTCTCTTATTTTAAAATTTTATTCTTATACAAGACCAGGTAAGGTTGATTGCATAAAAAAATCTTTTTCTATTGGTCCATTTTTTTTCTCCATAAAATTACATTCCCATCAACCACCCTTAACATTGTGGATGTATGCAACCATCAACATCATCTGAATAAGTCGCCGGTCTCTTCATTCTGTCCCTGGGATACACACTATCCTAGCTTAGGGAATATTCATGAATGATCCCATAGGTAGTATTAGATAGAGAAAACTCATTTATCTGTATACTATCTTCACATGTGAACATTACCCATATCTATTGATGAACCATGGGATGGAGCATTCAATGTATCTATGTATGCACCTTCAGGGTGAGCCATTGGAGGCATTGAAACTATCTCACAATAATTTATGGGGGTGTATGATTTGAAAATCAATATTAAATTAACTCTATACACTAATATTATACCAAGAAATTACAAGATGTATGACCAATTCTCAATGTTCGATGTTCCATCATCAGTTATTGTCCTTGTGAGAAGGGGGCTTGGATGGAAGAAGAAGCGATCTGATATTCGGATCCTCATTAAACTATTAATTGATCCTATATTCTATTGCTGACACCCAATGATGTTGATAATTGATGGTCAGAAGTTCTTGGCAGTGGGAGAAATCTTGGATAGCTATTCATATCCCTCTATGTGTGTTGAAACCCAACCATTGTAGAAATGGATGGACTCACACACATGGAAGGTGGTCTTCTACCATGTAATGTGGAACAATTCCTTTTAAAACATTGTTAGTAAAATTACATTTATGTTGATAAATTTCCCCATCTCTAGAATCTTCTCTAGGATGTAGGTGCTCTCATCCACACCCATGTGAGAATATTGAACTATGAAAATCCACTAGTAGATTATCATGGAAATAAATCCTTCCATATCGATTACAGGGGAACCATGATTCAAAGTGTATCCCCATAGTTTTTATTAGATTGGCTCTAGGAACTTGACATATAAGTTACCATTTCATCAAATTTATTTTTATGTACACTAGTATGGTCTCTATGGAATATTTATTACTATCAAATTTAGGAAATAACCTAACCATTGATTTAATTTTATATCATTCATCCTTGATTTTTAATCACTATTCACAAATATTAAGTGTATAGGATCCCTTACTGTTCTCAAAATCTTCTACCAGTTATCCCACACAACCGCATCTAGAAGAAACTCATCATACTTCTTCCATTGTATTGGGGTATCTATGATGTGGTAGAGATCCAATAAATAGATTTCGACCTCCCCATGATATAGGTGAAATGTGTTGGACCTCGGTGGTCACCTTGTTAAAACTCTAGGATGATGTCCTTGTTATAGTATCCATGGAACTATGAGGACCAAGATTCATCATAAATCCCGACCTACTAAAAATACACCTTGAATGAATGATAATTCTAAAATAACTATAATGACAATGCCCACTCGTTAGTGAAGATTCCTCTCTGGAGTAGATCCCCATATATCTTCCACCCTACTGATGGTTTACAAAACCCACTGGAAAAATGATCTTATATAGATATGGGACACCACCTATTCTAGTTCCTCTTTTTTGAAGTTCATCATATGGTTACATAATGATTGGCTTATAAGAGATATGTAGTCCTTAAAAATTAGTCCTCTAAAAGAACTAATCCCTTGGTACTTCCTAGGAGTACACCTAAACTAGTAAAAAAATTCATCTGAAGCATCATTGGGGATGAACACATCATCCCTTTTCCACAGACCATACAATGGATGTGTCTTTAACCATGAGAATTATTCCTATTCCACCTGTAGGTTTCCGATGTGGTGGATGTGCATGGATGGGTGTACCCAACTATAATTTTACCATTAACAATGATCAATCTATGATCCATTATGATTATAAAATGCCAGATATTTAGAATATAACAAAGAACAAAAAAGGAAAGAGAGAAGCCCCCGAACCATAGATATTTTCATCATATGTTGACTATAATTAATTTAGTTAAAATACCCAAATTACTTTGATGGAAATTTTTCTCAGTTTATTTTTCTGATCACGATTCAATGTGATCTTTAGTCACATCATAGAAGACAAGTGTATTCTACCTCTAGAGGTAATCCTAACATGCTCCACATATCATAGGATATCACCAAAGGGATCATCAGGTGATATAATATAAGATAGTTGGCTTGTGATGTCCTCCTTTGATCTCCTTGAGTGCCGCTTCCAAAACACTCTCCTCGATCCGACGGAAGAGGATCTTTTTCGTAAGTAGAGAGAGTTCTTGGAGGAAATGAATTATATATTTTTCTTAAGTGATTTATCCATATCCATTGTGTACAACTACAAATAATAGATAGATTAATGATAGTAATGTAATTTGGAATTTTTAATACATTGAATAATAAAATAAAATAATTACCCATAGATATTAATTTATTTCATTTAATTCGTAGAAAGATCCCATGTCTAATAATAGTGGTTGACTATTATCATGAAATTACGTTCACCCAGTGAATTACACCTAATATTATTTATTAAAATAAATAATATAATTTCTCCCAAATCCATCAAAAACTACATGGCATGTATATTAATATACACAATTTGTATTTTTTCATTTTCATTACTTCCTCCACATTTATTAGACCTTGAATAACGACTAATAATTTCTCAAATAAATATCACTGCATTACTTGCTGATAAATATATTATTTCACCCATAATATATTCTATAGAATAACTATAGTCAAAATTAATGGAATCAAGTATCCTTGAATTATAATTAAGCCACAATAGGTAATAATCTTTATTCAACTAGTTAAATGAATATTTGACTGAGATACTTGGACTAACATAGTGTGAGACCCTCTGTGACTCTTTATCAGTGGTATTAGGTAGAGCCTACATGAAGTACAAGGTTTTAATCTAGAAAAATACTGTGGAACCCACATATAAGGAAGATAACACCACAATGATGTGTCACCTCATACAGACACTCATCGTGTATTGTAATGCCTTTGTCTCGATATCTCCAATCAAGCAGGTTGCATGGTAGTTCCATCAACCAATGTTCTTGATTACACATTCTTTGACTTCATATAATTTGATATTACCCATTTCCTACCATGGACATGGATTTATATTTAAGCTATATCAATTACATCAATGGGTCTGAGATATCAACTTCTATTATGGAGAAAAAGGGACAAATACTTTCACGCATTATCTTTTAATGCAGAATTACTCACGACACACCAAACACATTATACATAAATGTGAATAGTGTGTCTTCATTGTTTCATCAATATATCTATGTGCTCGAGTTCTAATACCTAATAATAATAATAATGTCTAAGGACCAATACACTTTTCCGCAGATAAGAACATCCAATGACACTATAAAATGTGGATTTTGTAATGGTTGGTCTTGTTTTCATAATTTTATCTTAGATATTACCAAGGGAACACACACTAAGAAGGCCATTAAATGATTGATGACTCCTCAACCCTAATGTAATGTATTATTTATGTCCCTCAAATAAAATCATCCGGCCGGAAAACATATATTCAAGTATAGTGTTATGGAACATTGGGGTTCTCATCATATAAGGGATTCTCTATGACCCTTTAGTGAGAAAACTATACCTAAAAAATTATCACATGAACTTTCACATAAGATAACAATCAATATTTGATAATTTATATATTAACGAATAAAGTAAATTGTAGTTGGTTCTAGGCCACCAAATCGAACTGACTCCCAGTTGGACTAGAGGCAACTGCTAAAATCCTTTTACCAACTCTCTCTCACATTATATTCATGCTTCTGCTGAGATATGATTTATTTATGGGGTACAACACGTTCTCTCCTATAGACACTTTGCTCACTGAAATATGATCTCTCTGATAGAAATCCATCAAGAGTTGATACATTTGGATAATGTTCTTTTTCCATTGATGTGGCCATGGTTATTTTGAAAGAGCCACCACTATAGTATTATCACAATAAAATGTGATAGGATCTCTACTACAAGGCACCACATCCATATCCAAGAAATATTTATGAATCTAAGTATCTTCGTTGGACACATTAGAATCCACTATATATTCTATCTCCACTGTAGAATCGGTGACAACTATCTACTTTGAAATCTTCCATCTCACAAATAAATTATTGAGAGAGAAAACATATCTTATATATGACTTCAGATCATTATAATCTATTTGAAAACATGCATCATCCTACCATTTTATGAAAAGCTCTTCATCTCCTCCATACACCAGGAGCATATCCATATTTCTTCTCAGATACTTAATGACAATGTTGACAGTAGTCCAATGTTATTCTCCATGATCACCTTGAAATCTTCTTACTATGTTTAGTTCATAGAAAATATCAATCGTAGTACATAACATGTCATACATTATGGATCCAATAGAAAATTAGTATGGGATCTTACTCAACCTATCATTCTCCTATTGTGTCTAAGGACGCATTTTCATAGAAAGATGTAGGCCATGTAACACTAGAACCAATCCCATCTTGGATTGTTCCATACTAAATATTTTTAGTATCTAGTCAATGTATGTACCTTGAAATAGTCCAATAATACTATTGGATCTATCAAAAATGATCTTGATCACTATAATGTAGGCTACTTCACCCAAATCATTCAAGGAGAAAAACTAGTTCAACCATTCCATAACTGACAGTAAGACTGGTACATCATTTCCAATAAGAAATATGTCATCAACATATACTACAAGGATAATGACTACATTTCCATTAAAATACTTATAAACACATGGCTCACATTCATTCTTAATGAAACCATATTCTTTCATGGCTTCATCAAATAGAATGTTCCATGACCTTGAATATTATTTAATCCCCAAATGGTTTTTTACAAATTGAAAACCCGTTTGGCTTCACCTGTTATCACAAACCCTTCTGGATGTGTCATGTATACAAATTCCAAAAGGTTCCAGTTAATGAATGATGTTTTGACATCCATTTTCCAAAACTCATAGTCATGGAAAGATGCTAAGGAAGGTTTGAATCTTATGGATTTAAACATGGAAACTTGTGAGAAGATTTAATCCTAGTCAATTTATCGATTCTCTCTGAATTCATTAGCCAATATCCTTTCTTTATAGGTGTTAATACGACCTTCTATTTCTATAATTATCTTGAATAACCATTTTCATCCAACATGTGATACAAAAGAAGTCTCATCTTCTAGAATCCTGACTTGGTTTTGATACAAGGATTTCATCTTAGAATTCATAGCTTCTAGACATCTCGCAAATTATGAGATCTCTACTACTTCATTTTAGGAGAGAGGATCATAATTGTCCAATAATAATGATTAAACATCCTCATTGAGCCGGAAACCAAATCCCTCTAATTCTCTTATCTCTCTAGAGCTCCTTCATATATCTTGTGTCTCAGGAACCACTTCCAGTAGGACCTATGGAAATTCATCCTATAACAACTCGATTGTATCTTGAAAAACAATTTCATCAAATCCAATCTTTCTCCCGCTATCCTTTATGAGGATTTTCTCCCTCTCAAGATACACTTATTGTCTTGTGACAATAAATTTTTTGTCTGAAGGGTTATATAGGTTATATCCTCTAGTTTCTATTAGATATACTATAATGATACACCTCATGCCCCAAGGAGCTAGTTTGTTTCTAGAGAAAGCCTTAACAATCACCGTTCATCCCCATACACATTTGTACAAAAAAATTGTTTATTTTCATTCTATAACGGAGAGGGAATTCCATTTTATCCCTTAGTTTGTACTCTGTTTAATATTTATGCGGCAGTTTTGTAATGTATATCCATAAAAGGATAATGGATGATCTGCATGACTCATCATTGACCTCACCATGTTCAAAAAGGTGTGTTTCCTAATTTTACTAAAACCATTCCATTGTGATAGATTATGAAAAGTGAGTTGATATAGAATCCAAGACTCTCATAAAAGGTAGATAAACACTTCGTTCGAATATTCTCTATCTCAATCCGAATGAAGAATCTTTATCTTCTTACCAAGCTGATTCTATACATCATTTTTGAATTCATTGAATTTCTCAAAGGACTCAGACTTATACCTCATTAAGTAGATATTTTAATATGTAATATAATAATTAAAAAATGTAATGATGTAAGAATATACACCTCTTGCTTATTCTATAAATGGTACACACACATCCATGTATACCAATCCCAGAAGATCTGTGGCCCTTTCAGTATGTTCAACAAAAGGCATCTTGATCATATTACCTTGTAGACATGTATGAATTCTATCAAGTTATTTTAGCTCAGTAGAGTCTAAATAACCATATTGGGAGAGCTTTGTCCGTCAGTTCTTGTTTACATGTCCAATATGGTGATTCCACAACTGGGTGTTGTATCAATCATGTGAGTCAGTTTTTTTCAATTTCCCACACTTGGTTTTCATTATTTAATTCAATCAAACCATTATTTAAATGTTTCATACGATAATATATTTTGTTCTTATAAAATAAAAAACACTTCTTTGAAATCATGAAAACAAATCAATCCATATCCAAACATGAAACAGAAATTATGTTTTTGGTACCATTAGGCACATAATAACAGTGAGGTAAAACCAAAAGCATCCCAGTTCGCAATAAGAGATGGTAATCAACAATGTGCAACACAACTTTCCTTGCACCATTGGAGGTTCAAAGATCCACCCCTCCTATGGAAATATTTACAAATCTACCAGGTTCCAATATTTGAATACATATTTGATCCCTAAAAGATTTATCTAATAACCAATGTATTGAAAAGGAAATTTTACACTTGATAACAATCACACCTTTAGTATCCCCATGCTTCTGGGTGTAGATCCTCTTCCAGTGGCCTGACTTGCCACATGAAAAACACCTTTCCATTCATTTCTTACCCGGCATATGCATATTCCGCTTCTTGGAGGTATGGTTCTCGAGGGCATCAAACCATTTATAAATCCTTTTCCTCTTTTCCTTTTACTTCATTTTTCCTATTCACCAAAAGGATTGTGGGTTTTCTATGCCCCATGTATATATCTACCTTGAAAACTATGGTCCAGATTTATGATCGATACATCTCATTGTTTCTCATGTTGTAGTTGACAATAAATCTAGAAAAGGTCTTGGGATGTGATGATAGGATGAATCTGTACACAACTATTCTGGGATCTTCATCCCTAAGATGTCCAAGTGTTAAATATATCAAATAAATATGACTACATGAGTCCTAGCTAGAACATACTCTCCAATATTAGTTGTGAACAATAGTTTTAGATCTCATATCTCTCATGTATCACCTTCTCTTGATGCATATTCTTAAATAAATACATCATGTTATATGTGTACATGATTTCATGTTGCTTCAAGAGCTCATTTGACATGACCGAGAACATGAAACATTATAAATATGAAGAATCATGCAAATGATTCATATAGTTAGGTATTTCTTCATCAATAGACTTGTACGAAGGAGAAAATGGAATAAGCTTGTCAGGACCCGACCCAACGGGGCTCGAGTCGAGACTCCCCAAGACTTCCTCCAATAGGTCAGGGGCTGGTGTATACCGCCGAGTAGGCTATCACACACATGAGAGGAATTAGCCTAAGGTACCTATACAAACACACCCACATACACCTACATGAAACGGTGGAGATATATATAAAACTGAAAAGTAAATTCATGCATACAACTATACCACAACCAGAGTACAACAGAAGTAAAAAGGGAAAAACATGGCCCACCAAAAGAAAACTACAAGAGTGTCCAATCTGTTAATAAGTAGGGAAACACTACCAAAACACCTGCCGATAAACTCATCAGCATAGATCCGGTAAACACCATGGTCAAAGCCTCTCACAAAGATCCGGCTACTCCGGGTCCCCCTGGGACTCCGTCGAAAGGCCCGTGGTCTGCACAAGACACAAACATGTGCGGGAAAATCCCATGTAGGGGTGAGTATAAAAATACACAGTAGGCACCCCAAAAACCCAAAACAAAAGAGAGAAACTGAAATGGAACAGTCTTCTAATCCCATCCAGAGGGAGTCCAGGCGAGAGAGAAACTCTATCTCATGACCATTCTTGGCTAAGCAAAACGAGTCAGCTCAATCCAGGTGTATGCCCATGCACACACCCTGAACACCCATATATACCCAGCTCACGCACCATGTCGGACGAGGTAATGACCTCATCACCAACAATGATTGACAACCAGGAGAGAACACCCCACGATAATTGTCATCATAGATGAAACTCGTCTGAGAGATACACTACATCGGATCCCACACAAACATATTAGACACTCACCCGAGAGATCTTGCTCCTCGGATATCATCACTGAGGAAACCATGCTGGAACAACATAAACACCAAAATTATTGGATAGGGGATCACTCCTAGGGTCTACTATGGGATACCAAAACCCACACCGATACACGAAGATCTCACAAATAGGGGATCACGCCCAGGGTCCACTGGGGAATACCACTACCCGGTCTGGCATTCGTAGAAGTCACAGACAGGGGATCACACCCAGGATCTGTTGAGGGATACCACAACCCGATCTGGCGCTCGACAGAAGCACGTCACTCAGATGGATGACCATCTTCTATATAAAGGTGTTCAGGATGATACCATAACCCTATGTTGTATAACTCGTAATGTAGGGGATCAAACTGATGATGCCAAAACCCTACCGAAACCACACGCTGAGTAGAGGATCACATAACCAATGATACCCCAACCCAACTATAATCATCATGCTGAGTAGGGGATCATATTCCTGATGGTTCCACAACCTTACTAAGCATGGACCACAGTGTGGGGGATCATATTCCCAATGATGCCACAAACCCTATGATGTTAACATTCTAGATAGGGGATCGCTACCCATGGATAAGCAGTCACAGCGATACCAAGAACCCGATATAGGGTAACGATGCTAGAGGATCCCGCTCCGGCCCACCGGAGGGATGACACAACTCTAACATATTAAACAACCCATCGAGAGGATCACAACCCCATACTATGGTTGTGATGTCATGCGAACCCTGATAGTGATGAACCAAGGGAGTATCCTCAACCACTAATAGCCTAAATGTCGCTAACCGAAGCGACCCACAACAATTCTACATCGTGCACCTCCAAGGCCGATACTGAGTCCACCATTGCGATCCATGTGAAAAAACACATAGGATAAGCTCTTTATTCACCTGAAATGGACAACTGGTGAAAAGGGCACTATTCACCATAGATAGCCTGTGTGGGGACCACACAACGATCCTAAAACTCATCAATCGGATCATACCATGACGACCCCCTCGAAAAAACTCACAGAATCCACTACTCGTTCGTCCGAAACGGACTCCCGGTGAAAAGGTACTATTCACCGTAGGCAGCCCGGGTGGGGCCCACGCCGCAATGCCGAAGCACAACGAACAAATTGCTCCATTGCGATCCTCCTAGAAAAGCACACAGGATGGACCACACGCTCGTCCAAAATAGATAGCAAGCGGAAAAGTTGCGTTTTTCTAAAAACGCCAAAACCTGGACTCGTGGGGCCCACACCACAAACTTGATCCCAACACTTGGAAACCAACAAGAAAAGTTTGCCGTTTCATCAGTGTCTCAATTCCACTGACATCACGTTAATTA
The DNA here is from genome assembly GCA_963277665.1 of Viscum album. NCBI lineage: Eukaryota > Viridiplantae > Streptophyta > Magnoliopsida > Santalales > Viscaceae > Viscum > Viscum album. The sequence continues at coordinate 677,935,086 of OY728155.1, read as the reverse complement.
GATGCTCCAAGTAAATGATTCAACATCCTGAAGTCAAATAATAATAAAATATCAATATTTTATTCGATGTCTCAAGCTCTTGGGCCATGATCCCAAACATTAAAATTACTGAACCCACAATGAAAGGTTCACCTCATCGCCAGGGTAGGGTTTCCATGGACGGCATGTAAAACTGACCTATCAGATTGCACAAAATGGGGGTTTTAAAAACCCCCGTGTACAAAGAGGGGTCGGACCGGCCCGCGTCGGCCGCCGCTGTCCGACCCCCAAAATGAGGTCTCCGCTAATTGGCGCCAGACTGCCGCTCCAGTGGTGGTCTCGATAGAAACCCGCGGCCTGCCACCAGCAGCCATCGCCGGTGCCGCCATGAAAGGGTCGCGCCGACAGTCCTTTTGAGGGCCGCCGGGGGCACACCGACAACCTGTTTTTCGATCTGAAGGTGCCTGCACGACCCTCGGGACCTGATCTTCCCTTCTATGATAACAAAACAAATCAATTTTCCAAAAAAGATGGAATCAGGGGATTAAAACTCAAACCTCCTACCTCACAAGTGAAACACCAACATTCTATCTTAGATCTTTGCTTTAAAGCTCCCGTTGCACGATCCTGGAACGTCTGCCGTCGAAATCCGAGATAGACGACACCTTGATCGCGCGATTCGACCACAGATTTTCCGTCGGACGGGGATGAGAATGAGGAGGAAGGAGGAGGAACTCCTCCTCTATACATCACACATACAAAAATGAGGGAGATAAGAAGATATTTATTTAAAAAAACATCTCCAGCTCTCGACGCACCTCCGCCTGATGCTCGATGCAGACAAAATTAAGGTCACCCTTAGGGTAAACGCGCCATTCTGAACTCAACGGTGGACTCAGATTTATGATCTAAAATTCCGTTCAAAAGTTATTCAAACTTATGCTCGTAATTAAACTTTTCTAATTATTTACAAAAACGCCACTGGTGGCGTTATCCACAGTAGGCTCGCGCCCGCAATGTTTACACCCCGCCTAGGGTAGGTGGCACGTTCCAGATGCAACCGTGCCCTCAGATTCTCGTTCTAAGATACCTTTTAGAAGATATTGCACCCCCTCCACATGCATAGTGTTAATATACTTAATATTTTTATAAAATTAATTTCAAGCACATCAAGACTCAGAATTTCACTCGTTCATCACTCCTCGCTTTGCAATTATTCATAGAAATATTACAAAGTCTGATATGGCCAAAAACCCGAGTCACTACATCCTCCCCCCCATAGAACTTTTCATCCCTAAAAAATCCAGAGGCACAAGGAAAGCGACTAGACTTTCAACTGGTTCCCCCACACCAGTGAGTTCGCCAAAAAACACCCATGCCCGAACACATAATTCAGAGGGACTCATCCACCACACCTCAATAATATCTGCTTTGGGTGGAACTTACTCACCCGCACGGTTTTACTCACATCACAAAATCAAGTCTCAGTAAGGGAAGGATCCCTCTTCCTCACGCATTCGATGCATGCTGACACAAGGTCTTACCAACATCCTGAACAAAACTCAAGAAATCAATAGAAAGGGAAGAGTACCGCTACATAGTGTGTATCAAACTACTGCAAAATGTAGAAAGGATACAATGTGTACCTCTATCCATCTGTTTAGCCTCTAAGTCAACATCCTCCATGGAATGAAGTTGTCCTCTCCCTCGGCCACCAGCTCTCGGAGCATGGCGTGGACCACCTGGGGGTGGGGGCGTAGGAAACTGATACCGGATACCACCTCCTATTGTTGCACAATCTCTGTCACCGTGTTTTCCGCCCTACAGACCTCCTTGCCTGAGGTGCTGCCTCTACCATGGCGGTCCTTTGACCGGATCCCTCTCAGCAGCACGAAGAGTCAGAAAATCTCTTGCATGATGTCCCCAACCATCGTTAGCATAACACAACCTCTCTCGTGGATGAACAAAACTGGCCTACGAGCCCCGTGAGCCTTGAGCCTCAGATCCTCAATCCTAGGGTCACCTCTTGAAATGTCTACCACTTCTGGACCCCTGAGTCTGTCGTTGGCTTCTAGATGCCGATCTGACTGACGAAGTCTCAACTCTCACGTCCCTAACACTTATAGGGGGATCTGCTCAGCCGGAATTCACTCTACCCCTAAATTTCCCTCTAGCACTACATCATAGCTGGGAAGACACAAAGAAACCACACCTTCCCAAATGTCTCTTCGAAATCCCTACTCCATGGTCTGATCCCTAAAAAACGGGTCTCAAACTATATCCAGGGAGTAGCACGACAGGTCTATAAACCTTTCTGAGTACACAGACATAGTCATGCCCTCTTGCCGAAGCCACAGAAGCTCCTGAATCCGCACTAACCTCAACGTCACCGGATAAAAATCTTCCTTGAAGAGCCTCTAAAACTCATCCCATATGAGAACCTCCTCATCATGGGACTGCATCACCAAACTCTACCATTTTCTGACTCAACCATGTAGAAGGCTCACCGCTAGGACCACCATCTGGTCTGGAGGTGTCCTCACTAGGCAGAAATCTCAGGTGACTGCCTGAATCTAGTAATCAGCTGCCTTGGGGTCTGGATCACCCTGAAACCTCAGAGGTTGCTGCCTCTGGAACTCATGCAGTGAAATCAGCCTCTGGGCAACCTCATCATGCTCTACGGACACAACCAGCTGCTCGACAGGTGGTGGCTCAACTGGAGGACCACCTAGAGTCCAACCTCAAAACCTGCACCACGGTCCACAGCCTCTGGACGGGGCATATCATCTCCACAATCCTGTTGCGGAACCCTCGTTGGCTATCATCGTGGAGGCATCCTGAAATATATTCAAGGCGCACCACATTCAAAGAGTTTATCTGGAGAGCTTACTCAAGAAGGACAAGAAAAAAATCAAAACCCATTCTTATATGATGCATGTACCATTATGTCCCTGTGACCAGTGTATTATTGTCCTGAGTCGAAAGGCTGGTTATCAGAGTCCTGGTGTATGGATACGTTGTACGCTACAATAACACTAGTGTCCCTGGCCTGAAAGATGAACTCGAAGTAACCTAACACTGCTGCTATGAAACCCAAACCAAACTCACAGCTAGACTAGCTACTCTCTAAGATCCCAAAGGTGGAACCTCCTCTAATACCACTTTGTCATGACCCAACCCAATGGGTCTCGAGCCTTGACTCCCCAAGCCCAACTCTAATAGTACAGGAGTTGGGGTCTAGCACCGAGTGGGATATCACACACATGGGTGGCATTAGCCTAAGGTACATGTACACACGCACCCACATACACCTACATGCAACAGTGCAGAGATATATAAAGTTGAAAAGAAAATTCATGCATACAACTATCCCACAACCAGAGTACAACAGATGTAAAAAAGGGAAAAATAGGTCCCACCAAAATAAAACTACAATAGTATCCAACCTGCTTAGAAGGAGGAAAAATAGTGCCAACACACATGCAAGTAAGCTCCTCAGCACATCTCCGGTAAACACCCCAATAAAACCCATTCAATAAGCTCCACCTTCTCCGAGTCCTCTTGGGACTCTGTCTAAAGGCTTGTGGTATGCACAAGACACAAACATGTGCGGGGAAAGCTCGTGCAAGGGCGAGTATTAAAATACTCAGTAGGCACCCCAAAAACACGAAAAAAATAGAGCAACTGAAAGGAAACAGTACACTCATCCCATCCAGAGGGAGCCCAAGCAAGAGAGAAACTCCATCTCACGACCATCCTTAGCTAAACGCAACTAGTCTGCTAAATCGAGGTGTATTCCCATACACACACCTAGAACAACTAGATATACCCAGCTCACGCACCAAGACACATGAGGGAACGACCTCATCACCAACAATGGTTCAGAATTAGGAGAGCACACTCCACGATCACTATCACCATTGATGACACTCATCAAAGAGATACACTACATTGGATCACAAGCAAACATCTCAGATGATCACCCGAGAGATCACGCTCCTCAGATATTGTCACTAAGTAAACCACGCTGAAACAACATAAATACCAAACTCCTCGGATAGGGGATCACTTCTAGAGTCTTCTAGGGGATACCAGAACCCACCCAAGTACATGAATATCTCACAGATAGGGGATCACACCCAGGGTCTGCTGGGGAATACCACAACCCGATCTGGCATTCGCAGAACTCACAGATAGGGTATCAGAACCAGGATCCTCTGGGGGATAACACAACCTAATCTGCCGCTCAATAGAAGCACGTCACTCGGAAAGATGATTTTCTCCCATGTAAAGGTGGTCACGATGAAACCAGACCCCTATCTTGTATAACATGTGATGTAGGGGATAAAACTGACGATGCAGTAACCCCCTAGAAACCACGCGCTGCATAGGGGATCACATAACCAACGATACCAGAGCCCTAATATAATCCTCATGCTGAGTAGGGGATCGTATTTCCGATGATTCCACAACCCTACTGATCATGGCCCACTATGTAGGGGATCATATTCACGATGATGCCACAAACCCTACGGGGTTAACCTGCTAGATAGGGTATCACCTCCCGTGGATAAGCGGTTACAACGATACAAAGAACCCGATCCAGGGTAACGATGCCAGAGGATCCCACTCCGTCACACCGGTGGGATGACACAACTCTAACAGATTAATAATTTCATCAAGAGGATCACAAACCCATACTAAGGTTGTGATTTCTTGAGAACCATCGTAAGGACTAACGAAGGGAGTATCCTCAACCACTGCTAGCCCGAATGTCGCTAACTCGAGCGACCCGCAACAACTCTACACCGCACACCTCCAAGGCCGATACTGAGGGCACCATCATGATCCATAGGAAAAAACACATAGGATATTCTTCTAACTCTCCCGAATCAAACAACCGGTGAAAAAGGAACTATTCACCATATCTAACCCATGAGGGGCCCACACAACCATCCCCCAAACTCTTCAATTGGATCATACCACGATGATCACCTCGGAAAAACACACGGAATGCACTACTCATTCGTTTGAAACGGACACCCGGTGAAAAAGGTACAATTCACCGAAGGCAACTTGGGTTGTCCCCATGCCATGATCTCAAAACACATCAAAAAGATCACACCATTGTGATCCTCTCGGAGAAACACACATGATCAACTACTCGCTCGTCTAAAACAGAGACCCAGTGGAAATGTTGTGTTTTTCCAAAAACGCTAAAACCCGGCCTCATGGGGCTTGCACCCCAAACTCGATCCCAACACCCAGAAACAAATAAATTAAGTCTGCCATATCATCAGGGTCTCAACGTCACTGACGACACATCAATTGGACGCTCCGAGTAAAAGATAAAACGACACTAAGTCGAATAATAATAAAATATCATTATTTTATTCGACGTTTTAAGTTTCCGGGCCACAATCCCGAACATTAAAATTCCCGAACCTTCACTGAACAGTTCACCTCATCGCCAAGGTCACATCGTCGTAGATAGCACCCGAAATCGACTCCTTGATTGCACAAATTGGGGGTTTTAAAAACCCTCAGGTCCAAAGAGGGGCCGGACCGGCGGTCCATGCCGCCGTAGTGTGGCGTCGTGCCCAGGCGGCCGACCTCCAAAATGGGGTCGCTGGTAATTGTCGCCGGACCGCCGCTCCTATGACGGTCCCGATTGAAACCCGCGGCCCGCTTCCGCTGACTACCGCCGGTGCCTCCGCACCAGTACCGCGCTGGCGGACCTTCCGAAGGCCGTCGGGGGCACCCCATCATTCCGTTTTTCAATCCAAAGGTGCCTGCGCGACCCTCAGGACCCGATCTTCCTTGATACGACAACAAAACGAAGAAATTCAAATCTAAAACAGGATCATGGGATTAAAACTAAAACTGCCTACCTAGCGGGTGAAACGCCGACGTTCTGGCTTAGATCTGCACTCCAAAGCTCCCGCTGCAGGATCCTGGAATATCCATCGTCGAAATCCGAGCTCGAAGAAACCTTGATCACGTGATTCAGCTACCGATTCACCGTTGAATGGGGAGTAGAAGGAGGAAGGAGGAGGAACTCCTCCCATGTGCATCACACACCCAATAAGGGGGGGGGGAGATAAGAATATATTTATTTTTAAAAAAATATCTCCGGCTCCCAACGCGCCTCCGCCCCATGCCCAATGCAGACAAAATTAAGGTCTCCCTTAGGGTAAACTCGTTGTTCTGATCGCAAATGCAGACTCATATTTGTGATCAGCGACTCCATTCAGAAGTTATTCGAGCTGAAGCTCATAATTAAACTTTTCCACTTATTTAAGATATTCCCCTGGTGGCGTTTTCCACTGCAGGCCCATGCCTGCAAAGTTTACACCCCGCCTAGGGTAAAAGATATGTTCTGGACACAACCGTGGCCTCAAATTCCCATTACGAGCTTCTGTTTAGAAGATATCACACCCTCCCCATGTGAATAGTATAAAAATACTTAATATTATTATAAAATTAATTCTGGGAACAAAAGGCCTCAGAATCGCACGACGTCTTTGCACCTAGCTCTATAATTATTCATAGAAATATTGAAAAGTCTAACAGGTCCAAAAACACATGTTACTACAAGGCTCCTCTAGAACGTACAATTTCTTATCATAGTGAAATATGATGTGGAAACTCCTTTACCACTCTTCGAAATTGGATCTGGTGAGAATGTATTTCTTCTTGATAATGGTTTGCAATGATATGTTTGATGTAATTTATCATTCCAATTCAAAAAAATAATATGATCAGTTCATTATCATGGTAAAACTATGACAATTTAAAAAAATAATAATTATTAGTCTCCCACTATTTTATGAAAATCCAATAGCCCTCACCATTGACATTGAAATAATTTATTTCCTGAATATTCTAGTGTAAAGGATCCATATTTCCCTTCTAATTACCCCAACTAGGTCTGGCCAAGAAACATTAATGGTTTTCGGTAGGCTTTCCAAATGCCAAATTCATTAATTTGCAGCTCCATGATCCACAAAGTTGAACCCCCAATCCTAAAATCCTTTTATTTTGGATTTCCTCAATCATTACCTCTTGTTCACACCATGTCCGTCTATGGATGTAAACCATTGATGTGAACCAAGTCAAGTCAACCATGAATCTTGAATTATAATTTCTCAAAAATTGATGGCACCCCAACTAGGGTTGTTAAATCACTTTGAAAAATGGATTGATTCTAACCAATATTCTGGATGGCTATACCGACTTAATATTTTTTTAATGGAATTTATTCTTATACATAAAATTTTAGTTTATTATATTTCATAAATTCTTGATAATATTAATTGGGATATACTTAAATGATTATGAATGACTTAATAATATTTATGCATAAGCCAGTATTATTTTACTTTCATCTTGTATTCATGTTTAATTCATTAATTGTGTGATAATGAAAACACACACATAGTAAATAAACCATTCTAATGGGATAAATAAATTAAATGGAATGATAATTAATTTTTTCTATTTTTTAGTCTATTTAGAAGTAAATAATTTAACTCAATACCTAGGGGAGAAAACATGTTGAATCATTTGGATTCATGTTTACAACTTTCCACCTTTAAAACATTGTTTCTCCCTGGCTTGGTTTCACCTCTGCTCTTATCTTCAACTAGCTCCACTATCTTGGAAGCTCCATCCATTACATATGGTTTTATCTCACATGAAGGTTAGGGGTAAAGTGTGCTTTTTCATAGAGAAACCTTGGGCAGGCATACCATACATATTAATGAGAAGAATTTTCAAAGGCCAATGTATATCTTAAAAATAAATAAATTAAAATAAACTATCCACACACATAGGTCTTGATATAGCTCATGATCATCCATACATGCAATGATATTTTTATATAAATAAAACTATAATTCAATTCATTAATAGTTCTTTTTTAAGTTAAATACCCCTCGAATTAATTAGTTGTCATTAATTTATCAATAATTTTATCTCGAACCCTTTTTCTAAATTTCCTCTAAATTCCCATCCATCATAATTTTAATCAAATAAATTCATTTTTATTTATAGTTTTACATAACTTGTTCCTTGGGGACAACCCGTTGAATTTTGTTTCATAACTCCCCAATGAGTGGAAATGAACATTACCCAGATGTTAAATTAAACACACATATATATATAACACCTAGGATGTGTTGTGAATCAAATTTATTCCAGCACCATGGTATACACCTTATGGTTTTGAATAATATGATAATAAATTTTAAAATATATGATTTATTTTGATTAGTACATAGTATGTTGTTCAAACTACATGTCTTATACAATTGTTTACTATCCATCTAAAGTACATGCCCAGGGATACGGTGTGGGAGTGTACTTCAGAAATCATTAGTGTACCCGGAGTGTCCAGTGGGACACATGCCATGTAGTATATGCATTACACGGTATCCAGTTGGGAAATCCATGTTTTTTGTAAACAATCATACCCTAAAATTAAGTGACTAAACTCCATTTCCAGTGGGCCACATGACATTAATATAGAAACTACATTCCACTCGTTCCTGGTAAACGCATGACATCATTGTGACTTAGACAAACTCCAATGGAAGGGCTTGGATTTGCATACTAGACCCGATGCATTGTACCTTGACTACACGTTTTGTAGTATTAAATACACACCATGTGTTCAAGTGTTGTATGTAGATGATCCTTTTTCACCTTCAGATGAGATCCTTTGTTTTATTTTAATCAAAATTAAAAGAAAAATAAAATTTCTTGTATGGTGAACAAGAAAAAAATTGATAAAAAAATATAAATATTCAGATTTATAAAATGATTAACTTGAAGTGAAACAACTAAATTATTAAAGGTGTAAATACTCAATTAAAATATAAATAATTATAATCAAATATATGATCACTCTGATACCACTTTTAGGTTTCAGGTGCAGCAAAAGTGTGTGTATAGGAGTACCCAACTATAATTTTACCGTTTAAAAGGTTCAATCAGAGATCCATCATGATAATAAAACTACATATCTATGTAATAGAACGACGAATGAAACGAAAAGAGGTAATTCATAGATCCATAGAGATAATCATCCAATGTTGGCTATAAATAATTTAATTAAAAGATAAGAATTACCTTGATGGAATAATTTTGTTGATGATTCCAGTCATGATTCAATATGATCCATCATTGGTCATTGAAGCCAAATATAGGCATCCTATAGCGGTGATCCACACATTCTCCACATATCATTGGATGTTTATGAAGGGATCTATAGGTGCCAGAGTGGAAGAGAATTTTCTTGTGATGTATTCTTTCGATCCCCTTGAAAGCTGCTTCCAATGCGATCTACTTGATCTGGTGGAGTATGATCTTTCTCATACCTTAAGAGTATTTTTGGAGGAAATTAATTCTGTCTTGGCTTGATAGCATTCTCTAGAACCCTTTTTCACAACCACAAAGAATGTGTAGGTTATTTAGAATAATTTAATTGGGATTTAAAAGACTTCAAATAATAAAATAAAATAAGTACACATAGGTATTTATTTAATTCATTTAATTCGTAGCAAAAACCCATGTCTAATAATAGTGGTTGATTATTATCATCACTTGAGATGTGCACAGTGAATTACACCTAATATTATTTAATTAAATAAATAATATTATTCCTCACAATTCTCGAGAAAAACTACACGGTGTGTATATTAATATACATGGAAAGTAATTTTATTTTTCTATTTTTTTATTTCCTTCACCACATTTATTTGACCTTGCATAATGACTATTTTTTTTTCAAATAAATATCACTACATTACTCATAATAAATATATTATTTCACCAACATTATATTCTTCAAAAAATATGTGTACAAATAACTATGACCAGGTGTCCTTGAAAAATTATTAAACCACAATCATGAATAATCTTTATTTAACTTATTAGTAAAATATTTAACTAAGATACTTTTAAAAACATAGTGTGTGACCCAGTAGGCGTCATTCTTTGTGGAATTAGGGGGAGATTTTTTAATGTCCAGGGATATCATCTAGAAACATTCCAAGGAACCCATTTAAAAAGATGATAGAACTGTAATGACGTGTCACCTCCTACGAACATTTACCGTGTAATGTAATCCCTTTGTCTCGATATCTCTTATCATGTTGATTTTGTGCAAGATCCATCTACCCATGTGATTGATTATTCTTTCATTGACATCCCAATATATGAACATGACCTTTACTTACCATGTCCAAGGATTTATTTAGTCTATATAAATTCCATCAAAGGGCTTGAGATATTAACTTCTATTATGGAGGAGAAAGTTAAAATCCTTTCTCGCAATATCTATTAATGCATATTTACACATAATGTGGCCAACATATCCTACCTCACTACGAACACTGTTTCATCAAAATTTTCCTCAATATATCTATGTGAGTGAGTTTTAAATCCCATTAATAATAATATTAAAGTCTAATGAACAATACACACTGAAGAGACCCCAAAATAGAAAAAATGGACGTTACATTACTTTTGTGGTATACTTAATACATAAAAAAAACCTACACTAAAGGATTGTAATAGTTTAGTGTCTTTGGAAACTCAGAACAAAATATTCTAATCATTGTGAAATTTCTTCAACATCTCCCATAATGATCTTCCCCTTTGGTTTTCTTACTGAAAACGTTTCTTTATATCCTAATGAAAGGAAAACATATAAAGCGTGATCTCAAATGCTCATTAAGGGTATTCATGTAGATAATAAAACAAACCATATAGATGTGAACATAAAAAAATGAACATAATGTTTAAACATCAAAAATCTTGAGCAATGACAAAAAACATAGGAGTACATGAGGCATAGATACATCAATCACAAAAAAATAGCATGGAAATAAAACATGTAATTTTGGAAACCATTAAGAACATGATATGATTTCCATAGTAGCCAAGGCATTTCTACGAAGACCATCTTAGTGGACAAAGTCCCTTTCTGAATGGAGTTCACTCCTCATTCCAGTCCTGTAACAATGAACAAGATTAACTTACCATTCCAGCCAAGTCTATCTCATTAGATATATATCATTACCCAATGCATTGGAGGGAGATATAGGTCCCACCCATCTCATAATGAAATCATTCGTACGTGTTCCACAACATAAACATAAATCATTCATCATAACCCAAATAATAAAATGGATTTCATAAACATCATCCCATCATAACGTAATCCATATAAACCAAACGGATATCATAAATCATAAGAAAAGTGAAACCATGTAAATCATATAGAAATTATATTTGAAGCATACACATATGATATAATGTCATCATATATGGAAAATGGTTTTGATAAAACACTTGAAATGAATTCTTGAGGAAAATATTATTTCTTATTCAAAATAATTTTCTTTTCACAAAATGCCATGAAATTTTAAAAGAGAAGGATTTTGATGAAAATAGTCATGAAATATTGTATATTATGCTTCATTAAAATAATGCATTATGAAGTCGTAAAAATATTTTCATTCCGTATGAGTTAAAGAAAACATTCTCCTCGTACTTTTAATGGAAATGTCAAATATTACCATGTATGGTAAACAAAATAAAGATTCTTTCAATAACACAAAGTAAATGTAACGATGGGTAAAAATGTATTTAAACATACATAAAATAATATTAAACAATTTAGGAAAACATTTTTATGGATATGTATGAAAAATATATCCCCAGTAAATACATATGAATAATCAATCTCGAATAAAAATGAGATTGTTAAATTATCCCTTACCTTAAGCCTGATATGCTTCATATGTATCTGAAAATCCTATATAATTTTTTAAATGATGTTTTTGACTTATTACATGAATCATATTTATTGTTATGATATTATATATTGTTGACATATGACTTTATATTACCCGTTCTTTTGTAAATTCTATGTTAAAGTAGCGTTTTGGGTAAAATCGTTTTATTTATCGTACATGTTTGGACTTGTTGTTCATGATATTGTTATTAATTATATCAGGATTTAATTACTTCTATAATCTAAATCATGATTTATATATTATATATATATTCAGTATATATATATATATAATAGATAGTTGAGTGAAAAGAAATACACTGTTCATGGAGACGGTAGGGCGTACGTACGCATGAACGTTGTTTTCTTTTCCTTATTGACTTGAATGGAAGTAAGTAGATGAAATATATATATATATATATATATACATAAATACAGTATCTTTATAATTTCATATATTTCATTATAATTCATTATATATACTTTATAATCATTCTTGTGTGGTTAACATAGAGAATGAATCTCATCGCGTCGTGGAGACGGTAATTCGTACGTACGCACGAGTGATGATATCATTCCCATAATTATTGAATTGAATTAGAGTGGATTATATAATATATAATAATCAGTATGATGTTATAATAATCATATATAGTTATTCTTTACAATATTATAACCATCCAAGTAAGGTGGTGGTGGAAAAACTGATTACACCACGTCGTGGAGACGGTATTCCGTATGTACGCACGCACGGTGATTTCATTTTCCCTAGGATAGATAGAAGGTGAAATGGGGTTGTTTCATATTTATAATAAAATATCAGTATATTAGTGATATTGATGTTATTACTTTATAATGAAATAACTAATGAAGAAGAAGTTGAAGAAGAAAGAAAACTTGAAAGAATCGGTAGAAGAGATTAGCTTTTCCTCGATACACCTCTTTTAAACTTATTATTAGGGCACTAGAGTTGGTATTTTGAGAAGACAAGAACATATATTATATACCAATAGAGGTTTATAAGTGGAATTTTAAGGGTTTTTCCAATATTCAAGGCTAAATAGGGTGTGAATAGAAGAGGAAAGGGGTGCCCTTTTATAAGGGAGGAGAGGGTCACCTTAGGAAAACATAAAATATTATTTTATAATAAAGTCATATTCTGTTTTTAATAGCTCCAAATTGATTTATTTCGAAGAGAAGGTGGGGATGTTTTTTAATCCTCTCAACCAATAGGGTTAGAAAATTTTAGGTTACTCTTTTATCCTTATCATTTAGATTTAACTTTAAGTTAAATAATTTAACTTTTACCGTGTGTTTTTTGTTTTATAACACTATATGGTTAATAAACATACTATAACAAGCCAAACGAACCCCAAGTGGTGAATTATTAATATGTATATCCTTATATAATTCATTTTTCTAAACCTTATTTTTTTAGGAATAAAATAACAATTAATAATATAATATTTGTTTCATAAACTATTTTATGTCAATTTTGACACTATTTGGTACTTGATTTTTGTGAAAATCATAAAATTATTATTAATTATAAAAAAGTTAATTAAACCAATAATAAAATGTCATATTAACCTATAAATTTTTTGGAATTCATTAAAAGTCTAAAATTACATTTATTTGGGTATTTATAACATCAATTATGTTAATATTTCATTAATAAGGTAATTACTGCATCATCATTATGTCATAAATAAATTAAATTCATTAATGTCTAAAAATTATAAATAAACAACCATTACTTAGAAAATCTTTTTAGCTATCTAATTAATATTAGTAGTCGAATTTATCTTATGTATAACCCTATATTGAAAATGATTTAGTTATTAAAATTTGATTTTAACTATTTTAATTCTTCTTTAAATATAATAATAATAAATGTCCAAATCTAATCAAAGTGGACCTAAAGGGTAATATTTTATTCCTATGGTTGTTTTTGGTCAAATTACACCTATCAAATAGTATTAAGACATGTGTTATGGTAATAATAATATCATTTTTACCCTTAATTACCCTATTTACTTTTAACTGTGGTAAATAAATGTAAAAAGTTACTATTAATAAATAATTATTTTTATCTTATTGAACCACATTTTACTCCTTGATATTAACTGTGTCTATCTGATTTTAAAAATTACACTCAAAAAAGTGGTAAAATTATGTTTTATGTATATTTTTAAACTCTAATAGGAGGTGTGTAAAAGACCGTGACAAGTTTAATAAATTTTTTATATGTCTAAAATTATTATAAAATGACTCCAATGAATTGAATTAATCTCTTATAGGTATTATGTATGAATTTTGAACTAAAATAAATATAAATAAAAATAAATAATTATTTATTTAAAATGCCGGTTTTTAAATAGTAACCTAGTGTTTTCACAATTCATCAAAAATTGAATGTTTTTAGAAAAATACCAAAAATTCACCCTAGGCTAATTTCGATATTCCGAATCCAAAAATTAAGTCCATTTAGAAAAATAAAATTTATAAAATTTCAAAAAGTTGGTATTACTATTCATAACGGGTAATTTATAATAATATTATAATAATATATCATTTAGTTATACTCGGTATTGCGTACTACACACGCTATCGAGGAAGCTCTTGATTGGGTATAATGAAAGCCAAGTTAGGGATGCATGTAGTGAAAGATCTATTTGGTGTTGCGTATAAAATAATCATTACATATTTCATTTATACATTAAACAAAATCTATACTTAATGTTGCATAAAATAATTTCCACAAAACGAACATGAAATTGTGTGTAACCGGAGCCAAGAATAGTGTTGCGTATACTGAAAGACAATAAGGTGTTTCATATAGCACAAGCTAATTTTGGTTTAGCGTACAACACAAGACATCAATGAAATTAAAAAGAATAATTCTCATAAAATCTTGGGTTTTTACATTCTACCCCCCTTAAAATGAATTTCGTCCTCGAAATTCATTGGGGTTATAAATCGTTTACTACTTGAAAGTTTCATTCAGAGAAAACCACATCGTAAAAAGGAATACTAAAAATTAATTTTAAAAAGTGAACTATGAAACATAATGTTTACCCAAATTAACTCATCATTCGGTTTCCACATAAGAGAACATAGGTGAAAATATGGATATGGAAGAGATATATAACCATCATGTTCTGATGGAGATTGTTAGAGAACCTTTCTATGAAAAAGCCAACAATCATAAAGCCATAAATTTGTAATGATTTAAGGTACCATCTGATTCATCCGATATGAGGTCACTAGGGAAATGTTTTATGTTTTCAAGATCATTTCCTTAATGTTGATGAACTTTTACATAATGAGAAATACTTACTTGATTTCAGTGTAATATCATCGATGCTCATTCCATGAACAATTTCCACTTCATCTCTCTTTAAAGAAATAAAGTTGAATTTTTCATTCATGAAGTGTTAGCAGATCATGTGGTATAATGATAAGTTATCCCATCTGTTTTTATGAAAAAAAGTTAGCATAAGCCCATATATTGTGAGGTTAATCATACATGATTCAAAAATGGACTTATACTACTTCTATCATACTGCTTAATCAAACTATTTTCTACTAACCAGGGACTTCCTATTGGCCAGTGGTAGGAAATAATGGTCTGTCACACTTTAGTTGTGGGTTCGATTCCCACAGCCTTGTCTGACGCGATGGGTTGTCGCCCATCCTATAGGTTGTCCATTTTTCTAAAACAACATTATAATAAAATTCCATTAATAAAATAGAAAAAAGTTCTAGACTTAAACAATAATATCTTACATCTAACTTAATTCATTCCCTTATTTATGCTTATCCAAAATACTCTTATCCAAGCTCATAGTATAGATAAAACAATTTCTAGAAATGGCATCTACCGAGCATGTGAATATCATCATTTATCCCCCATATAACATATGATATATCTTTTTGGTCACATTCCAAACATGTGAATACCTTAATCATCCATTCTCTTGAACCATAGTGAAAACATGATTGCTATCACAAGGTAACTCTTTCCATATCCCAAAAATTCTATATACTCAAACCATGATATCACTTTTTCCTAATAATAGTAATGAGCTCATTAATACTATCAAACATTTCATTATCTCCTTATCCATTCATTATGTGCATATTAGGTTCTTTCAAAAAATATCAGAATAAACTTTCATGGTTACCGGTACCATTCAATATATACTTTCAAAACTCAAGCAAAGGCAACAGTGTAAAAATCCATAGATTTTTCATTATTCCATACTACCATACATTATTCTTGATAAACATACAATCATTACACTACCTTCTTAAACCACTTACTAAGCTTCATCATTTCTTCCATATCATATATCATTTGTAGTCTCTTCATCATCATACACTTAAATACTACCCATATGACCATGCTGTTTCTCTTTATGAGATTTTACCTTAGGGCATTGGTTTGCAAAATGCTCATACATTCCACATTTAAATCACTTAACCGTTGTTGATGTCTTAGCAATACCATTATCCTTGTCCATGGTGTTAAATAAACCTTTTCCTTTACAATTACTAGCTTGGTGTCATTCTTTTCCACACCCAAAGAATATTCCAGTTACTTTGAAACATTCTCCCTGATGCCTCTTCCCACATGATTCACATGAGGGAAATTGAACTTTATTTCCTCTATGATCATCTTGAAACCCCATCTTTCTCTTATTAGATGAGTCAGGAAACTTACCAAAGTTGATATTATTGATCATATTTTGAGATTGCTGATTAGTCATAACAACGATATGTGGAATTAAATATCCAATTTAATTTGGTTTCTCATTAATAATATCATTTAATTGTCCATCATATCCTCCATTCTCGTGAATCTTCCTGTTTCCATCCATTTTCTAAAACCCAAAAAGAATAGCGCGAGAGGCCAAAATCAAAATAAAGGAG
Source organism: Viscum album (assembly GCA_963277665.1). NCBI lineage: Eukaryota > Viridiplantae > Streptophyta > Magnoliopsida > Santalales > Viscaceae > Viscum > Viscum album. Next base: position 677,918,369 of record OY728155.1, on the reverse strand, counting down.
GAGTAACTTCAATATCTAAAATCTTAGGTTTAATTCTAATATTTTAACCATAATTCTAGGACTATAACCTATAATTATACTTAATTGTAGGGACATCCCTAGACATACCTTAGAAATATCTCTATAAATCTCACTAAAGTTCTTGCATCCTATTTTCCAAAGGTTGACTAAACAAAACCTCTGATACCAACTGTAGAGACCCAAATATTGACATAAATTTACATTAAATTACTTTTTTGGAATACTTAATACATTAAAAAACCAACACTCAAGGATCGTAATAGTTTAGTGTCTTTGGAAACTCAGAACATAATCTTCTAATCATGGTGAAAGATATTCAACATCTCCCATAAAGATCTTCCCCTTTGGGTTTTTACATAAAACTTTTTGTTATATCATGGGGAAAAGAAAACATATAAAGGATGAGCTCAAATTATCAGTAAGGGTATGCATGGAGAGAATAAAACAAACTATATACATTTGAACTTAAAAAACAAGAACATAATATTTAAACATCAAAAATCATGAGCAATGACATAAAACATAGGAGTACATGAGGCATAGGTACATCAATAATAATAAAATAGCATGGGAATAAATGATGTAATTGTGGAAACCATTAAGAACATGATATGATTTCCATTATAGACAAGGCATTTTTTCCAAGACCATCTTAGTGGACAAAGTCCCTTTCGGAATCGAGTTCACTCCTCGTTCCAGTCCTGTAACACTGAACCAGATTAACATACCATTCGAGCCATGTCTATCTTGTGAGATATATATCATTACCAAATGCATTAGAGGGAGATATATGTCCCTCCCATCTAATAATGAAATCATTATTACGTGTGCCACAACATTAACATAAATCATTCATCATAACCCAAAGAATAAAATGGGTTTCATAAATATTATCCCATCATAACATAATCCATATAAAACGAATGGATATCATTCATCATATGAACAATGAAACCATGTAAATCATAGAGACATTATATTTGAAACATACACATATGAAATAATGTCATCATAGATGGAAAATGGTTTTGATAAAACACTTGAAATGAATACTTGAGGAAAATAACATTTCATATTCAAAATCATTTTATTTTCACAAAATTCCATGAAATTTTAAAATAAAATGATTTTCTTGAAAATAGTCATGACATCTTGTAGATTAAGCTTCATTAAAATTATGAGTTATAAATTCATAAAAATATGTTCATGTTGTATGAGTTAATGAAATCATTCTCCACGTACTTTTAACGGAAGGGTCAAAAAGTACCACGTATGGTAATAAAAAAGAAAGATTCCTTCCATAACACAAAGTAAAAGACAATATGGTTAAAAATAAATTTAAACATACATGGAAGAATGTTAACCACTTTATGAAATCGTTTTTATGGACATGGATGAAAAATATAACCTCAGTAAATACTTATGAATAAGAAATCTCGGATAAAAATGAGATTGTTAAATTAGCCCTTACCATAAGTTCGATATGCTTCATACGTATCTGAACCTCCTATATAATGATTTAAATGATGTCATTGACTTATTGAATAACCATATTAATTTTTATGATATCATATATGGTTCACTTATGACTTTATATTACCTGTTCTTTTTTAAATTCTATGTTAAAGCAGCGTTTTGGGTAAAATAATTTTATTTATCGTACGTGTTTGGACTTGTTGATCATGATATTATTATTACTTATATCATGATTTAATAACTTCCAGAATGTAAATCATTACTTATATATCATATATATTCAGTATATATATAATAGATGCATAAATGAAATCGAATACACCATTCATGGAGAAGGTAAGTTGTACGTACGCATGAACGTTGTCCTCATTTCCTTATTGACTTGAATGGAAGTAAGTAGATGAAATATATATATATATATATATTTAAATACATTAGATTAATCATGTCATATATTTCAATATTATTCGTTATATATACAATATAATCATTCTTTAGTGGTTAACCTGGAAAATGAATCTCATCGCATCGTGGAGACGGTAATCTGTACGTACGCACGAGCGATGATATCATTCCTATAATTATTGAATTGAATTGGAGTGGATGATATAACATCTCAGAATCATTATAATATTATAATAATAATATATATTTATTGTTTACACCATTATACCTATCCATGTAAGGTGGTGGTAGAAAAACTGATTACACCACTGTGTGGAGACGGTATTCGGTAAGTACGCACGCGCGGTGATTTCATTTTCCGTAGGATGGATAGAAGGTGAAATGGGGTTGTTTCATATTTATAATAAAATATCAGTATATTAGTGATACTTATGTTATTACTATATAATGAAACAACTAAATAAGAAGAAGTTGAAGAAGAAAGAAAACATGAAAGAATCGGTAGAAGACATTACATCTTCCTCGACGTACCTCCTTTAAACATCTTATCAGGGCACTAGAGTTGACCTTTTGAGAAGACCAGAACCTCTATGATATAACTAGAGAGTTTTAGAAGAGGAATTTTCAGGGTTTGGATGAGCTTCAAGGCTCAAAATGGTGTTCATAGAATAGGGAATGGGTGACCTTTTTATAAGGGAGGAAGGGGCACCTTAGGAAAACATAAAATATTATTTTACAATAAAGTAATATTCGGGTTTTAATAGCTCCAAATAAATTTATTTCGAAGAGAAGGTGGGGATGTGTTGAAATCCTCTCAACCAATAGGTTTTAGACATGTTTGGGTTACTATTTTGTCCTTATCATTTAGATTTAACTCTAAGTTAAATAATTTATCTTTTACCGTGTCTTTTTGTTTTCTTACACTAAATGGTTAATAAACATACTATAACAAGCCAAACGAACCCCAAGGGGTTCATTATTAATATATATATAGTTATATATGTCATTTTCCCGATGATTATATTTTTAAGAATAAAATAACAATTAATAATATAATATTTGTTTTAATAACTATTTAATGTCAATTTTGACACTATTCAGTACTTGATTTTTGTGAAAATCATAACGGCATGAGTAGTTCGAAAAAAATTAATTAAATCAATAATAACAAGTAATTTTAACCTATAAAAATATTTTAAGTCATAAAAAGTCTAAAATTACATTTTTGTTTTGAGTATTAATAACATAAATTATGTTAATATTTCATTTATAAGGTAATTATTGTATCATCATTGTGTCATAAATAAATTAAATTATTTAATGTCTAATAATTATAAATAAAATACCATTATGTTGGAACTATTTTTAGATTTCTATTTAATATTTATAGTCTAATTTATGTTTTGTATAACCCTATATTAAATTTTTTTAGTTATTAAACATTGATTTTAACTATTTTAATTATTTTTTAAATAAAATAATAATAAATGTCCTAATCTAATCCATGTGGACCTAAAGGGAAATATTTTATTCCTAAGGTTGTTTTTGGTCGAATTACACTTATCCAATTGAATTAGTACATGTTTTAGGGTAATAATAATATCATTTTACCCTTAATGACCCTATTTACTTTTAACCGTGGTAAATAAAAGTAAAAAGTAACTATTCACCAAAAAATTATTTTTATCTTATTGAACCACATTTTACTCTTGATATTAAGCATGTCTCTCGGATTTTCAAAATTTCACTCACTGAAGTAGTAAAATTATGTTTTAGGTAAATTTTCAAACTCTCCTAGTAGGTGGGTAAAAGACGGTGAAAAGTTCTATAAGATTTTTATATGTCTAAAATTATTATAAAATGACTCCAATTAATTACATTTAACTTATATAGGTATTATGTATCAATATAGACCTAAAATAAATATAAATAAAAATAAATAATTATTTATATTAAAAGTCGGTTTTTAAATAGTAACCCACTCTTTTTACTATTCATCAAAAACTGAATGTTTTCATAAAAATAGAAAAATTTCACCGTAGGATAATTTCGATATTTTGAATCCAAAAATGATGTCCATTTAGAAATAATAATATTTATAAAATTTCAAAAAGTGGGTATTACTATTCATAACAGCTAGTTCAAAATATTATTATAATAATATATCATTTAGTGTAACTCGGTATTGCGTACTACACACACTATCGAGAAAGGTCTTGATTGCATGTAATGAAATCCAAGTCGGGGATGCGTGTAGTGAAATCTTCGTTTGGTGTTGTGTATAACACAATCAAAACATATTTCATTTATACATTAAAAAATCTATACTTAATGTTCTGTAAAATAATTTCCACAAAACGAACTTGAAATTGTTTGTAACAGGAGCCAAGAATAGTGTTGCGTATACTGCAATCTAATACGTTGTTGCGTATAACACAAGATAATTTTTGTGTATAGTGCAAGACAAGACATCAATGAAATTAAAATGAATAAATCTCATAAAATCTCGGGTTGTTACACACACGTCCGCAGATAGAAACATCCAATGACACTATGAAATGTTGATTTCCTACTGGCAGGTCTTTTTCTTATAATATCCTTTGAGATATTTACATGGGAACATACCATGAGAAGTTTCCTCATTGTATTATGAGTCCTCACCCATAATGGACTATATAATTTATTTCCCTCAAATAACATCATCTGACGATAGAACATATATTAAAGAATAGTGTTATGGAACATTTGGGTTCACATCATGGTACGGATCCACTATGAACATATAGTGTAACAACTATCATTACAACATCATCACATGAGTTTTCATTAATAATAACAATCATGATGTGATAAAGTATTTATTAATGAATAAAGTACATAGTAGTTGGTTCATGGACACCAACTGCAACACCAACATTATTAATTTGGTGAGACTATTGAGATATGACATCTATATAAATCATTCCATGATCAAAATTATTCTGACCATTTCCCTTTAGCGAGTAGTAGTATAACTCACTCCTTTAACATCAATTTTTCCAATATATAATGATATTTATTGAATTAGTCAATAATGTTCATTTGTGAATGTTTATTTCATTAATGTTTTTAAGCTCACTGAAGTCTATTTTAGAAACTAAAACTCATAAATGATATAACATTAATGATGGATGAGTATAGAAATCACATATCACTCAAACAAAATTAATTTTTTAAATAGATATCAGTGGCCTATATTTGCCCAAATGAATGTATTCCTCTCAAGAATCCCCAGTCCTATTTATTTAAATAGGGTTAGGAAAAGATTCAAAAATTGGTATATAAAATCAATAAACTTTATCTGATTCCCCTTAGAATCTGACCCTTTTATCCGTCATGGGATCTGATTCTGGGGGGGGGTGATTCCAGAAAAAGAAATACACATTTTATGGGAGAGCATAAAAAGGACTAGCTAGTTTGGAGTGATTTTGGGACATAGTACCTCAATAACACTTATAGAGTTGGGTACATGATGGTCATGGACATTTTAAATTATTTTAACCATATGAAACCTAACGATGGTGGACTGGACATAGGATGTGGGAGGTTCTAACCTCCATGATATTCATCTCTCATTCCTAGAGGTATCTAGTCAAAAAATAGGTTGAGGTAGTAACCTATATAAAATGTATCTCTACTTCAGGGAGGAATCTAATTTGTATTGAGGTTCATGAGGTTCCCTCTTCACAATTTATATTTGTTGAACAAATCTTCCATCAGGATACTATTAAATCATATATGATGGAATCCATATTTCAATAAAATGAGTCTCTTTCCAATAAAAATCTATTCATACATCCCTCTATTAAACTTTGTAGGGTACATTTCCAGTATCATTACATCTAAATATCTAATTTCAAGGGATAGTAGCCTTCTTGAGCCAATGAGAATATAGATTTTACAAGGTAACCCTATTTCCCAATCCATCATCCCATTTTTTTGTAAGAACATATGACCATGGTAGTGATGCCATTGTAAAATAACATTATTCTTCATGTATGAAAAATCCCCTTAGTGGATGCTATGGTATTGCAAGATAATTATCCTTCATGATACCTTCCCTATTGAGAACAGTACATCACCATGAGGAAAGAAATACATGTTTGATGAATTTCAAAGCAATATAATGATCTTTGTATTCATAATCATCTAGAATTTGAATAAATCCCAAGACATAAAAATACAAATACACTTAGTTCTCCATTGTTCATCATTTCAGTCTAAATACATTATTGAAATTTGAAATCCAAGTTCACATTTACTCAAAAGAAATATGTTCATCTACGCCATGAATTCACATCTGACTTGTATCATCAAACATTATGTAAACCCCTTTGGATCTGGCATATCTTGTTCCAGTACCTTGCCTTATTACCATAATCATAGGTAACCTAAGGCCACTTTCTCCTATGCATATACCCTTAAAATTTTAACATTTATTGAAACTCAGTCGTGGAAGTGTTTACACAATTTCACACTAAAAGAAGCATGATATATAGATACCTAAACTGAGAATGTGTCATAACTAATAGAATCTACCAACCATTCCTCATAGAGATTCATTTTATTTATTTTCATGTCCTAATTTTAAATGGTATCACTTGGTGAAGGCCTCACCAATATCCGAGATGAATGAAATAAAATATCCCTACCATATATCCTGACCATATGATGTTTAAAAACACAAAAATTTTCTTATCACATTACATTAACCATTAGCCTTAACATCAAAGATGTGAACATGATTATCCATGTAAAATATTCAACGGATGACACATTCTCTTATATAAGTAGTGAGACCCCAACATCAAGGTAACTTCAACGCATAATCCTGACACTATAACTTATTGATGATCCTTCTGTGATATGTGCATATATACCACATGACATTAATGTACATTGAATTATCCCACCAGGAATACTTTAACTATAACATCTAACTACATGAGTATTCATCCCTATATAGTAGATAGAAATATAAGGTGTCTGAATGAGGTTAAATCCCAATAACTAATTAAACATTCAGTACCTCCATGAGGTTCAATTATGATATCTCACTACCATAAAATACCTAATTGTTATATTCTCCCCCATGGGGGAATATTGATTCTCACCACCTTCAAATCCCAAAGTGTTATCTTATTTCCTAAGGGAAAAACTTAAATCTAGAGTTTGATCATTCTTCCTATATGAGGGGAAACTATTTCATTACACTCAAAATCACGAGCTATGATCATAGTCTCCACAGTAACGCACCAGAACCATAAAATTGGACCTACCTCCACAAGACAGAAAACTTGTGTCCAAGTTGTCCCCATAAGAAATTAATAATGTAACTCAATGTTCATCATTAGTCATTAAACCTGTGAGAAACCTGTCAATGTATGACATAGAACATGAGACCAATATTTCACTAGAATACATTAAACATGTTTCTCACCTAAATAGAATTTCTATAAAATAATATAAACATGGTAATCCTATGGTAAACATCAAAAAATTCTTCCACATATAGAATCAATTGAAATTTTTTCGACACATGATGTTGTAGGTTTCAAACCTAATATTCCTTACCTAAATGATTCCCTTCAAAAGATGAATAATTTTCAGATTCCCAACACACACAACATCTAGATAATTAGATTTTACAAATGTTATTATCTAATCTAACTAAAGGTAGTTACCATGTTGAGACATAATTCATTTAGTTAAATGGTTTCCTCCCCTAGATGGTGTTTGAAACGAGTTTCATGGACCTGACTAAAATATTTGAGGGAGGCATGTACAATGGAGTGATCTATATGTAGAAATATATTTAAGGAGGAACTAACATCCCAATATAATATTTTGATCAATGATACAAAATCACTATTAATGATGATAGAAGATGCTGAGATTTTGATATCTAGAATGTGGGGCTAGAACACACATGATTCATGGCTGCGGTGGAAGGAATCCAAAAATATATTTCATGGTTATTAGGTGATCTTATGGAGTGCTATTGATGAAAAAAACTTTAAAATATCCTTATTAAAATATGGATAATTTGATAATTATTTGTTATAACTATAATAGTATAAATATTTCAAGAAATGAATTTTTCTATTCAAAAATAATGAAAAAGAATATCCTAAAACATTTTTGAAGAGATAATTTTCCAATTGTTTTGGTTGTTTTTCATTTTATTGATTAATTAAATTAATTTGAAGATATGTTTACAAAATGCCTTACTTATGATCATTTTTAATTAACTATTAGTAGCATTAGTTTGTTTCAATTTATGTCATTTTATTCTATTTTATACTTATATTATATTATTATTATAGATGTTTTTCAATTTATTAAATTCTTATATTTGGCCATTTTTTTGTTTTTATTGTTAGATTTATGAATTCTGTTTGTAATTAAAATTCTAGACCAATATTTTTAATCTATCATTTTACAATTATGCACTATATAATTTTATCATTGTTTTAGCTCTAAATTCTAGGTACTTTTTTGTATTTCCCTATAATATTAATTTCACAATGGAAGTTTTCTTATTATTGGATGTTTCTTGAATATCATATGAATATGGGACACAGATTCATCTATTGTAATTATTTAAATCCATAAATTCTATCTTGATATATTATATTATGAAACAATAATGTTTAAATGTATTTCGTTGCAAATAAGCATTCCTTGAATAAAATAATTGACTATGAATAAATCTAGATAAAATTCATATTTTGTTCTCAAAATTATGTTGGGGGACAATATAAAATATGATATATCCTTAAATATATACCCCTATAAACATAACCTCAATAGTTAATGTTAGAAATATATCGATTTTTAATGTAGTGATATTGACAAACCTGAACTCCTCTAAATGACATTATATTGCGGCAGGCATGAGGTTTTATTGTCTCGTTGTTCAAATTGATCATCATATGATGTCTAGAGATTAATTATAAAGAAAAAATAATATGATAATGACTTTATTATGACATATTTTACATTATAATTGATAATTTATTAAAATTTTGGAATTATTAAAATTGAAATGTTTCATGGGGAAAATACCAAAGAATCTATCACTGTCTGTGTTGTCCCACAATTTCAGATGAATGATATATTCATTACCCAACATAGTGTTATTTTTAAATTAACATTATGAACATATGGAAAAGTATTAATCATTTCAACAATATATCTTATAGAAAATTTTAAATTAAGGAGATTGAGGTTATGTCATTGTTCTAGTGAATACATCATAACATCTAAAGATTATGTCCTATCTAATGCACTTCATGTAAATTCACAAGGGTAAACTAATTTATTATTATAATTTCTAGCTGAAATTAATTATCCTTTGGAAATATAATGTAACCTATAAGGAATAAAATATAGACTATTTTTCTAGTATATTTAATACTAGGTTTTAATATAGGATCTTTTCCCTCCAATAGATTGTTAAAGGTCTATATATTTTAATTGATATTCTACAACAATATATAAATTAAAAATATTTATTATATGTAGGTGTTTTAATAAAGATACATGGTTTTATGTAAATAGAAATATTTAGAATTAATGAAGTATAATATTTTAATTAGATCCATCAACCAATTGGATTTGTAAGTGGGGAAAAATAAATAATTATTGAGACCAAGTGAATCCAATTATAATTTCGAATAACCAAATATTGTAATACATTAACAAATAGATATATTAAAATGAATTTATGAAAGAGATATTGTGATCTTCATAGGATATGATAACAATGATTATTTAATGGTGAATATGTTTTAACTTGTAGAAGGGTCTTAAAATATTCTTTCTTATGTGGAATGATAATCAAGAGTGAGAAGATGTAAAAATATATTATCTCATGAATAAAATAAAGATTTTATCATTCTAGTGGAAAATTATAGTGATGTATGATTTATAATTTGAAATTCATGATATATGATATTATTCCATTATAGGAATATTTATTAACAATGACAATTAGAGAATATTTTTTTATTGAACTAGTATGACCATGGGTAGGTAAAAAACAATGTAAAGATTTGGTGTGGTGTAGTTGTTGATTATTATTGAATGCCTCAATGATCTAATTTCTATTTATTGTATTCTTTAACTATTTATTTTTTTCTTTCCTCATCACCTTGTATAATATCATAGGTGAATTGGACGATAGAGTAAAAGTGGATGTCCACCCTCTCCACTTTATGTAGGGAATTAGTTCTTTGAATTATGAGAGTGTAGAAAGAGCATAAGAAACACACAAATCACAAACCATAAAAATTAATCCAGATAGAATTGTAATCAAATGAAACCATTAGAAAATATATAATTTCATTAATGGATGATTAGTAAAAAATGATAGGTCATGGAAATATTTAGTTATTTCACTATCGTATAGATGCGGAATATAACATAAGTAATGTCTAATAATTATCCAATACCAGAACTCCAAAATTTTTTATATATATTATCAAATGCATTCATTAATTATTTTAATCCAATTTCATTTTACACTGATTTAACTTTTTATATGATTCATTCAACAATGTGTATATTATAAAAAATAATCTATACTACATTTACAATATCACATAAGTTAAATGAAATCATGATTTGAACATACCATCCTTCTAGATATTAACTATGAACAATCGTTTTTAATGTGTTGGAAAACCCTATGGACTTTTAGGGAGGTGATAGAGTTACCACTTCACAATTTTCAATCAAAAACATTTGGAACAATTAATATGGATAGTGGTGGAAACTTATTATTAAATTTTCTCTATATCTATTTAATACATTATAGTAGATCGTAAACTTGAAATATTTGTCTATATATGCTGAATGTTGGAATTAATTTCCACTATAGTACATTAATAGAAAATACTTTATTATTTTTTACATATATTCACAACATAATATTTAGGGTAAAAATAAATCCTCTTATAGTTGATATTGAAAGTCATTTGAAACATAGTTGAGATAGAACAACCGAATAATTAGATAAATATAACATCACATGGAGTAAACTAGATATATAAAATCCCCAATATAGAAATTAGAAGACATAGAATGAGAAAGGTTCTCATTGGATGAGGAACTTGTATATAACTTGAGTCATTAAAACCATTCATTCACTACATTAACACTAAATACTAGGAACTATTATTTGAAATATATCGTTTATAGAACATACAAGATTTTAATAAAACGAATTATAAAGATAATATAACCTTAGAAAAAGAGTCTCATTCAAATTTCAAGTACATCCCTCTTAAGAGGGTGAAATATGATGATTTTTTTTTGTTTTTTTCATCCCATATAGTATAATAGTAAAATATATAACGTATCTACTTCATTAAGATGAGAATTCATTCAACAAATTGGGTGTTACCTACCATGGATATATCAAGAGATTCGACCACACCCCGTGAATAGTGGACCCATGGTCCAAACTATCAACATTCATATAGAAGTATTAAGAGGGATTTAATGAGGTATCAAAGTGGTTTAATGACTATATTCAATAGTTCTCTCACAACTACATTCCAAATTATCTAATCACTAAATATTTCTAAAAAGGGTGAATTTTTTGATGTAAACATTAGTGGATACGAAAATATGATTAATCATTGTCTTAAAAAACAGAAATAAAAAATTTCTAGAATATTCATACTATTGATTCTTAAAAAAATACTATTTTATGATAGGTTAGACTATCAATGGATTGGTAGTGAAGGATGATGTATATACAAAAAATATGATTTGTTAATTTTGATACATATAATTGTTTTGATGATATATTGATCATAGGAAAAAAGTAATTATGATGAAATTTTTGGCCATATTTCCATTCAGTACAAGAATTTTGACTTCTTTAATAACGAATCATAGAATCCTAAATTGAGAGATGAATTCTATATAGAAAATAAATTGAGACGACACATGAGAAATGAATCATTTTCTAATAAATATAATCCTAGATATATGGATAACCCATGTAATTATTTGTTGAATTAGAGAAAATTTAAAAATGTAATAAAAAACGTTTCAACTGAATAAAATATTTAAATATAATGATAGATTTACTGCGGGGGTTTATGTGATCCATTATTTAAAATTTGATTTTTCATATTCATGAATATTGAATATTGGTATATAAATCATTGTGATGTGGAGGAATTAGTTGAAGATGAAATTATTTTTAAGTATATGTTTAAATGTTCGTTGGATTAATCAAATGATATTAAAGATTTATGCTTAAATTCATAACTATTAATTGAATGTTAGTAACTATTTCAAAACAATCACCATAAGATTAAATAGTAAACTGGCCAGTAATACTGATAAAAACATAGATGGGAATACATCAAAATTAAAACAAATGGATGAAATACTATCAAGGGAAAATATAACAAATATCATATACATGCTAAAGAGGATCTTTTTTAACACAAAAATATTTAATATTCATTTATTTTGAAATAAAAAATGATATTTTTTATAGAATTTTTTAAATGTAACTGAGTCTATCAATACAAATATATATGAAAATGTATAATTGGAATTTATAAATAGTATAATACAATTTTCTAAAAATATTTGTATATTTTTTTAATAATTAAAATTTAATGATTACTTCACAATAAATAATTACTAAATTTTTAGTAATGTACTTTCTGTCTTGTATATTTGTTTCCATTTAAAATAGTTATAAAAATAAACATTATACATAACAATTATATTTTTTTTCATATATTATTTTCATTTTTATTATAAGAAATTAATATACCATTTAAAATAATCATTTAAATATTATATTTGGAGGAACTGTTTGGATTCTTCATAATTGTATTAATTTTCTGTGAATACTAAAAATAATAATTTTTTTAAAAAATTGTGATTCTTCTCAAATAAATTCCCCATTACATTTTACATTTTAAATTAATGTAATATATGTATAATTTAATTATAAATAATATATTTAATTTCCTAGTATTCATTATTATATTGTATTATGGTATTTATAGATATTTGTTTTTTAAAACACATTTTTCAAAAATAAACTAATTTTATGTGAAAAATGTGTTTTTTCTGAAGAAATTAATTTATTAAATAGTTATAATTAATTATTGAGATTTTATAAAAATTCTAAAAAATTAACATTCATTTATTTGTTTTTATGAACCATGTAATTGATAAAAAATATGTTCCATACTTAAAACATCATTTTTTTAAAACATGTTGTCGTTACGGTTTACACAATTAATTAAAATGTTATTCATACAATAATAAAAAATTTGTCTTGTATAATGTATTACATAAATTTAATAATAATAATTAATATAATATAATATTTTCAATTGAATTATTAGTTAGGGTATGTTGTAAAAATATAATAAATATTATTACTATAGTTTAGTATAAATTGGTTTAACATGTCGGTTAAACCATTAGATAGTGTAATATTTCATCAAAAAATAATAAAATTAATTTTTAACATATTTAAAACTTATATGACTCTACATTAATATTTCTTCCAATTTTGAGACACATTCTAAATAAATAATCCATAAATATTTGAAATTGATCTAGAAATATCATGTGCGTACCTCCCCTCTTATTTAAAAAGTCACATATTATCCTCTCTTATTCACACCATTTTATCAATTTTGGTCATTAAATAATGTCTCCAAAATGTTCCTATAATCCTTAATTTAATAATATATCTTATAGTATTCTTTAAAAACAAATCATTGAGGTCATAGGGCGTAACCCAATGGAGCTCTCTCAATTTAGAGGTATAGAACATAACCAAGATCTTTGAATATTACTTCATATTACACATCCATACTAATTTTTATATACATATTAAAATAATAATAATAAATAATGATAATAATTATTATATTTTATTATATTCATGTAAACAAAATTTTCCACCTCTTCTTATTCCAATGGTAGATAGAAGTATCACTTCTTTATAAGGATAAAGTATTGCCTCCACGTAGTGATACCTCTAGTTTTGAACAACCATAATTCATGGTTTTTTAGTATTATATATTGAATAATTATATATTATATTTATATTATAATAGTTATTATGGATTTATTAGATAATATGTTCCTTTGATTAATTTCATTCATCAAAAAAGAGAGGCATCACGTGTGCAATCAAATAGACTATCGTCTCCATGTAGCGTTGTAATTTTTTTTTTCATTAGAAAATTATATGATTGGGTATAATATTTCAATAGTTCATATAAATGAAATTTTTATCATGATTAATTTTTTTTTCAATGAACCAACCACATAGAGAATGTCAAATAACCACTGAACCAAAACTTACATAGAAAATGATGCAGTTAACACCCTTAGTATTGATGATAAATGAAGATTGGTAATAAACAAGTGATAAGTGGAAATAAATATACCATTAATGGGTTTTAAGTAAAATTATGGTATTTATATAATTATAACAAAATAAAATTTTTTATATAGGATTTTCGAGTCCTTATAATTTAAGATAAGCTTGACTTAAGAGTATTATGTTACCTTCATATTCTAACTAGGTCAGTTTATGATTAAAATTTTATGATACTGAAATTATATAATCTATATATCCCATGTATTATTTGTTTTATTACCTTATATTTATTTCTTTATAATTCATGTTTCTATTAGTTTAACTCTCTTTACATACACAGAAGACCTAATATTTTTTAACTAAAACATAATATATTATTATTTTTTATTGGGTATCTTTTGCTTAATGTTTATATATTTTTTAACATATTTTCAATGTTGGTTTTATTTTTCTACCCTAATTTATTAGGTTAGTTTATAACAAATTTTTAATTTCTATCAAAATTTGTTAAGTTAATATACCTTTTCCTTTCTAAAAAATTCTCAATTAATTTTTTACTTATAGTATGGATCGATGTAATTACAATGTACAACAAATGAATAACATTTTCTACCACTATAAACACTCTTTTATTTGGTAAATAGACTATATTTTTACTTTTTAAATTATAAAATAAAATTACTTCTTCAATATTTTGGTAATTTTAGTATTTTAAATAATGGAGTAAAAAAGGTACATCCTTCATGATATGTTTTAGTTATCTTTCGAATGTATTTTACATATAAAATAATCCAATGATGTTTTTATGGGTAACTAGGGATATGATAAAATGATACCATATTTATTCTTAATATTGATAATTTAGGATTATGGTAATGAAATTTTACAAAACATATATCCATTCAATGGTTTAGGATATAATGATATGATTCATGTTTTAGTATATTGTGTAACACATATGGTTTATTCTCATTATGTTTCATGATGTTATGTTATAAAAAATTGGTTTAGGAAATTTCATTATAGTCTCCCATTTCATTGGGTAACTATGGTTATCTCATGATATACTAATAAATGGAGTATAGAGTGAACACCATTTTTAATGGAAATTTTTCTAATAATATAGTCATGGTTGTGATCCTTAACTAAGGAAATGATAAAATGGGGAGTGAACCCAACACACTATGATAGTCTTTGGAGTGATCAAAGAGGATGAAAATAAAATTTTATTACTATTTTCATTCTAAAAACATTTTCCTTATTCCAAGGATACGATTGAATTTATCATTACTGATTTCTATTGATTCTAAACAAAGATTTATTAACTCATTTATTTGAAAATCCTTACACCATGCTTCATGATTAATGATATTTTACAAGTTCATTTTGACTATTATATTTCAGGATCATATTATCATGGAATTATACTTCTCTTATTCTCATTTATGATCATTGATTGTTGTCTCATACATTTACCCATAATGATAATTTGGGTTCAATGTTTTTTTATCATTCTATAGGTTATGGATAATTCTGTTATGTTTTGTATGTCTAATAATGGTGATAGTTTCGATTAACTAAATGGGAAGTGATGTAGATATTCTTTGTTGTGCTTTTATTCATAAATATGTTTCCAAAAAACTAAACCTCTCTAGTCCTTAGGCATTTATTTTTGTTTAATGAATTAAATATTAATGTAAAAGGATTTAATATTTTTATATGAAATTTATTGGTCACTATATTTGGTATCATAGGAAAGGTTTCATAACTCTTGGAAACAAGGATAATGAATCTTCAATAAGAATCCATTGAAAAATCCGATTTGTTGGAGAATAATAAAACTTGTTCTAAATTAATGTGTCACGTATAATTATGAAAATACATTCCTATCTGGATCGTATAAGTGGATATGCTTTTGGAATAGATGTATTATGGAATAATAACCATAAAAAGATCATTTGGAGTATATATTGACCATCATTCTAGTGCATGGTGAATAAAAACCGACAATACACCTAGCATAACAGTCAACGAGGATATTCCTAGGTAAATTAAAATTTTATTTAAGATCCATTATAAATAATTTGGAAGCATATTGACCATGGATAACCACTGTTTAACCTATGATTTCATATATTAAATCGAGGGTGTCAATAATTAGATATCATATAACGGATTTTTCATAATTTATTCTGATGATTAATAATTCTTGATGGTCAGGATATAAATTTTACTTTTAGTAAAGGATTCATTATATAATGGTAGATTTGAGGTGGTTATAGGTATGATAAATTATTAAATTACCATATATGATATTAGTTATATGAATTTAAGTATATCATGAACTGTCATAGGGAATTTTAATTCATTTCCTCAATGATTAGATTTCGATTTACAAGCATACATACCTAATTGTATGAAGATCAAATATAAAGCCTATAAATCATCCCCAAGTGATTTTTGTGGGAGTGTAATTTCAAAAAAAATATTTTTATTCATCCCCTTATTTAATTGGATTTATTTTTGTGATGAATGATATTTATTTATATAAATACAATATCAATTTCTTAGGAGAGAAGTCACATTTTATATTTTGAACTAATTTATTTTGTTTTATCAGAATAAGGATAAATATCAACAAGCATTGGAAATTAAATCCAGTGCATGGGTCTTTATTCCAAGTAGATTAATGTTTTATCTCAGATGGTTGGTGAGAAACTCAACAGTGATGATATGAAATATTTGTGAGAATTTGTTGATGTCCTTCAAGAAGAGTATTCTAGTCTTACAACTAATAATTAAGTAATTCTTCAAAAAGAACTCATACATGTTTTAACACCTATTTTACAGAATCTATATAAAATAAACCTGATTGAGATTTATTAATTGAAGAATAAACTACAGGATAAAATTGATAAGGTATTTATTTGGCCATGTTTATAACCATGAGGAAAAATAATACTTCTTCTTAAGATAAAAGTCTAATCAAACAAATCATTCATTGATTTATAGGAAAGAACAAATTCATGATCAAGAATGAATTTCACCTTTCCTATATTTTTGATATTTTTTTCCATTAAAGGGAGTTCAATATTTTTTAATGATTGATCCCATAAATGAATACTATCAGTTGAATTTTAAAAGGTGAAGACATAGAAAAAATAACTATCTGATCGAGTTATAGATCCTATGAATTTATAGTCATGATCTATAGTCTTACTAATTCCCCCACTATCTTCATGAATTTAATTGTTGAAATATTTTGTGTTTATCTCTATATGTTTATTGTTTTCCTTATAAGAGATATCTATATATATTTGTGTTTTGTTGAATAGAATGGATATCACATGAGTATTATGACAAAGACAATAAGGAAGGATAATTTTTATGAAACAATTAACATGTGTGAATTTTTAAAATAAAAAGATTCATTTTTATTTTATATAATATCTATTGAGGTTATATTGTGGATCTATCAAAGGAAAAAGTTATTATAAATTAGTGAAATAAAATCCATATGATTAAGATACAATGATTTCTTGGATTTATTAGATATTATATATTATATTTTAAATATTTATCAGGGATATATAACCAAATCACTGATTTGTCATTTATGGTAGTGAATTTCTTCATCACATATGAATTTGACTAATATTTCAGGGAACTGAACTCTTGGTTGGTTAGTGCACTTTTTATCAAAACACTCTTTATTGGTGACCGTTTTTTTGATTAATAGTGATTCATCTAAGGAGTTGTGTTGTGTTGTATAATATAATGATATTTTGATAGCTTATATATCACACTAAAGGAAGGTTCAGTTAAAAAATTATCCAACTTATGATTTTGGGTTGCCAGTGGTAATAATTTCATTAAAGATCCATATCCAATATCTTTTTTATGAAATTTGTGACATATATACTAATCATAAAATATTAATGTATATATTCATGATGAAAGGGTTGAATATATACATAAGGAAATTGTTGAATTTAATAAATAATTTTTATTTCTCCATGCACTACAACCCATGGACGAAACACATCATGCTTTATGCTTTTAGTCAAAAAGGGCATGTCATGTTATCAAAGATGAGTATCCAAAAATATCCCATAATATTTGATCCTCAATGGATAGAACATTAAATACTGATGAAAGGGTATAAATATTATATTTTTCAAATGACTGTTCAACGATTTATCAATACAATGCTTTAAAAGGTATAAAAGGATGATGTATAGATATTGAAAGAATATGAGAAATGATATTGATTTCAACCATGATTATGACTGAATAATAAAGTTAGTAAAGCATCTATTTTTACTAACAATTATATAACTAATGAGAGAAATATTATAAATCTACCATATGTCATAATTTTCTATCATTCATTGATGTAAAAATTTGTATATAAATCTAAAAGGGTAATTCTAGAAGTATAATATGAAGATATATATAATCCAGTGTGTATCATGGTCACTAGTATATCATAATGTTATGTCTAAGAGACATAAGTATTAAGGAATTTTTCAAGAATCATCCATTCTTGAATGGAAATAAGAAAACATCACCAGATATCTTATTGTTAGAATCCCCAAAACATCTATGTGTATAATGTAAATTAGTTCTAAACTATCACCTTAAGAGTCCAATTCAATTAATTACTGTCATAGAAGATTAATATTTTTTATAATAATGAAATGATTTATATTATTGACGTATTAAGTATTAATAAGGAAACACATTTATTTTATCTGATTGGGATTTGATGTTTACCTCAATTTTGTGGTGATTTATTGAAATAGATTTAGATTTAGATTTGTTTTTTTGTACTTCGTATCATCCGTATGTAGATGGTTAGACAGAGAAGACCTTCTAAAATATGGAGGATATTTTTATATTATGTTCACTAGATTTCAATGTTTATCGGGACCAACAGGTTTCTCAATTTTAGTTTTCTTATAAAAATTTCCATCAATTGAGCATTAAGATGGATCATTATGTATCATTGTATGTAAAGAAGTTTAAATTATAAAATAATTGTATAAAATTATACAAGTAAATCTATATTGACCTCATATACTTATGTAAATTATAGAAACGCTTTGTTCATTTTTACAACATATGAAAAATATTTAGTTTCAATTGAACATAGATGTGTTGAAAATAATTGGTGAGATATAGAATTGACGGTTAGTGAGATTTATTTTCTGTCAATATCTACTTGAAATAAGGATAAGTTATTATAAAATATGTGACATCTGATACGTTGGTGTAAAGGTATCTTTGATCATCATGATCAGTTACGGACTATAAAATACTTATTATCACTCCCCAAAGATCTCTCTCATGATCATGATATTATCCATGTATATCTCTTGATGTTGTTCACACTGGATATTCACATGTAATGAACTCAAGGGTTATGAAATTGTAGAATGATCATTTTTTTGGGAAAAAACATATATAAATCATTGATCATAGTGGTATAGTTCTTGGGAAGAAGACTACATACCTACTTATTTATTGTTGAATGAATCATAAATTTGATCACTACTAGAATGTGGGTTTTTTCCCACACTTCCATACCAATGGTTTTATAAAACCAGTGGTAAAGGATCGTTTAGGGGATCTTTTACCAATGGTTCTTATGAACCATTGGTATAGGTGTGTTTATAGGAGGTTTTATCAATGATTCTAATGAACCATTGGTATAGATGTGGTTAGGGAGAGTTTTGACCAATGGTTTAAAGGAACCGTTGGTATAGGTGTGGTTTAGGGGATGTTTTACCAACGATTCAAAGGAACCGTTGGTATAGGTGTGGCCTAAAAATATATACCAACTGTTTTTAAAAATATTTGGTAAAACATTCCCCCAAATTCACAGCAGCCTGTCCTCTCCCCCATTAGCGATACAGAACTGTAAACAATAGCAATGTGGAGATCTTGGAGCTCCATCGTCTTCCTCTTCCTCCATCCCATTCAAGATGCTAATGTCCGGCCGAATCTTATCAGACCCATCCAAAATTAGGTATTTTATTCACTGGTACATTATTTTTATTGAAATTTATCTAATATTTCAGTTTTTAGTTTTGATTTTAATGTTTATATGTTTTTGTTTTTGTTTTCATTTAACCTATATGTGATGAGCTTGTATCTTCATTTAGATTTGTAATGATGTGGGTTAACTTTGGTTTCCCCAATTTCAAGAAGTTGCGGCACCCAGGTGAACCGTAACCCGAGTTCTATTATCTGATCGGCTGTAACTCTGCCATCCAGGTTAGACTCTTTAAACCTCATTATACACATAAAATATGTAATTTCTACCTTGTTTTTATTATTATTCATCTCATATTTTTGTTTTATGTTTTGATTTTTATGTGTATTTCATTTTTTTGTGTTTTTATTTAATCTAGACTTTATCCATTCCGATCCATTTAATTAATTAAATCCTTAACCCTCCATCGAAGAAGAAGCATCTCAAATTCATTGCCGTTGGATTCTAGATTTTTTAAGTATGTGATTTTATGCTTTTTTCATCCCTTAATTAATTGTTACTTGAAAATTTATTTATATGTGTTTAATAATTTTTAGCATTGTTTTTATGAATGTTTTCCTTAAAATTTCATGAGGAAAGTGTTTTATTAAAATGATTTTTTTTAATAAGGCTTGTGTAATGTAATTTGTTATAGTACACTATGTGAATATATTTGGTATTTAGTAACACAGGAGATAACTGGTGTGTGAGAATGTGTTGTGAAAGAGATTCCATGGTTGGTTCAAGATTATATTTACGTTTTAAGCCTATTATTGAGTTGTTTTAAAGATATTTTGAGATATTTACCTTATGTTTATTGGTGAAAACTGGGAGCTGTAGAGGTGGTTCATGATTAAGACATATAATTACTACTAGACATGTGGATAAACCTTTCATAGTAGTGAATTCTTGAAATGTTTGATTTTTTTAGTCATTTTTTATTTCGAGTTTCTTTTGATGGTGATGTTTTTTATTGTTACCTATGATATGAAATTATTTTAGTTTCTAAATCAGCTGAGACTCCCCCACCATGCATAGTGTATGCAACCTCTACCCTTATTTAATCATTCTGTTTACACATCCTATGCAACCTCTACCCTCATTTAATCAGTGAAATCAAGTCATTAATTCAAGCCTTCATTCTCACTAGCATGTGAGAAATTGAATGATCTAAACCCATCCTCACATGATTTCTTACCTTAGATAGTGTCGAACATATGGAATACGAGCTTTTGAATTAATCAGTTAACCAGGATCGTATATTTCATTTCCCCAAGATGACTATACTAATATAAATTTAGGGACAATTAAATATGGTTCTCATTGTACGTTGTATATTATGTGTCCTTCTTGGCCAATACTCACTTTTATGAGGGTGGGGTGCTTTTCACTACCCATTCTGGAATGTGTAGACATCCATAAAAATGTTATATAAGTCACAAGTTTAATTCTGTAATGTTGTTATCATTGACATACATTATTATTAATCTCAAATTTAAAAATAAATTTTTTTGTCTATACATAATGAAAATAAATATTTTTACAATTCATGAACAACCTATTAGTGTAGAAGCCTAAAATGTATTCACCCATGGGGGTGCGCTTGACTTGGGGAAGTAATTGGGTAATGAAAGGTATGGCCATAGAGGTGCCAATAATGAGTTATTTAACATGAGTGAATGATTTGGGAATCCTATAACACATGATGGGACCTAAGGCATGTGCCTATTATAGACCTAATGAAAATGAATATAAATAAATTTTAATTTAATTTATGAGTACTTGTTCTTTACATTATTTTAATAGTTCACTACATCGACTAAAAAATACTTCCTTTATCATTTACTTAAAATTATTTTCTATTAATGTTGAATCCTATTGAATTGTTTATGACAAAATGACTTATACAAATTCTTTTTATAGAATGGATAGAAGTTGGATGTATGAAACAGATCCGGTCTCAAGCGATTTTCAAAACAATTTGGAGAGCTTTATAGATTTTTCATTTCACAATGCTTCAGATAGTGGTCGCATACCCTTCCCATGTTCCAATTATATTGGTAGACCTTGGCTGTGCCGTGAAGAAGTCAGCTACCACATAACCAAAAATGGTTTTCAAGAAAACTAATTTGTGTGGTATCACAATGGGGAGAAAATGAAATCAAAATTTGGTGATGATCGAAATGAAAGGACTGGAATAGAGAATTTTTTAGATGATCGGTTTCCGTTTATTCGTCATCATGAAAAAGAAAGGATTTTGACTCAAGAAGACTTCGATATGAGGACAGATGATGCTTCTAGTGAAAATGATGGTATTGATAGGGTGAAAAAATGGAATGATTCTACCATGACTCCAGTATATCAATAATGCGATAAAATGAAAAAGCGGGAATTTTTAATCCGATTGTTTCATGGGAAAACTATGTATGGGATTTCTAATACAGCAATTGATTACATTCTTACCCTCTTGAAGGATTTACTTCCAGATGATGTAGATATTCCTATAAAACCACTATGTGGCATGGAATTTAGTTGAGGAACATCGATTTTTAAGAAACAAAATTCATGCTTGCCCGAAAGATTGTATTTTATTTTGGGAGGAACCGCTAAATGAAATGATTGTATAAAATGTGGCACATCCCGCTGGATGTCAAAATCTAATGGAACACCATCCCAGATTCCACAGAAAGTAATGTGGCACTTTCTATTGGTCCCCAGACTCCAGAATATTTTTATGTATGATGAAATATCAATAAAAATGAGATGGCATGATACCGAGAGAAGAAGACTAAGGATGAGTTGGTTCATCCTACAGATAGATTTCCATGGAAGAGATTTGATGCTCGACATCCTGATTTTGCATGTGACATGCATAATGTGAGGATGGGTATTTCAAGTGATGGTTTTAATCCATTTGGGTAGATGCTTACTTCACACATCACATGGCAAGTTTTTATACATATTTATAATCTTCCCCCATGGTTGTGTATGAAAAAACCTTTCACTTTTATGAGTATACTCATATCTGGTCCTTCTGATCCTGACATAGATATTGATTTATACATGCAACCTTTAATAAAAGAGTTCAAACATATTTGGTATGTTGCTGCTCACACATACGATGCATGTTCGAAAGACATATTTCAGATGTGTGCTGCGCTTATGTGGATGATCAATGATTTTTCGGCTTATACAATGATGTATAGATGGAGCACGAAGGGAAAACTGTCATGCCATGTTTTTATGAAGAATACACGATCCAGAATACTGAAACATCGATGTAGTTTCAATTTTATGGGATATCGACAATTCTTGCCAAATGATCATCCATATAGTATGAATCATCAAAGATTTGATAATACCATAGAGACCGATGATCCACCTCCGCATATGTCTGGAACTGATGTGCTTTTTGAATTGAAAGATATCATTTTTTTCATTTGGGAAGGGTCAAATGAAATCTGGAAAGAGAAAGAATGTTTCCACTGAAACCTGTTACAATTGGAGGAAGAGGAGTATCTTTTTTTATCTTCCTTATTGCTCAATCAATTTGTAACATAATTTCTTAGAATTAATGCATATTGAAAAGAATATATGTGAAATTTTTCTTTCAGTTCATCTAAATGTCAAGGGGAAGAAAAAATATGATTTATGATCTTGATGTGACTTGGTGGATTAGGGCATCAAACCAGAATTGCATCCTGTGCGTATTAGTGAAAATAAATGGCAACTTCCATGTGCATATTATGTGATGAAACATATGAAAAAAAACAATTTCATCAAGTATTAGAGACTATTAGAGTTCCTGATGGCTATTCAAGAAACATATCTAAATGGGTCAACAGAAGAGAGTTGAAGCTAAAATCGTTGAACGCTCATGATTATCACATTCTACTGCATGAGTTGCTTCCAATAGAAATCAGTCATCTTTTTTCCAATTATGTAAGAGTGTTTTTCATTCAGTTGTTCCATTTTTTAGAGATCTTTGGGCTAAGAAGATTTCCATGTATTTCTTGCAAAAAATGTTGACAGATGCCCCATTAATTTTGTGTGAGTTGGAGAAAATATTTCCTCCATCATTTTTCACATGCATGGTACATCTAACTATCCATATTCCCACTGAAATAATTCTCGGAGGACCTATTTCTTCTCGTTGAATGTATCCAAATGAAATAAATATGTCCACATTAATGCCTTATGTCCGATACAGAAATCATGATGAAGGTTCTATCGTGAATGGTTACTTGGCTTAAGAATGTATGGATTTCTGCTCGATGTATTTGTCTGATCTTACTACAATATTGAACAGACCAATGAGAAATGAATAAGAACAGTATGATAAAATTGAACCTAGTTTTTCATCACTTCCTCAAATAGGAGGAATTCCTGGATCATATACATTGAAGACATTAAGCCATAAAGAGCGGGAGATGGCACATCGCATAGTTTTGTTAAACAGTGATTTGATCTATGACTATATCAGGTAACTAAATTGATTTTGTATATCTTACATATATATATCTATTAAAATATTCATATTTTTTATCAACTAGGAACATAAAACAAGGATATAAAGGAAGCATTGTTCTTTATCTTTCAGAAGGAGAGAAACTTTGCATAGCAAAGAATTTTCTACTTGGTTAAAATTGAAGGTAAAAATATTACTGTATAAAATAATTATATCAATATTTAAGTAAGTATAATAGTCATTTATATTGCAGGTATTGAGTTTTTCTGCTGACACTGTCTCTGAGGAAGTAAGAGCTTTGTATTTTGGTCCTAATACCGTGGTTCGTGACTGTAAATAAATTGTTATCAATGGGTAAAACTTTATTGTCACTGAATGAGAAAAGAACATGATAACACAACATGATGGTGTTATGGTTACTGCCACAATAGATTGTTATACCAGTGCATCAGATAGTAGACCGTGATTTGAAAATGTGTGTTATTATGGATTTGTTGAGAAAAAAATAATATTGGATTATTACTCTCATGGATGAGTCACAATGATGAAATTCCATTGGGTTGATTCGATGATTAGACAAGGAACATTTATTGATGATTGTGGATTTGATGAAATTAATATGACTTTCACTCTTGCTACCGAAGAACCATATGTGTTGGCATCAATGTCTAAACATGTTTTTTATGTCAAATACTAACTTCGACCTGAATTTGGTGTCATAGTTGAAGTAATTCCAAGACATATTTTTGATGATGGTAATGATGGAATTGAAACTGTCCCTAGGGCCATTGGAACCAATCCATTTATTTCTTTTGATGACTCCAATAGCTCAGTTGTCAAAGTTTATTATAAACCTGAAGTTGTGGTTGAAAATATATTGAATCATTCATCCATGTTCTCAATTCTTTTGGTTTACCTCGAGTTGGGTTGTTAAGGTTGGTAATATTCAAATTGATTTAGTATTGTTCACAAATATGTTTTAGCTCAATTGACAGTTATGTGAATTTTAAATGTTCATTGGTTGCAGTTTTATTTGAATATCATTTTTTAATTTGGAATTTAACTGTATTCAAACCTAGTCAAACAATATTTCTAACTTGGTGAACATAACACCTTGTATGATTTATTAAATCAATTCAAGATCTTCCAAAACAATTTATATCTAAATTAATAATGAATCCCCTTATCCAATCATATATTTAGATTTTTTGGTTACACATTAGTTTCCTTTTTCTAATTAGTTACATATTTGTTTTCAAAAGCAAGAAATGCAGCCAATTAAAAAGAGACGAAGGAAAAAAATGATTGAGAACAATCGTCGAATGGAGGAGTTGGCTATTCCATCATTAGTGCCTATAGTGAATACATTATTTAAAATATATATATTTAAAGAATATATAATGTCATGTGATTAATGTTTTTTAAACATTTTTGTAGGATCCACTTATACATCGACAGTTATTCGACGAGGAGCCTAGTAATGGTCTTAGTAATCAGGCCGCTGGTATGAGGAGGGTTCGTACCAGAGGTGGATGAGCAACTGCGCGTACCCGACTGGACCCTGCCCCTTCCACTGACATGTAATCCTTCCCACATTCTGATCCTGATGTTTCATTAGTGACACACGGGATATTTATACCTCCCATGTTTTCGCTACCTTCTGCATCTTCTGGCCCATCATTTTCACATCCCATGATGATTCCCACTCCCCAGTCAGAATACAGTCATACATCTATCCCACATTCTTTTCCTTCTACTTCTATCTCTCCGAGTATCTATATTATATCTTCTTGTAGTCCTGTTCCACCACAGGGTGTTCCATCAGTTTCTGTGGATCCAACGACGATCAGCGATCATACCGGCACATGTATATTTATAGAACCTTAACAAATTTTTACATCAATATTTATTTTCATTATAACATGTTTTGAAAAATTATTATTTTTTATTTCATGACAGATACATCTACTGACAGGAGGCATGGGAGGGGGCGTACATGCATGCGTTCGGTCTGGAACCGTCGCACACAGGTAATGGTTGATTATAATGAAGACAACCAAATGGTTGATAAAATAGGGAAGCAATGTCGGAGTTTTTTGGAGACGCTTTCCAAATACTCCAACATCATTCCCGTCAGCCTGCTATCGTGGAGAAATTTTCCATATTAGGTCAAGGACAGAGCTTGGGTAGAGATATGGGTAAAAAAATCTGTTCTATTTAATTCCAAGAATTATTTTTGTATTTACATGAACTAATATTTTGATGTCAGCTTCGATTTAATTTTTCCAATGGTGAGGGTGCATGATTGGAACGTCTAATGGATTTAGGTGATCTGTGGAGAGCCTACAAGCATGAGTTGTATATTGGCTGGGTTGCTAGAGTTGGCACTGAGTTAGAGGCGGTACGAGTGGGGGACAATTATCCTATAGAGTAGTGTCGCCAGATGATTACTCATTGGACGAGTACCCAGTTTAAGGTATTAATTACATATTAGGTATTTAAATAATAAATTTAATGTTTTTAATTAATACTATCTATTTCATTTTCAAATTTTATTTAGGAATCATTTGGAAGAAATAAAAAGAACATTGATGAAAAAAATACCTCCACACACTGGGACACACTACGATGCCTGATCATGAGAGGAAGCAGGTATGAAAATTGTTTATAAGTTTTCATTGCAACTTACAATTACTTTTTTGTCCTCAATTATTTAATATTTTTCCAAAGTTTTCATATAAATTTCGTTTTAAATTTCATTGTAGAGGAAAATACATAATATTGAAGGATGCATGCCTCGAGCAAAACTTTTTTTCTCGAGTAGATGGAAAAAGGATGGAAGTGTCATCAACGAAGCGACTCAGCAGCAGATTGTAAGTTTTAATCGGTTGATTTTATAATTTAATATCTATTTTGTAACTTAATAATATATTTATATTTGTAATAGGATGTTTTAGAGGCCCTCGATGCCCAAGAACCAGAAAATTTTGGGCCAACTGATCACTTAAATCAGGTTTTGGGAGAGGAGCATCCTGGCAGAGTACGCTGCCGACCTAGGATTTCCCCGACAAGATATTGGCCCTCCTCAGGTATGAGTTGTAGTGCCACCGAGCTGCTGTATGTTAGAGAACATGCAGAACAAGCTGAAAAAAGGGTCACAGAGACGGCGGAACAGTCTTTTAGGGAAAACAGTGCATTTATGAGATTGATTGAAGTTCTACATTCGACACTTTTACCAGAGGGTAGCCTAGCTTTTGATGAATATATTTCATCAATACATTCTATATATGGAGCACCAGGTGACAGTTCTAGTGGTGTTCAAGATGATTTCTAGGCTAATGATGATTATGGCGAGGAGTCTGATGCGGAAGAGGAGAGAGAGGAGGAGGGCGAGGTGGATGGCGAGGGCGAGGCGGAGGGTGAGGTCGAGGAGGGTGAGGTTGATGATGGGGATGAGGATGAGGGTGATGATGATGGTGATGGTTATGTGGGACAAGTTGATCCTTTACATTTTTACTAATATTACTGAGATTTGATGTTTAATCTATTCTAGTTGTTGGTTTTATCCAGACCTGTAATATAGAATTGCAGTTGAGTTGTTTTTATATATTGCATGTTTTCATGGATGTTGATGTCTTTTAGTGGTTGTGTATTTGGGAACACCCTGGACAACCCCCCCCCCCCCTCCATCCAGGACCCTGGACAACCCCCCACTATCTTCCTTGGAACCCGGACAGCCCCCCAGACAACCTCCCCAGACACCCCCAAGACATCCCCCAAGACAGCCCCCCCACCCTCCTCCATGGACCCCGGACAACCCCCCATACAGCCCCCGGACAGCCACCAGGACAACCCCCCCCCCCCCCCCCACCATCCACCTTGGACACCGGACAAAACCCCGAGCCCCCCCCCCCCCCCCACCCTCATCCTTGGTCCCCGGACAGCCCCCCAAACACCCACCGAACAGCCCCCCCCCCTGACAGCCCCCACCCTCTATGATTTCATTTACTAATAGATAATAGATAATATATATTTTATTTATATTCATCATGATAATCAATGTAAATCACATTTACACGTCTAATCAATATCATAGATTCTTGGTATGTTATAAAAGGGATGTATTCATTGGGAATGGAATTATTAGCTCTGAAATGTTTAATAGCATGATAAAATAAAATCTAATCCATACTAAGAATGATATAAAAATATTCTATATGAATTTCCACAAGATTTTAATTGAATACCATTCAAATATGTGAAAATAAAAATTGGCATAAGGAAAACCGACCAAACACATTCAGAACCTGTTGATAATTTATCACAATGATCCAGGGGTCATATGTGATGTGTACGAGCCAACCCGGGCACAATCCTAGTCGCGGTGTGGCCGGGATCAGTCTATGTGTCTCTCTTTTGATTAAAATGTACAACATTTTAAGTACATATGGAAAACCAACCAAACACATTCAGTTTCTGTTGAATCTTTAGTAGAACAATCCATGGGTCATATGTGATGTGTACGAATCAACCTCGCCTCAATCTGAGAAATGATGTGGCAGACACCACTCAAAGTGTCTGTCTTTTGTTTCAAAATGACAACATTTTAAGTGAAAAACACCTACTGGAATATGGAAAACCAACCAAATGCATTCAGATTGTGTCGATACTTTAGAACAATTCTCCATGGGTCATTTGAGACGTGTACGTGTCAACCCCGTCTAAATATGAGATGCAGTGTGGCCGACACCACTCTAACTGTGCCTCTTTTATTTAAAATAGACATGATTATAAGTGAAAAGAACAACCGGAATACTGAAAACCAATCAAATGAATTCGTAAAATGTTGATAATTTATCACAATGATTCATGGGTCATATTTGACGTGTACGAGCCAACCCGGGCTCAATCCGTGTCGCGGTGTGGCCGGGATCTGTCTAAGTGTCTCTCTTTTTGTTAAATTGGACAACATTTTAAGTACATATGGAAAACCAACCAAACGAATTCGGTTTCCGTTGAAACATTTGGAGAATGATCCATGGGTCATATGTGACGTGTACAAATCAACCCCGCCTCAATCTGAGACGCGGTGTGGAGGGAACTACTCAAAGTATCTGTCCTTTGTTTCAAATAGACATAATTTTAAGTGAAAAACATCAACTGGCATAAGGAAAACTGACCAAATGCATTTGGATTCTGTCAATACTTTAGGAAAGTGATCAATGGGTCATTTGAGATGTGTACGAGTCAACCCCAACTAAATATGACACACGGTGTGGCCGACACCACTCTAAATGTGTCTCTTTTGTTTGAAATGGACAGGATTATATGTGAAAAGAACAACTGGCATACAGAAAACTGACCAAACACATTCGGAATATGGTGATAATTTATCACAATGATCCATGCGTCATATGTGTTGTGTATGAGCCAATCTGGGCTCAATCCGAGTCAGGGTGTGGCCAGGATCAGTCTAAGTGTCTCTCTTTTGTTTAAAAATGGACAACATTTTAATTAAATACTTAATACCGACCAAATGCATTCAGTTTCCATTGAAACTTTAGGACAATGATCCATGGGTCATATGTGACATGTACGAATCAACCCTGACTCAATCTGAGATGTGGTGTGGCCAACACCACTCAAAGTGTCTGTCTTTTGTTTCAAAAGGACATCATTTGAAGTGAAAAACACCAACTGGCATACGGAAAACTGACCAAACACATTCAGATTGTGTTGATACTTTACAAAAATGATCCATCGGTCATTTGAGACGTGTACGAGTCAACCCGGTATAAATATGAGTGCAGTGTGGCTGACACCACTCTTACTATGTCTCTTTTGTTTAAAATGGAAATGATTATAAGTGAAAAGAACAACTGTCATATGGAAAACTGACCCAACGCATTCAGAATCTGTTGATAATTTATCACAATGATCCATTGGTCATATGTGATGTGTGCGAGCCAACCCGAGCTCAATCTGAGTCGCAGTGTGGCCGGGATCAGTCTAAGTGTCTCCCTTTTGTTAAAATGGAAAACATTTTATGTACATATGGAAAACTGACCAAACGCATTCGGTTTCTATTGAAAATTTAGGATAACGATCCATGGGTCATATGTGACATGTACAAATCAAACCTGTCTCAATCTGAGACACGGTGTGGCCGGACCCACTCAACGTGTCTGTCTTTTGTTTCAAAAGGACATCATTTTAAATGAAAAACATCAACTAGCATATGGAAAACTGACCAAACGCATTTGGATTGTGTTGATACTTTAGCACAATGATCCATGGGTCATTTGAGACAAGTACGAGTCAATACCGTCTAAATCTGAGATTCGGTGTGGCCGGTACCACTCTAACTGTGTCTATTTTGTTTAAAATGGGCAGGATTATAAGTGAAAAGAACCACTGACTTATGGAAAACTGATCAAACACATTAGGAATCTGTTGATAATTTATCACAACAATCCATGGGTAATATGTGACGTGTACCAGCCAACTCAGACTCAATCTGAGTCACGATGTGGCAGGGATCAGTCTATGTGTCTCTCTTTTGTTTAAAATGGGAAACATTTTAAGTACACATAGAAAACTGACCAAATGCATTCAGTTTCCATTTATACGTTAGGAGAGCGATCCATGTGTCATATGTGACATGTACGAATCAACCCTGCCTCAATCTGAGACACGGTGTGGCCGACACCACTAAAAGTGTCTATATTTTGTTTCAAAAGGACACCATTTTATGTGAAAAACATTAACATGCATATGGAAAACCGACCAAATGCCTTCGGATAGTGTTGATACTTTTGGACAATGATCTATGGGTCATTTGAGAGGTGTACGAGTCAACCCCGTCTAAATCTGAGACGCGGTGTGGCCGACACCACTCTAACTGTGTCTCTTTTGATTAAAATGGATAGGATTATAAGTGAAAAGAACAATTGGCATACGGAAAACCTATCAAACACATTCATAATCTGTTGATAATCTATCACAACAATCCATGGGTCATATGTGACGTGTAAGAGCCAACCCGGACTCAATCAGAGTCACCGTGTGGCCGGGATCAGTCTAAGTGTCTCTCTTTTGTTTAAAATAGATAACATTTTAAGTACATACGGAAAGTCGACCAAATGCATTCGGCTTCCATTGAAACATTAGGAGAACGATCCATGGGTCATATGTGACGTGTACGAATTAACCCTGCCTAAATATGAGACACGGTATGGCTGCCACCACTCAAAGTGTTTGTCTTTTGTTTCAAAAGGACATCATTTTAAATGAAAAACATCAACTGGCATACAGAAAACTTACCAAATGCATTCGGATTGTGTCGATACTTTAGAACAACGATCGATGGGTCATATGTGATGTGTAAAAGTCAACCCCACCTCAATACATGGTGCGGTGTGGCCGACACCATTCATAGTGTCTCTCTTTTGTTTATAATGGACATTATTTTAAGTGAAAACAACAACTGATATAAGAAAAACTGACCAAACACATTTCAAATGTGTTTATGCTTTAGGACAATGATAAAAGGGTCATATGTGACGTGTAAGAGTCAACCCCGCCTCAATATGAGGTACGGTGTGGCCGGGATCACTCTAAGAGTCTCTCTTTTGTTTAAAATGGACAACATTTTAAGTACATACGGAAAACTGAGCAAACAGATTCTGATTGTTTTGATAATTTAACACAACGATCTATGGGTCTTATTTGACATGTAAAAATCAACCCCGTCTCAATCTGAGATGAAGTGTGGCTGACACCACTCAAAGTGTATGTCTTTTGTTTCAAAAGGACACCACTTTAAGTGAAAAATATCAACTGGCATATTGAAAAACTGACCAAACGCATTTGGATTGTGTTGATGCTTTAGAAAAATGATGCATGGGTCATATTAGATGTGTACATGTCAACCCCGTCTAAATATGAGATGTGGTGTGGTCGGTACCACTCTAACTGTGTTATTCTATTTAAAATGGACACGATTAAAATGAAAAAACCAACTGGCATACGGAAAACCAAAAAAATGAATTCATAATATGTTGAAATTTTAGGAAAACGATCCATGGGTTATATGTTACATGTATGAGTCAACCACACCTCAATAAAAGTCGCGGTGTGGTTGGGATCTCTCTATGTGGCTCTCTTTTGTTTAAAATGGACAACATTTTATGTCCATACAAAAATTGAACAAAAGGATTCTGATTTTGTTGATACATTAGAACAATGATCCATGGGTCATATATGATGTGTAAGAATCAACCCCGCCTCAATCTCAGACGCGGTGTGACCAGCACCACTCAAAGTGTCTGTCTTTTGTTTCAAAAGGACATCATTTTAAGTGATAAACATCAACTGACATATACAAAACCAACCAAACGCATTTGGATTGTGTTGATACTTTATGAAAATGATACATGGGTCATTTGAGATGTGCACGAGTCAACCCTATCTAAATCTGAGATGCAGTGTGGCCGGTACCACTCTAACTATTTCTCTTTTGTTTAAAATGGACACGATTATAAGTGGAAACAACAATTGGCATAAGGAAAACTGACCAAACGCATTCGGAATCTATTGAAATTTTAGGAAAATGATCCATGGGTCATATGTTACGTGTAAGAGTCAACCGCGCCTCAATCCAAGTTGCGGTGTGGCCGGAAACACCCAAAATGTCTCTCTTATGTTTCGAATGGACAAAATTTTAAGTACATATTGAAAACTGACCAAACAGATTCTGATTGTGTTGATATTTTTTCACAATGATCCATGGGTCATTTGTGATGCGTATGAGTCAACCCTGACTTAATATGAGGTTCGGTGTGGCCGATACGATTCAAAGTATCTCTCTTTTATTTTAAAAGAACTTCATCTTAAGTGAAAACAACAACTGACATATGGGAAACTGACCAAACACTTTTGGAATATGTTGATACTTTAGGAAAATGATTGATGGGTCATTTTTGATGTGTACGAGTTAACCTCTCCTCAATCTGAGGCACGGTGTGACCAGTATCACTCTAGGTGTATGTATTTTGTTTAAAATGGACATCATTTCAGGTAAAAATATATGGTATATGAAAAACTGATCAAATTATGAATTGAATTCCATATTCAACATATAATTGTCATCTAAATTTTAAATTGAATTCTAAATGAATTATGTATATGTATAAATATGTTATGAATTCTAATTTAATTATGGATGTGTATAGTTCCAGGATGCATTATATGTTAAATGTGAATGAATTTATTCTCTATATGTATGTGCTAGTTGGTAATTACAGGTAAAATAACTATATATGTATGTGTTAGTTTATTTTAGGTACAATAATTGTATTTAAAATGATGGGGATTACACTAAATGAGACCTGTGGTGAAAATTGCACAAAATGAGAGCTGCTATGCAAATTGCATGCTTCTGTGCAATTTACACAGCATAGGCTATGCCAATGGTTTCAAACCGTTGCCATTGCCTCTCTGAGGTTTCATTACCAAGGGTTCATAGAACCGTTGGTAAAAATCATTTCCCAGCGGTTTAGAAACCATTGGGAAAGAAGAGATTACTTGGTTTTCCCAATGGAGCCAAACCATTGGGAAAAACTACCCCAACGGTTTGGAACAACCGTTGGGATAGGTTAATTTTTTCCCCAACCTATCCCAACATTTTACTGTAAACCGTTGGGAAAACTTTTCAATTTGGCTTACTTCCCTACGGTTTGTAGAACTGTTGGTATAACATATACCAACAGTTCTAAAGCCTTTCCCAATAGTTCAGAACCATTTGGAAAACATGTATTTCCAGTAGTGGATGAAGCTGCACGTGAGTCTGAGGATGCGATGAAGTTGAGATATCATAATTTTTTATACCTAAGTGATATAATTTTTATAGATTAATTTATATTAATGGTGTTATAATGTAAGAAAAATTTATTTTAGATATGGTTCCTCTTATATAAAACATTATACATTTGATAAATGACCTTAAACTCACCCTTGAGTCTATATGAACCAGGATATTGTAAAAAATTATATCATATAAATTAAATAAGAATCTATGACTATTAGTAACAAATTTATGAAAATATGTATAATGGGGTTTTATAATTAAATTTTATTTACTAACACATGATAAATAAGTGTTGAAATTTTAGTGAAGTCACTTTATGCATAAAAAATCATCAAAAATGGTTGTCATAACATATTTTTACAAATTTAAATTATAAATAATATCAAAAAAATTATAAATAGCATTTAAAAAATGAATATAATTTTTAAAATAATCATTTCTTTATTTAAATATAGTGAATTATTTGTATTATTCTATAATGATTTATTTTTTAATATTTAAAAATAAATTTTATTATAAGAAATGTCATTTATTACAAAGTAAATGTTCAAATATTTTTTGAATTATAATATAATATAAACTAATTTTTCTTTATTTGGACATAATATAATTAATAAAATAATAATCATCTTTATACATTATTTTGGAATATCTTCTTTTTTTCATTAAAACACAATTAAAAAAATATTTGTATTCCCATAATAAGTTTTTATATTCAAAAATATATTTAATTAATGTTTTAAAAAAATTAATGTATTATATTTTCAATATAATGTAATATATTTAATTTTATTTTTTAAAAAATTCAATTAATGGTAGTAAATTACATTTTAAAGCTCAAAAATCATTTTTCAAAAACCCATTTTGTTGCGGTTTTCGTGATTAATTAAAATTATATTCTAAAACTTATAGTATTTTTATTTTGTTAAAATGTATTCCATATTTATAATAATTATATTTTATTTATCTAATTTTTCAATCTTATATTTTGGTCTCACTTAATAGTAAAAATATTTAAATTATGTTACTATGGTTATTGTCAAAATTTATTTAAATTGGGATAAATGATAATATTAGGGAAGGATGGATTAACAAATATATAATATTATTATTTGTTAAATATATTTTAACATTATAATATTATTCTTTAAAATACGTATCAATTTGAATACACATTCAAATTAATGTCATCTTAAATCCATGAAATCATTTAACATGTTAATGGTGTATCCCTCACCTCACTTATAAATGGGGACCTCTTATTCTATCTTATCCACACCATTTGAATCTTCATACTCGAAAAATAACTAATCATGACATCCTATAATAAATCACTTTTTCCAAGAGCTTATTTAACTCTTTTAGGGCTAATCAATCAATTTTTAAAGAGTAATTAAAAGGTGGTCTTTCCAAGAAGATGTATATATATTATCCCAAATAATTCAATTTTTTTCATCCACTTTCTATAAACATGTTGTGTCCATAATAAATTATTAATATAGTATCTTAAATTAACATATATGTTATTGTGATAATGTAACAAACATTTAACTCCTCCTCTCAATCAAATGGGATATGAAAATATCGCTCATGGATACATGTAGACTATTGCCTCCCCCTAATGATACAAGTCATTTTCCACCACCATAATCCATGTATGGTTTTAATAATGGAATAAATTTTTCTATATAAATTTTATTTCCTAATATATATTTTTTATGGATGAAATAATATGTACTTTTCTTTTGTCCCTTCCCTCAAAATATGGAAATGTCACTAATCTGTAAAAAAGGACTCACATCACCAAGTAGAGAATTAATTTAATTTTCATCAATTATTTACATGAATGACCATAAGTATGTATATAATGAATATATATGAAATTTATATAATTATTAACATTATGGATATTTATGATCCTTGATTAAACTAAAAATACCTTAACCAAAGAATTGAAACAAACCTGAAAAATGAAGTAGTTATCACATGTAATGATGAATATATTGTATGATTGTCAATGAGCATGTGAGAAGATATTATAACCAACACATGAATGGAATTATAGGTATTATTATGGTTATTTAGATTAAGTTAAATACATATAAGTTTCTTATCAAATAGTTCATATTACATATAGAGTAATATGAACTTGATGTACACTATTATGTTACAACCTCATCTTTTCTGGATTATTTGTGATTAAGTTTTGTAATGACTAAATTATATAATCTTTGTCTCCAAATCCTTATATAATTTTTCATACATTTATTATATATATATTTCATGTTTTTAATAATTTTAAACTCTTAACATACTCATGATATCAAAATAATGTTTTTAAGGAAAACCGCCAAAGTATTTCTCTTCGATCAAACAATTTTATGTAATATTATTATCTTTTTTTGAAGAAGGTGCTTCTAACATATTACTGACAATATGAAGATAATTTTTGTTTTATCATAATGAGTAAGAAAACATTTCTCCACCATCATGAAAATAATTTATTTTATGATTAATTCTTATTTTTATTTATTTATTTTTATTTGAAATGATTTTTTTAACATTTTAGAAAATTGTTATTCTAATTAATTAATTTTAAATAATAATATAATTTTCATGAAATTTTTTTCAATTGATATGTAAATATTTTTTATCTATAACAATATCCATTGAAGTTTCTTATGATTTACATGGGATATGATATAATATGAACTCCATTTTAAATTTCTATATTATTTGTGGTTATGATGATGAAATGTTTATGAATCTTGTTTCCTTTCAATGGGTAATGATATGAATTTATTGTGAATGTTTTATTTACTTATGACACACATATTTATGGTATTCAATATAGATTTTTGGTTCTATTATAATCCCCAAATGAGTGGTTATGTTGTTATACAATGTTGGGTGGGTCTGTTATAGCCCTCTAATTTATTGGGTATTCATTGATTTCTCATGAACTATTAAAAACTATAATTGGTATTGAATGAAATTTATTAATGGAAATTTTTTAATAATATACACTTGGGAGTGAAACTCTATCAATGAAATAAATGATTGGGGAGTGAACCCAATCCACTATGATAGTCTTGGAGGTGATCGTTGGATATGAAAATTACTTTTCCTGCTTATATAGATTCCAAAAACATATGGATTATTATTTTGGTATTTTTTTCATTGATCATCATTGATTATTAATGATTCCCCAATATTATATTTTATGTCATTTGTTTAAAAAAATTACTCCGAGTTTTCTAATTAATGATCTATCCTCTAATCATATAGGTTTTATTTCTTTGGAAACATGGATGCATAACAATATCATAATAGATCTAAATTATCCTTAAACATTTTCACAATAAATAGTACCATTAAATGATATGTCATAGCTAAAACCATTTTTTATAACATGGGAAAAATGGTGAGCTTATATGCTCAATATGGGTAAATAAGGGAGATATAACTAATCCGTTAATAATAACATTACCATAATGTTATTATAACTTTAGTTACATATTTAAATATAATATCCATAATATTATAGATCATAATATTGAGTCATGTAATATATAGTGGTAGTTTATAACACATTAATAATAAAATAATCAAAGAATATGAACCATTAGAGCATATCATTGGCATAAATTCATATGTTTTCTTACATATTAGTAAATAAAATCATTTCCTTATTCAATTCTCACAATACTATCAAAGAGGATTTGGTTAACTGCCTATTCCAAAATATACATAGTCATGGTTCACTCACATGACTATCATTATGGATGGATTCCCCTACTAAAATCGGTTTAGTCCCCATTATACTCATTATTATGTCATGAAATAACCTTCTTATTCCACTTCATTGGAAGGTTATATATATATGGGATCACCCATATCATAATAAAAATCATACATATGTTTTTCCACCTGATCATAAATCATTCATAATAGTAGAAATCATTTAAAGGAATTTTTGTTCAAAAATATTTTGTCATTTCATTATAGAATATCCCATGAAAAAGATTGGAGTTTAGAAGGTTTAAATGATGGGAATAATTAATGAATGGGAATAAAATGTGTTTCATTGAATATTCCTTAGATCATGATCATCATAATCAGTATGAAGAATGATATTGGATGGTATCATTGGACCATATCCCCATTAAATCATGAAGAACATCAATTGATTTCATTATAGATGAAAATTAATTTAAATGCTCATTTGAGTATTTCATGAGGAAAATAGACAAATATATTTTAAATTACTTAATAAAATATTAATAATAAAAAAATATTAATGAAAATATATATTTCAAAATAACATTATATAATTATAAATTAAGATTTGTATAATTATTCAATCATGCGGGTGGGATATTCCATTCATAATATGTATTTTAAAATATTTATTCCATTCATATTTCATATATAAAAAAATTAACATACCTTGATTGGAAAATTTTATGAATATTTATTTTCAAAAAGTTTCAAAAAATTCCACTCTTGGATGAAATGAATCTAAAAAATCATAGAATAATAAAAAAACATTCTTTAAAACTTGTTTTGAATAAATCTATATGGATTATAAAGTATTTTCAATAAAAGAGAGAACGAAAGTCAATTGTCTTTAATAACATTCTATTAGTGTCTCAGAATACTAAATAGATGAAAGTTAATAGAACGAATAAAATGTGAAGAACCAAAGGATAAGAATATTAAAGATATGCATGAGGGATAATATAAGGACCTAGCCTTAAAACAATAAATAATCATGAATTAAATGAATAATTCACATAGAAAATATTTTCAGGTTTAGAGTTGTAAAGAATTAGGACATAACTATTACATCTCAAAAGATCAACAAGTATACACTTTTACTAAGATTCCATAAAATAAAAACTTATAAAAAGAAACATGTCTAGTTATATTTTTTAGATAGCTTGTCTTTCCTTGATCCCATCCTTGACCGTATTTATTTTTATGTCCTGTGGAAAACATTTCAAAAACATGGGATGAGCATTAAAAGCCTAGTAAAGGATACATAAAGATGGAAAACTATTATTTTTTCAAAACAACAAGTAAACCCTGAATACTTTATCAAAGTAATAATTTCACCTTTATGAAGTAGAAAATACTCTTCACTAAATAAAATATCATTACATACCCTTTTGTAACCAAAATATTTCCATAAAACCCATATAAAAAACACATAACATATAAAGATAACTTGGGACATAAACATACTTTAATGGAATAACCATACAGTCAACTTCCACACATATCACTAAATGGAATAGCCATACGACTGACTTCCATACCCAATGCATTGGAGGTTATAACGTAACCACCCATCGTAGTATTCACAGCACCAACCTTCATATTGTTTATCACGTAACCACCCATCAAATGTCTAAGTACCATTATAAAATCATAAGACATAAAACAAATATAATGGAAAAAAACATTTCCACATTTTGATCACAATATATCACTTAAATATATTGACATAACAAGTCAATCATAAAAACCAATTTCAATACCAAAATACATAAAATAGTATATGGTATTTGATTCATTTTAAAAACATTACGGCTTGTTGAGGAAGCCAAAGACCAAATAATACTCACGGCGGAGAAAAAGGTTGTTGTCACCGTGTACTTTAAAATAAACATTACTTTTTGTCATTTAGTAAAATGGTTCGTAGAAAAATATTCCCTTTGAATGAAATGAAAATTAAAAGGTGTTTTATACATCATATAAAATAAAATCTTGTATTAGAACAAAATATGGCTCAATGAAAGGAGATTGAGACGAAGTCCCTTACAAAGTCGATATCCTCAGATTAAGGATAAATCAATTACATGATAATGTGTGGAAAATATAAATACAACTAAAATAAGAGGATATTATGTTTAAAACAATCATATTTCATCCACACATATTCATGGAAGTACATAATCAAGAAGTATAGGTTTAACCTAAAGAATTAAAATTGGGTAAACAAGTTCCCTCACAAAGATTCGACACCCTAACAGCGTCACTTATAATTTCATATTAAGAGTTTATGAGAGAGAAAATTGTATCTCATCACTTGAACCTAAAATTTACATCAATAAGTATATATATGAAAATATCCCAACATAATAATATGTAAATTAAAAGGCCCAAAAAAAGAAGTCTTTTAAAAATAGGAGGGTGAAAGGTTCCCTTACGGATTTGGGTAACATTTGAAACGTACTCCCCATGAAAGAAGGATCAAACAATGAAGATGTAAATAACCATAAATTAAATTATATTAAAAAAATAATACAATCATGGAAATTACATACACCAAAAAAAAGGAAATAGTGGAAAATGTAGAATGAATCTCACGGGAACACAAAGTGAGATAAAAAGTCCCTTACGAAATTTCGGCAGCCTAACGACATCACATAAAACATCCAAAAATGGATTTATGAGATCAAATATGGTCTCTCATAATATGAACATAAAAATTACAGAATTTGGAATATAAAAGAACATCCCCAAACATAATAAAGATGATCTTAAATGAAATGACATAACAGAGAGAACTTAAAAATAAGAGAGAGGTAGGATCCCTTACCTCATGTCCGACTTGTCTTGTTCGTTTCATTATATTCTTGAATAATCTACTATGGTCAATTTATAATTGATTAAGGACCTAATTAAAATTTCATTTTTCAATTCATATCACATATTATAATTTTATAATAATTAGTTAATTGTGCGAGTTCATATCCGATGTTTTTGTCAATGTTTGGTACATGAGTCAAAAATGAACTTGTTTGAAAATGATTTTCCTTGTAGTTAAAATTAAATCATCTCCATAATAGTTTTAACGATTGAAATATCATATATATCTAGTATATATTCATTTTATACTAATCCATAACATTTGACGTTAAAAATAAATGAAATGCACCGTTTATGGAGACGGTAGGCCGTACGTACGCATGAACGCTACTTTCATTTCTTTGGCACATTAATGGAATTAAAACTACATGAGAGAGATATATATTATAATTCCAGAAATATATCCATAATTTAGATGAAATATATGAAATATATATCTATTATATATATTTAATTATAATAGTACCTAACATTTGGAGATAAGAAATGAAATGTACCGTTCATGGAGACGGTAAGCCGTATGTATGCATGAACGCTACTTTCATTTCTATTTCATACATTAATGGAATGAAAAAAAATTAATGATACATAGGTATATTATAATTACAGTATAATATAATATATAACCTCATTAAATCCATCGTTTATACATCCCAAATATGGTATTAATGATTCAAATCACTTTTAGGGGGCAGTAGTCCGCACTTCCTAAAATGAAATTATCGTGTTTACCCATTATGGAAACTATAAAGGTATGGAATAAATGAAAAATACGGAAGAATAAGGAATAAATAAACATAATTTATATATTATATATAAATATAGTGACATATTAATGGCCACCATGAGAGTTGTTAAAAGAATATTGAACAATCATCGTTTCGTGAGGCAGTAATTCACCACCCACAGAAACAGTACGTTATTTAACCATTAGATAGAAGTGTGTATGAGTGTAGCTCGAATCCTCCACATAACAGAATCCTATTATATTTAAGAAACTGGTTCTGTTACAAATTAATGGAATAAAAAGAGTTTAGGGGGTTGGAGAAGCAAAATAAAGCAAAAGAACATAAGAGAAGACATTACATTCAAATTAGATAACTCTTTTTGATTTGAGCTCAAACGATTCCTTGGAAATACTTCTACCAAAAGTGAGGCTACCAAGATTAAGAGAGGGATGTGTAGAGACAATATTATCAGAGGTCAGATGAGCCAAGGGCTTGAGAGGTGTGAGCAAGGAGGTAGAGGTGGGGGCCTTTTATAATGGGGAGGAGAGGCACTCTTGGAAAGTCATGAAATGCCACTTTATTTTAAAATTATTTTCAGATTTTAAAGGTCCCAAAAAGATATATTTCGAGGATAAGGTGATAAGAGTTCTAAATACACCCATCCAATAGGTTTTTGAGAATTATATGTCTTATATTTTACTTTAGCTTTTCATTTTATTCAAATTGTTCATTAATGAGGTAATCGTTGCATCATCATGGTGTCATAAATAAATAAATAAATTTAATTTATAAAAATTAAAAAAAATACAATGATGTGGGAAATATTTTTATATTTCCTATGAATATTTATAAACAAAACTATAACTTGTATAACCCCATGTAAAAATTGTTTTAGTAAAATAATACATGTTTGTGACATTCTTATTTTAACATTAAATAAAAAGTTATTAATGTCATTTTCGTACCCAGGTGGCTCCATGGGGTTACCAAGTTGACGCATGGATTTTCATGGCCGGACATGATTCATCCAATAAGGGTAATACATGTGTCAAGGTCATTTAATATTATTATAAAATTATCTTTACCTTAAATTACACTAATTACCTTCAATCGTGATTAATAAAACATAAATGTTACTATTCACAAAAAAATATTTTCATCCCATTGAACCAAATTTTACATAATAATGGAAACCATTTATGTCAGACTTTTGAAATTCAAATCACAGAGGTGGTAAATTTTCATTTAAACAAAAAATCAGTTTTTTAACTACCACATAGTGGTTTCACTATTCATAATTTATTGCAGTTTTTCAGAAAAATTCCAAAAATTCACCCTAAGATATATTTGATATTCCTAATTCAAAAATGATATCTATTTTAAAAAATAAAAAACATATAAGTTTCATCAATCAATGTAATAATTAATTCCCTTTGTCAAAACAAATAGCGTGTTTTTAAGAAACAAAATATATCAAAAGATTGAAACTAGTTTAAGTCAAATTTCAAAGTGAAATGAATTCTAATGACCACCATTGGATTAAATGGTAAACTTATATTCTCACTGCACTTTAAAACCAATTAAAAAGATAATATATCCATATAAATAAATCAGATTAAAAGGAGTTTTTGAATTAAAATACAACATTTTCACTAAAAATGATCTTATTTTGGAAAAATAACAATAATTTATAGAAAGTAAATTTTGATGTCCATATTCTAAAGAAGGATTTTATTTGGTCCAATATAATATATGAAAGTTTCAAAAATTGGATTTAAAAATGGTTCTTCATCAAAAGGCAGTTAATCAACCTTTTAAATAATATTAGATTATTTACGCTTAAAATTGGATTAATTCGCATTTTAGGCCTCTAACATTTATTGGATAAAAGTAAAAATATTTGACAAACTTATATAATAATTTTGTAGTAAGTTCTATTCATTCCCGCTATTACAACGGCTAAGAATTAACTACCATTTTAAATAATATTATTTTATTATTAGAGTGCAACGTAAGATTTCAAAGGAACTCATTGTTGCGTATTGGGTACGCCATCGAGAATAGCATTCCATTTAAAGTAATATTAATATTTTATTCAAAAATATTAATATATATTAAAATGTCATATTCTTTTTTTTACCTGGGGTGTTACAGATAACCTATATAATTTAATCATTATAATCTTAATCGTGAATCATCTCGATAATAACTAAGATTATAACATAAATTGCTTACCCCATGTTATATATTCATTGAAATGTTTATATAATATTTTATAATAATTATATATTTATATAATTCTATACTATTGTAGATTATATACATATAATATCAGACTATATCTACATGTATCATTTCACCACTGATTAATAATAATTCATTTTTAAAATCATTGTTCCCAAGATTTAGTTGTTTCCTTTTTTGTTGAGAATTTTTGTCTGGTAGTTATAGAACTTATACAATGATCATTTTACATCATCTCTAAAAATTTAATCATGATATAAATATCATATATATATATATAGAGTCATCCATAATATTTAGATATAGAAAAATGAATGATAGCATTGTTTGAATGGGGAAGAGAGACTACCAGGAACCCCCATCAAGTTAGGATTTGTTATGCCTGATGGTGGGCTATGAGG
This sequence comes from Viscum album, assembly GCA_963277665.1. Lineage (NCBI taxonomy): Eukaryota > Viridiplantae > Streptophyta > Magnoliopsida > Santalales > Viscaceae > Viscum > Viscum album. The sequence goes on along the minus strand of OY728155.1, from coordinate 677,873,643 downwards.
GGTTCAGTTGTTGTACAACATATATCATTGGGTCACCAATGTAATTCTTAACTAAAAATCATAATAGTTCCCTCATTTTAATTGGTTATGGATTTTCTTTCCAAAGTCAATTGGACATTTTGGATTTCTGACCCAATGATGATTGGGGACTCACATTGGTCGATAGAATGGTAGGCTTGGCTCACTTAACCCTTTTGGAGGGTAACAATTTCCAACATAAGGGATCCCTTATAGAGTAAAGATATTTTTTTTTATCTCTTCTAAATCCTGATATTGGAACATGTACCCTAAAAAAAGACATATAGGATAATTAAATTTTATGTAAAAAATATAGGAATATTATTTGTGAGTCAATGTATATATAACCATGGTTTTTCATCTATTTCCCTAGTAATGGGTAGCTCATTATTTGTTGAAGCCATATAACAAGGTACTTCAGAATTTTTTACCATGCAGATAAGGTGTTAATATTTCGAGGAGGGGATTGATACATTATGATGTATTCTTTTCATACATGTTATTATAGGAATCAAAACTAACATAGTTATTAAACACATTAATTTAACATCACATGGAAAGTAAATATGCATTGGAACTTGGGAATTATATATTTGAGATTGAGTCTTGAAGAAATATCCTACATATGATGGTTATGGTTGGAATTAGAGTTATCATTGTTCGATCTTTCCCTCCAGACTAACCCCAAGGTAGATTCCATTGTATGAGGGATATTTATATTTTTACACCTATTGGGGCTTACATACTTTGATTTTCCTTGAAGTAGATATTTATTAATCCAATTATGTATTTGTTGCGGTTCCCTAATCCCATAAGAGCAATAATAGGTTTGATAAATAGGGGATAAAAAAATGACCAACCACATTTTGTATTTTTGTGTTACTTGAGTACTAACAAATCCCTTTGATGTTAATGTAGAGATCATCCCACCGATAGGTGTCTTAGGTATCTGTATTATTATAGGAATCATATTCATCTTAGCTAAGTTGATATGTATGTAAAATGATAGATGATGTATTGTAATCATTCCCTGGAAATGGATGGGACTTGATGGGAAAAATGTTGGAGACATGGGTATTACATCAAAATGGTTGATTATTTGAGCTTAGGCCTTATGAAGGAGTCCTAAGTATCCTATATATTGCAAGAATCAAAATTCATGTATTTATATTGATTAAGGAATATATTCTTATATTTCCCTATATGTGGGTCATATCATGTTATTACACTGATTGGGGCTTAAAATATATGTTTTCCCTTTCCTTATATAGTCTTAAAATGATAATGATATGATTATGGAAACTCTTTAATCACATGTGATGTATACATACTGTGAGAAACAATGGATGGAAGATGATCTGTCTCGTTTCATTTGGATGAGGGGATTATTTATTGGGAAAACCCTTTTGATGTTTAATATAGAGATCAGAGCTCAGGGTGGAATCCTTTGTTCAGAGATTACACACAAAGGGTATAAATATATATCAAGACCTAGGATTCCCTATAAAAGGGACATATCATATTATTTTTTGATAGGGGATTAAACTCTGATGTTTCTCTTTCAATTTTGGAAACATGGAATGAAAATTATATTATTATTGAAAGTACCGATTCCCATGAGATCTATGCTCAGAGTGAGAAACAAGGGATGGAAAATGTTAAGTCTTACTGCTTATGGACATGGGACATAGATGTTGGGATAGTCGTTTTGATGGTTAATAATGAGTTTAGAACACAAAGTGGTGTCCCACATATCATGGTTATGGTAGGAATTAGAGTAATTATACTTCGCTAGATGGGGTATTAGACACCAATGATTCCATTTGTCGAGGATTACACACTAAGGGTAGAAAACATTATCATGATATGAGATTCCCAATATGCATTATATATCATATTATGATGCTGATCTGGGATTATAATCCGAGATTTCCCTTTTCGACCAAAACTACATACTTGCCTGACCTACTTGACTACCTACTGCACATGCTATTATTATATGTTTCAAACTTTCAATGGATTTTTGAACATATCTTGTTATATTTTTTACATGTACAAATAAAATCTCATGATTGATTTAGAATGACTAAGGGGTGTCGCATATAATGGATGAAATGTTTGAGTGGGATCACATGACCAAGGATGAATTTTCCAAAGGACATCATGATAATGGGTCAGTTGAACCTAGAATCCATTCCATGATTTCAACTAAAATTCCTATATAAAATTGCATGATCCAACTAACATGTTATGGTTTCATCTTAATATATTGATGATAATCCAAGAGGGTGTCACATTTTCGAAATGACATGCCCTAGTGTCATTGACATAGATGGATAACAAATTTAAAGGGTGTCATGAGATTCAAGATGAAATGTCTTAGAGGTTTTCAAATGTCCTAGATGACATTTTTGGGGGAAATCATGAATCCTAGATGGGTGTTTGAGGTATGTCTAAAGAGATGACTTTCATGCCCAGGTGCTATCATGAGGCTCAATTGACATGAATTGGTGCTTCTATATGAGTCTGGTGATATGTCTGAGGAATATGGAAATAAATGAATGGTGAGGTCGGAGTGTTTTATGAGACTTGGGTGGAATGACACAAGGGAACCATGTTAAATGAATTTACATGTAAAATGGACTTTTCATGACCAAAATAATATACTAAAGGAACCTCGCGAGATGTAGTTGAAATATCCTATTGTGGTCAAATTTTATCGTTGGTTTTTAAAAAGTGAATGAGGCTCATAATATTTGTTCCTCGTGTATTTATCCCACATTTAGTCTCTTTTCAAGCCTTTATATTATGAATTCCTTTTATTTTTTCAGTGTTACCGTATTTTAAGTCTCGTTTTATTTTCTAGATATGTAGGTTTATCATTACATGTCCTACTAGAAGTGCATTGTCTGATTTATAAGTGATCACATGATGTGATTAGGCATGCTTCATGGTTTTTGCAGTTGTTCAATTGTAAATTACCAAATGAGAAAAATTTTGGTCATGAGATGAATCACTCAGAGAAATCATCTCTATTTAATCATTGAAAATGATCTAACTTATCATTCAGAGATTCATCAAGTATTTTTCAAACTAGGGGTAGGGATTTAGAGGACTCACCACTGCTATTGTTCATCGTATAATGTGACAAAAATCATGTGTAACCATACTGGATTTGATAGAGGTCATTGGCCACATGCGTCTTCGTGATGTCTTTTCATGAATCACTCTGTTAGAATAACGTGTATTTCGATGACCGTAAGTCCATCACGATAATGCATCATTAATTTTATTATTTCTAATTAGTGGATTCTTGTTCTCTTATGTTGTCATTGAAAAGGGCTTTCATATTTTTATGATATCATGTCTAATGGCCTTCAAGAGATCAAGGCACCTCTTGAAAGGCTATCATGTGATCTTTTATGATTTTTCATGGAATTTTTGTGAACAAATAATGGAGTTTCATAGGGCCTTCATGGGATTAGTACTACCTTACATGGGGTCTTGCGAGACCATGTTTTAGGCAGTCACATGATTATTTCTATTATCATGAGATTCTTTCACCTCCTCACCATTTTTATTTTAATTTTTTAAATTTCTAATGTTTTTTTGGAGTTATCAAGGTTGTTTATGTTCTATTATGGAAAATTATGATACATCTTGCTGATGCATTTAATGACCCAATAAATGATTAATAAAGCTTTTTGATTTTTTTCACAGATAATTCCTTCCATCTATCCTTATACAATCAAAGGGGGTGCACGAGGTTTCATAGACATGTTTTATGCCCTTAATGTGATGTGGACGACATGATTTTGGGATTTCTTGAGATGAAGAAGAAATTTCAGTGTGGTCTCACAATGTATTTACAATCTCCATGGGAGAATCACATGATGTTTAAAACCGTGAGAGGATCTGGACTCTGCAACGTTTATTTGAATTATTTTTACTTTATAAAGGCTTGGGATCTTTTTATTTTTAATGAATGATTTTTAAGGACAATAATTAAACTCATAGTTATCCATAACATACGTTTTATTCCTTCAAGAGGGCCCGAACATTTTGAATTTTTCTTCTTATTTTTTAAGGACTATTAGATGGGTTGTCAGGTTCCCAGCAATTGAAATACCACATAACCTAGGGGAGATCATCTGGTTACTGTTGTGTAGTCACTGGTTGTCTTGGGTTCCATCACAAGAACATAAGGACTCATATATGGTACTTGAAGGGGACCTCGATAGTTTATGCACTGCTAATTCCACCATCTCATGTTATTATCATGTTCATGTGATTGTGTGTGTCTTGGAGGCGCATGTTATCTGCATGTCATTGTCAACCTAATACTTCATTTGGACTTATAGGTAAATTTATACCCATATACATGCATTTATAAATTTTAAAATTTTCTAAATCTCATTTGGAGGTCTCCAAATAACACCTCCCCTTAGAATAGATGCATGTGGGGATAATGTATTTGGTTGTAAAAAATCAAATTCTCTCTTGAGACTTTGGCGATGTCACAAATCAGAACCTTTGGTAATATTTGTCTTCCATGGGACACATGGTCTTCCGTGGAATTCCCTATATATAGGAGAATAGAGGGAGACCTCATTCAGCAGATACTAATTCCTCAATATATCTCACCATGATTATGTAAAAAGCCTTTATCACTAGTTCATACCAGAAGACCTGATCATAATATCTATTTGTGCGACTTCACTATGATCATATTTCTCAAGAACTCTTTTATAAAATTAGATTCACTCTAGATCCCTCTCTAATAAACTATGAACTATTCATTGGTAATTATTTTATCCATGGATATATGGATGATCTATCATCTTGAATGTTCCACATGTCTATTTTCTTGATCATGTAATCTATCATCAATCATGTGGCACATGTGTACATGTATAGGTTACGTGATTTTCAGTGTTTGAGAGGTTATGTGGTTGATTTATTCCCTACGAGTTTTTGTGGCCGATGATATCTTTAGGAGTCTTATGATTCATGATTCAATTATGTGATTTTCGAATGACATTGTTGATACATGTGATGTGCATGATGCTTCTAGAACAATATGGATTTTCATTGTTAATTTTTTTTATGTATGACATATGCCATATATTTTTTATTCAATTTGTTGGGAGATGTATTCATCCCTCACTCATAAAACCAAATTCTAGCTCACTGTTTTTAAATGTTTTCTAACTGTGTTCAGATGAAAATTAATAAGGATTCACATATGGTCATAGATTAGTCCCCTAGGATGTCTAACATATTGGAGAACACTCCCTTGGGTTTGGATGCTTGTGACATCACACATCAGGCTATTACTCAGAATTAGGTGTGTATATCTTCCTCTTATTTAAAAGTCCCACATGGTGGATATATAATAATATGGAATAACTATCCTGGAATTAATTTCTATTATGAATGGAAATATCCCTTCTCGGCCAGTCAAAGTTGCATATAGTTCATTAGTATGTTATTTAGGGTACATCATTATCAATTTGTATGTATTTAAAAATTCATTTTCTATAGCTAGCCATAGATTCATTATGAATTGATCATCCATTGGTTCCCTAGAACATAAATATTGAATTTTTACAATGTTGAAGGGTGAATTATTCTGTGGTACATCGACTAACTATATGGGAATTTTTACTTCTTAAATTTATATATTTATAAACAAATAAATTTTTTTAAAATTATAGAAATTTTAATGTAAATCATATCTTTAATTTATTATTGTTACATTAAATATACATTAGTTTTAATTTCACATTTTTTTATTAGAAAATATTGAATTTAATGTTTTATTTTCTATTATGAACATTTTTTAAATATTTAATTAGTTTTTTTTTCAATTACATGTAAACGTAATTTTGGTGACGTGGTATAAATATTTCAATATGAAAGATACACAATCAAGGGAATCTTGTTATGTACATTTTCTCAAATATAAATATTTAGAAATTAATTTATTCATTGATATTAAATAAATATTTAGATAAATTATATGTAGGTATTCACCTTCTCCAAATATGATAATACATAATATTTTATGTTTGATATTATAAATTTACTAAATCATTAAATGTCACATGGAGAAAATAGAGCAATAAGTAACGTTGAAATGAAAATCCATGCCACTTTCCCAAATTCCTCACAATTATGGACATACCTAGATATGCAGTGTCATTCTAGGATATGCATTGTATTAACTAATTAAAGGATTGTTGACTAGTTGGTGAATGATTTTTTGTTACAATATGAAATAGTTAAATTTCAAAACATATTTATTTATTTATAAAATGATTTTATATTATATATTTTTAAATATTCTATCTATTCTATTACATCTAAAATTAATCTTTCTGAAGGGAAAATGAAATAATGAAATTATTAATCCTTAATGGAATCAATATGAAATATTTTAAGATTATGTTTTTATACCTTTCTATTTTAATGGAAATCATAACAAAGATCCATGCCTTAAATAAAATAATATTGATAGGGAGACTTGGTATAATATTATCACCCCTCAGTGGAATGGGTCCCCCAATTCATGATTTTTTTGTTGGCTAATTTTATTATATGTGATTTTGGTATTTTTTAGTTTATTTAGTAAATATATTTTTAATTATTTACTTATAAATATATATATTTTAATTATTAATAAAACATATTTACTAAATAAAGTTTTTTTTTATTTTGAATAAAAATTTATTTCTTTATAACATATTTACTTTTTCTTATGTGATAGGACTCTAGGAATAATCACCTAGTGTTATATTCTCAAAATTTATACCATAATAAATTAAAAAAAGAGGGTACCCTTTATTAAAGAATTAAATTATTATTGAATTTATAGTGAATTAAAAACAATGTTATGTACTGAATCTAAAGATATTGGACTTCACCCTCCATCATCTCCTCTTATTTTTGAAAACTTGAAAAGGGATAAAACGATAAAAAATGGGAAATTATATTATGGATCCACAAAAATAAGTTGCCGAAATTACTGTAATTAATTGTAACTTTTCATCAATATTACTATTTACTAAATTTATTTCATTGATGTAATATTTAAAGATATTACTTAATGATACCCTTTAGGATAAAATGATATAGTGGAAATTTAAAAATCATGGTTATATACAAATTTTTCCATTAATTTAGAAATTCTTGAACACCCTAGCAGCATTAAAGGGTATAAATATGGTATCGATTTTAAAAAATTATTTGGTTGCGCCCCTAGTAAAACATCACTGGGGGATAATATAATATTTAAATAGATTCATTGAATTATTAGTTTTGATAGTTTAATGATTTTATAGTTTATGGTATTAAATCCTTTGTATGCTATTTTCTAAAGAATTTATGAGAGAGAGAGAGATAACCTATATAGACTAGAAGCATACTAACTTAGAACTTCAATCTCCTCATTTCAACAATACCATGTAATTTGAGTGGAATGTTATAAATCACAAAGTATTTATTTTAACATATGACTTTTTAAATCCTTTGGGGATTATCTACATTATGCATTTATGTACTCAAGTTAGGTATGAGAAGTAGTACAAAATATTATTAATTCAACTACTATGGTTCCACTTCTTACTAAGGAGGTTACTATAGTGGGATAAAGTGATAATTATTTTTTAATTTAGAATATAATTTTTGTATTTAGGTGATATAGGAGGTTTAAATTGTTTTTTAATTATTATTTATCATTAAATTTAGAATTAATTAAAATATTTAATTACAATAAAATTATATGTGAGAAACTAAAATAAAATGAATCAAATAAAAAGAATTTAAAATTTAATATTGAAGTAACTTTTGATACTCATTTGGAAGAAGATTGGAAAAAAAATTCTAAAATGCTTTTTTATTTATTAGGTAATTATTATTCATTTTCAATCAGTGTTGATATATGTAGAAGCGATTATATGAAAACCCTAACATTATTACACACTTAAACTTGATTTATTATATAAAATTAACTTCATACTACATAGAAGATTGATAGGTCTAGTGTCTTTGGGTCTTAGGAACATTACATAACATCTTATAACATAAAACACACAACATGATTATTGAAAACATTCTTATTATGACTACTAAATTTCCTCATACTTATCATTGCATGAAATAACCTGAGGACATGCATAAGAAAAGGGTGAGATATAAATACCTGTATGGGAATAAACATGGAATAACATGAAACACACAATACACATTTGTCAGTAGGAATAACAATGGAGCACAAGAAAACCATGAATATAACGGCTTGATAAAGCATGGTAATCATAACATGGAGATGTGGAAACAAGACTTGACATGGAATTAGCATGATCCAATGATCATTGCACATGGAGCATGAGTACACCACCATTTCACATGAAGCATGAGTAAACACTAGTTGTGATTGAATTACCATGAGTCAATCCCATTTTCACATGTTGTATCATGATACTATACTTTACCGAATTCATTGGACCGCTATCACGAAGAACCCTTCTTAACCATGTCATTTCATGCATAAGTGTGCCACATGGATCATTAAACAAGGATTCATAATTATTTATTCCAAGATAAAGGAATGTGGAATTAATAATTGAAACTCTATAATCAATAAGTAAATGTGAATAATGGTTAATACCCTTGAAAGATAAATGGGTTTGGTATTCACTACACAATGACTTTGGCTTGGAAAAATGCGGTGCAATTTCGGCAGTAAAACATCGGGACGTAAGAATTCATAAATATGGTTGATGAGAGAGAAAGGGTTTCTAATAATATTTACATTAAATGGACACTAATGGAGTCATATAGACACATGTCCCAACAATTGTTCTGGAATTTTGATTCATGATACAAAATAATTACTTGAATGTACATGAGGGGAGAGAAATACCTTACGGAATTTCAGCATGGTAACAATGGTAAATGGGAGGAACTAATGAGAGGGAAAGGGGTCTCTCATAATTAAATTATTTATAGGGAAGTATGGGGAAGTGTGGAATCATACCCAAAAATTTATTCATTAGACTAAATATTAATAACAATATAAAAAACATCGACCTGAATAAGGAAAATGATAATCTCTTACATCGAAGTGTGATCCAAAAGGCTTGGGAGGGGCTTGCGAGAGACATCATCAGAGCTTGGGGGACAATTGTATGATTTTTTTAGAGGGTAAGGAAGAGGTTAGACAAACTCAAAATTCATTGAGTGAAAATGAAGTGGGAGCTTGGGTGGGTTTGTATAGGAAAGGAGAGGAAATTATTTATTATTTATGATTGTGACACCGCACATTAAAATAATCAAAACCAAAAAGCAACCCATGGTTTTTGCCAATGGATTGTGAAAATGGAGAGTGTAAAACAATATTTTATAATTCCAATGGCCGATCTTCTTAAAATAATAAGGTTTCTTTGGTGGAGGTGAGTAACACTCTCAACATAATCAATTTAATAGGCTAAAATGTTTTATAAGTCTTGAAGGTTCCACTAATGCAATGTAAAATTAATCAAACAAAAAAAATCACATTATTTTAATGGTAAAAAATATATTTTCATAATAGAATTATTATCGTATTTTATTACAGCACTATTGGGTCATTATGATATCATAAAACACATTATATAATTAAACGGTATTAAATTTTTACCCAAAAATTTGACCGTCTAAGAAAATTTTAAAAAAATTACCATTAGATAATTTCAAAGTCCTAATTTAAAAAATAAGACTCATTTTATCTAAATAATTTTAAAAAATATGTGAATTTTAACTTTTAAAATAAATAGCAGGATTTATCGAAAAATCATGGGTTTTGACCAAAACAGCTTTCAATCATTACCAAAAATTACAATTGCATTTATAAAATTATAAGATCATTTATATTTCATAAAAATAAATTAATAATAATAATATTTAAAAAAATAATTATTTAATTCAAAAATCCATTTATTTACCAAAATTTATTTGTAAGGTGAAAATTAACAAAAATACTATTTGTTCCTTAAAAAATATTCACAATGTAACAATAATGAATGTATATACATTATTATATACCAAAAAATACACATAATCAGAGTTCTAGGATCTTGTTTCATAACCCCTTATAACACCTCCATACGACTGAATGGTAAGTGCGTAATGGTGACAGACTCTTGGGGTGGGTCTGATAACAATTCTCGAGTCGTAATCTCTATCAACTTCCACTTCTCTCATTGGAGAAACTTCTCAAGAATAACAAATTCAATCTTGGATTGGGCATGGTCAAGAGAAAAGCCCAATTATTCCACCTCCTTTTTGAGCTTCTGAAAATGGGCTTCATATGGGGAAAGTCTAAAAGATGAGGCCATCAGATCCTTTGTCTGAGTAAATTGGATATTTCAAAGCCCTATATTTATAATAATAATGTGATTACTGTTCAACAGATATATTATCAAAGCTCATAATTATTAATGGTATTTTATAATCTATGGAAGAAATCCAAATAAGTGCATATGTTTTACATAACCATAAGATTACATTTAAATAGACTAAGAGAAATTTTCATTAATGAATTTTTGGGGCGTTACAATATTCCCCCTTTACGAAAATCCACCCTAGAATATTTCTTCTTCCCACACTAAAACAGATGTGGGTACCTCTACTTTATCACTTCTTCTAATTCCCACGTCGCTTCTTCAAACATGTGGTTTCTCCATAACACCTTAACAAGGGGAATTTTTTTTTATTTTGTTGAACATTTTCTCTACGATATCTGATCTTTACTTCTTGATCCCTGTATGAATGATCATCCTCTAGTTGTACTACCCTTAAAGAGAGTACATGTGAAGGGTCCAGTATGCACTTCCTTAAGAGGGATAAATGAGTGAAACCATGTACTTTGTCCATGGTAGGTGGAATTTCTAGTTGATAGGCCACAACCCCATCATGATCAAGAATCACGAAGGGGAATATGTACCTAGGAAATAACTCCCCTTTCATTCAAACCTCATGACCTTATTCCATGGATATATTCATAGAAATACAATGTCTCCAACTTTGAATTCATGGTCTCATCGGTGGTTGTCTGCATAACTCTTCTGTTGACATTGGGATTACATGATAAGAGGATGAATGGTTTTTACGTTCTCCACCATTTTTCGACCATTTCAGGTCCTATCAGCTTACGCTCACCAACATCATCCCAAAATGCCAATGTTCTGCACCTCTTCCCATATAGGGCTTCATAAGGCGCTATTCATATTCTTGAGTGGAAACTATTATTGTAGGAGAATTCATCATGTGGAAGATATTGGTCCATCATCCTTTGAAGTCCATAAACAACGATCTTAACATATCTACCAGTGTCTGAATAGTTTTTACTTATTGACCAAAATTTTGAATATGACAGTCCATTCTGAGGTATAGTTCACTTCTTAGAGCATGCTGGAGGCTTCTCCAGAACATCGAGGTGAATCTGAGATCATTATAGGATACAATAGATAGTGGTATTCCATGCAGCCCTACCAATTTATTAATGTAAATCCAGGCAACATGATCAAATGATAAGTCCTCTAGAAACATGATAAAGTGTGATGTCTTCAAAAGATTGTCCATAATGACAAATATAGCATTGTTTCCTCTAGATTCCCATGAAAGTCGAGTGACAATGTCAATGATAATTTTGTCCCACATCCATGATGGAATTTGTAGTGGTTTCATCACCCCCTTAGAAATTTTCCTATCATCCTTAATTTGATGACATATTAGTAATTTTAATGTATATTCATCCTATCTCTTTTCATACTATCCCACAAATGTTTTACTCTAAGATCTCAATATATTTTTGTGCTCCCAGGGGGATCAGAGATGGTGGAGCTATGTGCATCATTCAGAAGCTCATAATTTATCACTGAATCAGATGGTTGACATAATCGTGACCCAAATCTCACAATTCCATCCTTGTTAACCATGAACCCTGAGGATTTCCTATTTCTGATATATTCAACCATTTTCAATGTTTCTACATCCTTTCTTAGAGAATTCTTTATTTTCTCCAGGATGGATGGTCGAGCAATCATTTGAGAAAGGATTGATGATTTTCTTCCCTTAACCATCATCATGTCCATCCTCTACAAATCAAAGAAGATTGGATCCTTTAAAATTCTCATCAATGATAGAATTGTTTGATTCTTTCTATTCAGATCTTTTTCCACCATGTTCGCTTTCCTAGGGTAGAAATGGATTGAGCAATCATAGTCTTTGATTAGCACTAACTATCTTCATTGGTTCATATTAAACACTTTTATTTTAATATATACTTGAGGATTTTGTGGTTGGTAAATATTTCACACTTCTCCCCAAATATATAATGCCAAAATATTTTTAAAGTGAAGATCCCTGCAGCCAACTCCAGATCTTGTGTTGGATAGTTTTGGTCACAAATATTAAATTGCATTGAAGCACGAGAAACGACTCTATCATTTTTCTTCAACACACCTCCCAAGACCTTCATCAAATAATCACTGAATACCACTAATAGTTATCCAATTTTGGGTAATGTGAGCACGGGCGCAGTGATAAACCTTTTTTTTTCAACTCCTTGAACCCCTCTTCGAACTCATCACTCTAAGAAAACTTGACACCCTTCTGAGTTAGCTTAGTAAGATGGATTGAAAGATGTTATAAATTTCTCACAAATCAGCGATAATATCTATCCAACCCTAAGAAGCTATGGATATCTGTTACTGATGGTGGACTCGGCCATTCCCCTATTTGCACCTGTCTTTAGGGGATCCGTAGATATCTTATTTCTTGTAATGATATGGCCGAATAATGATACGTCCTTTATCCATAACTCACACATGCGGTAATTCTTATAGATATTCTCCTTCCGTAAGGTCTCTAGTACAGTTCTTAGATTCTTCTCATTATCTTATATGGTTTTGGAGTATATTAAATAATACTAAAACCCATTTTCATTTCATGTATATTTTACGTTATGATTAATTATTGATTTCATGTGGTATAATTATTTATGGATGATTGATTGGAGGAATCCCATATACCCCTCCAATGTAGTATTAAAATGTTTTTATCTTAGGATAAAAGTACATGTGTGTGTAACAATGATTTTGACCTAGAATTGGTGTGAGTTGTAACAAAAGAATGAATGAGTTTTATTAGTGACTCACAAAGGTGACAATTACATTTTATAATGATTATTTTCGAATTAATTATTAATTTGTGTTTCAAGGGTTTTTCTGGTTCTATTCATTATTCTTGTTATTATGATACATTTATAACTATTATTATCTCTTGATTCCAATATATTTCTCCATGTTTTATTTTTTTGATTTGAGAATACATGTAATACTATCATTATTTATCAAAAATGAATATTCTTCTATGTTATTTTAAAATATATAATTTTCTCATAGTCATGTTTTCTCATATTCTTATTTTCTAACACTATTTGACGTGCTAATAAGTTTTATGTTATTATAATTTAGGCTCATTTCTTTGTTATACTTCCATTCCCTAAGTAATAAAGAAGTGTAAACTTATAATAATATTGAAGTGAGTATTGTGTTACTCAATTATGGAGAAATGATCACAAGTATAACAAAAAATGTTTATTATTCATCCAATCCCAAAAGATAATAAACATTCCATTCATGGTATTGTATGATTATTTATGATATGTAGTGTTTGAGATATAGAAATGATTTAAAATAATGATATTGAATGGCTGGGTCATCTCACTCTTCATTCAATCCATTGTTTGAAGAAATTAATTTTAGCATTTTTCCTATGAGTACAAGTATTTGGAACCTAAATACTTCAAATAGATATGAATTAAACTTGTCAAAGACTATTTAAAAACCAAAATAAAGGATATAAATATAATATTATAGTGTTAAAATTAATTATTAAATTATGTCTCGGAATTTTTTATTTATTTAGCTAGATTTGGATGTACAGATTAAGGGGATATTTTATTATTATTTCTTTGGTCTCATTTTATTTAATAATGTTAAACATAATGTATATTTACTACTGATATCTCAACACCATAAAATTACATGTTACTAATAACATTGTAATTAATCTCATAATGGTATGTTCCATTAAATTGTTAATATCTTACAGTTTCTATGATGATTGTTTGATATTCAAGTAGATAATCATATTTTTCTATTGAATTTGGATATATTGATATTATATTTAATCAATATATGAATAAATAAAAAAATCAGTGATCTATAAAATAATATACAGCTCTTTAAGAGAAATTATGATATATATATATATTATCCATTCTCATCAATTGATAAATTTATTGGATATATTATATGAGATGAATGGATTAAAATTATACATACCCTTGATGCATTGATAGGTCTCATAACTTGAACTACTTGGGTATTTTTGTAATCCATATTCATTTATGTATGATATCTGAGTATGAGGCATTGACTGTATATTTATGACATCTATATCTATGCAATTCATCACTATGAGATTAATTATTCTTATATGTGAAATTATTTATTGGTTTGTAATCTATGGATATATTATGATCAATTATCCATTTTTTGTGGAATTTTTTATTCTTGTCATGTCATTGATTCTATAGTTACATATATTTTTTCCCACTATACCAAACCCCATTTTATGCATCTAAACATGAAATTTTTATTGGTTCCCATATCCCTAAGAATCCATGATGATTAGTTCATGTGGAATATGACTTTTCATGAAGAAAAATAAATTTTAATGAATTATATTAATGTATCATATTTTATCAATGTGATGTAATGTTTACACAATTATCATGTTTTCTGTGGCTTCAAATATAACTACCCTAACTGTTATAAATAAAATTTCCCTTTTAATTTATTTAAATGTATTATTAATGAAATATGGTTATTGTAAAAAAATATAATCCTTTGGTTTTATTGTACACTACTATATTTAAATTAACATTAAGAATCATTACCATTAATATTATATACATTTAACATTTCTCACATGGTTAGTATAAATATCGGGTTTTAACGAATCCAATTGGCCGAGAAAAAGTAATTAATGGCCTCAACAAGTAGCATCATATCCTATGAATCCCATATCTTGGATATTGTGAGTGAGATAGAATCTATTAGATTTCCAATGATAATTCCCAATCTTAGATACAACAATATAGGTATTAGAGTGACCATTTATTGAAAAAGTTCAAACTCATCGAGATCATGTCCCAAATCATGTACACTCAGCCACACGATGAATGTCCAATAGTTGTGAACCTTTCACATTGAAATATTTTTATTGTATTAAAGGGATATGCATAAAGATATTAGAATTATGAGTATGTATATTATTTTATATATAATAATGAATATATTTTCATCCTATTATTGTTACATTATAAATGATTTTTATTTCGACATAATAGAACAGAAATAGTATATTTTGGTAATATGAAAATTCAATTAATTTATTTATTATGATAAATTAATAGATTTTTAAAATAAATAATATTTTAATAAAAAATTATTAATAAATAATTTTCATTAAATATAAATTCTCATATAATTCTTATGAAAAAAATATAATATTTATAAGGGTTTCAAAACTATTTTGGTCAAGAAACCCTTCATTTCGAAATAATTATTGATTAATATTTTTAGAGTGGAAATTCACAAACTTATAATATTAATATGATAAAATGTATATTATTTTTCGAATCAAAATGTCAAAATTATCCAGCTGTTTATTTTTCATTATTTTTTAAGATAGTACTATTTTTAGGTAAAAATTAAACACCACATAAATATAAATTTTGTATTACGGCATCAATAAGCCCCATGAGTTTTTAAAATAAATATTATAAAACGTATACTCAACCAAAAAATGGTTCATATTTAAAATAATGAGATGTTAATTTTTTATAAATTTAATAAATCTATTAGGAATCCTCCGAAACAATTAAAATATTATTTTTCTTTAAAATCATTTATTTGGAAGTATGACTCAACTACACAGAGAAAAGGGAATTATTTTGATATTATCGTAACATGGCCTTATATAATGAATAAAACCACTCTTATTTTGTTTAAACAATGATAAAAATCCAAGGAAATGTTTGTGTTTTTTTAATTTTATTATATAATTTCCAAAACCTGTGGTGGATAAATAATAATGAAATCCTAACTCAATTCTTATATATACCCACTGAATCTACCATTTCACTTCACTAAAATCATTGGAGAAGATACCTAATATACGCAACACTATCTATATTCCTCCAAAAGTAACCCCAAGCTCCCATGAATCCCCTCCCAAGAATTTTGATTCATGTACTCTAGTAAGGGATTACAATCTTCTCATTTACATTCAAGAACCTCTTTTATGTTATGATTATTAGTTTTGATTTGTGGGTTCTTGTGTATTCTTTCATAAAACCTCAGTATATTCCATTATATTTATAAATAATATGATGCATCTTTCTCTCTCATTAAATGCACCCAAAAACCAATATGTACACCTGTTATTATTAAAAATATTATATAGATATCTTTTCCATTCACTTATTTATTTAACTATATTCAGTAACTTATTTAGTTTATCTACAATTCCTTGTGATGGATTATGTTATTACATATCCCCCGTAATGTAAATTTTTTTCCAAATATTTAGAGTCTCATTTATCTCTCATCAACGCATTATAATAATTTTTAATTAATGTTGTTATGCTGCTAAGATATCACTGTAATTTTCCATGCCAAAACAAACATGTAGGGAATAACATACACATTTCCTATAAATTTTATTTTCCTTAATAAACTTATACCTCCTTAACATGGTAAATCATGTATTTATTAAACACACCATTGTTTTAGAACAAAATATTATGATGAATCTATCTATTTTTTATGATCTATGTGCTACACTAAAGCATGAGAATGAAAGGAATGTGACTGGTGAATCCAGAATTATATTTTACTACAAAATGTTGGGATTTTTTTATTCTCATGATATGTCATGTTGGGAAAATTAGTGAACATGATTTATTTATGGTAATTGTTTCACCATGATGTCTTGGTGGTTTTTCCCTGACCTAGGTTTATGATGCAGTGTTTTAAGTTGTTGCATTTCCCATGTTTCCTTTATGATTATCATGTTATATCATGTATCATTGTTCATGATAATGATTATTACACTTTTTAATCCCCATAGAAATGGTTTTTATACATGTATTATTATCATAATGTTATTCTATGTTCACTACCATATTGGGATTTTTAGCTCACTCATTTTTTATATATGTCCCCAGGTTATCCCATGTAGTATTTTGTAAAATCATGATAAATGTTTTTTCAATAAATATATTTTTCTTTGTGTTTTATATTGTTATATAATATACCTATTCCAAAAAAAACTATAATTCTAGAATTTATGGGTTGTAATATATATAATCATATGTAATAAATCATTAATGAATGTGTAAAAAAGAGCATGGTTGTTACAATTTGTATCTGGTGAAAGAAATATTTATTTATTGGCATTATGATTAGACAACTCTAGAAGAATCCTTTTGTATAATAAAATGTATAATAAGAAAATAATATATTTTGGTACGTATGAATTAATCTCTATTCAAATAAAATGCATTCGTGTCTAGATACTTTAAGTGGATGTGGTTCCAGTATAGATGTAACTAGAATTAACAACTCCTACATGTTGTGCAGGACAAACATCAAGTACATGGTACACAAAAAAATAGGTCTTACTAGGAACCAAGTTTGAACCTCCATGGTGATATTCTATAGTAAATTCATAAAATCTATTTGAACTATTATTAAGGGAAAACCAAAATAACAAAAAGAGCATAGAATATAAAATGTATCATGGATTACATATATTGAATCCTTTGAATTCACAACCTAATAATAAAAATTAATTTATAATATATAACTTCAATTTTATTGTAGTCCTCTTTAAGTTTATAAAAGTATAGAATTTAAAATCCATAATTTTCCTTTTATTCTAATTACTATAGGAATCACAGACATTATAATGATACCATCCTAGTTGAATCAGGTTTTGAATAGGAACCTAGATCACGAGGAGTGTCCAAATCCCCTTAAGGCGGAACAAGCTGCAATCGATACCTTTATGTGACAATGGCCCCCAAATTTAAATAGATCATCTGATCTCATAATCACATAAAAATTGATAAAATCTGTGGAAACGATTTTATCCAAAATTTAGTGTTCCTGACAATATATGTTCCTACTAATTGATTATCATATGTATGTAGAAGCTAATTAGTGGTGGTCACTGATCAAAAATATGACGCCTGAGAAAAACATTGAATTGATAGTGTATAATAAATTCATGAAATTTTTTTCTGAAAAATATTTTCCCTACAATGTCTGACATAAAATGGAAAGGTATTTGTTATCCCACAATAAAATAAATGATGAATCTATAAGATAGTATGATTAAAACAACACAAGACATGCATGATACACCATTAGATTTTTTTGTTACACCTGAATTAGAATTTGACAACTTCATTGGTGGGAAAAAACATATTCTAGAAATTCTTTGGCTATTAGAGACATTGATATCTATGAAGAAATTTTATAATGTTACTTCAGTGTGGAAAAAGTGATCAGTGAATATACAGGGTAGTAATGGGACTATAAGATGAAATTGGAGATTAATTATTGTATTATAATACTGAAATATAATGATTCCAATAAATTTAAACATAACAATTGTTGATGATGAAAAAACAATAACCTTATAAATTTCCTAAGGGGGACATGGAAATTAATTAGGTGCGGGAATGAAGGAAACCTAGTAAACGATTGTTGGCATGAGAAAAATGATAATGAGATGAAGGAAAATAATTCTCTAGACAAGACTCAATGCATTGTTCATTTCATCAACTACAAGTAACTGGGGATCTTCTCAAACTAATGAACTAAGCCTTAGGGATTGTGTGGAAACCAATAACCTATAAGGAAGATAGGGTGATATGTTTCTATAAAACCACTGAGGTGGATCATGATAATAAATTGGTGACTGGTACCAAAATTAATCATTCATTAATAGATTAAGTTCTTTTTAATTATATTTCTATGCATTCATTTATATCGAAACATCCTAGTACAACTATTCAAACACCACCACAAATCATAGATGAAGAGCAGTCATAGAAAATGGAAAATCTGGAAATTATGGATTCTTTTGTATATAAGGAATCCACTGTCAATGATTATGGGATAAACTTACCTAATTTTTTTAAAAATAATTTATTGTCGATTTTTATGGAATTATATTCGTGTATTTTCTTTCCGTATTTAGGGAGAACATAAATTTCAATAATAATGAAATGAATAAATAGATTTCAAACTGACCCTAAATTATATACATGTGAATAGAAGAGGATAAATCTTATTTAAGACCAAAAATTCAGGTAAGGATATTATTTTCTTATAAAAAATTGTATCAATCTTAAATAATTGATTCTATGGAAATTATTATTATCTAAAAATATCTATTTTTAAGGGAATATACGAACATGTATCCTAAAGAATTGAATGGTCCTCCACCAAGATGAAAGGATTAATTTTTTATCGAGATTATACCTACGACATTATAACAATCCAAGAATATGTATAGAATGGATTTTGTGGAACCTGAGTATCAGAAGAAGCCACTATAAAAATATATAGATAAAGGGTTCATACAACCATGTGATTCACCATAGTGTGCACTAGTCCTCTTCATCAAGAAGAAGGATGAGTAAATACACCATTTCATCAATTATCATGACCTCAAAAATATCATGAAAAAGAAAAAAATCCACTTCTCTATAATTATGACATTTTTTATCATCTATATGGAAAAAAATTCTTCTCTATGGTGGATTTTCATTATGATATTATCATGAACGGTTGATAAAGGAAGATATTCCCACGACCAATTTTCATAATAGGTACAATCACTCTATGTTCATAGTAATTCCATTCTTACATTGTAATTCCCCCAAAATATTAATAGACATAAAGACTTGAGTATTTAGAGATTAACTCAAAAATGTTTTTTAATTATTCATATATGATATTATAACATACCAAAAAACCAAGTAGGAGCATCTAAAAATTTTTCTAAAGACCTTTTGAAAGGAGATGATTTATTCCAAGAATAGAAAATGTGAGTGTTTCTTTATGTAAGTCTCATTCTTGGGCAATATCACTAAAAAATGGAAATCATTGGAAACTTCAATGATATAAGAAATTAAATTTTGGATGAGGATTACATAAATGAAAAATGTATGTACATTCCTTGGACTAGCTCTATATTATTGTTGATTTGTGAGAAATTTCTCATGATTATCAAAAACTCTATCCAAGATAACTCATAAGGGAGTAAATATTTATCACAATGATTAATGTGAAGATATATATTGGATCTAAAAAGGAGAATTATCACTTCAAATGTTCTCACACTACCCACAAGTAGATATCTTTTTGTGGTATTATACAATGCTTCAAATAAGGGATTAAGGTGTGTCATAATGAAAAATGAATCAATCATAGCCTATACTTCAAGAATATTTAATGTTCCAAAACATATATATTCAATTCCTAAAATTGAGTTAGTTTTAGTGATATTAATGTTGAAAATATTTTTCCATTATCACTTAGGAGATAAATTTGAAAAATATACTAATCAAAAAATCAACAAAAATATATTAATATAGAAGTATTTGAATATGCGCCAATTAAGATGGTTAGATATGATCATAGACTATGACTTCTCAATCCACTACCATCATGAGAAAGAGAATAAAGTGGAAGATAATCTAAGTAGAAAGGATATATTATTTCTATCATTGATGATAATTTAGAGGGATTAGATATTCTTTGATTTGTAAAGAATGAACTTGGGAATCATAAATGATGGAACTTCATTAATCCTTTAACAAATAATTGATCAACCCTATCATCGGTAGAGGTAAAGGGATTATAAAAGAATAGTTGTGGGAATTTAGAAGATATGTTAAACCAAAGGGAAATCCTTATATTTCGATTTTCATGAAGAAGGAATTATCAGGTTTGGGTCAAGACTTTATCTTCCATAAAATCTTGAGTTAAAAAAGGAACAGTTGGATGATTCACCTAGTTTAAAATTTATTATTCACCCATGAAACATAAATATGTATCAAGATATTTGTGAGAACTATTTGAGGGAATATATGAATAAGTAGTTCAATGAATATACATAAAAGTTTCTGGTATTCTTGCAATTCAAGGATGATCGGTAAAAGCCTAAAGGTACTGTGCTACCATCACGCATACCAATATGGAAATCCGAATACTTCACTAAGGAATTTTCCTTAATACATACAAATAAAACATGGGGAAAAATGATATATATGTTTTTGGACAATATTACATAGAAACTTCAATTTATTGTTAATGGAGATTATTTTTTACTTAATCAACTAGAATAGGTTTACATCAAAGAAGTAGTAAGTCTTCCTGGAGTACAAATATCGATTGAATCTAGATCTAAGATTCACCTCAACATTATAGAAAAGTATCTAAAATTCTCAAAACACCAAGGTGAACATTAGTATGACCTATCCTCCTCTAACTGATGAACAATCTAAGAATACTATTCATACACTGGTATACATGTTGTGGTCATGTTCTATGGGGTTCATAAGAATATCTGATGAATATCTTACTCTAGATGAGTTCTCATACATCATCAATTTCTACTAAATCATTAAACAGAATCCCTATGAATCTGTTTATGGGATGATGTTTAGTGCACTTTCATGTTGGGATGATGTGTGTGAATAAAAACATCTAGTCCCTAAAATGTGTGAGTAAATGGTAGAACATGTTAAAACCATTCCACGGTATATCATGGCTACTTATAATTGGTATAAGATTTATTCTAACAATCATTGATGAGACCTATACTTCGATATGGGTGATCTGGTATTCCAATACATATGTCAATGAGATAAATTGATGAGATTTGTGAATAATGGAAATCATATTCCATGATATTTTATTCCCATTGAGATAGTTGATCACCTGAGATTTATGGGATACCGACTGTCACTCCCATCGAACCAAATCTCAAGTGTGTGATGTTTTTTATGTATCCCTATTTAGAAATTAGATACCAAACACCTCACATTTACTCAATCTAGATAAGGTACCATTTAAGAATGAACATTCCTATGAGAAGTACCTCAGGGAGATCATAGATCATAAATAAAATGTTCTATAGATTAAGAAAATGGACCTAGTCACTATGTAATGGAGAAACAGAAATATTGATTAAGTGATGTGGAAACTGGAAGAGGTGATGAAATATAGTTACCCTCGTTTTTATAGTGGAAAATGAAAATTTCTATGGAGAAATTTCTTCATTGGGGAACATTTTAATGACCAAACCTGTATAAATATGATTTCTCTTGATAATTAATTAAATTAATTATTATGTAATATAGATATAGAAAACACATGCACTCATTTGGTTTTATTATATCCTATTGTTTTTAAATGATCATTAAGAATATTTACTACTAATAATATTATTTTGCAATATTAATCACAGGATTTTTATAAATATAGGGGTTTATAAAATATAATTGATATAGATATAGGAAGTGATGGCTTGAAAAAGTAGGTTCGTATCCTATGAACCCCATTTATTAGAGATTATGATAGAAATATAATCTTTATGATTTTCCCTTCACCAAGCCCATGTATGGATCTAAAAGGATGAGCATGATAGACATCATTTATGGAATAAGTTCAAGCTCCTGGAGATCACAACCCAAACCATGTATATTGAACCACGCTTGGAAGTCTCACCATCACATACCTTGATCTTGTAGAATTTTATAGTGTAGAAACTAGATATGTTTCAAGAACCGAGAATTATTAGTATTTACAATAATTATTTATAGAATGATGATTATATTTTCTTCCTTGTATGGTTACATTATAAATGATATTTATTTCAATATAATAAAAAACAAACAGTATTTATGGGTAGTATTAAAATTCAGTTAATGAATTTATTTTTATAAATAAATCTATTTTTTATAAATAATATTTTATTAAAATATTACTAATAAACAATTATTATTAAATATTATTTATAATTAATTTTTAGGTAGTTTAATATACATTTATAAGGGTTCATTAACAATTATTATAAAAAACTCAACATTTCTCTATACATGTTGAATACTATTTGAAAATATAAAATGTAGATATTTAGAAAATTATTTATATAAATTAATATTATGTTATTAGTCATAATGTATGAATTATCCAATAGTAAATTTTTCATAATTTTATGAGGTAGAAATTTTTTTTGTTAAAAATTAAATACTGTGTAAATATACATTCGGTATTATGACATCAAAATATTCCAAATGTGATGTAATAAATATTATAAATGGAATCAACAACCAAATATATGTTAATTCATTTAAATAAATATATTTTTTGTTTATTTGATAATTTTTATAAATATATTATAAATCCCCTAATAACATTAATATATTTAATGCTTTTAAAATCATTTACTTAAGAGTATGACTCACCTCCACATAAGAAAGGGTATTATTTTTGTTAATTTGTCCCATTAGATTTATAAATTAATGGAAACCACACTTATTTGGATGAAATAAATAATAAAACTCAGGTTAAGTTTTTATGTTTTTTATATAATTATAGAGTATGAAACCTATGTTTGAGAAATAATAATGAAGCCCCCACACATTTCCAATATAAATCATCCCATATCCAATTAATTTTTACTAAATATATAGAGTACATCCATATTTTTCCCTCCAATCTCTATAGTTCTCCCAAGTCACCGTCAATCTCTCAAGTAGCCCTTCAATAAAATTTCGAGGCACACACTCCTGTAATGAGTTTATCTCTTCTCATTTCTCTTAGGAAACTATTTTATTTTATTATTCTATGTTTTGATTTGTTGTTGTTCGGGTATGTTTTCCTAAATCCCCCTTACTATCAAGTGGATTTATAAAAAATGAGATAACCCTTTCTATGTTATTAATACCTACAATGAACCACTATGTACACCTTTTACCACGTTGATAATTAGTAAGGGTTGTATTCCTTTTCTACTCCTAATTCACGTATCATCATTACATAATGACATTTATTTTCAATTCCTTATGATGGGACATGTTATTCAATATCCCCCATACTATCCAATTTATTTCAAAATTATTATAGACCACTTTCTTTCTCATCGACACATTTTATGATTCTCTATGTGATGTTGTTATTATATCTGGGATGCATGGATGATTCTTCAACGAAGGGTGTGTGCCGCAACATTCGAATCTGGAGATGTTGGTGGTTTCTCTTTCTCCGAGAAGTGGTGGTGATACATTGTGTCCTGTTTTACAGTGGATGTTCCATTGGATGGATATTTACAATGGTCCAATGTCTGGCTATGGTGTTTGACAACAACAGTATCACAGCGGTGTTTGGTCTCTAGTTTGTGTTGGTTCGGTTCATGGAGGCAATGATCAAGTTGGTGTTGGGGATTGTTTTATGGTTTTGTGTTGGTTTTTTCTATGTCGTCGATGAAGTTTGTGTCGTGGGTTTACTATTTTTGCGATCGCCTGGTATATATTGTCGAGGACCGTGGTTGACATGTTTGTTTTACAGGCGAGGAGGCGGTCATGCTGGTGCCGATGAGTTGTGAAATTTTGATGTAGAGTAGTTGCATCAAGGGTATGACGATAGGAAAGAGACGATGGGATCTAGGTGAATAGCGGCTATGCTGGGACTGAGGCATCGTTTTGCGCGCCTGACATGTGTTTGAAATTTGAAATTTGAAATGGATTCTTGTTTTTTAGTTTGAATTTTAATTTTTTTACCATTGTAATTCTAATTTTTTTCATCTAGTTATCGGTTGTATGGGTCCCCCACTACCATTTAAAAGTGGTTATTCAGAAAATAAAAAAAAAATTGGAGAAGAAGGTCGAAATTTCACTGTGATTTTTCATGACAAAATATTTATATAGTGAATAAAAAACTTAATTAATTACAAAGTTATTCACTTTTATAGAATCTTAAATATTTGAAATGGGAAATAGTTTTATTTATTTCACACTCATTGATTATGGAATAACATAATATGATTAATGAATAAATGTTGTATGATATATGTGGAACCCATAAGCATGATAATGAAATAAAATTGACCAGTTCACCGTGAATTATATCAATCTCCATTTCATTGGGCTATTTTTAGTAAAAAGGAATTCCATGTTGGGATATGGAGTTACCATGGTTCGTTTTTGTGACTTTTCCCCCATGTTTTCTTGGAATTTTAGCCTTCAACGGTGTTTATGATGTAATGTCTCAATATTATTCCACATTTCCCATGTTGCCTTTATGATTATCATGTTGTATCATGTCTCATTGATTAGGATAATGATTCCTTCCATTTTTATGAACCATCAATATTCCTTGTATGACATGTATTATTCTCTTCAGGTTTTAACTTTTTTTCGTTATCAGGATTTATATCTCAAACCTTTCGTATGTATGTTCCCAGCTTATCTTTTGCAATTTTGTGTGAAGAAATGTTAAGGAAATTTTTAATAGTGGTTTCTTTTCGTGTTTCAAATTGTTATGTAATGTACATAATGGAAAAAAAACTACAAATAAATTTTTTTTAGGTTGTATTAAATGTAATATTAGGAAATCAATCATGAATTAATGTCTAATAAAGATAATTTTTTTTTATATCAAAAATATTAGATCATTTGTATTTTAATATATGTATTATATTCCATTTTAATAAAAAACCATCAACTCTGGGTTACTAGAGTTAGTGTGTAAAAATTTCACTATAACAAATGATCTATCTATACTCCAAAGTAACCCATTGGGTATAAATATAACATCAAGTGCTTAAGAAAATATAATAATGGTCCAAAATTCCAGATCACTTGTCACCAATGGAATCTTATAAATCTAAATTATTTGATTGATGTAGTGTATGTAGTTCAATAATAAAAATTATTCGAACATGTTCATAAGGTCTTAAATTACTAGATTAAAATCTACAATGATAAATTTGGTTGTAAAGAAGGAGAATCGAAAAATAAGAGATGTTGATCAATTTCATTTCTATGTGAATATTTTCAGATTGTTGTGGAAACTGAAATAATACAAATATAAAATTTTCTAAATGAAATGGATATTTATTTTTTAAAAGGAATGAAGAAACCTAATATATGAAATTATGAATGAGGTACTCATGATAAAGGATAAGACAATTTAATTAAAGGGAGATAAAAGTTATCATCCACTTTGAATAAAATCAACACCTACCATTTCATATGGAATTACCCTATAGAGTGTGAATAAGCATAAATAAAATATATTATTCATATAACAAAGAATCCAGTATTTGAAGGGAAAAAATATAAAGAGTTAATTTTTAAAGGGGGGATTTGAGTGCCTAAATATAAGTTTATATGAGGAAGATACCATAATTATAAAAATTAGATAATAATTTTTTACTCTATTTTTTTGATTGAATTAGCTTAATAATGAGTTGATTAATCAAATCCTGGGTTGACCATTAGTGTAGTTGTGTATTATTTCCAAATTACATGATGAATCCAATTCAATCTCTCTTATTTCCCTCCCTTGTATTTTTTTATATCTTAATCACAATAAAGAAGGTATTTTTTAAAATGAATGGTAGATAAAAAGTGGAAGTTAAACTCATGAACATGATATAGGGGCTTAGTTCAATGATTCTTGAGTGTTTCATTTAATAAAAACAAAAAATAAAATCAGAGACCAAAATAAAAATAATCTACTTGGTCTAATTAGATAAATTAATCTTAAAATGACTAGGTATTACACTATTTGGAAAATGAATACATCAAGAGAGTTCTTGAAAATAATATCTGTGGGGGTTAGAAATGAGCTAATGGAATTAATAATATATAACAACAAAAAACAATCTAATCCAAACAAACCTGTTCATTTATTATAGATTTTTGAAGAAAATTATTACTATTTTTTTCCACCTCCTTTTATAGGGACATGGTTACTAATATTATTATTTATTTTGGGGAATTTTATAGTAAAATTCACAATTCAGTTATCACATACTCATACTAGCACACTGATATAGTGATTTTAGCATTCTTTCCATTTGTATATGGCCACGATTACCAACTAGTTAATGTGCTACAAAAACTTTTATATATGTGGTGAGATTATGAAGATACCACTTCACAATTTTTAATCATTCACCATATGTATTATTTTCAAAATTCATTTTACTCTTATAAAAATCATTTTTGGATATTTAATTCTCCATGTATGTATTATTGAACTCATTTTTAAAATGATTCTGAAGAACTAAATTTGTTTATTTTGATGTAATAATTATCAATAAACTGAGAGATACATTTTTTAATTTATTTCTATTTTTCTTAATTTAATTTTACTATTATTAACTATATTACACGTATATGAGATATGATTTATTATTTAAACATCATTAAATATTCCCTTGATTGTTTTTATCTGACCCTAATCTTTTTATACTAATTCATAGTATTTAAATCCATGATACATATCCATATTATTTTATATAAATATAAGCACATAAAATAGTAAACTTATTTGATTCATTTTACTGAGATAGAAAATGAATTTTGGTCCAATTCAGGTGCTATGTTTTCATTATCAATATTTCCAAGGTGCTTTACATTTTGATGTAATAAATTTCATAATAATGATACAGTTTTTTAGTTCCTCTAAAATTATTTTTTTCAAGAAATTATTTTCATTTTAAAAATGGAGATATCAATTTTATTTGAGACACTATGATTTAGTTACTTGTACCAATGACGATAAATATTACGAAAAAAATATATTTTGAAATGAAATATATATAAGAGGTAAAAAATTCATATATAAATGATAAAGATATTGAGTGTCATACACATTATATTGTTGAATTATATCCAATAGCATATAGGAAATATTTATTACAAACAAATTGTGTGAGATTAGAATCCTAGAATCATGTAATAATATTTTCTATTTTATAATAAATTGTCATAAAATTGATGATGTGGGAATAAATTATACCTAATCATATTAATATTGTATTGTATATTGAAATATATATATATTCTAGGTATGGAGTGATTAAAAATTTATTATTTAATTATATATGTATGATATATATATATATATATATAATTCTGAAGATGAAACTAGTAAACATTATAAGATACATTTTATGATAGATGAAACATTATAAATTGGGGTAATAGATTTATTTATTATCTATTTGAAAAAAAATTAAGATTTATTTTCATAAAAATTGTTACTTTTAAGGTGGTGGATAGTGTTCAAACAAACCATCATTATATATTTTAAACAAGAGAGCTATGAAAAATGTTTATTTCCTATAATAAAATTGAAAAAAAGATAGTATCAATTTAACCATCGACTAAAATCCTCATGGTGTTTCAAGATATGAATTTCAAATTATAATTTGGAATTTTGATTAATAAAAAATGTTAACTATAAAGGGACATGTTAAGGATGATAGAGAAGTATAAACTAATACATGAAATTAAAATATAGTATTTTAATAATCTATTATCATTGAAAAATATCTAATCTTATTTATGTTAAAAAATCTAGTTGATAGGGAGAGAACAAATATATTGGAATTATAATAATGGGATGGACTAGTTTCTAAATAATATATTGATCTAGATGAGTCAATACCTATTAGGGATGATGATTGTTATATAGTGTAATATAAATCTATTGTTTAAGATTCTTAAGTAGGTGAATGGATAAAACATGGTACACAAAATTTATAATATATTGGTTTAGAATTTTATAATATTGAATTTAATAAATATTGTAATTACATTTATATATCTTGGTTTGTAGATGATTGGAATTGCTTCACTGATATAGTGTTGACTGCTACAGTTTGTCTGAAAACTAATCATTTTCCTATAAAGAATAATGAATCTTAAGGTTTAATTATTATTGAAAAGTAACATAATTATAAAATTAGTATATATTTTTTATAATCAATAACAATTATTGTTTGGGTAATTACATGATCAACTATTCAAAGATATAATAATGTAATATTTTTTTATAATTTTAATGAATTTAGGGATAAATTTAATACATCTCAAGATTTGGTAAACACATTAAGGTAATATGTGGGAAAAATAATATTTTTCAAATCATAAATTCATAATTTCTGTTTTCATATTGATGAATTAAAAAAAATTATAGGAAATTATTATTTTGTTGTAGCATTACTTATGAATGTGTAAAATTTTGAGATTTTGAAAAATATATAATTAAAAATAGACATTAGATATTATGATTTTATTAGGTTAATGATGAATTGGTTTTTCAAGGTTAATTTATGAAATTATTTAGTACAATTTTAGATAAATGATATTTTGTAGATATAAATGTTGGCTATGTTTCAAATTAATTATAATAGATGAGGAATATTATTTTTTCTCAATTTGTATGAGATATTATTAGAAACTATGATTTTAAATAATTTAAATATGTTTTGATGACCAAGTAAAATATCATAAATTTTGATAAAAAATATTTAATTATCTATATTTTAAAATTCAATTACCACAATATATGTTTTCTATTAAATATAAAATACGTGTTTTGGATATTCCCATATATTTTGAGAAAAATATTTATTGAAGAATTTGTTATTCAATTGGAAGATAGACTAAGGCAGAGAGACTAAAAATAAAAATATTAAATTATTTGCTAGTTGTTAGACCCTCATTAGAAAAATATCACAATCTTGAACTATCGTAATCAATAGGATTGTTCAAAAGCCCAATTTCCTCATCATGTTAATAAGAAATATACATTTTTATGCAATTTATATAGTTGAAGGAAAATCAATCACCATAGTTGTGTTCATATTTTTATTCTTAGAATATGATAATGAGGAAGACCATTATATTTCTATTCATGTTAAGTATCATCAATAAGGTAAATGTTATTTTTTAAACCATGTAAAATTGATCAATTATTAATAAAAATATGATAATCCTTAGGGGTTTTCATATCGTCTTCCAAACATGGTTAAAAAAGAGAGGCAAAATTTGATTGGTCAATTTTCAATCCCCAATTTTAACTTATCATCATTCTTCAAGTATCATTACATAATGGATGCAAACAACATTTTTCCCATGTAATTCACAGAAGTAATCGAAGATAATAATGGGTCATTTAAATCGAGATTAGTTGTTATGAAAATATAGTAATTCTATTTACAATATTATATACTAAACTTCTTTCCCTTATCCATAGTATATTTTATTCGATAATAATATTTCCTTACATTTCTTTTCTAATGGTAAAATTAGATAATCCTTTTAATGAATTTCACAATTTTAAAATTTTAGGAACTCTATATGAACCCACCGGAGCCTTCTCTATCAAGATAGACTTAGTGTTTAATTTCCATTTATCAGGATGAGTTATTATCGTAGATAACATAACACCAAAAAATATAACTAATAAAAAAATCAGTATATAAAGGATTAGCAGAATTATCTCATTTTTAAAAATGACTCAACAAGGAAATATAAACCGATTCATATAATGATAAGTGTATCAATATCCCAAAAATGAGGTGTTAAAATAATGTTAATATACTAAATTTCAGTGAAATCAATATAACCTTTCTAGAGTTATACATCATATTCATCAAACAATACATTATTGATACATTTATTAATAAAATCACTTATTTGATGAACTGTAAAGATAAAATGATAAAAAAAAATCATTTAGTAATCATTTAATTCAATTAGTATCTATAGAACAAACTCAATTAAAAAATATTAATTCTGGAGTCTTCAATATATCTTTCTTCATAGAAAAAAGTTGTACAACCATGTGTTTTAACTTAAAACGTTGATTATCATAGTAGAGGATGTTGAAAAATGGGTTACAACTAATTTTTTGAAGATTAAAATTAAAAAATAGATGGGAAATTCCAAAAATAAAGATATATATCATAAATGACAAGAGATCTATATTCATGTGAAAATAGAAATAACATCAAAATAATATGAAATATGAGTTTTCAACAAAACATAATGATATATACTAAGAATACAAGAAGTCAGACTTATCCTTTAGTTATAATAAATGATTCATTGAATAAAGATCATTATCTAGCGAATGATCTTTTAATCCCCAATTACTATTGATATTCTTATAAAAATCCAGAATCAAAGTTCATAATTGACTAGATTAATATATGGGAATGTATTTAAATCTATTTAATGCATTAGAAAATTTTTATATATAGTGATAAAGATTCTTATATACATTAAGAAACCTATAATCCTTATGTCACTTCTAGATGGTTATAAAATTAGTGATATCCCCCACTAGTGAGAATAATGAAAAATAAAAATGTTACTGGTACTCCCTCATTAGTTAAAGAGGTAAATGTGGAATTTAAATCCACCAAAAAATGTCTTCTTGTCACCATCCATGGAATTCTCATGCCAAGAATTCTTTTTCACAAGGTTATGATATGGAAAGCCCGCCTGAGGCGATGTTTTCTCTATGCATGAATGAGAAAAAACACTCCCCCTTCCATGAAGTAATCTTCTTCAGCTTGATTATCTACATGAGAGGTGGATTTTAGGGACGAGGATGATGATAAGTCTTTTTATTTGAACCAAAGACCTACATTATCTCATCATGGTGCTAGTGGAGGTTATATTTTAAAAAAAGGAGACCCTACTTGTGTAATTTCATGGAAGGATGAAATCCTAGAGAAAATATAATTGTGTCCACACTACATTATTGGAAGAGTTTTCCTAAAACAGTATCAAATGGAATATAAAATAGGGGATCTAGTTAGTAAATTAGCTGCGATTTGGGGGTTCAAAAAACTAGAAGTGTATTCATATAAAGTGTGTCTTAAATCACATTGTATTTCAAATCTCTATCCTGAAGAAAATGGAATGGGGCTTTACTCGGGTGTTCTGAAAACCAAGTTCTCTCTTAATCCCGGAATGGAACACATGATCCAACCCATCCTAGTTATGGAACAAAACATTAAAACATTGGGTAATATT
The DNA here is from genome assembly GCA_963277665.1 of Viscum album. Taxonomy (NCBI): domain Eukaryota; kingdom Viridiplantae; phylum Streptophyta; class Magnoliopsida; order Santalales; family Viscaceae; genus Viscum; species Viscum album. Next base: position 677,841,362 of record OY728155.1, on the reverse strand, counting down.
TTTGATCTAAACTAGATATTTTCACACCCCAATATCCTTTTTGACATGGCCTCTAATGTTAGGGTCCTATAGAAATTGAAAGGAGAAATTAATAGGAAATAATTGGTAACTATAACTGAGTACTAATTGAGTTTTATTAAAATACAAGCCGTACTTGGACGGTGGAATTATTTACTCAATTTGATGAAATGATTATTCACATGGATTATGAGAATCTTCGTTATTTTTGATATGTTTGTAAGGCAATTGGTCATGCTAAGAGTACAAGTGTGAATTATATATTTTTTATAATATTTTTAATAAGTGGACATGAAAATCTCATTGTAATAGAGGAAGGAATAGACATGGGAAATATGTTGAAAATTCATGTCTTGAGATTCAAAATAGGAAAAACCATTTTAATACTTCTGATGCTATAAATACACATTCCAAGGTTTCTATTAGGAAAGTCGTTGTGGTTTCTACTCGATCATCCTATCAGTGGAAACCAGATAACTTTTAGCATTATATTTATCCTATAAAAGTGGATAATCATATATCTCAACCTTCTACCTGGGTATGGAGATCTAAATATGGTAGGAATGCACAAATTAATGAAGAACATACTGTTTTTGTTGGGGAAGATACCATAATTAATGGAGGAACTCTTTCCTGGAATCAGGGTAATTTGACAACTTTAAATAGTCTATTGTTGCAGCAAAATGATATAATACCTAACTGATAGGTTGAACCAAATCTAGCCTATGATATAGTAGCAGTTTTCTTAGGTGATGATTGGTTTCATCAACATCAGTCAAATAACATGGTAGTTAGGACTGAGAGTGAATTTTTTATGGTTTATACTTTTTATTCTTGAGGAAAAACTATTGGAAATCAACCTGGGGTTACAATGAAAATAGGGATGTTAAATATCAATCCTCTAGAGCATTTGTCAATTTTTGGCATGAAAATAGGAATTTTCATATGCATTATGAAATCAAGGAAGTGAATGTAATCCTAGGGATCACTAGAAAGTGGGGAGATATCTAAGACTGTGAAAAGGTTATATTTTTAATAGAGTAAAACTACATAAAGGACAATGTGTCTTAGTGGAGGAAGATAGATTTGGATGGAAATTAAACTAATCCAATGAATAATTTGATTATATTGAATAAATGTTATAATATGAGACCCATGTTGAGCATAAATACCACCTTCAGGTCAGAAGGAATGTAGAGGAGTAAAAAATGTTCAGTAGCTTAAGTGAAGATTCTAAATGGTGTGAATATAGTGATACCTATAGTGATGATTATAATCATTAAACATTTCAGTTTCTTTTATGTCAGACTCTAGATTTTGTAGGGGTAGTTATGAGGCTATTGAACCATTCTATCTTTTAACTTTATTATTTTTGAATTTTTTTTAATAAAAGGTCAATCCCCCACCTTTTTACATATAATGTAATTGGAATTTATAATGGTTAAAATTTTGATAATTTTGGTTCTTTTTTATCTGTGACCAAATAATATATAGACATTGATGTAGTTAAGAATTCAATTCCAATTTTAAATTAATTAGTGACTCAAATATATCAATGACTATAAATTTGAAAAAACATATAAGAGGTAATGAATGATCTTAACCTTTTTTTAGATAGTTTCTATAAATTTCTCAGTATATCAATATAAATTTAGAATAAATTTTGAAATAATTTGTATAAAATCCTTATATTAATTATATACTCATTCCCCTGAATTTTCATATAATAATATTTTTATTGAAATTCTAGATGACAGATATTTTTATATCATAAATTTCCATAAAAAAATATTAACAAATACTCTATGAAGTATTTGTTAATGTTAATGGGTAATTATTGTCAATATTTATTTGGGATCATTGAAAAAAAAAACTATGGACATAAATTCTATACGGGTTTGATATATCTTGAAATAGTTTATTTATGAATTTATTGAATCAGTGAATGGTTAATGATAATAAAGGGCTGTGATATTTCTAGTTATCTAAATAGCCTCTTATTAGGTTATTACATAATTCAATAGAGAATCCTCTAGGTAACAATGAATTGAAGAAAGAATTAAACTTTCAAATATAGAAGGTTTATGATGATCTTAGCTCTGTTATGTATACAATGAGAACTAATTCAAAAATATCTAAATAAAAACTATTAAATATGATCCTAATCACTATAAAATTTCATATTCATCAATCCATTTTCAAAAATGTTTCGGTTCTTATATATCGGTTTACATATAATGTTTTTATAATTATATTTTTGTGAGTTATTTATATTAATTAAAGTGAATAAAATAAACTGATTCTTTTAGTGTATAAATTACACATAGTAACTTTATTATTAATTATTTATTTTTGTAAGTTATTTTTCTTACAAGATGGGATAATAAATAAAAACTATTTTTTTATTTTTATTATTTTTTTTAAAAATAATTTAAATGTTTGTTATTTTTTGTGGTTTTATTTATAAAACATGAGATGTTTTTAGAGACGTTTTTAGAGACATATTTAATTCATATTTTTTTATCCCCATATAAAACAAAACATTTTTTAAAAATGTTATTTTCGTGATATTTGTTATGATGATTTATTTATTTTTTAAATTATTTTACCAATAATGAATTTATTATGCATTATATTATTTTTAATTAAAAATAATTCTTTTTAATATTATAATTAATTTTCAATAATTTATACAATATTTTTTACTCTTAGGAAAAATATTATTTGGTTGAATTGTTGTAAAATATTCTTTATAATTTTAATGTGATACAAATATTTTTTATCTCTTATGAAAAATTTAAAATATTATGTTCAATTTTATATAAGTGAAAGAATTAATTATTCTATAAAATATTAAGACATAAATTCTACATATAACTCATGTAAATGGGTTATGTGATATTTTACTATTATATATGTTCTATAATTTTTGAGTTAAAATTTATCAAATTTGAAGAAGTAAATATTATCCTTTCACAGTTTGATGAAAAGTTAGTTTCTAAAATATTTGGTTTACATTTTTTAATGAATGATTATAATTATATATGTTAGGTTTTTGAATTTTGATTGGAATTTGACATATAAAAGAAACCATACATTTATTTAATAGGAGATATTTTTTTAACATGTGATTGATATGTGCTTATTTTATAAAATAAATGCATATAATTTATTTAATGATTTTTTTAATATGAAAAATTAACTACTGAATTTGTTGTGGACAATTATTATAGATTATAAAATGTATATTTGTGTTTATTTTTTGAATTATAGTGCCCACCATAGAAATTTTACTATATAAAAATTGAGTTGTGTGGAAGGAATTAGATTATGAAATTAAGATGAGAATTATTATAAATGTAAGAGGAAATAAATTGAACAATTTATCATAGGGGTTGTAAAAAACTAATATTTATTTATGTTACTCATAAACCATATTTTTCTTCTTCATATGGTTGGTAATAATTTAGGGGTTCTTTGAGAGAATATATTGAATTTTATGATGTCTCATGGGTTTTGCATGTTAGCGCATATTTTTTCCTTATCATGTGCACACCCCATAAAATCGAAGAAAACATAAACTACAGTAGTTTCCAGGTCTCGGAGATTGTTTTTCATAATTTTTTCCCAACTAGTAGAAATAATGCACCCCATCATAGGTCAAAATAGTTAGGGTGCATGGTTTGATAAACTGTCTGTCCCTAACTATCAAAATATTCATGAGTAAATTTTTGATTCCCAAAGTGAATTGAAGAATCCTTAAACCACTATATGAACCATATCTTCACCTTATCCAATCATTAGATTATTTTCTTTGGACTTGGTATCATTCATGAAACCATTTCTCTCTACAAACCTATTCTAAATAATATCGAATCATGGTGAACATCATGTGATCCTTATCTGATAAGTAATTTTCTATCGTTATATCTCCCCCCAATATCTATCCTCTATGGGGTTTTTTTATCATGTAGTTCTAAATGGGTATAAACTCTATTTTTTAATCTTGAATCATGATTTTATTCCCAGATCTCTATTTCTACCATTATTCATTTGAAAATCCTATTTTGGGCTTCATGTTATGTTATATCCATGATAAAATGTAGGCGGTTTCATTGATATTTAACATGTTATAAAACATTGATTTTCATGATTTATTTTTAATTTATTAAATTAATTGTGAAAAAGTAATTTTATTAAAATTGGAGTTTGATTTGACTTGGTGTGAAAATTTGGGAAACCCCCCATATTTACAATGTAAATTGAAATATTTGTGATGTAATTGGAACTTGATATAAATTATGAAATTGATTTTTGAAATTTCTTTTTGAAAAGATAATGAATTGATTTTATTTGATAGAACCAATTGTTGGTTTAATATTGAAAAAATAATAAATATATTAGAAACCAGAGTTTTTGTTTTGAATATAAAATTTCAATATTGATAATGAAAAATGGATGATTGAATTTCAAACTATTTTGAAATAATTTTCCCATTAATTATAGATTTTTGGGCATATGTTGGTATATTTAGTTATAGGTTTATTTCAGATAAATACGTTAGTATGATAATACCACTTCAATTGATTTATGCATTGAAAATATAACATAATGATAATTATATAATCTTACCTCCACTAAGATGTTGACGAGTCCTACACATCCTGAGCCTGAGGTATATGTGTTCACATTTTTGTGGTAATGGTAATGAGTGTGGGAGGATCTTATAAGATGTAACTATCATACTATTGGGAAGATAAACATTTTGTTATTTGTGATCACATTTAAATATATTCCATTTATTATAAAACTAATTTACTCATCCCTAGTGATTTATACATACTATTTTATACAATTTTTTTATATAACACATTTTTTGAAATGTTTCCATCAATTTAAATGACAAGAATATTTTGTTTTAAACATGAAATTATACATCCATGCTTATTTTATTTCAAATTGAATGAATTAATATGTTTATTTATTATGTAATCTTATTTTGGAATTCATTTTAATACCCTATCATGATTTTGGCCCACACCCCACCTTTTCCTTCGGGGGATTGTATATCTCTTTCTACTAGCCTCAAGAAAGTTAAAATCACCACTTAAAGGTGGTAGTTTTAGATGATTATTTGGTCTTAAAGTTATATAACCATTGGGACTTGGGTTTTTTTATTTTTATTAAGGTAATTTGGTGATGTATTTATTTATTCATTTATACCTATTTTACTTCTTTTATTATTTCATTTGGTATTATTCTTTCAGAAACTAATTTGTTTTGTTTCATTAGTTATTATGTGGAAAATTCATTAACTCTTCTCCTTTGTATGTTGATATGGTTATTATCACCAACCAGTGGGGATTTGGAAATCACTCTTTTCCATGTTAGGAGCAGCTCAAGTGTCATAGTACCAAGGTATCCAGGATGATTTATGATAAATTGGCATCAAAGGAGAAGGTTCTGCATCATACATTGATGTACGTATGCAATTTTAAAATCTTATAGGGACATATGAAGTAGTTGCGAGTGGTTACCAAGCTATATCTCACCACGATGAGACTTACCTCAACAGGGATGGTCTGTGAAATAATTCTTAAGGATTAACTCTATTCTATTCCCTACATCGGATTTGGAATAGTTATAATCTCAATAATTTTATCTAACAAATGGAATTATTTTTCATATTTATCTTGGTTTTTTCACATTGGGTAATATTTTAATGTCTTCAATGTGTATATTAATGTTTCCAACATCATTTCTAGGAAAATAGTTTTGGATCAGATTTATATGGATGATATTTATGAACTATTGAAATAATATAATCTCATGGACTAGAATCTTGTTGAGTTTACTCTGTGTGTTGTCCATGCTCTATTATATGAACCTACACACACTCCCATTAATACTCTAGTGGTAGAACCTTAGAGGTATTTTTCATAGAATCATTCTCAATAGTTCATTCACCAAAATCCTCCAACATTCAGAGGCTTAAACAATCCTCAACAAGGCGAGGATTGGTTGAGGATAATTGAATTTTTTTTGAGTTCTTGGAGATTCCTAATAAAATAATGTTTAAATGTTCCAAATTCATGTTTAAAGGAAATGACAAGAAATTGTTGGACACGATGATAATAGTGATTAATCACAAGTGATTATAGTGGATGGAGTTTAATGTTTTTTTCAAAGACTAATATAATCCGTAGTATATTGTGTTAGAAAATGATGTAGACTTTTTCAAACTTGAGTAGGATGATAGGACAATTTCATAGTATGAAAACCTCATCAATGAGATTATTTAGTTATCACAATAGATTGTATCAAATGATAATTTTAATAATTGATGGTTAAATATGATAATTTGATATGATATTCATTAGTTGATTTTTTATTGAAAATATCCTCTTATGATGATGTAATAGATATAGTGTTAAAGGTTGAGCTTAACTTAGATTATCTATCTCAGTTTCTGAGAGTTAATTTTTCTCATATTGAATGTTCTGTAAGCCATTTTAATGGAAATAGAATGAGTGATGATTTACATGGTGGTTATTGAAAGTAGGTTTCTCTTAGATCATTTCATTTTCTAGGAAATGACCCATTGAATTTATACTACTATTTGAATATTGGGATCATGAATTATCATTACACTGAGACACCCAATTTAGGTCACTTTTTGCAGACACTGAGATAATATGAAGAAGTTTTTTCATGCATATTCTACTCAACATAGTAGAATCGGATCATCAGTGAAAAATAGTATTCTTGTGCAATCAGATGCTTCATTAACCAATATGTTTTATCCACATGCATCATGAATGAAGATTTTTCACACTATGGGAGAGTACCCATTGAATGTATATATGAGTTCAGAGACATTTATAGTTACCTTTTATATTTTTTAAATATTAGTAACTAATTTATTTAATATGGTTTCATCTCATTCATTAAAATATAATCATATTTTAAACCTGCTAAATTGATTTATTGAGCTTTTATCTAAATAGATGGACATTTCTACACGCCTCATAATGATGCTAGTGTATAGTTATCATTGTCGTGCTTGTGTCTTCTATTTAACATTGGTATATCTTAAATGGTAATTTCTATTTCTCAACACGAAACCTCTTGATATCATTTTTAGTAATGTTCAAATCAATTTTAAAATATCCTGAAATGATTGTTACCTTCGATGTGTCTCCTTTATGTCACTCAATGGAGTGTGGTGTATTATATAGTGATAATCACTACCCAATTTGAATAGTTTCATACCTCCTTATCTAGAGCTAGGGAATGTAATATAAGTTTTTTATTTTTTATCTATATTTCATGTCTTTGATTAGTGATCTCCCTCTTCTTTTCACCATGTACCTTAATGTTTTCCCTTCTCATGTCAATTGTTTTCCACCAAAAAGGTTGGTAGAGTATTCATTTTATGTAGTGTTGGATTCAAATCCAATATCAATTCTATCATACCTTAGGGAACCATCTAAAATGAAAGAGGTTCTTGATCAGTTATGAATTCTTATAAAGGTAGGATTTATAAACCTGAGCATGTCAACTTCAGTGGGACATGTTGTCTTTGCTATTTAATATGAAGAGTTAATTTGTCTTTTTGTTGACTATTGAATAATAAATGTATATTTTGTAATTAAAAATAATATATTTCCAATAATGGGTGACCAGTTTTACTAGTTTAAAGGGGTTATGTACTTCTTTAAGATTGATCCTCAATCTTGTTTTCAGCAGATAATGAAAAAATATAAAATTTCAAAAACTGTCTTCTAGTGTATGTATAGCCATTTTATGTACCTTTTAATGAAATTATACCTGATCAATTATCTTGCAATATTTATTGATTTGATTAACATTATCATCTAGGAGCATGATGATACTTTATCAAGCATAGGTAACTCCATTATGAGGGTTATAATATAATTACTGGGAAACCACCATATTTTTTCCAAGCTATAAAAATTTGATTTTTAGATTTGGGATGTGATGTTATTTGGAAATTTTGGTTTTTAACATGGTATCTAAGTTGATCATGAGAATTTGAAATCTATTATGAAATGGGAGAAACCATTTTATTCATCCTAGATTATTACATTATTGGGTTTAGATAGATATTATTATGACTTAATAAAAGATTCTGTGAAGTCTGATTCTTTGATGATCATCCAAACTCATATGGGAGAGTAGTTTTTTATTAGATATGTTAGAGATATTTTTTTAGATGAAACATATTTTGATTTGGTTTTTTTACTATTTATTTTCTTCTTGAGGATGAGCTTGGCTCTATGATCTTATGTGATTCATCTGGTCTGAGATTTGGATATGTTATTAGGTAGGTTGATCATGTGGAAACATATGGCTCTAGATATATTAAAAAACATGAGATGAATTACACAACCCATGAATTTGAACTCATGTTTGTGATTCATTAACATAAGAGCTGGTGGAATTACCATTTTGAAGAAAATTTGACTGTGTATTATGAAAACAAAATCTTGAGTTATATATTCAATCAAAAAAATTAATCATTTTGAGTTGAATTTGGTGGAATACCTAAAATATTTTTACTTAGATAATATAAATATACCTTGTAGAAAAGTATTTCCAACATTTATTCTTTGAGAATGAAATTTCATACCCATAATTTGAAAGATTCATTGGAATTTTAATCATAAGTAATCATTTTTCATCGTTGCATGTGGGTGTTCATTAAATTGGGGTAGTGGTTATTTTGGCTGCTGTTCAGTTGGACTATTCTCTTCATGAGATGATTAATAAAAAATAGTATATTGATTATGAATTCTGTAAAAATATAGAAACTATTTATAGCAGAGAGACTAAGTGGGATTGGTCATTCTTAATGAAGGGTATTCAATGTTATTGAATTCACTTTTTAGTGCCTATTGATTTGATAAAATCTATGATGTAGGATTTATATAATTCCCATTAGGAATTGAACCCAATAACCAAAAATAAGTTCTCTAACATATGTTGATTATTCTAGTGTATATGTTTGAGTTTTATTATAGATTAGTTTATATATCATTATCGTACATTCCACTAGTTCAAGGATAAACACTAGTGACCTTCGAGTTCTATTTACCCCCTTCCAGTTCCAACATAAATGTGTGATGATATTTATTTGCATTTGTTGGTTGTGATGCCATATACCCTTAGAAATAATAATTTAAAATGGTTTATTATTGATAGTTTAACCAAATTATATCACTTTATACTGATACATGATACAAAAAAATTGAGGATATATGAATTATATTTGTGAGTGAAATTGGTCATTTTCATGGAGTTCAATCTATAATAGTCTCTAATTGATATACCTATGTTACATCATTATAATGAAGAGTATTTTAGGAGATACTAATAACTCAGGTTTATTTGAGTGAGGATGATCATACACAGATTGATGTCTATAGAAAAAGATCAGTACAAATTATTTATGTTATTATTATTTCCCACCTCTTTAATATTAGTGCTGATTGGATGATGATTGGGGGATGGTTTATTTTTTTTATTACAATAGTAAACAGTCAGTAGTCAGGATGGCTATTTTTAATGCTTTGTATGGTCATCCATTTATATATAAGTTTCATTGCTCATAGGTTGGTGAATGTTTAATGGATGGACAGAGAACGGTTTATGAGATGATAGAAATGATTTTACCTATTCTTCAAATATTGATAACAAAATATAGATAGTAAAAATATTATTTAGAACATTACCACATACTGTTCATTTTTTAATTGGTGACCAGGAATATTTTGAACTTTCACCTCATGTGGGACATTGTCATCATGGGAGGAAAGGGATTCTTACTCCTTGTTTTGTGGGTCCTTTTAAGGTTCTTGAGTATATGGGGAAAGTGAATTTTCATTTTGAAAATCCACCATAGTAGATGTCGATACATAATGTGTTCCAAGTATTAATAATAAGGAATTATCTTTATGATCCATTTCTTGTACTGAGCTGGAGTGATCACGATGTTTAGCTTGATTTATCCTTAACTGAGAATCCAGCTTGGATATTTGATTCTAAAAACATGATATTTAATGGTAGGATGATACCTTTGGTTCTAGTTATATGGCACCATGGTTTGGATACACATTATATGTGTGAGAGATTTTCACTAATGAGATTGTTATTTCCACAACTTTTTGACATAGAGACTTCTAAAAATAATTTATATTGATAGATAGTTTCTATGGTGAATTTATAACATCATGTTACTAATTTTGGATACTCCTTTTACCTATTTTTATCAATCATTGTTTGGGTCTCATTGAACAGTACATCGGGTGATATTTTGGAAATTTTGGAGTTCTCATCGATTGTCAATAATTGACACATAGTTTTCCCATACTGTGCTCCCAACCAGTGAAATCCATGAAAAACCAAACATTGGGTGTTTTTAAAGTTAATTCACAGTTTTAACAAATGTGCACGCACCTAGTAGAAACGGTTCACCCCATCAGAGGGGTTCATGGGTAGGGAACATATTTTGACAAATTGTGTGTCCCCACCTAGCTGACCTTGCATGAGGGAATTTTAAATTCCAAAATTTAATGTAAAAATTCCATAACCCTTATATAAACTACCAATTAATCTAAACATGGTAATTGATAAATTACAAGGCTATTGGTGCCCTATAAAAAAAATTATCCTATAATCCATTTTAAATGTTGATCAAATATTCTTCAACATAATTTTATCCCTCTCTAGTATGAGATCAACTCTCTTTGTTTCTCTCTTTCGCACTATAACTCTCCTCCATATGTGTTTTTTCAGATCATCGTGTTATTCATTAATATAAACTCTATTGATTTGAATCATGATTATTGGTTTGATTCCTTAATCCCTATTTCCATAATTCTTTATTAGAAATTCTAGTTTCCAACGTTGTGGTACAAGATCTCCATTATAAATGGTATGTGGTTCTACTATGATATTCCATGTCATAAAAACCACATTTTTTTATTTAAATTAAATTGATTTAATTAATTTGTGAGAACCCCATATAATGTAATTTAAAATATGATTATACTTGGTAATGAAAATTTGGGAAACCCCCTAATTTCACTAGAGATTGGAAATTGTTCATGTAAATGGAATTTGATATAAATTGTAAAATTGACTTCTAAAATTGAGTTTTTAAGTGAAAATTGATTAAATTTATTTGATAATAACTTATGTTTGGTTATATCATGAAAATGTCATGAATAGATTAGAAACAATATTTCTAGTTTTTTAAGTGTAATTAGAATTTAGAAACTATAAATGGGACATTTGTATTTTACTCTATTGTGAATTTTTCTTCTCATTTGTTATTTATTTATTGCTAATGTTAAAGAATGGTTAGTTAGTAAGTTAGTTGGTACAAAAACTCTACAATGGATATACCCTATAAATTTATGGAGGATTTAAAAATATTCCTTCAAATCAGCTTGTAGGATCTTATCCCTCGTGGGATGTCAATTGGTACTTTTCATCCTAAGAATGGGGGATGTCAATATATATTTTTGTATCAGAAAAAATGATTGTGTGGAAATCCTATAGTATGGATGTATCACACTAAAGTGAAGTTGACCATGTTTCTTAATGAAATTTCTTTGAAATAGATGCAATTATTTTTGAAACCACTTTTCTCATGCCAATATATATATATACTATTTTATATAAATATTTTACTTAATTCACGATTTTTAATCTTTCCATAAATTAAAATGTAATTAATGTTTCGTTTTAAATATTAAATTATACTTGAATATTTTTTTTGAAATTGAAATCAAGATTGAGATTCATTTTTAAAGAATCTTATTTTGGGGAACTTGTGTATACCCTACATAGAATTTGGCTCACATCCTACCTTTTCCTTAAAAAGATTGTAGATTTCCATGTTCAGGGTTCAAGAAAAGGAAAACCACCACTTGGAGGTTTTATTTTTCAATGATCAAATTGGCATGGAGTGATATGAATTTTTGGACAATGCTTTTTTACCTTTTTATTCTTATAATTTGGTGATGCATTGTTTGGGTTTTGATATTCCAATTTTAACTTCTGGTACTATAACTTTTTGGATTTTTCATTGATCATGCTGACTTGTTTTATTTATTCTGTAGTTTATGTGGAAAATTCATTCCCTATTCTGTGTTTTTGTATTCTATGTGATATTAACAAACCCTTGGAGATTGGGAATTCACTTAGAGCCATGAAAATATCAGATCAAGTGTATAGAAACCATTTTATTTGGTAGGGTTTCTGAAATGGGTCACATGTGGTATACTTATGATTAGATAGATAGAATATGTTATAAATAGATGTTTGGTTAATTATATTCTCCTACTTTAGATATTTATTTTTCATTCATTTATTTTTTATCTTCAAATGCAAGGTGAATAAACATAGGAAATTTATTTGGATTTGTCAAAAATTATGTAATGAATTAATATATATATATTATATGAATTATCAACAGTTAATAGGGACACACCAATTCATTAGAACACTTAATTATGAGGTCCTCAGTCTAAATATGATACTTTATGTGTAAATTCAAATTTCATCAGGGCTATAAATAATGTAATGGATTAAATACTCCATGTTTTATTATAATACTACAATCTTCAGCATCCAAATATCAGTATATTAAAGTTAATTTGTGTTGTGTTATGTTGAATGTGGGATGTACAACCCATAAGTGGTTGTTTAATCAATGTATTATAGTTACATGTGGGCCTCTCTAAAGTTTTAGGATCCATTCCATATCAGCATAGGGCTATATAAAATATGCAAAATATGTAATTATTTTTTTCAAGAGATCATATATTCATTTGGATTTTGAATTTTCATTAATTCGATGATTATAAGTGAAAATCCATAGTGATTATATTTATGAATATAATAAGCTTTGAACCTATGTAAAATAAATGAATGAATATCTAATTAGTAACTTTTATATCATAATGAATATTTGAATATATATATACATTATTGATTATTAAAAGTAAAATGATTTTATTTAATGGACTTGTTTTAAATTATTACATAATTTAAAATGTAGAATATATGTAAATATATTCTTTATGAAGTATCCCTAGTAATAAATGGAATTCCTTACAAGGATTTTATTTTTTTTACAAATTATTATACATTATATTTGATTTTGAATGAAAATAAATAAACAATGATAATTATTACTTTTTAAATCTCCATGATTAATCCATTATAATGTGGATTGATAGTTGTCAGTAATAAGGTTTTAAAATTTTATAATGACTAGGATTTTATGCTTACATCTACTCATTTTATTTATAAATAGGTTGGTTTGGGATTGAACTGTGAATGGTAGAAGACATGGTTTACATTTTGGGATTTGAAAAATTATAATTGAATTCTAGATTAGTGTGTAACTGGTAAAATTTTGTAACTTTTTAACATTGATTTTATAACAATTTTCATTATATTTTATTACAAATCAATCAACTTAAAGGGAATGTGGTGGTTCATAATATTATCTGGTAAACAAAAATAATTTTTTAGTAATATTTTATTTTAAAATGGGTTTGTTCTAGAAAAATCCTGATTTTTTCCAAAAATGATGTTCTTTGGGTGAAAATATGTTTTATAAATTATTTATAAATAATTTTATTTAAAATTTGTTTTAGGTAAAATGTGTTTTTTAAACTTCCTATATGTTATGATATTTTAAATATTATCTTTGCACATTTTTATGATAAATTAGTGTTTCCAAAATAAAATATGTATTTGATGTTTCAAAATTCATTGGAATTATTTTCATAGAATTACACATGTGAACATTATTAAACATAGAAGAATAATTAGTTAGGAAGTGAAATAATACATGAATTTGTTACACATTAGTAGAGAGATATAGATCCATGCTATAGACATGTTTGAAGATTTATTATATTGTGAAACATGTCAATTATCAAATCATATTTACTATGATATTAAAGAGAATTATATTTTATGATATCATTTTAGGTTACAAGAATGGTTTTAAAAAATATGGTAATTTTTTGAATAGATTTCCATTAGAATGGCTAAAAGACACACTGTAAAGAAGTCTCACAACAAAGGATGAGCCACCACCAAGGATGACTGAACTTTGGGAACCAAAATCTACTATAAAATGGAATGAAACATCTTCTGTGTGAGTCACTGTATGAATGAAAATTTGAATAATACTTTTAATGTATCACAACCGTCCTTAGTCTACAATATCATGACTCTCTAACAGATCAAGACACTGCAATAGTGTGTCTCACCATTAGACTCAATCATCTCCAGTGTGTCTCAGGACCAAAAGTGTCATTTTTCAAAAGAGTTTCCCTTAGACTCAGTCAGCACCAGTTTGAGAAACCACTAGATTGTGTCACCATTAAAAATCTATATAGCTACTATTTCAGTTCATTTTGAATTTAATATTTATAATTGAAATTTTAAATAATTTAATGCCCAATCATATTCAAATAGTTGTTTTATAATTACCTGATTGAGATTCATTAATGTATTTGTCAGAATGTGTAGTACGAGGAAAAAATGTTCTAAAGGAATAATTTTCCTACTTTTTTTGTTAAAATTCAAAGAGTAATTCCCCAAAATAATGTAAAATGATCATATATTTAAAATACAGACACAAAAATCTACACATGTTAAGTGAGATAAACCACATTGAAAGAACAACAAAATATTTCTTGTGGAATCATTCTTACACTTGATTATTTGAGTGAAGAATAATGGACATACAAATCCTATAGTCTGATACAAAGAGTCTAGAGGACTCTATTTCATTGATAATATATAAACATAGACTTAAGCCCCATCTTAATCTACATTCACGATCCATTGGGATGTAGAGCATATCATATAGAGAAACAATATTATTTCCACAATCTTACTTCCTTTGTTTTAATATATATTTTGTTTTTGTGTAGTTTGTGTATGTACTTTTTTATTACACACACTTTCTCTAGCTTTAAACTATGAAATATTTGGATATCATCTCAAAGCACTCTTTACCTTCTTTCCCACGTGTTTTTGTATAGGTCCAGTTTGAGTCAATTTTTTTATTTTCTTGATAAATGTTTAATTCTTCCTTGTGTAGTTTGTACTGTTGTCAAAATATTTTAATAACCAACCCGGTTTATGGATCAATGTTTTTTATATAAAATTCTTGGTAGTTGGTGGTTTCCAATTAGAGAGGACTAATTTGGCTATTTATTTTTTTACATTTTATTTATGATTAAAAGCTAACTGTTTTTTAAACTGTTAATAACCACTCCATTTATAGTTACCTTTAATTAGTGTTTTTATATTCATTTTATTAAAGTAATGTATTTAGAAAGAAAAATTGTTTTTGATAATAATTTTTTATGAGGCCAAATCAAACCTTCAAGATTTATTTCAAGTGAATAATATTTATATCAATAAAATATTTTGGTAAACTATGACATATTTAAAATAATTGTGGGATTTTATTTAAATATGCTTGAAAAAAATATTTATTGGGTACTCAATTCACCCCTCTCCCTATTGAGATACTCACTCTGACCAATATTTAGTACCATAGGTGTAATATCTGGCTTCAACTATGATTTTCAGTTTTTATATAATGATATTAAATTTCTATTAGTACTAAATTTTATTAATTTAAATGGATAATATTTATGAAGGTTCTTATATTAACAGACCTCCTTTTTTCAATGGAAATAATTTTTCAATGTGAAATATTAAAATGAAAATATATATTGAATGTATGTGTTTTGAGTTTTCATCTTCAATTGCAGATAAATATGAGTTACATAAGAGTCCTAGAAAAATATGTTAATTCTAGAAATATATATTATAATAATAATAGTATAACTATAAATCCTATGTATTTTGATTTAAGATATGAGTAATTCAAACGAATTTATACTAGTAAAATAGCCTTTTAAATTTATTACACATTAGTAGTTTCACATGAAGGAACTACTAATGTTAAAGGGATGATATTGAATACTTATAAGATTAAGTATGGTACTATTATGATGAATCCTAATGAACTAAATTCTTATATGTATCTTCGATTCAAAAAAATTGTGAACACTATGAGCTTCATGGGAAATATATTTTCTGACAAGGATCAGATAATGAGTCTACTGAAGTGTCTTCTAAAAATATAGAGAGGATAATTTGTTTCAATCAGTGGGTCGTGTGATATTAGAAAATTTCTAGTTACGAAATTAATAGATAATATAATGATTTATGAAGAACTAATGAAAGTCATAAAAAAGGGGATGATGATCAAAAATTAATTTTAGTAACATTTAATTATACTCCAACCAAGAAGAAATAAAGAAATTAAATAATAAAAGATAAAAGCAGTGTTTTCAAGTGATAGTACGTCACCATCTAATAGTGATGATGATATGGACCATCTGGCTAGTAGATTTAATAGGTTTTATTATAGAATATTTTTTATAGAAATATAAATTACAGAGTAAAGTATGATACAAAAGGTAAAATAAGAAATTTATTGGAAGAGGGATCGAAATGAAGTTAACTATTATTAATGAAAAAGAAAAGAGCATGTTATTTTCTATTGTCCAAAACATAAATAAATATATATATATGATGAAAATGAAAAAAAATTCAATAATTTCATGAAAAAATCATGGAGTTTATATGGGGACATCTCCATTGATTTTGACTCTACTCACAAAAATAATTCTTACTGAGTCAACATGTGCTTAATAAAGAATTTATATGAGGTACCTGTTGTATCTACTATCTTACTAGTGCTTAATTATGATGATTATTAAAATGAACATCATGAAAATAAAATTTATTTGGAATAAATTCTTGAATGTTAAAAAATTATAGAATACACTTTTAGTGAACATCTTAATAAGTATAAATTTATTAAGATACCATGTGATTTAACTGCAAATACTATAACTAGTTCATTAATTGAAAAAGAAAAGAATGAATAGTTTTT
Source organism: Viscum album (assembly GCA_963277665.1). Classification (NCBI taxonomy): domain Eukaryota; kingdom Viridiplantae; phylum Streptophyta; class Magnoliopsida; order Santalales; family Viscaceae; genus Viscum; species Viscum album. Next base: position 677,824,312 of record OY728155.1, on the reverse strand, counting down.
AAAAGAGAACAATGGACATAAATTCTGTAATGAAAAATTCATGAAGGTATTAGAAAATATTACCAATGGTGTAGAAAATCATAATCCAATTAAAGGTAAATATGTTTCTCTAAAATATGTTAAAGGTATAGGATATCAACCTGGATAAATATGAATGATTAAATCCACCTTTTTAATATATATAAATTTAATAGCTCTAATGACTGAAATTTTTCTAGAATAAAAAACAATTTATGTATTTTAAAATTTTATATTCTATTTATAAGTGACTTGTAAAGAAAATATGGGTGCCACATTTCTTGATTACGAATATATCTCGAACAAGGAATATATGGATTCTAGAATCATTTCTTGTATAAATTTTTTATAGGAAAATTACATGAAAAATTCAATTAAAATTATATGGTACTAGGATGTTGGATTTTCATGAATATAAAAAGATACTACGCATGTTTCAAAATACTTATAAATGTTGATGGTGGTTATGTCACCTTTTATGATAATTCTAAAAGGAAAATCATCAACCTTATAAAAGTTGGAAACACCAATCAAAATTTATTTTCCAATGTGTTTTTTGGTGATGGTTTTATGTATGAAATTATTAAAATCTCATAATTATGTGATGATGTTTTTCATGATAAGTTTATAAATAGTAATACTAATGTTTTATATTTTAAGGATTCATTAGTATTTCAGGATTTAAGGATTGAGAATGTGTGTGTTGTAGATATTAATTCTTTATCTTATCAAAATTTTAATTGTTTGACTGACTTTCAAAAATAATTATATATTTTTTAAAAGAGACTAGAAAATTTTAATATTAACTCACAAAAAATCTTATTAGGAAATGGTTTTTCTGGAATCTATCCAAACTAGAGTCCCCTACCTATATAGTATATAACCCATGTCAAAAATAAAATTGATACAATATTTATTTTAAATCAAATAAATATGTTTCATCTTCTCAACCTATTATTGTTGTTCATATTAATTTAGTTCTATATAATTGAGTTTCTATTCTAAATTTCAAGAACTTTTTCTATGTACTAGTAGTTTATTTTTGAATGTATACATGGGTATTATTTTTACCTCACATAAGGAAATCTTGTTCATATTTTACCATGTATGTTGTGTCTATATGAAATTTATGTAGACTTATGATAAAGACTCTAAGATGTTATAGTGACTATGAGTTTGAAAATCAAGACATTGGATATTTTTTCTCATAAAATGGCTATATATTCATCTTCTCTACTCCTAGGACCCCTAAATGGAATGGAAATTTTGAAATAAAAAATAGAACTCTTCAAGAGACAATCCATAATATGCTTATTGAATCTGACATAACTGTATACTATAGGGTATAGGTTGTGAATACTACCACTTACATAATCAGTAGAGTCTTAATGAGATCTATATTTAAAAACACCACTTATGAACATTGGAATATAATAAATCACATGGTAAATTACTTTGGTGATTTTGGTTGAATTTTTTTTATAATTAACACGGAGGATAATTTGAAAAAAAACTCCATCAAGAGTGACAGTGGAATTTAACTAGGTTATTCAATTTTCCATTAAATCCTATATAGTTTTCCATAAATGGAACATGACTATGAGAGAGTTTGTTAATTTAATATTTGATTATACAAATCCACATGATCCCAAAATCGCCTTAGAAAACCATAAGGATAGTCGAGAGGAGAGAAACACCTATATTTTTAGAATCGTAACGACCCTTATATATTATTGCAATGACCCATGTATTTATATAATAATAATTTCTTAATTTCTATTAAAATTTATGAAAAAGTTATTAATTTTATATTAAATGGGACACATTTTTCGATATCATACTCAACATTCAACAATGGGTTTCCGAGAAATCATAGGTTGCAAAAAACATTGAGTTGTTCTGAACAATAAAATAAAAATATTAATATTTTAATTGGTTGTTAATGCATAGTCATTGTATTTCTCTGAATGATCATAACTAACTACATTATTATTACATGTTTTTGTTAAATGTTTTTATATTTATCTAATAAATTTTATAGTCTTAAAATAAGAATGAATTTGATTTTAAGCATGAAATACTTTAATATTCCTTAAAAGGTCGATTTACTACCTTGGGATGGAGAAAAATTTTCATATCTAGTTTTTCTCACTTTTATATGTTCTTTTTTGACAATATAAAATTATTATATAGAAGTGGTACATCAAATTTTACTATGGATGATATATTTTTATTTTTCTGATAAAGTTTATTTTTAATGAATAGTGAAAAGTACTGCATTTAAATACAAAACTGCATTTTAATCAAATTTATTTATATAGTTATATTGTAATTTTAATCGGTATTAAATGTAATTGGATTATATTGTAATCCTTAAATACAATTTTATTTATTTCAATTTATTTCACTTATAAATTAGACATAAACACATGCCAATATTTGGATAGTTTTTACATCATAAAAACACACTTTGTGGTTTTGACAATGAAAATTAATTTTAAATTAATTTCTGGAACTTTTGTATATTGAATTTGAAAATATAGATTCCATATTTTGAATCATGAGGTCCAAATTGTGTAAATTTGTAAATTTTATTTTTAGACATTATGAATAGTAACATTATTAAATATTTTATTTACCATGTTTAAATGGTAAATTTGGTAAATAAGGAATAACAAATAATACAATAATAATATTAAATTACCCTAACACATTCCCTAATCATATTGTATTATATATTACTAACCATGGAAATCCATGGGGGGAATTTAGGACCCCATGGAGCCACATTTCTATGAAAATGACATTTAATTACTTTTAATTTAATGTTAAAGAAAATATAACAGAAATATATATCTTCTAATAAAACAATTTTTATATGGGGATATATAAGTGATCGCTTTGATAATAAATAGTTATTAGAAATTTGAAACTATTTCCTAAAACATGGAATTTTATTTATAATTTTTATAAATTAAATAAATATATTTATCTATGAAACAATTATGATGTATTGATTACCTTATTAATGAATGTTTTAAATAAAGGAGAATATAAATATTAAAATAAAATTATTTTCAAACTTTCTATTCCATACGTGAATTTCACAAAAAATTATTAATTTTTTCCTTTGAATAATAAAGTTTTTTCGAATGAATAAAGTTGTTATGGATTTTTTTAAAAGTCATGATATCAATAGTATATAACATAAAATAAATGAGTTTTTTAAACTAACACTATTATATTAAATAATATAATAGTTTTAAAAATATATTATTCAGAAAAGTGTATTATATATGTTTATAAATTTCATTATTTAATAACTTGAGCTTCTATTGAAATTTTATAGTATTTATATTAACTATATAGTATGAATATTCAAGAAGACATAGTAGGAGTCAAATAATTTAACTAAGGTGTAAAGCTAAATGATAAAGTTAATTTTGAAACCAAAAAATCTCTAAAAGATATTTTTTGAGAGGTTTTAGAACAATAATAACATCATATGAGAGGTAAATAAGATTTGGACATTTTGAAAATCGATATTCAGTTTATAAAGAAATAATATTTCGAACGTTCCTCAATTACCCCTCCTCCATCTTATAAAAGGTCAGAATCTCTAACCCTTAATCACATCTCTCAATCACCTATGGCCTATCCAAAACATGACCAAATAATCTCCAATCCAAACATACCTCTTCTCCTCTTAGAATCCTTAACATGGGCATAAGGAAATTCAAGAAGGCCTCTAACCTAAAATCAAAAGGAGTTTCTTGATTTTAGGTAATGTCTTCTATCAAGCTTCTTCCATTTATTTTCCTTCTCCAACACCATAAACTATATTTATTAAATTATTTTATACAAAAAACATTATCATAATTATACTAGGATTATGTTATGAGAATTATTGAACCTACAATATCACCCACCCAATCTAATGGATTTAGAACATATTTTTTTGTGGACAGTGAACTACTACCTCACGAAACAATGATTGTTCAATTATCTCCTACCGCCTCTCATGGTGGCCATTATGATGGAACTGAGTTTATATATGAAATTTATTATATTTATATTTTCTCTATTCTTGTTTATTTTTTATTTAAAACATACATTTATGCATTCCATAACGCGTAAATATGATAATTTCATATGAGGAAGTGCAGACTACTTCCCCCTCGAAGTGATATGACTCATTCATTCCATAAATGGAATGCCTAAAGTATTTATATAATGAAATTATGTATCATATATATAATATTATATTATAATTTAATTATTTTATACCAATTTATCATTTATTTTTCATTCTTTAATTATAAAAAAGAAATGAAAGTAGTGTTTCTGCGTACGTATTGGCTTACCGTCTCCAATAATGGTGCATTTCATTTAGGATATCCAAATGTTATGGAAAATTCTAAATACATATATACAGGATATAAAAACACATATAATGGATATATATTATATTTAAATCATTACTATAATTCTGGATATAAGGGTCTTTTTAACACATAGAAATTTTATAATTATAACAAGTTCATTATGACTCAAGTACCAAACATCGACAAAACTACTGATATGAACATGAATAGTTATAGGATTGTTATATCAAGGTAATAAGGTATATAAAAGGAATAATAAAATGAAAAAGATTCTGAAGTAAGTATAAATTAACTTAATATTATTATTAAGGAGGAACAAGGAATATACGTGATGAGTCAGACTCAAGGTAAGGGAACCTTTCACCATCCTCTTTAAGTAAAAGACTTATTTTTTTTTTATGACTTTAAATTTCCATTTTATAATGTTGGGATATGTTATTATATATCTTTATTTTTGTACAATTTAGGTCCAAGTGAACAGAAAATATTTTCTCTCTCATTAACTCATTTTTTTAAATCTAATGTGACGCCGTTAGGCTGCCAAATTTTTCTTAAGGGACATCATCTCTATCACCTTTTATTGAGGCATATTTTGATTTATACATAAAATTATTTTATAATGTGCATAAAACCTTTTGAATTATAATTTAATTCAAATTGAATTATTTTTCTATAAATCAATTTTCTAAAAGAGTTAGGTAATTTTTTTTAATGTACGCTTTGATAACGACCTTTCTGCCACTATGAGAATTATTTGATATTTGGCTACCTTAACAAGGGGTAATGTTTTTAAAAATGAAAATAAATACTATATACCCTTTTTACATGTTTTGGTTTTGAAAATGGTTTTTATAAATAATTTATTATTTCCATATCATGAAATGAAATATCGTGATTGCAATCTAGAAATTTTATCTTTACTTTTTATTTGTTTTATGTGTTATGAATGGTTCTTGGGAAATTTTTACATTTACGGATGGTTCTATGAAAAACATAGGGTTATTGAGCCTGATATATGTCTCCAATCCAATGTGTAATGAGATTTAGTTAAATATTAATGTTTCTTGTAGTTGATTTGAGGAATATAATGGTATGGATATTCCAAACAAAACTACCTATTTAGATATGAAAGCTACAATGTATGTATGTTATGGATTATACAGGTTACCATTATGATTTATTATTTCTACATGTTATTCCTAAATATTATGATTTCATGAGGTATATTAAAGAGATTATGTTTTATGATTGAAAATTATTATTTATTCTATTTATATGTATTGATGAAATAATGTTTTCATTGTTAATTTTATATCCCTTACAGAGATTATATGCTCGTCCCATGTTTTTGAAATTCTTTTATCATGGTATATGGAAGGGTAAGAGAAAATAAGTATTCGGGAAGATTTATATCAAAAAAATAACTATTTTATTATTTATGGAGTTTGATTATTCTGAGGAAATTTGGATAGAGTAGAAGTGTCTACATTTAAATTGTTCATATGTAATGTAATAGTTACGACCTATTTCTCTAAAACAGTAAACTGATAATTATCCTCATTGTGAATTATTGAATTAACTCAATATTAGGTAATGTATAAGTCTTGGAAACTATAGTTTGTATGAGAGGTCAGTTTAGATAACACTAGAGTTTAGGGTGTTATTTAAGTATGATTGACAGAACCACAATGGTTAGAATATTAGAAAGTGTCATAGTCATTTTAGATAAATTTAATGAGTTTAATATTACATGAATAAGTATATCTTACTATTCTCACTCCTCATATGTTATTTGATGATGATTTCCCTGATATACTGACATTAACCATTTGGGTTTTACTAAATGGATGGATCTTGCAAGCACAAATGTTACAAAGGATGCGAATGAAACTGTGGTCATTTATTTTCATAAGAAACTGAATGAAATGGGAGATGGAATGTGAACTCTTGTTGTTATTATTAACTAACTAAATGGAGTCATGATTGACAACATGATCCTTGGGGGTTTTTTCTAAGGCATCATATATGTGAAGAAATGAATATCTATGGCTGTTTAGGTGATAATAAAATAGGTAAGTATATTAAAAACATATGTGTTCTGGATTTGGAATGATACACATAGGTAAATTCTTCATAGGGATGAGAAGGAGTTATAAATCTGGTAACAAAGTTCATAAATCAATAGCCTTCCATGGAAAATATGAATCGTTCAGTTGACTACATGAAAAGGAATGTAGTTCTTTCTAAGAGATTAATTGAGTGTTTTAAATGTGGTGTACATGGTCATTACACAAATATATTTTTTATTAATAAGGATAATGAATGGTATCATCAATACCATACAAATACATTTTTACCAATTCCCAATTCAATTCCAATTGCAGATTATGAAACTGACAAAGTCCTATGGAAGTTATGTATTATTTCTTTTCTAATGTTTTGATATTATTGAATCCTAGGTTATGATTCATGAATATGTTTGTAAAACAGAAATTTTACAGAATAATATGAAAAAAATTATTAAGGATCATGGAGAAATATGGATGATTAAGATGTCTACATTTTATAAATTTGAATGTTATATATGATATCTTAGAGAATGAAATGTTTAAATGCAGTAATTCTCTTTTTTTATGGGATTAATTTGGAAGACATTTCTCTTGAATGTTTTACAATACAATATGTTATGTGAAAATGCTATTAAGGAAGAATTAACTTTTCTTTTGTAAATATATATTTAAATATCCATTTGGGTTTATATGATCCTTGAATTTGAAGTAATTATAGGTTATTACATATTGGGATGAAATGTGAGGTATGTGAAAAAATTGTGGTTAAAATAGGTTATGGTTATTTTGGATGAATTTATCACATTTTTTGAAATGTTATAAAATTATATAGTTTTTGAAAAAGGAAAAATCACAAACTATGTGACATCCTGTCACCTTAGACAAAGATTTGGGATTCGAACCCACAACCAATGTTCGACTGGGATTTATCAACTACCAATGGGATACGTGAAGTACCTGGTAAGTATGACTAATTATGTTTATTTAAATTATTTTATTGATCACGAATATATTGATTTTGGGAAAATATAATTTATCAAATGGATATCCTTAGTCTAGGAAAATAATTTTGTATTTAAGTGATAAATGTTACTTTATAAGATGTTCACTCTTATAGGAACACTATATGCCTATGGAAAATAGAAAACTATGGTATTTAATTAGAGAAGAAATGGTGGAATTTTATTTTGGATGAATCAATTTTTTTATGGTGGACTTATAAAACATTACTTTTTTTAATGAAATCATTAACCTATCATAAGGAATATGTGATTATTTTAATTACTTTAAATTATCAGACATTAAGAGTAGTCAATGTTATATAGAGATAACTGTTTAGATTTATCGTGGAATAATATGTGATCAAATCCTTTGGAGTATGGGTTTTCAATCATAGTTTGGACTATTTTGAATAATTTTAAAGACAACATTTTATTGAATGGTCTTTTTTGTACCTTGGGTATTATTTATCTAATTTTGTATATTAAGGGTAATATTTCTTTCTATAAAGGATTATCCATTTTGGGGATCTTCTGATCTTGTACTAACCTTTTTGGTTTAGGTTAAATTCTAAAGACATGGAAAATATATAGTTCATCTTTTGGGGATTATGTGATTCTCTAGAAGCTGATTCTATTTTATCAAGTGTGACCATGTCATCTAGAATACTCATCATTTAGAGAATAGATGAGTTTGTGGAAGAAATTTATTAAAATATGAAGCTCTACTTGGAAAGTAAATATATATCTTATATTCTTAGCCAATCTCATAAACAAATTCTAAAAATTTAGAAATGGTACTTAAAACAAAATCATTTTACATTTAATCTTGCAACTGGGTAATCAAATAATGTTTAGATCGTCACATGTTTATGGTTTTATGGTTGTTAACTTTATCTTGGTCATGTTTTCAATTACTCTCCATCAGAACATGATGGTTTGTTTTTGTTGGAACCATGGTCTTCTATGCATTATTTGGAGTATGGTTTGTGTTTGTTTTCAATCATCAATGGAAGTTCGGATCGTGTATCAGCAAAGAGATCATACCGTTCAGGCAGACAACAGTATTGAAGGTGGCACCGTTTTCCAGTGTTTTCCAAATTTTTGGGGTCCAAAATCTGGAAGATTCTGAGCATCACGAAAGGTGGATTTCCATGAAGATAATAATTAAATATGGAAAACGCATGAATTTCGCGAAGAGAGGATTCATGGTTTGGAAATCGCGAAGACCAGAAGAATGGAGGCGGTGAGTCTTAGCGATTACGTCAAAGCTTCGCGAACGGTATAGTTGAAGCGCATTGCGGTGGTGAAGGGATTTGCGAGGGAGCTTCGCGGTGAAGGCACGATGTAATGATGACGTTAATACTCCGCGATTACGATGAGCTACGTCAAAGAAAAATTTCCGTAGTGCTTCACGATTTTGAGAGAATTTCGGCGGGAACTTCGGAGCTTCGCGATTTGAGATGACGTGGCGCTACCTTCGCGCGGAAGGGTCGACAGTCGGTGGAATCGCCTATAAATAGAGGCCGACCCCCTCGAGAGAAGTAGAGAGAATTTCAGAGAAATTCCTTTGCTCTCGGCTCGCAAAGGTCTCTCGCGAAGGCAGTGTGCTTCGTGAAAGCGGAGCTTCGTGGCAGCTATTCTAGCTCCGCGAAAGTTGTGCACCCCGCGTTGGCTCACTGAGCTTCGTGAAGAGGCAGGAGCTCCGCGATAGCCAAGCATTGCGAAGGCTGGATCATCGCGAGAGTGCTTCACGATTGAGCTTCGCGAAAAGGCAGGGACTCCGCGAAGGCTTGTTTGAGCTTTGCAAAATTGGGAGCCTTCTGAAGTAGGGTACTTTGTGAAGGCCTTTTCCAAAGGTTGTTTTCCCAGTGGACAAGGGAAAAGGGGGTATTCATCAGTGGTTGGAATTTGTACTTTAACAGAGCATTAACTCAGGACTCTGATGAAAGAAAATTCTCATGCTGAACAGGAGACAATGAACTTAATGTCTATCTATTGAAGAGACCTTCACGTCTATAAACTGAGTGTGACTTCACCAACGGTAGTGAGCTAGGGGGAGTCAACAGGAGTGACCCGAGGGAAGCAGTGAGCATTCCCTGAACCTTTGTAAAGGTAGTGAGCTTGGGATAGAGTGACTGTGCCCGAAATTTTGTATTCTCCAGCTAGTGAAGCATAGTGGATTTTGGTACGACCGACAACTTGTCGGCGTATGCTCCTTGGACGTAGCCCTTAGTGGTGAACAAAGTAAAAAGGGATGTGTCTTCTCTGTGCATGTGCATGTTTTCTTTCTGATCATTTTCATCATAAAGGTTCAACAAGTTCCTACCAACGTGGGAACAATATCCATCACATTAGAAGAAAAATTTGTCACCCTGATTCACCCCTCCCCTCTCAGGGTGTCCCGGGGTCCTTCAAGTGGTATCAGAGGGTAAAGGTTGCTGGTGTTTAATCTGACCTTTTTCGTCATGGAAAACGCGGTCAATGTCAGGGGAGTCCCTCCCTTCGATGGAAGCAATTTACAGATCAGGAAGAACCTAATGAGATCTCATCTAAGATCTCTTGGAATGGAAGTTCTCTTTTATACTGTACAAGGAATACAATCACTAATCCAACAGGCTTAGCTATGACTGAAACAGACAGGAAACTTCTTAATGTAGATGCTAAAGCACAGAATGCACTCACTGCAGCCCTTTTTGATCAGATCTACCTAAAGGTTATGAATTGAACCTCAGAAAAATCCATGTGGGATAAACCTGAGAATATTTATGAAGGAGATATCAAAGTGAAGGAGGCGAAACTACAAGTGGTGCACAATCGGTTTGATGATCTGAAGATGCATCCAGACGAGAATGCAGACTCATTCTTCAATCGTATTACTGAAGTAGTTGGTGCAATTCGGGGTCTAGGTGAAGAAATCAAAGACATTGATATTGTAAATAAAATATTGAGAAGACTTCCACCTCTGTATAATGTGAAGGTGTTATCCCTTGAAGAAAGATATCATTCCAAACTTTCTCTAGATGATCTACTGAGCAGCTTGGTAGCATATGAAATGAGAGTCAAACCAGAAGATGCTACGACTCGGGTGAGAATGGAAATGGCATTCACTTCCATGGATAAAATTAAAATCTCAAAGGATAGTAGCGGTGAAGATGACTAAGAAAAATAAATTCTTTCTCTCATTGCAAAGAAGTTCCAGAAGGGGAAAAGGAAATTCAATGGTAAGTTACCTCTCGCGTGTTTCCGTTGTGGAAAAGTTGGGCACATTGCCTCTCAGTGCTTAAAAATGATCAATGATGAAGACAGTGAGGATGAAAACCTCAAGAAGCCTCAGAGAGGTTCTTCAAAAAGGGAGACTTCAAATCTAGTATGAAAATGCAAAGGAAGAGTGTTGTCTGTGAAGAGGTAGAAGATGATAATTAATTCTGTGATGAAGAGGAACCATAATTCAAAACTGGGAACCATGCTTCTATGATGGCCACTGTTGAAAATTCATAAGATACTGATGGAGAAGAACAACTGAGAACTTGTGTAGATCCTGAGATGCAACTTAAGGATGCGGTTAGTAAGCTTAAGATTAAATGTAAGAGCTGCAATAAGTGGAAATAAATTGTATAAGAATCAACTAAATACCTTCATCAACATAAAGCTAAAATAGAATGACTGGAAGAATTTGTGAAGGTACAATCTAAAATAATTGAAAGCAATGATGATGTAATAGATCTGAAGCTGATAATTGAAGAGCATGAAAAGGTCATCAATGACCTCACCTCCAGACTGGATGAAAAATCCAAGACTGATGATGGTCTTGAGGAGGAAGTAGTTACTCTAAGGTGTAAACTGGAGATTGAATCAGTTCCAAAAGAATCGAGGAAGAAAATACAATTTGGAAGATTCTCAGATGCAGAATTACTAGCAAGATCCATGTGTGGTTCAGATGGGGTTGGAAGAATCTTGAGTGATAAAAGACCTGCTTTCATGGGAAAGAGTGGAATTGGCTGTGAGGCTGAGACATCAAAAGCTGGAAGTGAAAAGATCCAAAAGAAATATAAGATGAAAGTTGAACATGTTGAAACATTACCTAGAGTGCCAAAAAAGGAACCCTCAATCCAAACTAAAAGAAGACCTGAAAATTATCCTTAAACATTCAGAAATGACAAACAGTCTTACTATTCTCCCAAGGAAGAAGGTATGAGGAGAAATTCAAGTGAAAAGACATTTCCTCTCATGAAGTGTCAGTTCTGTGGCTATCTGGGCCATACCATGTCTTATTGTGAAGAGGCAAGAAGCTATCTGAATGGAGAAGATATAGAAGCTCAAAAAAGGAGAACAATTTCATATCCTAATTCTTATAGAAGAAGTAATTTCGATGGATATTGTTTTTTTGTTCTAACTTTGTTCATAATGCCTCTAATTGCAGGCAGAGAAAGGACATGGACACCTCATACTGATGTTCAAGACAAGTCATGTCTCGTCATCTAGACAGTGTTGCTCTTTCAAACAGGTTCTCACCTCTCAAAGAATACTTTGACTATGAAAAACCTGGGTATGTGGATGAGATAATTGAAAGGCCGTCATTTCTTTATACTCGATCTAATGTCTCATGGAAGGAAAGGAAGAAGATTGAGAAATCCACCCTTGCAGAGGTGGCCCTCAAAGCTACAAAGAACAAGAGTACCTGGATTCTGGATAGCGGTTGTTCATCTCATATGAAAGGTAATGTCGGCCTACTAACGAATATCATAATGAATGTCGATGGTAAAGTAAGATTTGGTAATGATGGGGCTCTGAAAATCAAAGGAAGTGGAAGTACCGAATTAGCTAATGGATAACTAAAAAGGACTGAAGTCCTTTACGTAGATGGCCTACGTCATAATCTCCTCAGCGTGAGTCAACTCTGTGAATCAGGACTTTTAGTTATGTTTAATAATAAAGGCTGCACTATCAAGGGAACGATTGGCAATTCACAAATGAAGGGATGCAGAACAGAAGGAAACTTATATCAGGTTGATAGTGAAGAAAATGTATGTTACATGACTCTTGAAGAAGAAAACAATTTTTGGCATCGGAGACTGGGACACATCAATCAACAAGACATGGAGAAAATATCAAAATTGAGAATTGTCATGGACATTCCCAACCTGAAGCGTGAGCGTGAAAAATCTTGGGATTCTTGTATTCGTTGGATGCTAGTCTGCAGTTCATATCGGCCAAAGAAGAAAAGGGTGTCTCACCTTCTTGATCTGATTCATACAGATGTTTGTGGGCCAATAAATGTTGCCGGAACTCATGGAGAAAGGTACTTTGTCCTCTTCATAGATGATTACAGTAGAATGGCATGTGTGATGGTCATTCACAGAAAACGACAAGTCCTTGACTGCATGAAAACATATCGGCGAATCGCCGAGAATGATACTGGACGTATAATCAAAGTGTTGCGATTTGAAAATGGAGGAGAATACACATCCATTGAATTTGAGAATTATCTGGAGAAGCATGGGATACAACATGAGGTATCTGCTGTGAGAACTCCACAACAAAATGGAGTTGTTTAATGTAGGAATCAACAGGTGATCAACATGGCACGAACTATGCTGATCGAGAGTCGTATTCCATGACATTTCTGGAAAGAGGCTGTTCAAGCTGCAGTGTACATTCAGAATCGAACATGACTTTTTATGGGTGATACAAAGACACCATATGAATTGTGGAATGGACGGAAGCCTTCTCTAAAATACTTTCTTGTCTTTGGAAGTAAATGCTTCATCAGGAACAAAGAAGGAAATCAAGGGAAATATGGTGACAATGCAGATGAAGGAATTTTCCATGGTTACTCAATGAACACCAAGCCTACAAATGTTTCAACAAGCATTTGGGAAGGATTGTGGAAAGAAGTGATGTTAAGATAATTGATGAGAAAACCACAAATGCTTGAAGGACGTCATATATTGATGTGATAGAAAGTCAAAAAGAATGTGAACGTGAAGAAAATAAAAATGCAGAAATAGAAGAAGCTGTTCAAAACACTCAGCTGTCACATCATGATGTTGACTCCGAAGAAGAATCTGAAGAAGAAACTATGGCTGAAGAGAATACTACTGAACCTCGTAGGAGAAATCGAAGAGCTGAGATTGATCAATCCAACATAATTGGGTATAGGAGTGCACCCACTCAAACAAGAAGGATGAGGAATACCACTCAATCTACATTTCAATTAGTTGTAGAGCCATCCTCATTCGAAGAAGCTGCAAAAGATAAATCTTGGGTGAAAGCCAAGAATGATGAATTAGATCAGATTGATAAGAATCAGACATGGGATCCTATCTAGAGACCCGAAGGTCAAAATGTGATTGGTACCAAATGGATCATCAAAAATATGTTTGACGAGCATGGAATTGTCATCAAAAACAAGGCATGACTGGTATGTAAAGGATACTCCAAGATTGAAGGAATTGGTGTTGAAGAAACATTTGCTCCACTGGCTAGACTGGAGTCAATCAGGATTTTCCTTGCCATGGAACTCCAAAGAGAATATAAAGTATATCAAATGGATGTCAAGACAGCATTATTAAATGGTGTACTCGAAGAAGAAGTCTACATTGAACAAACAGTGGGCTTTGTTTTGGGTACTGATGAAACAAAGGTCTGCAAACTGAAGAAAGCTCTATACGGATTGAAGCAGGCTCTACGGGCGTGGTACTCACAGCTAGATTCATATCACAAGAATTTGGAATTCAAAAGAGTATGAGTTGATCACAATCTCTATGTGAAGAATTCTCTAAAAGATCAATTCATGGTTCTTGTCTACGTTGATGATATCATATTTGGTGGAAGCAGGCAGAAATCAGTGGATGAATTTGCCAACCACATGAAATCAGAATTTGAAATATCTATGATTGGGGATCTCACATACTTCTTGGGGCTGCAATTGATTCAAAAGAAGAAATATACTTTCATTTCTCAGAAAAAATATGCATGAGAGCTGCTGAAGAAGATCAATATGCAAGACTCCAAACCAATGTCAAGTCCGATTGCAGTTGGAACTAAACTTGGAAAGCATGAGGATGGGAACTCTTTTGATCCCACCTTGTACAGGAGGATCATTGGAAGCCTACTGTACCTGATAGCAACAAGGCCAGATATTGTCTTTACAACATCCCTTGCGGCCCGCTTTCAGAGTAATCCAAAGGAGGAACATATGGAAGTAGTAAAAAGAATCATGAGATACATTCAAGGTCCACATAACTTTGGGTTATTTTTTGCTGCAGGCAGGGACAATGAATTATCAGCATTTTCTGATGTTGACTGGGCTGGTGATGTAGTAGACAGAAAGTCCACTAGTGGTGGAGCTTTCTATATTGGGCAGAAATGTGTTGGCTGGTTGAGCAAGAAACAAGAAACTACTTCTCTTAGTACTGTTGAAGCTGAGTATATCTCCGCCACAAAGGCGTGCACTCAACTACTATGGATGAAGTAGCAATTAACTGATATTGGCGATGAGGTGAAGCAACCAATGGTTATTTACTATGACAATAAGACCGCAATTGATCTTAAGAAGAATCTTGTTCAGCATTCTCGTACAAAACACATTGAAATCAGGTATCACTTTATCAAAGAGAAAGTTGAGCAAAGCGTGATTAGATTGGATCATGTGGGAATAGATGAGCAAGTGGCTGATATCCTGACAAAGCCACTGTCAGTGGCTGTGTTTGAGAAGCATCGGTTGAACCTTGTTGTTCGGCCACCTCCTAGTGCATAAGGAGATTACGGAATTCCCCTCTCCCTGTTTGTTATAACTGTTTTAATCTGTTTATGGACGTGATGCAGGTTTATGGGGGAGATACTATCCAAGGGGAGTATGGTTTGAGTTGAACATGAAAAATTTACTAGTCTTTGGATTTATTGTCAATGGGGAAGAAAGGAGAATAGCATAAATTCAGGAAACTTCTATGATGAGAAGAATGATAAGGAAAAAAGTGGAACCCAATTCAAGCCTCCTCTTGTGTTTTTACACCAAGCATTGCTCGCGTAGACTTAGAGTGTTGGCTGAGTTGATTCCTACGTTTTTGGTTTTCACATAGATGGAGATCTATTGAATTTATCTTCTTATTGCCAACAAACCCAAAGGGAGAGATTGTTGGAACCATGGTCTTCTATGCATTATTTGGAGTATGGTTTGTGTTTGTTGTCAACCATCAATGGAAGTTCGGATCGTGTACCAGCAAAGAGATCATACCGTTCAAGCAGACAACAGTATTGAAGGTGGCACCATTTTCCAGTGTTTGCCAAATTTTTGGGGTCCAAAATCTGGAAGTTGTTGAGCATCGCGAAAGGTGGATTTCCATGAATATAATAATTAAATATGGAAAAGGCATGAATTTCGCGAAGAGAGGATGCATGGTTTGGAAATCGTGAATACCAGAATAATGGAGGCGGTGAGTCTTCAGGATTACGTCAAAGATTCGCAAACGGAAGAGTTGAAGCACATCGCGGCGGTGAAGGGCTTTGCGAGGGAGCTTCGCAGCGAAGGCACGATGGAATGACGACGGTAATACTCCGTGATTACGTCGAGCTCCACGAATGGAAAATTGCCGTAGTGCTTCGCGATTTTGAGAGAATTTCGGCGGGAACTTCGGAGCTTCATGATATGAGCTGACGTGGAACTGCCTTCACGCGGAAGGGTCGAGGGTCGGTGGAATCGCCTATAAATAGAGGGCGACCCCCTAGAGTGAAGTAGGGAGAATTTTAGAGAAAGTCCTTTGCTCTCGGCTCACAAAGGTCTCTCGCGAAGGTAGTGTACTTCGTGAAAGCGGAGCTTCACGGCAGGTATTCTAGCTCCACGAAAGTTGTGCGCCCCACGTTGTCTTAGTGAGCTTCACGAAGAGGCAGGAGCTCCGCGATAGCCAAGCATTGTGAAGGCTGGATCATCACGAAAGTGCTTCGTGATTGAGCTTCGCGAAAAGGCAGGGACTCCGTGAAGACTTGTTTGAGCTTTGAAAAATTGGGAGCCTTGCGAAGTAGGGTACTTTGTGAAGGCCTTTTCCAAAGGTTGTTTTCCCCGTGGACAAGGGAAAAGGGGGTATTCATCAGTGGTTGGAATTTGGACTTTAACAGATCATTAACACCGAACTCTGATGCAAGCGAAGTCTCATGCTGAACAGGAGACAATGAACATCATGTCTATCTATTGAAGAGACCTTCACGTCTATAAACGGAGTGTGACTTCACCAACGGTAGTGAGCCAGGGGGAGTCAACAGGAGTGAACCGAGGGAAGCAGTGAGCTTTACTTGAACCTTTGTAAAGGCAGTGAGCCTGGTACATAGTGACTATGCCCGAAATTTTGTATTCTCCAGCTAGTGAAGCATAGTGGATTTTGGTATGACCGACAACTTGTCGGCGTATGCACCTTGGACGTAGCCCTTAGTGGTGTACCAAGTAAAAAAGGGTTGTGTCTTCTCTGTGCATGTTCGTGTTTGCTTTCTGATCTTTTTCATCATACAGGTTCAACAAGTTCCTACCAACGTGGGAACAAGATCCATCACATTAGAAGAAAAAGTTGTCACCCTGATTCACCCCTCCCCTCTCAGGGTGTCCCGGGGTCCTTCAGTTTTCTCCTCCATATCCATTTCTTCCTACATGGAACACTAGTATAGGTTATCTTAGGTGGCCATTGTAATTGACATTCTTTCTTTTAATGCGATACTTTTATTGACAAATTTTTTGATGTGGGACATTCAATGACATTTCCAATCCCAATTTTAAAATTGTGAGAAAAAAATTTCCCAAAGGGGGGAAGGATATAATGACCCAGGTATTTATAAAATAATAGATTTTTAATTTCTGTTAATATTTTTTAAAAAATAATAATTTTATGTTTAATCAGAAACTTTTTCTGATATCATACTCAACCTGCAACAATGGGTTTCCAAGAAATCTTATATTGCACCGAACATTGCCTTATACCGAAACATAAAATAATAATATTATTATTTTAATTGGTAGTTAACATATAGTCATTGTATTTCTAGGAATGAACATAACTAACTAAATTATGATTACATATGTGTGTTAAATCTTTTTATGTTTATCCTATAAATCTTAGATTCTTAAATTAAGAAAGAATCTGATTTTATGCATGATATACTTTAATATTCTTTAAAGGGTCAATTTAACGCTTTTTGATGGAGAACCATTTTTAAATATTGTTAATGTCACTTTTATATGTTCTATTTGAAAAAATAAAAATCCTCATTAAAGTGGGACATCAAAATTTACTTTTGATGAAATTTTAGTATTATTATGATAATGTTCTTTTTTTAATGAATAGTAAAAAATACTATATTTTAATTCAAAACTACCTTTTAATATAATTTATTTATAAGGTTAGATTACAATTTTCATTGGTTTATAAGTTTAATTTTATTTTATTTTTATCATCTAATCCAATTTTGGTCATTTTAAGTCTTTTCACTTTGAAATTAGACATAAACACGTATCAATCTTTTGGTATTTCTTACTTTATAAAAACAAGTTTTTTGTTTTTGACAACAAGAATTATGTTTATATAAATATAGAAAAATTATATATTTTTAATTTTCAGAAAATGGCTTCCATATATGGAATCATGAGGTCCAAATGTTTCAAATAGGTTACTTTTATTTTTAGACAATATTAATAGTAACATCTGTAAATATTCTATTTACCATGGTTAAAGAGTAAATTTGGTAAATAAGGGAAAAAAATAAAATTATAATACTATTAAATTACTCTAACAGATATCCTAATCCTAATGGATGAGATATATTTGACAATGGGAATCCTTGGGTCAATTTTAGGACCCTAGGGAGCCACTTCTGTGTGGAAATGATATTTCATTACTTTTAATTTAATGTTAAGTAAAATATAACATCAAAATATATCTTTTACTAAAAAAATTCTATGGGGTTATATTTGTGACATTTTTGACTAAAAATATTTTATTATAAATATAAAACGATTTCATATATCATGTTATTTTATTTATAGTTTTTAGACATAAAATAAATAAATTTATTTATGACAGAATGATGATGTAGTGATTACCTTATTAATGAAAATTTTAAATAAATGATATTATAAAAATTAAAATAAATTTATTTTGAAACTATTTATGCCATAAACAAATTTTAGGGACAATTATGCCTTTTTTTATTTGAAATAATTTTTTTCATATGAATCATGTTGTGATTGATTTTTTTAAAACTAATGATATGAATAGTATATAAATTGACATAAATGAGTTTTTTAAAACAAATAAAATTATATTAAATGACATAATAGTCCTAAAGATATAGGACTATACCAAATGACATATATAAGGTTGAACATGTCATTAATTAACCACTTTAGGTTCTATTTTAATTTTATATTAACATTATTAACTATGTAGTTGGATTATACTAGAAGATATCGTAAGAGTCAGAAAAATTTACTAAGTGTTAAAGTTAAATGATAAGGATAAATTTGAGACCAAAATTTTTATAAAAAACTAATTTTTAAGAGTATTTTGAACAATCCTTACTTTATAATTTAATTAAATAAGTGTTTAACCTTTTTAAAATTGATATTCAGTTTATAATAAAATAATCTTTCGAACTTTCTTAATGAACGTCACCTCCCTCTTATAAAAGGCCATCACATCTAACCTTTACTCACACATCTCAACCCCTTGTGGAACATCCAACCTCGGCCCAAATAAACTTCCAATATACCTCTCATCCTCCTATAATCCTTACCATTGGATAAAGACAATTCAATAAGGCCTCTTAGCTTAGTTCAAAAGAAGTTACCTGATTTGAGATAATGTCTTCTCTCAAACTTCTTCCTTTTAATTTCCTTATCCAATCCCATAAACTCTCATTATTACATTATTTTATAAAAAATAAAGTATAATTCGTATATTTTAATGATTTTATGATATGTAATATACCTAAACTCACATACAATGGTATATAATTGATTTAGAACATAATGTTTCTGTGGATGGGGAACTATTGGCTCACAAAACAATGATAGCTCAATTATCACATACAACCTTTCATGGTGGACATAATGATACAACAAGAATTTATATATGATATATTTTGTGTTTATTATTTCTTTATTCTTCTGTATTCTTCATTTAAATCATACCTTTATGCTTTCCATAACATGTAAATATAATAATTTCATTTGAGGAAATACGGACAATTGCCCCCACTATGTAATATGACTCATTCATGCCATACATGGAATACATAAAATATGGTGTTAATGAAATTATATAATATAGATATAATATTATATTATATTATAATTAATATATACATATTTTCATATAGTTTTTATTCATTTATATATGATAATGAAATGAAATTAGTGTTCATGTGTACGTACGATATACAGTCTCCATGAACGGTGCATTTCATTTATTATATCAAAATGCCATGGACTATTATAAATACATTTATACTGGATATAAATACATATATATTGATATATATTATATTTAAATCATGAATACAATTCTGAATATAATGAAATTTTGACCAGATGTTATATTTGTAATTATAACATGTTCATTTTTTACTCAAGTACCGAACATCGACAAAATGACTGATATGAACATTTATAATTACATGATTGTAATAATAAGGTAATATTTGATAAAAAATGAATATTAAACTCGAAAAAGGTTATGAATAATGTAGAAATTAAGTTATGTTTATTATTCAATAAAAATAAGGAACAAATGTGATGAGGAAAACTCAAGGTAATGGAGCCTTTTACCATCCTCTTTTAGTCAAAGAATTATTTTATTTTATGTATTTTAACTTCCATTTTCTAATTTTAGGATAACTTAAATATTATTATTACTGTTCATTTTATGTATATGTGATTAGTGAACATTTTCTCTCTCATCTACTCTCTTTCTGAATTTTAATGTGATGTTATTAAGCTGCTAAATTTTTCTTAAGGGACTTTGTATCCACCTCCTTTAATTGAGGAATATTTCTCTTTATACAAGACATTATTTTATATGGTGTATAAACCCAATTGACTTTTCATTTCATTCAGTGGGATTATTTTTCTACAATCATTTTACTAAATGAAAAATAGGAATTTTTTTAACGTATGTCGTGACAAAGACCCTTCCTCTACTATGTATTTATTTGATATTTGGCTTCCATAACATGTCGCAATGTTTTTAAAAATCAAAATAAAAACCATCTACGTTTTTTACGTATTTTGGTATTGAAAATGGTTTTTATAGAGCATGGATAATTTCAATATCTTGAAATGATATATTGTAATTGTAATGTCGAAATGTTATCTTTACTTTAGGCTTGTTTTATGGTTTATGAATGGTTCTTGGGAATTGTTGATGTATATGGGTGGTTTTGTGATAAACTAAGGGTGGGTGATCTCAAAATAGCTCTCCAATTAATTGGGAAATGAGATAGAGGTAAGGGTTAATGATTATCCATAGAGATTTAAGGAATATATTGTACTAGGAATTTCAAATAAAACTCTCTATATATCACTGAAAGCTATAATGTAAGTGTGTAATGGATTCTACAAGTTACCTTTATGATTTATGATTTCTACGTGTTATTTATAAATCTTTTTATTTCATGATATATGTTAAAGTGATTATGTTTTATGATTGAAAAGTATGGTTTATATGTTTTTTATGTATTGATAGAATAATGTTTCTTTCCTTATTTTAGATCCCTTACCAAGCTTCTTTGATCATCCCAAGTTTTTGAAATGTTTTTCACAGGGCATAAGGAAGGGTAAGATAAAAGAATAATTCAAGAAGATATATATCAACAAAAGAACTCTTTTTTTATTTATGATGTTTTAATTTTGTGATAATAATTTGAAAGAGTAGAATTGTATACTTGGTATTTTCTGAGATTTAATGTAATGGTTATGAACTAATTCACTAAAACTCTAGACATACAAAGATCCTCATTGTGAATTCTTTACATTACTCATGATTATGCAATGATTAAGGTTAGGGACATAAAACTATTCTTTTTATGATGTAGTTGGATACCTAGGAAAAGGTACACAAAATATATATTCACTTTGAAATTAGGTGGAATATCAATCCATATTGTCACATCTTGAACAAGAGAATATCACTATTGACATAATTGATCAATTCTAGGTAATATTAATGAATGTATCTATTGTGGAAAAACTGTTTTTCACTATCAATTAATTAAGATGAATACATTGCTTCTTCCAGCTAATGTGGACACATTTTTGGATAAAAAACATTACTACACTATGCATATAAAACATTACATGTCCCTATAAACCGTGAAAATTAATGTGATATAAGTATGTCTAAGAATCCTGAATCACATTCTAGAACAAAAAATATTGATTTTTATGTCATTTTTTTACAAACCATTTTCAAAAAGGTGATATCCCTCTTGAGTATATTGTACATTACATAATCCGGTTGAAATATTCACCAAGACTTTGAATTATATAATAATATATAACATAAAACATGAATTAGGAATGATCAATTTCAGTTTAGTTTAATTTTCCAGGACTTACCATTGATAATTTCTCACCATTGTGGTGTCTCATTATTTTGATTTCTCACCGTTGTTATATTCCACCATTATTATTTCCCACCGTTGTTATTTATCACTATTAAAAATTTCTCATCTTTGAAGATTCCTCACTATTTTGAATGTATCACCATTTGAAATTCATAGAATTATTTTCTCTCACTGTTGGAGTTCTCATATCATAGTCCATTTCTATGTTTCTATTATGTGTTTTAAAACACCAATATTTATTTTAGTTATGTTTCATTTTATGAATCATTTTGAATTTTTTCCTTATTTTTAATTTTTATTTTCTAAATCCATAAACTGCCAAATGAAAATAAATTTAAAACTTTTTATAATTTCAATGAACCGATTTCCATGCACCTTTTTCACTAGATACATGTAAAATCATTATCTTCCAATATTGAATCCTTACATTATCCTTCAACTGAGCCAATCGATCTAACCATAGTATCCATAGTGAAAAATAATTCTAAATCATCTCGAGAAATGTAAACATCCCATATGGTAGTAAATATGGGAGATGATTATTCCTTCACTAGATAAACCAGTGAATAGTAAAAATTCCAATTGTACAACTGTTCTCGACAATGATGTAGAAGTTTAACAGATTCTTTCGAGTGATTTTTAAGTGTTGAATGTTATATAGAACCAAATACAGAAAAAATAGTTCTCTTAAAATGATATATAATTTTTCATATATCTGTATATCAGTTTTAGTAGTATATGGAGTTAGGTTTTGATGAAAAAGAATAATATTGGGTGAAAATTCGTATTAAGTTCATAGAATTGCCTTCATTTTGAAGAAGTGGGATTATTGTTTAAATTTTTTACAAGAAAATGTTTTTAATTAGTATCATGGGACTATTCCAGGGTCTTGTTATTAATTTATTTATGAAGTGTCCCTTGATGTGTTAACTGGAGATAAATTTTTAATATCACTCATTAGTTGAGAGCTTAATGGTTAAGGAATTCATTAATTTATATTCATACATCACATTTTCTGCCCATGGAAGTGTGACTTTTCTAAATTAAGATATCAATATGTATAATTTTTATGTCTTAGAAAATGGGATATAAAATAAACCATTCAAGATACCACTTGCTCTATATGATGAAAATGACCATGTATATTTCTATATCAGAATCTTTAATCTATACCATGTTGATTTCTGCAATGTTAAAAGATAATTTTTTAGTTCCTAAAGATGAATATTAAATTTAATATTTTGGTTGTTTTTGTATAAAAAATATAATATAAATAATAATTAAAATTAGTTGCATCCAATGAAAAATGAAATGTGTAGGTTTTAATGAAAAATTGTATGATTATTTCAATTGGGATTACAACCCATATAAAAGTAGAGATATTTTTTATCATGGTTTGGAAATTGATAATATTTTGAGTACTCTGATTCTTATAAGGAAGAAAAAGGCTACTGCCTCTAGGAAATAATAGGATGAATATTTTTCTATTGATGATGGAAGTGATCTGGTCCTATCTATAATCTCTCTCGTTATTTCCTATGGGTCACTTATATCTCTTAGGACACTCCCTAAAATATATACATTTTTTAAAGAAATAATTTGTGATGTGGAGAAAAATGTTTTTGTCGAATAATTGTACATGTGTATTTCTAGATTAGATGGTTGGATTAATGATGATGATGATAGAGACGATTAAGAGAAATGAAATGATGAAAATGGGGATGGAAATTGACATTCTAATGATGAAGATGATGATATATAGATATCATAGCCAAGATAGTTTCAGTTGACGATTTAAAAAAGAATAATATATAAATTTCTTCACCCCTTGTTGCTTCTCCACACAAATCTAATTTCAAATCATAGGATATCTTAAGTATTGTCAGCAGAGATTCTAGTAGAGAAAGAGGTGAATAAATTGAGGGGGATAAATATCAATGTTTGGAGGGTCTCCAAATTGTTTTCGCTTCACATAATGTAATCCATGTGTTTGTTACTGACGATCATCCAATGTGAAATGAATTTTTAGTTGGGAAATTGAGAGTAGTTGCTGGTGTCGAGAAGTCAATGGATGAATAGTGTCACAACCCGTCCTCAAGGATCATTCAGTGACTACCCCAAGCCTGCCTTCCATAGGCCAAGGGATGGTGAGTAGCACCGAAAGGCATATCCTAGTAATCGGGAAGGATTACCTTTAAAACCTGCAATACACACAGTCTGAAAACAAAACAATGAGTAACCACAAGTAACTAAAATAGTAAAAAGTGTGTGGAATGTATGGTACATAATACATTCCCAACTGAAAGTATAAGTATAAATTAAAGTGAAAAAACTCCTCGATAGTCCACCAGGAATCCTACCTGAAGGGTACTTACAACTCTCGACCATGTCTTCTCTGTGGTACGTCTCATCTATATCCACCTACGAGTATCCTCTTGTCTGTCACCCATAGCCTCGATCAATGATGTCTGTCATCTGCACAAGACCCAATATAGTGTGGGAAGATCCCATACAAAGGTGAGTATAAAGATACTCAGTAGGGACCCCGATACCCTCGATGTTCTCCTAGAATCCACAAACGATAAACCCCAAAAGTAAGTGTACAATCACAAGGTAGGAAGTAACAACCATCCTTACTTAGTTCTATACCAATTCATATATATAAGTTGTCAAGATTACACAGAGCTCCAACTCCTGATCCAAAAGAACAACTGTCCATGAAGGTAACACCACACGTGTGAGTACCTCATAGGTAACACCACAGAGAAAAGGACCACAATGGTTTCACCACAACGATTAGAACTTATCTCAAACTAGGTATACCATAGGTAAAATGGTAATGATGATTAGATGTAACAACTAAATCATCTAACTCTACTGAGTGGAAGACCCAAGTAGGATCCTAAATCCTCAGACCCATATAGGATCCTAGTATAGTAGACCCATGTAGGATCCTAGAGTAGACCCGCATTGATTCCTAGAGTAGATCCAGCTGGGATACTGGAACAAAAACCAACACAGGATCCCAAATCACAGACCCACATAGGATCCCAAGGCATATACCCACATAGGATCCCTTTCTCATGTTAAAATAATTCATAGGGTTCTTTCACTAAGCTCACATGATTCGGGGAGGGTCCTCTCTTCAAGCCACATGATAATACTCCAAATTCTACTAAGTCCCATGAAGAAGTATCCCTAATGGATCGCCTTGTAATAGGTGTCTCAACGGAATAGACAGTGTGTCAAAAGGACACCCAGTTTGAAAGTTATTGGCCTTATTAGTCCTGAGGGCCCAGTTGGATTCGTGTTTGATCCACCCCGGTCATACCCCAACCTTATCCAAAACTCATGTGGGGTATACCAAAAGGACCTCCTCGATCTAAGGTTACTGGGACTGTAGATAGTTCGTCAAAAGAATACATGTAGCTCAGGTAATGTTCAAAAATGAAGAAATGGGTCGAGCCTAGTTCAGGTCCGATCTAACCTGGGTCCCGCTCAAGGTCTGACCTAGCCCGCAGGATTCAACCTGGCATGCTGGATCCGGCTCAGCCTGTCGGCGCGGCCCACATGAAGCTCGTGGCTGGCCCGCTGCTAGCTCACGACTGGCCCATGGTTGGGCTGCCCCGCGGTGGGGTTTTCCCTAGACACCACTAAGGGGGAGGCACCCACTGGGTACCACGAACGGCCTTGTCATTCATGTTGGGTGGCCAACCGGCCGACACCATGTGGCGTCGATCGTTGGTACGCAGGACCCGGGGGTCCCGCTCAGCTCCTCAGCTGTCCGGACAGCCAGCCCACCTTCTGGGCGTGGTCGTGCGTCGCAACACCTCTGACGGCTAGTAAGTCCCCCCTTTCCACTGCGGCCCTGTGTCGTGTCCCATGCATTCCTGATGGTGTGGACATGTGTCTCTATCCCCTTCATGCATGAGGTAATGCGCCGTCTACCACCCTTGCTCCACCATGGCCAACAAGCCGCGACCCTCCTTCAGTGGCGGGGTTCCTCCACTGTCATCATTGCAGTCACGCCGTCACTGTCATCGTGGCTGACCAGAGTGTCAGTGACCAATCCCGATCCCTACCGGCACTGGTCTCCAACACCATTCACTGATTACATTCCTTATGTCACCGGATGCGCCCTGGTGGCCCGATATACATCCGACGACTCGCGCACTCATCTTGGGACATCACTATCGATTCAAGACCACCACGTTCAGGATTCTCTCAAACCGAAAACAAGTTGCGAAGAACACAAAAATCCACAAAGGTTGTGAAGGGTTTGGTCAGTGTTTGTTTTGTCTACACCCTATATGTTAGAACAGTAGTATGCGGCATACTTTTTCTTAAATAAAAAAATGACAAGAACAGGGTAAGGGGTATAAAAAAACAACAATCCCTACCTCAAAGATTTATTAAAATCATTTAGGAGAGGGAAAGAAGGATGTTGGTTCATCTTTGTTGAAGAATTTCCTCATTATAGATCCTTTGACAATGTTTTTTTGTTATAGAAATGTTCATCGAAGGAGAAGTGTTCTTCCTCTATGGGGGGTGTCCTTCAGCATGATCCTCCACCAAGCATCTTCTCCTGTAAAAACAAAGAGCCCCAATCATGGTGATGAAGAGGCTCCACCTTAATTGATAGGTTTAATGACTTTATTTAATGAATTCATTAAATATTGGGGGTTTGGCACAATTAAAAAAAGTTTTCAAGATATCGAGAGATCCCCACCGAGAATTCAAAATAATTCAAAAGTTAAATAACAATAATGTTTGTTTTTTTTGTATTTTCACTTTTTTTTTATTTTTCCACATTGGGTAGAAAAATATATCATCCACCCATGACCGGTTAAAATATATTTGAAGATCACTATAATAAACTATCATCGCTGTGAGATCAACGGTTCCCTCATATTTCAATTCCGAGCACCGGTTCAAAAGTAACAAAAACCTGCTCACACGCTTATCGAACGTACTTAATAAACATAAAAAACATTCTAGGCACTCTAGGCCTCAGAATCAAGTATCTTTATAAACATCATACTTGAATATTTCAATATAATTTAAAAACAATTACATAGAATTTCTGGGGCTTTACATTCTCTCTACCTAAGGCCTTTGCATCCCTGAAAGCCACATCACAAAAACTAGGAAAACAAGAGGGGTAGTGAGCATGAATCTGAGACTCCCACTCCCAAGTTCTCTCCTAGATGCTCTAATGCTACCAACTTATATTCACCAAAGATATCGATTTCAGACGAAGGACTCTCTCCTGTAAATCCTCAATATCCACTCGATCCTCCAATAGCGTCACTCCATCGTCAATGTCACGCTCACCCAAGTCAAAGATGTGAGTCAGACCATTCATCTCTCTCTTCATCTGGGATACATGAAAAACGTTGTGCCCATGGTGCAACTGAGGGGGAAGTGATAGGTAGTAAGCCACCATGCCAATTCTGATGAGGACCTAAAAAGGTATGATGATCTTTTTAGATAAGTTTCCACCCCGACCAAATCTCCACAAACCTCATCAAAATGAGACACATAGAAATACGTGGTCTCTATCCATGAACTCCAGCGGTCTCTATCTTCGGTCGACATAAGACTACTTCGTACTCTGTGAAGTCTTAATCCACTCCTGGATGATCTTAACCTTCATTGTGGTAGCTCGTACAATCTCTGGTCATATTAGTGCTGACTCCCCTATGGTAGTCCAGCACAAAGGAGATCTGCATGGTCGGACATACAGAGCCTCGAATTGTGTCATCCCAATGGTGGAGTGATAGTTGTTGTGGTATAAAAACTCCAACAAGGGAAAGTGATCCTCATAGCTATGACCGAAGATGAGGACAGAAGCACACGACATGTCCTCGAGGGTCTGAATGGTCTACTCAGTCTGGCCATATGTTTGAGGATGCAAGGCGGTCCTCAAATGAAGCTGAATCCGGAAAGCCTCCAGCCACACCAATCATATAGAAGAAGTGAAAATTACATCACGATCAGAGACAATCATCTAGGGTACTCCATGTAACCGCTCAATCTTCTGCACATAGAGTCATCCCTTGTTCTCTACTAAATACTGCTCTCTAATTAGTAAGAAGTGACCTAACATGGTTTGTCGGTCTAAAATAACCCAGATAGATTCATGAATCCTAGATGTACGTGGATGTCATGTCCCCAAGTCCATGGATATTCTGTCCCACTTCCACTTTGGGAACTCTAACGGTCGAACTTTTCCTGCTGGTAGCTGATGCCCCGCTTCACTTGCTGACAAATGAGGCACCGAGAGACAAACTCTGCTACCACTTTCTTCATTCCCGGCCAATAGTGTTTTCACCGTAGGTCCTGGTACATCTTCTCCACTTCTGGATGTACCACTATAGGGGATGTTTGGAAGTACCTCAACACTTCCTCCTGAAGCGACACTGGTACCATGGTACTTCTTCTAAAAAGGATGATGTCCTCCCCACCTTCACAAAATATATCAGGTGTCTGTCCTATGGATATCTGAGCACATTCAGCCTTGTTATCAGTGTCGCCACATTGAACATCCCTGACCCACTTATGGGGTGGGGGATTGACTCTAAGAGACTGATGAAAAGATACTCTATCGTGATTGACAAAGGATATCTGCAAAGCAGACAGTTGGTCTGTTACCTCACTTAGCAGCTGTATACCAGATCTCCTACTGAGTGGATCTACTACAACATTCCACTTCCCAGGAGTATAGACTATCCTGAAGTCTTATTCCCAGAGTAACTCAAGCCAACATCATTATCTCTGGTGCGGGTCCTTCTGGGATAATATATACTAGAGATTCTGTTTATCAGAGTAGACCATAAAATCCTCACCCATCAGATAGTGTCACCACATCTTCAAAGCGAAGACCACTACTTCTAACTCAGGGAAATGGGTAGCATAGTTTTTCTCATGTTATCTCAACTGTTGAGAACCATATGTGATAATTTCTTGATCCTACATCAGGACACATCTGAGCCTATTCCCTGATGCGTTACATTAGACTACGTACCCAACACCCTCCTCTATAATCCTCAACACAGGGGAACTAGTCAGCCTCTACCTCAGCTCCAGAAAACACCACCGAAAACTCTATGACCACATGAAGGTTTTCACCTTATTCATCAATGCTAATAAAGTTGATACAAATTAAGAGAAATTTTTCACAAATCTATGGTAGTATCTAACCATACCGAGGATACTCCGTACCTCATTCACAGTCCTGGGTGTCTCCTAAGCAAGTACCGCCACAATCTTCACTGGATCCACCACAACTCCAGCCTCCGAGATGTCCCAAAAAGTGAACCACTCAGAACCCGAAATGGCACTTTGAGAGCTTACCAAAATGCTGGTGATCTCAGAGTGTGTCTAGATCTACCTGAAAATGATAGGCATACTCCTTCTCAGTATTCGAGTAGGTCATAATGTCATAGATGAAGACTACTATAAAGAAATGATGGTATGGATGAATGATCTTTTTCATGAGCCCCATGAACAATGCTAGAGTGTTGGTCGCACTGAACGGAATGACCAAAAACTCATAATGGTCATACCGACATCTACAATCCTTCTTTTGCACGTCCTAGTCATGTACACTGATCTATTGATTGCCTGACCAAAGGTCTAACTTCGTGAACCACCGTGCTCCCTTCAGCTGATCAAATAGGCCATCAATCCTTAAAAGTGGGTACAGGTTCTTCATGGTCACATTGTTCAGGCGCCGATAGTCAACACATAGTCTCAATCTACCATCCGCCTTTTTGGAGAACAAAATTGGGGCTGCCAAAGGAGAAACACTAGTCCGGATGAACCCCTTCCCATGTAAGACCTCTAGCTATACCCACAGTGCACTAAACTCCACAGGACCCATCTGACACACTAGATTATATATTTTTGTCATCCTGAGGTACATTTCAATGTAAAATTCCACCTCCCTACAAGGACGTAGACCTAGAAAGCCATTAGGGAAGGCATCTTCTTACTGTTCTACTACTAGAGGATAGCTCAGACTCTCCACATCAACTACACTGAGGGTAAGGCTAGACAACTAATTTTTGATCTGCTGAACTCTTCTCCAAGTATGTACATCTTATGCTACAAAGGCTCCCTTCTCCCTGGTTAAGGTAAACATAGTCCCATCCTCATGGATACACTGCAAATTTTTTCTAATGTAGTCGATACAGGCGTGGACTGTAGATAACCAATCCAAACCCAATATGATGTCGTAAGGCCTCAATGCCACTACTAGAAGATCCCAGTCGATGATATGTTTTCCAAGGGTAATCTCACACTACCGGAAACAGTGAGTAATAGTCAAATCCCCTCATTTAAGAGTCTCTAGTCGTATGGATTGTGGCAATGGCTCCACCAGAATCTAAGATCTATGAACGAGGGTAGTGTCAATAAATAAATGACTAGCACCTGTGTATATAATTACTGCAGCTAAGGAGGACTAGACACAGATCATACCTTGTATCAACCCTGGAGTGTCGTGGTTGTAAGCCTCAACTACCTACATCTGAGCTCACCCCTGCCCACCTGCTCGTTGTGGTCAGGGTGGACCGCCTGGTGGTGGTGGCAGTAACACCTCGAATCATCACCCACTGCCATCTACACGACTGGATCCTCTTCTACATCCACATGCTCCTTACGAACCTCCTTGGTCGAACCTCTATCTCTACCTGGGTGGTTCATTGACCATCTAATGATCATCCATATGGAGGGTCAGGTAGTTATGAGCCATGTTATCCTATCCACCGTATGCATTACACTGCCTCCTCCTAACATGATTGGCTCTGTCTCGGGTGCCCCACACAACCAGCAATGAATCCTGTGGTTGTCCACCTGTATGTTTGGTCATCTTGGACCACTATGACATATGTCTACTACTAGATGTAGAAGTCTCCACTATGTGATGCTCGATGGTGTGTCTTGCTACTGGTGACTGCTTAGCACGATAAATCTACACTAAGAGAGCCCTATCTTACACCTCCGCCTGTATTGGGATGCTGAGAGAAATCATCTAAGCCCTGATCTCTCGCCTGAGTCCCTGCTCGAAGTTCCAGGCCCTGAAGAATGTGTCCTGAACCATATCAGTGGAGTAGTGAGAGAGGTCAGAAAACCATGCTGAGTACTAAGACACAGTCCTGCTACCCTACTACAGATGAAAAATCTCATGAATGCACACTACGTGAAGGGTCGCTGGGACAAACTCTGCTCGAAACAGGCTCTCACAGTCTGCCCATAGAAGTGTCACCTCTTCTTGAACCTGTAGCATCATGCTCCACCATCTTCCTGCTGCTGCATGTAGATGACTGGAACAAGAATCACCCTGAGATCAGATGGTGTTCCTACAATCCAGAAGACACTCACAACAACCTCCAACCAATCCTCAATTGCATGTGGGTCCACCTCACCCATAATCTTGGGTGGCCTATGGTGCTATAACTCATGAAACATGATAAAGAAGCATGCACTCTCTACTTTAGGAGATGGTGAATCGGTGTCCCTATAGGTAATGGTATTGCAGGTGCCTCTGCTAGTGCCTCAACTGAAAAAGGGGCCTACACCGAGGCCTCAATGCTCAGTTGGCTTTCATGGAACACTCTACACGGAACCTGTGCGGGTTGTCAACGTGGAGGCATCCTAAAAAGAAACAGGTGTTCCATGATCAATATTTTGTACCAGGTGGGCTGACTCAAAGAGATCACAAAGAAAAATTTTCAAAACACACATGCAATCAATGTTTTCGTTCACTATGTAAGAAATCAGAAGTCAAGGTCCTGGTGTATGGATATGTCTACTGCCACACCAACACTAGATTCTATAGAGTGGATCCATGTGGGATCCTAGAACACAGACCCATGAATAATCCCAAAGCACAGACCCATATAGGATCCTAAGAAAAAGACCCACATAGGATAACTTTATCATGTTACAACCGACCAAAGGTTTCCAGAACTAAGTTTTCTTGATTATGGGAGGGTCCCCTCCTCAAGCCATTGGTCGATAATCCAAATTTCACAAAGTCCCACGAAGAAGTATACAAAATGGAATTCCATATAACAGGGGTCTCAACACAATAGACAGTGCGTCAAACGGACGCCCGATTTGTATGTTAATGGCCTTTTTAGTCCAGAGGGCCCGATTGGATTCGTGTTTGATCCAAAAAGGTCATACCCAAACTTTATCTAAAACTCAAGTGGGGTATACCAAAAGGACCATATTGATCTAATGTTTCTGGTGCCACAGACGGTTCTTCATGCGGACGCTCGTATCTCATGCTATGGTTGAAAGACCGAAAAGGGGTCAAGGATGCTTTGGGTCCAGCCCGACGTGATCCGACCAACCCGGCCCATGGGATCCGACCCGGCCTGCTGGTTATGGCCCTACCCACAAGTGTGGCCCACGTTGGGTAGCTCACAGGAGGCCCGTGGCTAGATTGAGGCTGGGAGGCCCACATTGGGGTCTGCCACCCAAGGGGGAGGCGCCCCTGGGTACCCCAAACGACCAAGATATTTTGGTTGGGTGGAAAACCGGTCGACGCCACGTGGTGCCGGTGGCTAGAATGGGAAACCCGGGGGGTCCCACTCGGCTCCTCGGATGGCCAGACATTCAGACCACCTCTGCATTGCGGTCGTGCGTCGTGCCTCCTCCGTCAGCAGCTAGCGAGCCCCCCCCCCCCATTACTGTTGTGGCCCTTGTGAGCCCGGTGGCCCGAACGCGCACCGCCTCACCCTTCACACAGATGGTCGTACACCAACCACCGCCCTTTATCCACCATCATCGTCCTCACAAATTTTTGGTGTGTCGGCCACTGCTCCATATCCTTACAGGAACATGTCATCAACGACGTTCCTCGTGTCACATGGTGCACCCTGATGGCCGGATCTTCATTCCAAACAATCGTGCACTCATTTCGGGACGTCACCATCGATTAAAGACCACCACGGTTAGGATTTTTTCAACCCAAAAAAATCCACAAAGAACACCAATGTCCACTAATAATGTGGAGGGGTTGGGTTGTTTTCGTTTTTCCTGCACCATCCGCGTTAGAATTGTTGCAAGCGACATAGTTTTTTTAAATAAAGACGAACGAAAAGAACAATTTAAAGGGTATACAAAAACAATAATCCCTAACTTAAAGATTAGTTGAATTCGGTGAGGAGAGGGAAAGACGGACATCGGTTCATCATCGTTGAAGATGTTCATCATTAGAGATCCTTCGACAGAGTTCTTCATTGGAGAAATGTTCGTCGAAGGAGAAGAGTTCTTCCTCTAAAGGGAGTTTCCTCTAACAAGATCCTCCACCAATATTCTTCTCCAATAAAAACCAAGATTCCCAATCAATGTAATGAATATCCTCCCATTTAATTGGTTAGTTTAATTACTTCATTTAATGTTGTCATTAAATGTTGGGGGTTAGGCACAAATAAAAAAAGGGTTTGAAGAGATCGGCTGGTCCCCACCAAGAATTCAAAACAATTAAAGAGTTAAATAAAAATAAATTTAGTTTATTTTTATTTCATCTTTTTTATTTTCCCAGAATGGGTAGAAAAAACTATCATTCACCCACAACAAACTGTAGTCAAGGTGAGGGTCTCCTTAAGCAACTACCTGTGTTGCGAGATTAACGGTACCCTCAGATTTCAATTCCGAGCACCGGTTCAAATGTTACGAAAATACGCTCACATGCTTACTGAATGTACATAAAAAACTTCAAAAAAACATTTCAGACTCTCTAGGCCTCAGAATCATGTACCTTTATAAACTACAGACTCAAATATTTCCATATAAATTTAAAAAAAATACATTGAATTTACGGGTCTTTAGAAATAGATAGATGATTTACATTTTTAACAAGTTTCTGATGAATGTTGGACTATTTGTATCTATATTTGTGTACCATATATAGTGTTATCTACTATTGTTGCTCCTTCGATGGATGAGTTACTTGGTAATCCTTCTTATAGTTGTATATACAAAATGTATGAATAATGGGACATGTTTTATGGTATTATTAAGATTCCATCAATGAATGGTGGTACAAATAATCAAGGAAATAGGTATCTTAAAGGATCTTTGATTAATCTGATTGATTCATTTATAAGGTTATTGTGGATTGATTTAGCGCTAGATATATCTTTCCCTACTCCTCTTATCTCACATGTCACTATTGATGTAATCACCCAAGGTGATCTGGTAACTTATAGTGAAATGCATTTATCAGATTTTGATTTAAAGTGGATAAATCATCCTTATTTTTTCATCAAATTATTTGAAAGGGATTCTCTATATGTGTTTGAATTTTTGATAAACCATATTCAACCAAAAATGAGGAATCATATCCAAGATGTTGGCATATAAAATAGAAGGTTGTAAAATGTATTTTATACTTTAAATTATGAAATGGAGGAGTTTTAGTCACAATTTATTGATTCCATGGTAACATTGTTGGAAATATTTTACATTATTTTTGTTGTGGAATCAAGTTATACTACACCTCCATCTCCTTTTTTTAATGTTGAGAATCTTATATCAATAATACAATAAGCACTAATAGCTACTTCGGGTGATGAAACTTCTATACCATAGGAAATTTTGATGAATATTGAGCATCATAGAGATCATGTGATCATGTTATTTAAATAATATGCAATAAAACAGAAATTTGAAAGGGAAACTATAAAAAATGTCAACTAAAATCTTTATAGAATTTGTAACAAGTAAGAATGGAATTCTCCCTTCAAGTTTCAGATAAAGTTTTTTAGAATACGTCATGTTACTAGGGCATGCAAGTAGAAAGTCAACAAGTTGAATGTTATGACTCAGATACTATAGATATTCATGAAGAATGTGAAGGAATTTGTCAAAACTATAGAGATATGATGGAACATCGTAGTGGAATTTTTCAATTTGATGAAACCATTTCATTATATACATGGGACTGAATTTGTATGTCAGGAGGCCATACCGGTGAAATTCCATTTTAATCCCCCACTCCCTGATCCTGAGTATTCTTGAGCTTCTATAACCAAAAACCCTATTGAACCACATCTATAAATATTCCATCATTTATCATTATATCCTAGATAATTTATATAGCACCTCAGGAAAATCATCAGTTGAGAGGCTCGACCTCCATTAACTATCACTGGTGTTCATTAAATTGTCTGTCATGCTCCCTCAAATATTATTTTCCCTTCTTCATCATTCAAGGAAAAGGGAAAATAGATTTTCTATCCTTATACCCAACATAAGAGAATGTATTTATGAATTTTCATTTAGTTTTTTGATGTGAATGAATTTTTGAAACTCTTTTTACTAACCATTGTGGTTGTGTTATGTGTGATTTTTTTAATTGAATCATTTAATGACTATTATTATTATGTTTCTAGGACATTTATATATTATAAACACTTTTTAATGACCCCAAATGGGAATAACTATCTTATGAATTTTTTTAAGAGTGATATTTCTTTTATGCCATATGTTTCTATACCATCCTTTGATACTATGGGATATCTTTCATTTTCTTTTGAAACCATTATACTATCTGTTAACATTTTCCATTGATACTGTGTGTTCTAATATATTTCCTTGATACTATCTACTTAATATCTTCTTCATTTTATATCATTTATTTATCCTAGATATGATATTCATACAATTATATGATTTACCCTTATTGTAATATATATAATTCATTGTTTTTTATCATAAAAGGGGGATATTGTGGACCTCCATATTAGAATGATCATCAAATCATGTTTATTATGATATTAATGGGATTTTATTATTATATAATATTATTTTATAAGATATATTGGATAAAATATGTTTCAATATAAAAATACTCACAATTAGCATTACTTAAAGTCTAACCGTGATGAAGTATCACCACCAAGGATGACTCATTGCCAAGGATGAGTGACTACCAATGATCACTCAGTGCTTAGATCCAAAATTGTATAAGTACTGGGATGACATTCATTCATTGTGAGTCACCACCATAATGAAAATATTGATATGTTTTACAATGTATCACTACCAGCCTTAGCCACCATTACCATGTTTTACCACAATAGTGTGTCTTACTATCATATGAAAACACCACCAGTGTATATCACCACCCAAAAGAGTAATTTTTAAAAATATTCACCACCTAAATCAATCACCACCAGTTGAAGACATCACCATATCGTGTCACTATTCAAAGTATTCACTGCTACTATTTTATATCATTGTAAATTCAATATTTCTAATTGATATTTTATCAAATTTAATGCCTTGTCTTATTTTAAATAATGTTTCTTAATTTCTCGACAAAGATTTATCAATTCCTATCGTATAATTTGTATTATGAGGGGAATAATAGCTAATAGATTATTTTTGTTGTTGTTTCTATTAAATGTTAAAAAATACTCCCTCATTATGATATTCAATGTGTAGATATGTGACATAAAAATACACAGTGTTGTACCCATGAAGTGAGATGAACATCATTACAAGAACAATAAAATATAGCATTATAAATCAGGATTACACATGGATATGTGAGTTGATCATAAGGAACATTCCGATCATACTCTCGGAACAAAGATTATACAAAACTCGGTGTCATTGTAAATCTTAGATCCTCAACTAGAGCCTCATCTCGAGCTACATTTAAGTGACACATGATATAGAGATTATCCTATATAGAATTAAAATTATTTTTACCCTCTTGATTACTCTCTTTGTTCATTTACATTTACATTACATGCATTGTTTATAAACACTATTTTATGAAACACACATGGCATGTGGCACTAAAGACGAAGATACATGGATGTCTTCAGAATGAACTCTTTACATTATATCCCATGAGTTGTGGTAGAGGTATAGTTGTGGATTATTTTTATTTTTATTTCCATAAAAACTATGGAATAGATCTTTGTGTTTCCTTGATAGTTTTCATAATGTTTTATTACCTGATCTAGGTTTTGGATCAATGATTATTTTAAATATTCTTCTTTTTAGTAGGTGATTACCAAGTGGAGAGGGCTGAGCCACTACTTGATACTGAACCTTGTGTATTTAATTCAACAATGTGTTTTGTTTTTACATCAGTTTTTCTTTATTCATTTAAAAATAAATTTTATTTAAACTATAGAAACCCAATGATATGATAGTTATCATTATCAATTTTTTTATGATTACAATTAAAAAAAATATTTCAATAGTAAAATTGACTTTCTATATTATTTTAACTGTGATCCAATCATTATTTATAGAAAAATTTTTGAACATTAAAATTTATATCATTCTACGTTTGTTGGTTAACTGTGTTGTATTTAAAATAGTTGGGGAATTTTATTTAAATCCTTCCTAACAATTTTTTTTATTTGGTAGTAAATTCGCCACCCTCTTGAGGAACTCTCTCCGACCAATATAGGAATAATAAGTTATTTTGTAATGAATGGAAGACATTTTTCATCACCATTAGTGAGATATAGATCAAGTGATATATATGTTTGTGGATTTTCTATATTGGAGAAAAGATTCGTTTTTTAATTTTTATGAACAGGGGGAATATGTTTTTTTATTTTACATTTCGTAAAACTACGAATATTTACATTGAATATTTATTGGTTTTTATAAAATGTTTACATTTTCATATAATTGGTTTTACATTTTATTATGTAATATTTTTTATAAAAAAATTCTAATTGACTTATTTTTTCTTTTAACATCATATTATAGCTTCAAGTGACTATAAAACACCCTTTTGGCCTTGGGTCATTCCAATTCGGGCTTCAAGACACATGTCCCTAGGTCAATGTGTTTTAAAATATTATAAATTAATAGTTTATAAGTTATCTCTTGGGAATTAAATGTATTTATGGAATATATAATTTATGTAACATGAAATATACCTATAAAAATAAATAACTCACCAATTTTTTTATATTTAATGTTATAAAGAAGTTAAAGTAGAATGGTAAATTTATTATGAGGTCACTAGATGCTGTTATTTATTCCATGATCACCCAAAATGGGTGATAACATGAAATATATAATTAAATATGTCAATCATGGTATATATTGAATACCTTGACCATTTATTAAGATTTTTTAAATTTTTCAAATGGATATGAAATGACTCAAGGAGTATTAGTTTTTAAAAAGTGTATTAAAAAATGATCACTATGAATACATTATATTTTAGTTACCAGTTGGATAAAAATGTGATTATATAATGTAAAAAGGATATATATACACAATTACATAGAATGAATTGGTATTTTTGATAACAATAAATTATGATATTGTGTGATTTTAAATGGTTAATTTATGCATGGTAAAACCATTCCACCATGAAGGGTTCTTAAAAAACAAGGATATATAATGGTGGAGATTAATTAATTATATATTCATCTAATGGGAACGAGAATACAAAATATATAGGTACTTCTTATTGAAGATAATCATGATATGTTAAAGGAGATAGATCATACCACTAAATTTTTGAATCTAAATTCACCATCACATAGATGCGATGTTGGACCAGTAAAAGAGGAACTATATTCAGATAAGTTCAACCATATATTATTATCTTAAAATAATTTTATGATCTCATAGGATGATTTATTTTCATATTTTCAGGATTACTATGCTCTAACATGGTTGGAGTGATGATGGATATATAACTACACAATGTTCTCAACTAGAAGAGATTCTAGATGATCTGAAATGATAAATATTTTTTGGAGCAAATATAGAGGGATAAATCATGATAACTTCACAGTTTTGAGGAAGATAATATATATATATAATAGATTAGGATTAAATTTTTCCCATGTTTTAATGATATGTTCTATATTTAGTAATGAATTGAACAAATTAGGCATGGAGTTTTGAGTCATGGTTGTTATGAAAGATTATGGGAATGATTATTTTATTTAAATTTCCAATATACGTAGAATTGTTTAATATTTTATATATGATAGATAAATAAATAGATGATATATGAATTGATAGATCTTCAATTTTTAGTTCATTAGTGGGGGAAATTATTTTAGTGGTTAGAAGAATAATCATATGCACTTCCAAGGGAAATTTTCATAATCATATTATCACCACTCCTAAATAATGACTCCCCCAGTGTATTCTATTATTAAGGAATGGGATGTACAAAATCAATGTATCAAATTAAAAATCATTTATTATCTCAGTTTTGTGTTATGGGTCATTTGAAAAAAAAATAGAGATCATATCGATGTAGTATCAATTGTACGTCTAACTAATATATGGATTCTAGATATTGGATGTTGGCCTATAGTAGCATGTTAAAAGGAATATTATAATATTAGGAATATGTTTTCAAGATGACATGTCATTAATATAAAATAGTAATTGAAATATCATTATTACTTGGACATCAATATAGGGGGAAGTGATTGATAAAGGATATTCCACAGCGAGTGATATCATTGTAATAACTTATAATTTTTTCATTATTTTTAGATATTAAAGAATCAAATTCATTCATATATTAATTATTGGTTGATTTAATTTTGTTTGGAGTTGTTTTAATTATGTATAATATGAAATATGAAGCTCCACTAGGGAAATTAATGAATGAGGGTTTAGGTTTCCATTCTAGTATATTATAATTAGAAACAATGAAATATAATGTGTCTATGTAATCCTTTTAAATTTTTTATTAAAATTTAGTGTGATGATGAATTAAAAAAATCAAGGGTTAACTAGAATGTTATAGTATTATAGGCAAATTTTTTGATTCAATAAATACTATACCAGAAATTAAGAGACAGTGAGATATTCATACAAATAATATAAGTGATACTATTTTTGATGTTGGATCCATATCAAGTTATTTTTTTAAATATTTTTTTCTATAAATGGAATTAAGTGATAAACATTATCTTTTAAAAGTTGTGGGTTAGTATCAAATCATTTTTATAGAGGATATTTAAGGACATTCACAAGTATAGATATATAATTTTCCACCATCATAGTGGTTGGGATGATCCCTGTTTCTCTAACAATTTATCCTATGGCACCATCTAGATAAAAATATTAGAATGCAACTTTAGATAATATTGAGAAAAGTGGTTTCATTAGACCATGTGTTTCATCATGTGTAGTCACGGTTTTATTTTCCAGGTAAGATGATGGTAAGTTGCATTTATATATTGATTATAGTAAATAAGGATATGTGATGGTGAGATAAAATATATCCCT
Organism: Viscum album; assembly: GCA_963277665.1. Classification (NCBI taxonomy): domain Eukaryota; kingdom Viridiplantae; phylum Streptophyta; class Magnoliopsida; order Santalales; family Viscaceae; genus Viscum; species Viscum album. The sequence goes on along the minus strand of OY728155.1, from coordinate 677,783,971 downwards.
TACCTTGATTTGATTATTCATTTTACTATATAATGGGATCTACATGGTTTTATAAGATTATAATTTATTTTCTAAATCACTAATTAAGGGTTATTAAAAAGGATATTCAACAAAAATATATTTCTTGATCATGATATTTTTGATTCATTCCTTGTAATGATTTGAATACAACTAAATTATCTATATAATTAATAATCCAAATATATTACCAAAACATCGATAATATTTTAGTTTTATTCATTGATTCAATAATTATATATTCCTGATAAAAGATATAATGTTGTAGGAATTTGATGATAATTTTAATTATTATTTTTTAGTATAATTTGTATTCCACGATCTAAAAATATCTTTGTTGGATTCATGAAGTGATATTTTTATGATATGTTGTTTTATAAAAAGATATTTATATTGATCATGAAATGTTAAATGTAGTGATGTACTTGTAAATGTATTTAAATAAATCTAATATATGATTTTTTTCAAAGGATATTTTGATTATTACTGGAGATTCATAGACAATATTTTCTAAAATTGGTAACTCTCAAGACATCCTTGACCTAGAGATGGGGGGTATTTTATTTGATTGTAAATAGATTTAAATAAGTCTAATAAATGGGAAAAATTCACTTCTAGTTTTGATTTTCCATTATTTATGATAGGTTATAGGGTGTGTGGTGATGTATTCAAAATAGGATTAGAATGTGAAATTATATAAGGGACCACAATTTTAGAAGATGAATTTAGGAAGTTAGAGATGTAAATGAGTAGATACGGCATTGATTAACGACATGTTTTGAAAATATTTTAATGATTAATTTTCATTCTATAGCATGGATCGAGATATAATGACTAAAAGGTTTAATCTATGAGTAGTAGGATTATCAATTTTCTATATTAAGAGTAATTAATATATGTTATACTGAATTTATTTCTAAGATTGTCTTGGAGTTATATTTCAATCATAAAACATCACCTAAGATCAAAGCATTCTAATAAAAATAAATAAGTAATTATTGATAAATATTAATACTTAAATATGATATTCTCATTTGGGATTGTGGGATACATGAATGTTGTATATGATGACCATATTTATTAACATTCATGTTTCCTAAAGTTAGTTATTGTTTGAATTTTATAATTAAATTTTATTTTTGATTTATTTGAATATTTACCCCATTTTAAGAAGCTAAGATCCCAAGAGAAAAATGTCCTAATAAATTTAATATAGTTATCTATTTTATTTCACATATTAATTATTTATAGGGATCATCCTTTTTGTGATATATTTTTCATATATAAAAATCACAAGAGTATGTGGTTTATTTTCTCACTTCAGGATATAAGATGAATCTAATTTAGGTGGGTGGAGTATAATCATATGTTTTACAACATGGATACGTATACAAAAAAAATTCAATGTAGTGGCATATAATTTGAGTTCAAACAGTTCAACTCAACTAGTTACTAAACTTGGGGAGAATTGTCATTTAATGGGGCTATTTGTAGATTATCTCATGAATATGTTGTAAATGATGAATGGTGTGTTTATTTCAATTATTAATGTAACATCCTTAATTACTAATGAATTCTTATAGAAATAGTTATATGATGAGTATTGTAAGAAGATGAGGTATTATTTAAATTTTGGGGATACAACCAATCGATTTATTATTATACCATATTGAATCCCATAATATGGAAGAGAGATGGGGTTCTTATAGTGACAAGGAATAGAGTTTTGAAAATTTCTACTATTCATGTTTGGAAAATGCATATTATAGTTATTAATACATATCATGACAATAGGAAATAATTAATTATTGTGATAATAGATAAGTATATTACCAAATTGTTTTATGGGTGTATGATTTTTGATTATGTAATGGTATAAAATCATCAACTAAAAGGGTTTATGTCACCATTATTAACATGTTTTAAAAGTGAAAATATATTTCAATAGATTTCATGCTTTAGTAACTAGATCACTAATGAATAATTATAATGTTGGGGTTATATAAGATTACATTTTCAATACTCTATGAATGTGTAGTAAATGATGAATGGTGTGATTATTCCCATTCCGGAAACTAGTTTAGTTTTTAACCATATTAAACCATTTATAAAATATTTTTCTAGACTTCATAGAGTTCCAAAGTCTATTGTTTCACAAAGACAACCCCAATTTTTTTCATCATTCTTGATGAGACTCTATAATTCCAGGGGAATATAGTTGAGGATGAATATATCCAACCACCCAATTATATATGGAAAAATTACATGATTTATTAAAAATATTGAAGATATTATCAATGAATGTAGTTATAAACATTATCATATCTGGGTGTGATAATATATCCTCAGTCATGTTTTTGTATAAAAATAGTTATCAATCGTAAATTTGAATGGAACCATTTATGTCCTTATATTGTTTACCATGTTTTTTCGTTATGTTGAATTTAAATTATTGAGAGAATTGTTTTTAGAACTGAATTTGATATATATAAGGTGATGGGTCTAGTAGAATAATATAAGAACATGTGATTTTTGTCTCAAATGAAGTATATGTATTATACTAAACATCAGTAATGATTCTTTATATTTTATGATGAGAAACGTGTACTTTTAACAGTTTACCAATGTTTATGACAATAATGATAGGGAAAATATGGAATATCGAGACTATATTATAAATATTTTTTGGTGATCATTGAATGGATTTCTGAAGTAACATTAAATTTTAAATTTCAGAAATGACATAAAATGATACAAACAAATACTTGTTTTCAAATTGAAAAAAATATATAATTTTAAACTCATGTATATAATTGGAATGCGGTCAGGTTCAAAATTGTTGTGTCACATATAGAATTATTAGTTCATATTATTGACTAAACATATAATATTTGAAATGGATTGATTACTCCATTAGAGAGAGCATTATTGTAGTTTGACATATTTATCAATGAGACATGGGAGAGAGAAAATTATATATGGAGGTAGTGGAAATATGATATTCAATAACTAATATAGTCAATGAAATCTCAGGGATAAAATATTATATGATGGGGTGAATTATAACATCAATGTGTTAAAATTTTATTTAACTAATATATAGAACAGATTGTTTTTATTTACTAATGTTTTATTTATATGGGATGTATGAAACTATCTTTATAATTTATATGATATAAGAGAATAATATTTTCCATGAAAGGAAAATAAAATAATATTATATTATAACTTAAATTTGGGAGATTTATTGGCATATTTTTTAAGTTGAAATCAGTAAATAAAAATTTACTTTTCTAAATTATATCGGAATCAAGAATTTAGAAATATGTAAAACAAGTATATTTTATTGTTCCATAAAAAATATATTATTATGTAAAATTGAGGTTTGAAAGATAGAATTAAAATATTGGAGAGAGTTTCGAATTATAATGGACGGAAGAGGGAGAATATTGACCCATTTATTATATGATTTTATAATTGTATATATATTATATCATTTAACATTTGTAATGAGTGTTTTAATAAATTTATATGGTCAAATTAACTATATCTATATTCCATAAATTTAATTTCATTGGTTTCTAATGATATTACCCAATAATATATATATATATATATATATATTAAATTATAAATTTTTTTTATTTATTAGTTTTTCTTCAACTTATTATTTCTTTTATAATTGAATTATATTATAAATTAACTATTTATTAAATTGGTTTTATAAAATAACCCATACCATATTGAATTTTTTTTACACATACAATTTTATTTTAAAACTACATTACTTTTTAATATCATTATTTAATTTTTAATATAGTTATTTTAATCTTATTGTTGTAAAATTATTATATGTTGTAACAAAATTAATATATAATACCAATTAATGTAATATCATTTTATGTGCATAATATGATAAAATAAATTATGAAATATCATTGATTTAGTTGAATGGTATTTTATCATGATTTCTATTATTTTCACAATTCTTCAGTTATACTCTAAATTATTGTTATCATATTTTATTCTTATAATTTATTACAATAAAAAATTCCTTCTAAAAAATTAAATAACAAATTTCAATATAAGTTAAAATTTTCATATAATAACTATTATTTGAAAATTTAATATATTATATATAAGGATACAAAATAAAAAATGATTATTATGTTTTTTAGTATAGTTGTAACAAAAGTGAAATGATTAATAATATAATATTGTAATGGGATTATAAAAAAATAAAATTTCTTAATGTGTAAAATAATTCATTAAAAGTAGTAAGTTACATTAACAAATCAATATTTAAAATTTTAAATCATATGTTATATTATAATATAAAGAAAAAATATTTATTTTATCTTCATATATAATTAATAATTTATATCATTCTACTAAATTTTGTCTAGGTTAAAATTTCAGAAAAAAAACATTTGTTTAGTTGTAAAAAAAATAATCATTCATGTTAATACAATTCAATGTATTTTTCTTAATTAATTAAATAATGAACATATTATTATAAAATACTCCTTCCCCAATGACATATAGACACATATCCAACACCCTTATCTCTGCATATTAAAAACACATTTAATTACAACATTCATATCTATATACCTCTGTACACCCCCTTAGCCAGAACTAAAGGCACTTGTTTGAACAAAATCCCTTCCTGTAATAGGTTTTGTTTTAATATAAAGTAACTAATTAAAAATTTAAGGTACAATATTCCTTTTCCATATCATTTCTTTAGAGCTTTTTTTATGATATATTTTCTTCCCCCTCTTAATGAACTTATATTTAAATAATTCCATGGTATTTTAATGAACATAAAATTTAATTGATTATATAATTCTCACTACTTCCCTATAAAAAAATTTTATAATTAAATTGTTAAATTAAGGGTTACCAACTCTCTGGCCCCATCATTTTGAACTCTTTTAAGATTTAAAAATTTTCCTCATAAATCATTTTTCAAAATGTTATCTTATTATTATATGGTTTAATTATAATGGATTTAATGTAATTTTGATTAGTTATTTATTAGAAATTATTAATTTCCTCTCATCATGTTTTTTTATAATTTATTACTATGTCCAAAAAGGTTTTGAAAAATCATGTTTATATTTTTAATGCTTCGCTTTCTCCATCAATAATGTAATTTAATAAATATAACAAAATTTTAAAATAGATGTATTAATATAATTTAATATTTTTATAAAACTATAATAACAAATGTTCATCTATTTATTTTGAAAAACTCTTAAGAACATCGCTTCACATATGGTAGTTTTACACTACCTAACTAAACCATGAAATTTTATTTCTCATTTATAACATTTATATTTATTCTAAAAATTGTATTTCATGATTGATTATAAAATAATCATAAAATAACATCTTTTCTAGGATTTTTTAATGATAAAATATTCTATAATATTGTGATGATAAATGTAAATAATCATATAAATTTTTTTTAGGTGAAAAAGCTTGCTGAGGAACATCCTATGATTTGGAACTATCTAGTAAAATAATAAACATTCTCAATTATAAAGTAACATAGTTACTATTACATGATAAGTCTAATGTGTATATAAATAATGAAAAATCACATTTTTGTTGCGATTCATTACCGTACAATTTCATTTTATTATAAATTAATAAACACATTATTTGAATAAAATAAAACATAACATTGTTTTTATGTATTTATGTTTTACAGAATAAATTTCAAATTTATAAAATATAAGAAAATAAAATAACATTTTACAATAAATTCATCTAAAGACCCAATTTCCACATACATGAATCAAGATTATGAATCATTTTTTCTTTGTTGAACTTACCTTTCTATAGAAGAAGCTATTGTTGAGTCCATATAGGGATATTTCTACCAGTGACATTACAACTAGTCCCATGATTGGGGATCTCAATAGTTTTAGTTTGTTACAAAGGTTTCGAAAATAAAACTACACATAGAGAATTATTAGTGCATTATAAAATTTGTGAGTTGATAATTATGAATGTTATTTTTTATTATTATGATTTATAATATCCTGTTGTTACGATTGATTCATATCAATAAGATTTCACTTTATAAGTGTTTCATCCAAAATCCAGAATTATGTGGTAATATCAATATAATTCACTTAGTTTTCTTATTTTAATAATTTAATATCTCTGATCAAACATGATCATGATTTTTAAAGGATCAAAATTCATAAAATCTAATCATTTATTTAATTCATTACAAGGCTATGAATACATATCTTACGAACATGTGGTGCTTGGAAGCTCAACTACAACCTACTACTGATCGGTATAGTTATACTAATCCATAGATAGAAATAAAATATTTATGATATTAATAATTTTGGTGATAACATTAAATCGGTTAGAAGATGTGGATACCTTATCTTTGGTTTATAGATCTACCTCACACATTACATTAATAATGAGGTTTTATTATGTATCACTTGAATAGGTACTTGGTTTACAAAGAAGTATTGATGGTTGTTGTTTTTATGTTGAGTTATTATATTATTTTATAAATTTAATCTTTTGTAATTAAATTAGCTTATATCAATATATTTTTACTCCATTATTAGTGACATAAAGTTGTAATAAATAAAATATTGTATAAAAAGATTAATTCACAATAACACTTATTTTCCATACACTTATTTATAATCAATTATCCCATTTGTCATTAGGAAAACAAATCATTGATACCATTGGTAATATGGAAATAAAATTATAATAATAAATAAAGAGGCTGAATGTTGTATGTTTTCTTAATCTATAATTCAACACCTTATTTTATATAGGATTCTATCACACTGATAAGTAACTAGTTTTATAATAGTATTTACCCTGATTCTAAAATATTTTTTTGGAAAAATATATTTTTTATTTACATTATTTATCATAAGTTTTTTAGTAAGTGATGGAAGAATGCGGTGGGGAATCCAGGTAAAACACTAAATATATTGAATATTAATCATATGTGATTGAAAACATAGATGAATTTCCTATTCATTCTTCTCTTCTACTTAATAATATTGTTTATGTTGGAAACCACAAGATATTTCATGAATGGATTGTGAATAAACATTCAATGAAAGAACCAAAATCCAGGGAACCAGATCTAATGAAGAAATTTGTAGATGTATTGATGACATCAAAAAACTTCCTTGTGTTTGACTATCCTCAGCAAGGAAGATTCATAATAAAGGGAAGGGTTTGTCATGTATTGATGAACCAGGATGCAGTGGAGGAGCACATTTATCCATGAAAAATATCAATTTTTTCTTCTATTATAAATCTAAATAGGGAATAAATTTAGAAATTAAATGATCATACTTAAATAATTATTTAGGTATAGGGATTTTATGATTGGAAGATAAAATCCATTGGTCGCAGTTATTACCATGTTGTCTTCCCATCTAATGAATGTAAGCATGGGGCGTGAAGATTTGGTTCTATGTATCTGAAACCTAGATTTATTCTTATTAATGAATGGTATAGAATCTTTTATTGACATATTTTCATGGATATATATTCTCAGTTATGTATTCTATTTATAATGTTTAATTTGATCCATTGACTCCCAATAATTTTATGGGATATCAATTTATCCGTTGGACATCCCATAAGAATGGATTAAAACACTGATAAACCTATTTTTGGTTAATATGCGTGAATCCTTATTGAAGTTGATATTTCCACTACACTAGTTGAAGAGGTTGATTTTCCAATAAGAGATGAAATCATTAATTTTGAGATTCAGTACGAAAGGAAATCGAAGTTTTATCTCGATTTTCATTTTTGGGTACCTGAATTTTGAATGCAATAGAAATAAATTTTGTGACTTATGTAAGATAAATGTTCAGGAGGATGGAAATTATAGGAAGAAAAGAGAAAATTAAAAATCCTCAAATGAGGTTGTTGTTAATGATTGTGGGAAATCTAATGAAGGGACTACTATGATTGATGAGTAGAAAGATCATGTTCTAGACTCTAATAAGTGGGTACCAATTTTGTGTGATAAGATGGATTCACCCAGGCATCTAGAGCTTTGCACATCCCATTGAGGGAATAATGAGGTTTCTCGATCGGATGCCTTACCATGTATTAAAAATACCATGGACTCTATTCAAACTATTATATTGAGTCAATATGTTTTTTCCTTATAAATTTTCCATTCCTTCTTATTTTGAAAATCACAAACACCTTATCTTTAAGGAAAATCGCTTTTATAAGGAAAACTAATTTAATAAGGAAAACTACTTTTATAAGGAAAACTGATTTTATATGGAAAATTTCTTTTATAAGGAAATTTATCTTTATCATATTTTCATTATCTATATCCATATATTTCTTAAGTATAAAAATCGGATTCATTTCTATATTCTCGTAATCGTTTAAAACTTTGGTATGAAGAATTTTGTTTTAGGCTCGGAATTCCGAATGAGACCTATAATGATGTTCAACTCCGAATTCTGGATACGAACTCTAATAAAGTTCCACTCCGAATTCTGGATACGAACTCTGATAAAGTTCCACTCCGAATTCTCTATACAAACTGTCATGAAGTTTGACACCGAATTCTAATGACGAATTCTGATTACGAATTCCCATTACGAATTCTGATGATGAATTCTCATTCCAAATTCTCATTCTGAATTCTCCTATTAAACAAAATCTTATCGCCTTTACTTTATACACTCCGAATTTATTTAGACTTAAAATATTATTTTTTTTAGACTCCAAACTTTCATTTTTCTTACAATTTCATAATTTGTCTACTCTTCGACATTTTTCTTACACTCAGAACCTTCACTCCGAACTTTTCATCTAATCTTGAAACGATATCGTACTTTCTGTTACACTTGTTTTGTTATAAAACGATGTTGTCTATTATGTTATAAACAAACTATTGGATATGTGACATGTGTATAGGTCCCTCCGAATTTTAAGGAAGATATGACCATTAGAGGAGGGAGATGACCTTGCCTATAAATAGGAGCTCATTTGAAAGAGCTCACTACTACTTCTTCGACATTGTTCACACATGTTGTTGAAGTGATTTCTAGAGATAGAGGGCTTGCGGGGATAGCAGGACAGAGATTCCGATCTTCGTATCGAGGGCTTACCCTGGTGTGGGTAAGAGAGACTTTCTTGAAAGTATAAATCAAGGGACCATTATCCAAGGTTGTTGGATACCCTTCTCTTTGGGTTGAAAGACTTATATCTTGTTACTTGTAGTTTCACTACTTGTTTTTCCGCTACATATTGTATTGTAAAGAAAGTATAAATTTCTTATACTTCCTTAATTTTACACTATTTTCATTTAGATTCTATATGCTTTAAGGTAGAATCTCATATTGTAATATTTATTTAAGTTTCAACTTCCAGATCCATATTTTCCGAACCTACTTTCGGAATCTCTTTCCAGTTTTAAGAATGTACAAAGAACTTGATGTTTATAACTTCATTCCTTATTCCAATTTTTTATTTGGTGTCAGAGGTGTTGTGAGTTTTCTTAGTTTAACTTTGTTTAACTTAGAACTTTCCTTGTCTATGGAAAACATAGTTATCTATATCAATCTTTAAAGGTTACAAAGTAATTTTTAAAGTATACAATTCACCCCCTCTTGTATATTGATCATTAACATCATTATTTCGATCCAAAAATTTGTATCAAAGGAGGTCTCTGAAATAATTATACTCAGGAATAAGTTTTTCTTGCTCATTTTACTTTATTATTCATACTTGTTTAGAAATTTCATTGTCATTCCGAACATTGTCATTCCGAACTTTGTCATTACGAATTTTCATTCCAAACATTGTGATTACGAACATTTTCTACTAACAAGTTTGTGCGCCGAAGGTTATTTTAACTATGGTTGGAATCAATGTTGGATCCATTTATAATCTAAATCATACAAGACCACCAATATTTGACGGTAATGATTATGAGTACTGGAGAGATCAAATGAAGACTTTTGTTATCAATACTGGAGTGGAAAACTTTGTTATGCTTACTGGTGATTATAAAATTCCTGATAAGGAAGTTATAAAATTCACTAACCAGGAAAAGAAAGAGTATCAACTCAATTATAAGGTACGTAATACCTTACTTTGTTCAATGACTAGAAATATATATAGCCAAATTTCTTCGTGTAAAGCAGCTAATTGTATTTGGAAGAAGTTAGAGGTTACAGACTTTGGAACTTCTAAAGTTATTGAGACTAGGAGAGCTATGCTTAGAGCTGAATACCATGGCATCAATTTTCCTTATGGTGAACCAATTTGTAAAGTTCAACAGAGATTTATGAATATAGTCAACAGCTTACAGTCTATGGGAGAAAAAGGTTTAGACGATGAAGCCCTTGTGGATAAGATAATTGATATTATTCCCAATGAGTGGGAATCCAAAAGAACAACTATTGTTGAGAATAGGAAGGTCACTCAAATTTCACTTGATGGGCTATTAAGAACTCTTCTTCAACATGAAACAATAATGAAGAGAGTTGCTGACAACATCAAGAAGAAATATGGAAATAGTAGTGTTGTTTTTACAACAACGTCAAACAAGATGAAAGCTAAGACTCCTGATATTGTAACCAGATCCAATTCTAAGAAATTTATTTTCCAATCTGAATCTAGTGAGAGTGAAGTCTCTGAAAATGAGTTAGAAAATCTTGCTCGAAGGATGAACATCATAGCTGGCCAAAGAAGTTTCCAATCCAAGTATAAGAAAATGGAAAGGAAAGATAGAACAGATGGAGAAGTCACGTGTTATGAATGCAAGAGAGATGGACATATTAGACCAGATTGTCCTTTGCTTAAAAAGAAAGAAAGGAAAGAAAGGCATTATGAAAGGAGCAGAAAGAAGTATTATAAAACCAAACCTAAGAAAGTTCTGAAAGATGATGATACCTGGAGATCCAGTGGTGGGGACTCTTCAGATGAATCTTCTGATTATGAATCTTCAGGACAGAAGAATCGTGGTCTTATAGCCAGAATACCTATTGATAATCATTGTTTTATGGATAAGGTACAAAAAGCTGAATCATTGACTAATGTTTCTTTATATTCTAATGATAAATAGTATTATAACTCTTCTGATGAAGAATCATCTTCTGATGAAAATAATACATTACCTACTTATGAATAAGGTTTAGGTTTACTGAACTTCTTGGAATTGAGAATTCTAAACTCAATAAAAAACATGATAAGGAAAACTCTAGGAATAATATTATTACAAAAGAAATATCAGATCGTTCTAAAGATCTTTATAAGAAAAATTCTGATTTTGAAATTATTTCAAAAAATATTAAGGAAGTAATTTTTGAGAAGATCAAACTTTCTAAAGAGCTAGATAAATTAATTTCTAAGAAAAGTGTTTTTGATCCCAGCTCTAGTTTTAAATATAATGATTTTGAGGATAAAAACATGGTTATAAAACTCATGTCCGAAATTTTCTCCTTAAAGAAGTGTTTATCAAACTTTAACCATGGTAAGGAAAATTTTGATAAAATGTATTCCCAAATATGACCTTTAAGAAATAAATACGGATTTGGTTATACCCATGAAAAACCAACTTTTATTAACAATTATTTTGTTCCTAAAAGTGCCCCATTTTGTACCAAGTGTCAATGTGGTGGTCACTAGGCAAATATTTGTTCCTTAAACAAATCTCAATATTTAGGTTTTCATAAAGCATATTTCTCAAAGAAGATGTGGGTACCTAAAATTTTGTTATCTGGAAATCTCGGATCCAAACAAGTTTGGATTCTGAAAGATTAATTCTTTTCTTGATTTTAGGAAAATAAAGAGAGTACCAACAAGAACATATGGTACATGGATAGTGGATGTTCCCTCACATGACTGGTAACAAAAGATATTTTGAAAAGATTTTCAAAATGAAAGGAGGAAAGGTAACATTCGTAGATAATGTTAAGGGAGAAATTGTTGGTATACGTAATATTGTTCTTCTTGGTAAAACCTTTATTTCAAATTTTCTTTTTATTAAGGTTCTTAAGCACAACCTCATTAGTATAAGTCAGTTATGTGATGAAGGATACCTTGTGAATTTTAGGAATGATAAGTGATTAGTTCACAATTCCTAGGAAGAATTTATTCTCTAATCCAATAGGCAAGAGAATGTTTACACATTGATCCTAAAAGACCTTAGTAGACAAGATTTACCTTGACTAAGTGTAATGGAATATCATTCTTGGTTAGGGCATAGAAGACTAGGTCACTGTAACCTTAAGAACCTGTGTAAACTCTCTAAGAAGAAACTAGTTAAAGATCTACTAGAGCATAGTTTTGATTCTTCTAAAGTTTGTGATCCTTGTCAATATGGAATAGACCATAAATATAGTTTTAAATCAATCGGTTAAGTCTCAACAATTGATGCATTACAATTAGTGCACATGGATCTTTTTGGTCCAACACAAACTAGAAGTATTTGAGGAAAATACTATGTGTTTGTTCTAGTAGATGATTACACCAGATTTACCTGGGACTATTTTCTAAAAAAGAAGTCTGAAGCTTTTTCTTATTTCAAAATATTTATAGATCAAGTTAAAAATGAGAAAAAAACTTCCATTGAAAACAATTCATAGTGATCATATAGGAGAATTTCAAAATTCTTCTTTTGATACTTTTTGTAGTAGAAAAGGTATTACTCACAATTTATCAGCACCTAGAACTCCTCAACAAAATGGTGTAGTAGAAAGAAGAAATATAATTCTTCAAGAAATAACTAGAACCATGTTGATTGAATACTCTATATCTAGACATTTCGGGGATGAAGTTGTAAGTACTTCTTGCTATACTATAAATCAAGTTTTGATTATACCTTTTCTTAATAACACTCCTTATGAGTTATGGAATGGTATAAAACCAAGACTTTACTACTTCAAGGTTTTTGGTTGAAAAATATTCATTTTGAATACTAAAGATAATTTACATAAATTCACCCCAAAATATGATGAAGGAATTTTCTTAGGCTACTCCACAGCTTCTAAGGCATAGAGAGTTTTCAATAAAAATACTGGTACTGTTGAAGAAATAGTACACGTAAAATTTGATGAGTCAGATCTTTTTGTTTTTATGTCATCTAAATCTTCATCCTCAGATGTGTTTTAAAAAACGGATTATAAACCTTTGATATAAGATCTTTCTGATAAGGAAAATGTTCAAGAAGAATCTTTTGAAACATTTACACCTGAATACTTTCTACCCAATGTTGATGAACAGGCTTTTCAAAACCCAAACCAGTTGTTTCTTAAGAATCATCCTAGTGATAGTATCATTGGTGATGTGAATCAACCTGTAAGGACTAAAGTTACTTAAGAAATGAAATAGAACATCTAGAATTTATTTCCCAGTTAGAACCAAAAAGAACTGATGAAGCTTTAGGTTATGATGATTGGATGAAAGCAATGCAAGATGAACTAAATGAATTTGAAAGGAATAAAGTCTATTCCTTAGTTGAAAGACCTAAGGAAACTTCTGTCATTGGGGTAAAATGGGTCTTCAAGAACAAGTGTGATGAAAATGGAGTCATAGTAAGAAATAAATCTAGACCTGTTGCTAAAGGATATAATCAGCAAGAGGGAATAGACTACGAAGAAACCTATTCTCCAGTAGCGAGACTTGAATCTATACGTATTCTACTTGCCTATGCAGCATTATTTAATTTTAAACTTTTTCAAATGGAAGTAAAATGTGCTTTTCATAACGGTTATGTTCAAGAGGTAGTTTTTGTTGGACAACCTCCTGGCATGGAAGATAAAAAACATCCTGATCATGTTTTTAGACTTACCAAAGCTCTGTATGGTCTTAAACAAGCCCCACGAGCCTCGTATGATAGACTCACTAGATTTTTTCTTCAAAATAACTATGTTAAGGTAAATTAAGATCCAACCTTTTTTTATAAAAAAATATAAGAAAAATGTTTTGATTTTTAAAATTTATATTGATGACATCATATTTGGTTCAACTCAGTAATCTTTAACCGACTCTTTTGCAAGACTAATGAAATCTGAGTTTGAAATGAGTATGATGGGTGAGTTAACTTTTTTCCTTGGTTTTAAAATTTCTCAAAGACCAGAAGGAACCTATATATCTCAACATAAGTATATTAAACATCTTCTTAAAAATTATGGTTTCCAACACAAAGAGTATAAGTACTCCCATTGGTACCTCAAACTCTTTAGATCTTGATGAAGATGGGAAACAAGTAGATCAAACATCGTTTAGAGGTATGATAGGAAGTTTATATTAGTTAAAATCTAGTCAACCAGACTTGATGTTCTTAGTATGATTATGTGAAAGATATCAATCTAATCCAAAGGAATATCACTTAAAGGCAGTAAAAATAATTTTTCGCTACCTTAAGGGGACCATAGATCTAGGATTATTTTATACTTCTTGAAATTATTTTGTTCTAAATAGTTTTTCAGATGCTGACTTTGGTGGATGTAGAATGGATTGAAAAAGTACATCTAGAACCTGTCATTTCTTAGGAGATTCACTAGTTTCTTGGTCTTGAAAGAAGCAACATTCTGTAACGCTTTCCACTGCTGAAGCCGAATATGTAGCAGCTGGAAGTTGTTGTGCTCAAGTGTTGTGGATGCAACACACACTCACAGACTATGGCCTCAGTTTTACTAAGACTCAAATCTTACGTGATAACATAAGTTCCATTTCCCTAAGTAAGAACCTTGCATATCACTCACGTGGAAAACACATAGATATTAGGAATCACTTTCTTAGGGATCACACACAAAAAGAGATATCATTCGTCAGTTTATCAAAACACAAGATCAACTTGCTGATATTTTCAAAAAATCATTACCCTCAGATAGGTTTGAACATATTAAACAAATGTTAGGAATGATAACCGTAAGGTAATCATTCTTCATTAACTTCTTTTTGAATAATTCTCCTAACAATAATAAACTCCTTTTAATAGGGGGAGTACATTTGATTGTTAGTGTAACTAATTTTTTTTTTGAAGTTAGTTTTTCAAACTTTTCAGAACTAAAATTTATAGAATAGGATTTTCCAGAAATGAAATTTTCCGAAATGAAGATTTTCGTATTGAAAACTTCCGAAATAGAAATTTTCGTATTGAAAACATTTGTACTGAGATTTTTGTTCTGAAATATTCGTAGTAAGACTTCTGTATTGAGACATTCGTAATGAAATTATCATACTGTAATTCTTATAATGTTTTTTATTATTCTTTTCGTACTGGGTTTTCCATTCTATGTTTTTCGTAGTGTGTTTTTCGATCTATTTTTTTCCGTAGTAAAAAAATATGTTAACCATTACAAATAATACTTCTTAAGCCAATCCAAAAGTTATGATTTCCTTACTAATTTTTTCATAATCATACATTACTAGTTGGTATTTTCTTATATCTTGTCTTTGGATTTTAGTTTTCTGAAATCATTTTTTAATAAAAACCTCAAAAGATCGGATTCACGTTTTCTTGGGAATTGGTTGTCAACCGTCAGATCTGATCTTAGTTTTTACAACCGTTCGATCAACAAAGGAAGATGAACCGTCATATCGTTGCCTATTTAAAGTGGACCCCAAATGGTCGTCCCACATAGTTTTTTCAAGCTCCACCATCCCGAAGCTCTACCTCTCCATTTTAAGTCCGTTCTGATCTTCAGCTATCTCCATTCCGAACTTCTCAGAAGTCATCATATATGAATGTCTGTTGAAGTAGCATCTCAAGACATGTCAACCTCAAAGCCGATTTCTTAGAGGCTAGTTTATAATGAAAAGTTATTTCATCCGGATTTCTTCATCAATTATGATTCTCTTATTTCCAAGAACATAAATCTTAACAGATGGTAAGATGTTGTTGTGTCTAAGCCCGGGAATCAAGATGAAGTATATTTGGATTTTCTTCTTGAGTTATATGAGATGGTTTCCTTCTTTGAGAAAAATAATAGGGAGAAATTGTTGTTTAAATCTTATGGTAAGACTTATAATCTTTCTTATTCTAAGGCAGCCAGCTTAGTAGGAATGACTTATGAAGGAGAAGCTAAGTTCATCACTCATGCTTTTCCATATTCAATGGGAAGATTCAAAAAGGAAAAGGCTTTGAAGAATCTCAGACTGTCAGATGACAAGGCTCTGAACATTTCTAGTCTGTCTACGAATTTTTTGGATTCTAGAATTATAGGTACAAGGCCTTATTGTACCGAGAAAGGGCTACAAAGACATTTTGAAGAAGAGCGATATATATATATTATAGATTTTCTGATAAATCTAAGGATGTTTAATCTGATTAGACACATTCTTATCACTATTGAGAATGTTAAGAAAGGGAATATGAGAGCTCAAATCATAATGTATCCAGCAATCATCTCGATGTTAATAGTTTGATGCCTTGATTCTTTCAAGGAGGCTTGAAAATCTAATCCAAGAGCCTAAAAAATTATGTTGGTGAGTGATGGAACTCTTAAAAGGATGAACATTTCTTTCAACAAGAAGACTGGTGACTTCTTTGATATGCCAGTTCAAGAAAAAGCGGTTCCGAAAGTTTCTAAACCTGAATCTTCTAAGCCAGTTAAGAAGAGAAAGTTAAAATAAGTTGATGATCAAGAAGAGAATATTAAATCTATGGAAGTTCATTCCGTACCTCTAAAACTGAAGAATAAGAATGCTTACCCTGATGAGGTAGTTCCTAAGTGGAGGGAATTCAAAGAGAAGAGAGTGAAATGGGAGACTCAGTTTGGCTTGGACCCTGCGGAGGCTTAGGCTTTGAAGGAAAAGATAGCGGATGAGCTAGAAAAACAATTGAAAGAAAAGAAGATTAAGAAGATGATGTCTGAAGCTGAAGTTGTTCAGAATGTGTTGAGGTTTAATGAGATGACCTCCGGAAACATTCCAGTTCTAAGATCTTTCTCTCTGGAATCTCTACCTGAGACTCCAGGAAGAAACTATGTTACTCCGGAGGAGGTAGTTGCTAAGCATGTTGAGGAGGTTGAGCAGTTTCAGGAAGTGGAAGAGGAAGAAGTAGTTTCTGAAGGTAGTGGTGAGACCGGAGATCTATTAAAGAAAGTAGATGATTATAAGGAGACACCTTCAGAACATTTGTTGCTACGAACATCAGAAGCTAAGTCTTCTAAGATTTTCACTCTAGAGAAGGAAGAGGAAAAATGAGAACAAGAAGTATCTTATCACGCAGAAGAATAACATCTTCTACATGATATTGCTCAAATAGTGAATATAGAGGATGCTGCTCAAAAAGTTATTGATGATGAAGACTATGTTTTTCAAGTGTCTTATAGTGAAAAGATAACTCCGGAACAGGAATACATTCTGAAAGAGAATGAGGGAAAGAATCTTCTTGTCGATACTCCGAGCTCAGTGGATATAAATACAAGGGAAGTTGGTAGTTCTTCTAAGAAGAAGTATGAGCAAATCGAAGAAGAAAATTCTCAAAGAAAAGTCTCGGATTTAGAGTCATCTTCATTGGGGAATGACTTTTTTGTTCAGTCTTTAAGAAAGTTGGTGGGTTCTATTCCAACCTTCTCAAGTATTGATTCATGATGCCAGATGCTCCAACATACTTTGAATCAGAAAACAGACTTTGTATCCATGGTTATAGATAAATGTGTAGAGATGGAAGCTCAGTTAAAATATTTTATTGTCAGCTATGAAGCCCACAAAAGGTCTTGTGAAAAAATGACCAGTTGGTCGAAGAAAACTGTAGATGAGATGAGGCTCTGGGATGAATTACAAGATAATGTAAAAGATGCATTTGAGACAGAAGATAGGAAGCTAAATGATCTTACTTCATCCTTTGAAGAAAAGTTTACAATTGAGAAGAATTTCCAGATTCAATAAGATAGAGATCTGAATGCGAAGCTGAATTATGTTGCTCAAAGCTGGAGGAATGAAAGGTAACATCTGATTGAGATTGAAGAGAAGTTGTTAAAGCAAGACCAAATTTTGAATGCTCAGGAAGAAAATCTTGAATCCCAGTAAGAAAATCTTGAAGATCAAAGTGCAAGAATAGTTGTGTTAGAGAAGCAAGCCGAAGAAGGCCATAAAGACTTAAATAAGATAAATACTATTCTTAAGGGTCTCATGTCAAAGGAAAAAGATCCAAAATAGACAAATCCGATCTTTTTGATGTATCTTAGATTTTTTGTTTCTTTTTTCAAACTGAATGAAAGTATTGCTTGCTCATTTCTTTTGTTTTTTTACTAATTTATCAGGTACTTGGTTATATTATCCATTCCCATGAATTATTTTTGAAAATCACAAAGGGGGAGAAGGAAAAAGAACCATAGAAATAGGGGGAAAGGAAAAAGAACCCTAACAAAGGGTGAGAAAGAAAAAGAACTCAAATAGAGTTTATCTAAGGGGGAGTTCTTCATTAAATAAGACATTCTTATTCTTAATGAAATACCATTCCAGAAATCTGGAATATGATCCTTAGTGTTTCAAAGCCTAAGGGGGCGTTAGTCGTATTCATTAACATCCATAAGCAAAGGGAGATAAGCCTTAATGTTTTAGTTTTTTTATTAGTCATTCTATTTAATAAGGATGTTTGTGATTCCCAAAAAGGGGGAGATTGTTGAGTCAATAAGGTTTTTCCTTATGACTTTTCCATTACTTATTGTTTTGAAAATCCCAAACACCTTATCTTTAAGGAAAATAGCTTTTATAAGGAAAACTGATTTTATAAGGAAAACTACTTTTATAAGGAAAACAGCTTTTATAAGGAAAACTACTTTTATAAGGAAAATTTCTTTTATAAGGAAATTTATCATTATCATATTTTGATTATCTATATCCATATATATCTTAATTATAAGAATCGGATTCATTTATATATTCTCGGAATCATTTAAAACATTGATATGAAGAATTCTGTTTTAGGCTTCGAATTCTGGATGAGAACTGTAATGAAGTTCCACTCTGAATTCTGTATACGAACTCTAATAAAGATCCAATCCAAATTCTGGATACGAAATCTAATAAAGATCCACTCCGAGTTCCAGATAAGAACTCTCATGAAGTTCGACACCGAATTCTAATGACTAATTCTGATTACGAACTCCCATTACGAATTCTGATGATGAATTCTCATTCCGAATTCTCATTCTGAATTCTCCTATTAAACAGAATCTGATCATCTTTGCATTATACACTCCAAATTTATTTAGGCTTCAAATATTATTTTTGGTTAGACTCTAAATTTTCATTTTGCTTACACTTTCATAATTTGTCTACTCTTTGACATTTTTCTTACACTCCAAACCATCACTCTGAACTTTTCAGCTAATCTTGAAACGATGTCGTACTTTCTGTTACACTTGTTTTGTTATAAAACGATGTCTTTTATTCTTTTATAAACTAACCGTTGGCTAAGTGACATGTGTACAAGTCCCTCCAAATTTTATGGAAGATATGACCGTTGGAGGAGGGAGCCAGACATGCCTATAAATAGGAGATCATTTGAAAGAGCTCACTACTTCTTCTTCGACATTGTTCACACATGTTGATAAAGTGATTTCTGGAGAGAGAGGCTCTTATTAACTCTCAGATTTGTGTAGAAAGTTTGAACTGCTTGTTCAAACTTTTCCTTGTGCGGATTTTCTTCGTGCGACTCCGAATGTTGGTGATTACATTAGAGGACTTCCAGGGTAAGGAAGACAGAGGTTCCAACTATCTTAATATTCGAGGGCTTCCTTGCTGAGGAAGGCAGATGTTCCAACCACCTTGAAGTTGAGGGCTTGCAGGGATAGAAAGAGAGAGATTCCAATCTTCGTATTGAGGGCTTACCCTGGTGTGGGTAAGACATACTTTCTTGAAAGTATAAATCGGGGGACCTTTATCCAAGGTTGTTGGATACCTTTCTTTTTGGGTTAAAAGACTTATATCTTGTTACTTGTAGTTTCACTACTTGTTTTTCCACTACATATAGTATTGAATGGAATGTATAACTTTCTTATACTTCCTTAATTGTACTCTGTTTTCATTTAGATTCTATATGATTTAAGGTAGAATCTCATATTGTAATCTTTAGTTAAGTTTCAACTTCTGGAACCATATTTCCGGAACCTACATTCGGAATCTATTTCCAGTTTTAAGAAAGTACATAGAACATGAAGTTTATAACTTCATTCCTTATTCCAATTTTTCATTTGGTGTTAGAGGTGTTATGAATTTTCTTAGTTTAACTTTGTTTAACTTAGAACTTTCCTTGTCTAAGGAAAACATAGTTATCTGTATCAAACTTTAAAGGTTCAAAATGAATTTTTAAAGTATACAATTCACCCCCCTCTTGTATATTGAGCATTTACATATTTATTTAGATCCTATATATTCATGATGGTTTGGATTACTCTTGTGCTCATGTTGATTTTAATTCTTTATTTTATTCCAATTATGTGAATATAAATGTTTCCCATCCCATTGAAAATGAAGAGAAACATGCACATTGCACTATAGGTGGTGACCGTTTTGTTTCTTATGCTGATCAGAATGGATTTACTATTTCTGCTGATATGAATTAGAGTGTTTTCCAGCCCTCACAGATGGAAAATAATCATGTAAAGTGAATGTTTATAAGAAATGTGTCTACTTAAAATAATAATGAAAATATTATATTGGAAACTAGATCAAAATTTGGTAATGCATATGGATTAATCGCACAAGTTCTAGTGGTTAAAGTGATGAGGAATGATAATTTTTTGTGCTCTCAGGAGACAATAATGTCATTGAATAATTGTATCCCCTCATAGTTCATTACTTTGGTCTGAGGATAAGGATGAAATGTCCAATAAAAAACATATTCCATAAATTCAGGATATTATCCCTGATTCTCTTCCAGCATCTAATAAAATCATTTCCTTGAATGTAGTGTCATCTCCAATAGGAAAGGGGAAGAAGAAAAAGGTAATAAGAATAATGAAATGCTGGGAAGGAATAAGTAGGTTGAGCCTATAACATGGTCCTTGTATCTTCTTTTATGAATATATTACATTGTAATTTCCAGGGGCTTAATAATTATCGATGATCACAAACCATAAAAATTTCATAGTGACCAACAAGACTATGTTTGTTGGAGTTTCTGAACCAGGAATAGTATCTGATAAATTGACAACCTTTAAATGGAGTACCCTTGGCTATTCTTTTTTCCCACAAAATGATACTCAGAACATCATGGAGTCGCATTGGGTTTTAAATCATAATAGTGTATCATTTAACGTTTTCAATAATGATTAATAATTAGTCACTATATCCACAGGGTTGGATTGAAATGATCTCTTGTACACTTTTTTATTCTTTAAATTATAATATTTTAAGTTGGGTATGCTATGAATATTGGTAGGATTTATATTTTAATATAAGTCATAGTTGGATGATTATTGGTGAGTTTTACTCAATTCTGTGACCTAAGGAAAAAACTATGTGTAGCTTTAGATGAATGGTTTATCTGTAGCTTTTGTCATATATTGAAAAATGAAACTTGAATAAGGTCCCAATTTTAGGGTCTGATTATATTTTGAGTTTGTATAACATTAATTTGAAGCAATCGAGAAAACATGATAGATGATTTGTACAAGTGAAAGAGAGGACTCAAGCTGTTGTGATGTCTATCATCACACTTCCCAAATAAATAATTCTAATTATACTCCTATATTAATAAATATTCCTATAAATAATCCAACATCATCTCCCTTACCATTTATATTAAAAAAATCTTGGTTAGTTATATGCTATTACAGATTGTTAAAGCAGGGTAGGACACTATTATTGGTATCCCTTTTCACAATTTGGAAATGATATTGAAGGTTGTTAAAGAAAATATTAAATAATGGAGTAAAGAATCATTCTCATGAATTGAAAATGATATTAAGAATACAAAAGATGACATGATACAATTTCTATGGCTTAATATAAATCATGATGTGATTTATATGGATGAGATGTCTACCCTATCCAAATTGGATGAATTGTTGTATTTGAAGGAGAATTATAATCAGAATTAATATAATATCATATAGATGAAAGTGTGTGACCAAAATTCAAGATTTTTTCACTACTATCATAGATTGTACATGTCCAGATGAGGGTTCACTACCCATATGATTAATGGGGTGATTTATAATAGTAATAATGATTTATTTGATGTTGTTTGTAGCTACTATGAACATATACGTACATATTTAATTTGATAATGATAACAATTATAAAATTTTTAGAATAATTTTTCCCAATGTTAAAGACTCTCAAAACATCATGATCACTCAAAAACCAATCAAGGAAGATGTAAATATGGTTTTCATTTCTATAATATTTTATAGTTTTACAAGGCCATATGGTTTCTCAAAAAATTGTTTATATTCTATTGGGATATTTCGCTAGAATAAATTATTAATGTAGACATCTATTTTTTATATAGTGCCTATATTCCCTTTGGTTTTAATTCTAATTACATTGATCATATTCAAATAAATGATAATTCCCATGATATAAGTGATTTAGGATTTTTTTCCATTGAAAACACTATTCCAAAAATAATAAGTACAATCATGTAAAAAAGACTAGGAGAATTTTCTCGAGGATTTATTAATAGTAATCAATTTGTGTTTTTACCCAGAAAGAACATACAAAAATCTTTATACACTGATTTTGAATGTGTTATTATAATTCATTGGATATTGATAGATGGTAACATGGATCTCAATATTGACATTTATAAGGAATTTTATACAATAAAATAGAGCTTTATCTTTATTGTCATGAGATTCCATGGGTTTTCCAAATGATGCACAAATATGATATCTTATATTCTGAGGAGTTATATGCTCTTTATTCCGGTTAATGGGTTCCCAAGAGGGTTTTTAATAGATTTAGGGGGTGAGAAAGGGGAATATATTATATGGTCTTCTTTTTTCCATTGTTAAAGACTATATAAGAACATTCCATTATGAACTTATGCATGCTGGTCTTTATCAAAAAGTGAAAGCTATTATAACTCTTTTTGTTCCATATCATCTTTTGTATGCCGATGACATCCTCTTGTTTTGGAAGGCTGATTAAACAATGATTTTATATATCAAAGATGATTTTGGTCATTATAAAGAATTATCTAGACATGTTATAAACCGGGGAAAAACATTTTCGTTATTTAGGGAAGGGGTTATTGTATACCAGAAAAATAGATTGTCCATGAATCTTGCTGTTAAAAGATGATATTGACCAATCATTTCCATTTTTTTACAACTCTTTTGGTTTAAAACTAATGTTGTTAAATTGAGAGTATTTATCTCTGAATTATTAATCAAATTTAAACCTCGAATGATAAATGTATTTCTCTAGATAGAAGGGTCTATCTTGTCAATTATGTGACTAATTCAATTTCTATATATGATTTCTCCTTATACCAAGGTCCATGGAGTATTTTTAAGGAATTAAATGCCTTGATTCATAGCTTCATTTTTACCAGTTCAATACATGTGTGGAACATTGTCACAATTTCTTATAGTGAGTTCATAAAACCTATTGACATTGGAGGAATGTGAGTTAAGGATAGTTGGATATTTAATGATACCTTAATTAAAAAAATCATCTAGAATCGTTTGATATCCAGGAATTTCTATTTGAATTTTATCTCTAACAAATTTGAGAGTAAGTTACATAATGGTTGTTCTATGTACATTCCATCATAGATTTGGACCACTATTCAACATGCTTATACTGGACTGATACAGTCTTCTAAGTGGTTTGTCCATAGGGGGTCTCTTCTTTATTACTAGAGTAATATTTGGTTATAAACATAAATTTCTAATAAAGTGGATTTTCATCCCTCAAGGAATAATATATATTATGTTGGAATTCAGAATTATGACTGTTATTGTGAACTTATCTTATACCATGTCAAATTAATACTAGAAATAAATTAATTCATTTATTTTGATACTGTTATATGGAAGCCCAAATTGAATTGTCTTTTAAACACCGATGAGTTTTATCCATACATGTGTGATGGATATTTAGAGTCTCCTTATTGGATACATGAATATAATAATACTTATATCCCTCCTACTTAATCATTTCTCATATGGTAAATCATGAACCAAAAGCTAACTTTTTAACATCAACTACAATGCATAAGAATCAGCATGGCTCCTATATGTTACATATTCATTACTACAAATGAATAATTTTATCACTAGTTTGTCTCTGTTCATTTCTCATGTAGGTTATTGAGGAATTTTCATAATATTTTTAATTATAGGAGGAATTTTGGAAACATTGATAATTTAATTATCTCGATTTAGCGAGCAAGATGTAGCGATCAGATCCATTCCCTCTTTATTTCTGCTACAACTGTTACTATATCATACATATGGCAGGCTTGGAATTCATTTTTTCTTATAATCATATCCTCACAATGCATACTAGAATTATGGAGTTGCATCATAGTGTTATGGTAGCTATGTTATTGCATAATGTTGCAATGAGAAATGGTTTTTCAGATCTAATTGTGCTACAAACCGTTTGTGTTTCAGGTAGATGTAAAAAATTCACTGATGAAAAAATATATAATATGGATCCATTTGATTAAGTAGTGGCTAAAAATCAATGTAGATGCAGATTCATTAGGTGAACCAGGACTCATGGGATGTGGTGTCATTTTTGTACTCATTATTGATTCGTTAAGGGATGTTGCTACCACATTATTGGGAATAATTATCTTATTGAAGTATAGTTATTAGCCATGATGATGACACTTAGTTATGTTGTTTCTCATGTCATGAGGGATATTTGGAAGGAATCTAACTGCACAATAGAGGTCAGAATTCTAATAATCCATTCAAGGAATGTTTTATAGAAGATATTTCCTGCATGTGTGGGATGTCCTTGTCGTGTAGAGCAATTATGTATTATTGTGAAACATGTTTATATAGAAGAATACTAGGTTGTTAATACTTTATCCAATAAATATTTTGATTATAAAAACTAAATGTTTTACTTCTTATACAATGTTTTTGAAGTACTTTGGTTGATACAGATGCATGTACAGATCTGTGTGCTCGTATTTGTAGACCCTTCTTGAAACTCTTATTTCATTATTTATTTTTAAATAAATTTTTTTTGGAGAAGTCTTTCCTTCCTTATAAGGCTTATATTTATTTGTCATTATTTTATTTTATTTTTCCTTTATACTAACTCTATTGAAGGTGGAAACACCTTCATCGAAAGATGAAATATCTATTGGAACACATGATAAAATAAGAACTTCTGGAAAACTGTAATGTTTGAAATATATTACCTTGTTGTATGAACATGAATATATATAGATAGAGATAATGATGTGAAATATAAAACATAATTTAGAAGAAGTAGAGATAACACATTTTAAAACATATAATGTTTTTGAATCATAATGAGTTATTCTTAGATAAAATTATAAATCATTTTTTTATTTTGAGAAACATTAACAAAAATAAATAAATGATTTTTTAATAATAGTAAATATCATATAGTCCTTGGCTGAAAAATAGAATTTGAATAATAAACTCATTAAAACTATTGTTGATATTTGGAAAATAAAATTAGTGTCTAATATAAAAACCATTGATGATATAAAGAATTAAAAAATTCTATTCCTAATTAACATAATCTGAACATTAATTATGTATCTTAGGTGATTAATAAGAGATGATAAGATTGAGGAAATGAAGAATGCAATATCATTTTATTATAGCTCCCGTAATCCTAATTCCAATATCATTATGTTTTTTCATATGAGTTATACATATCTTATTTCAAAACCAAAAATGAAATCAATCAAATCCAAGTGATTCATAACATGACAATGTTATACTTTGTCAAATCGATAGATGGATGAATAATCTAGTAATAATGTCAAACAACTAAAATAATTATTTAATATCATAGAAACCCAATAATGATTTTAAATTCATGGATTCAATAATGAAAAAATTTTATATATATGAAAAGGAGCTACATATAAGGTTATAATAGCCTAATCATATGAATAAAAATAAAATTTCAAGATGGTACTCTAAAATCAATTTAAAAAGTACCCTGAAAGATTTAAATATTAGTAGTGACTATGAAATTTATACATATGTTGGTAGTTCATAGCACGATGGTTGAAAAAATGTAAGAAAATAGTTTAATTACCTCTAAACCTTCGAATGAATAAGAAATGCCTTCGGGAAATGTTAACAATAAAATCACATAAAAATTTATCTCTTCATTCTAAATTTAATTATATTACTGAATATGATTAGAAAAACTCATTATATGATAAAAATGGTAATCCATATAAAGGTGAAAACCATTATTAATCATAAGATGCATAAACACTACATTATATATTTGATATTGATATATTTATTACTCTTATAAGTCATGAAAAATACTAAAATGAAAAATAATTATAAGTTCACTGATGATAAGAATATTAAATATAAAAAAAATATTTTCAAATTAACATAAAATATTTGGAGACTAAATACTAAATTACATTCAAAATATGAATCTATATATTGTAATTCAGATGATTGAAATTTTGTTGGTCAGAATCGTTTTGATCGAAATTTTGTTGATCGAGAATCCGATTATGACAATCGAAATTTGGTTCTTCAAATTAATTACAATATTTTTTGTTTATAGAATCATACATCTAATATTATTTAAGGTAAATTAATTTTTTATAAGGTTTATTAAAAAAGTCCATCTAGTAAGCCTATTATAATATTTTTTACATCTGGTAAACCATATTATCAATAAATCTATTTTGTTAATATATTTTGACCTTGTTATAATAAATATTAAGATGTAGGTCCCTAGATGAAATATTATTAGTTATATAATCATTAATCATTTTTTTCACCAATATTTTATTTTAGTGGAACTAACAATATTACAGAAGAAAATAGTTGGATAGATGTGTGTTGTAAAATTTCTATTATCAAATGTTGATAGGCCAAAGATACTCTAGGTACCAAAAACATAATTTTACATATATCATGAAAATATGTTAAGATCAAAAATTACAAAAATGTTATAAATGGATATTCATTGTTATCAACACATGACTAGAGAAAATTGATATTTATGAAGTTTAATTATGTTGAAAGGTATACATGTTACGTGTGAAGATAATTAATAGGGTGTGAAGTCATCCAAATTATTGATATTTATTTTCATATAAAATTTCTTAATTAAAAAAAATTATAAGATTGTGTTATTAAGAAAAACATTATAAGTATACGATAGTTATGTGATGAGGGATATGTTGTGTGCTTCAGAATTGGGAATTGCATAATTAAAATTTCTAAATATTATTTTCTTTTTTATGACAACAGGAGTGAAATTTTTTACATAATCAACTTAGGATAACAAATTAATCAAAACATGACATTGTTAACTAAAACTAAAGGCTTATAGAGGTTATTTTAGAAAAGTGTAGGACACTAAAACATCTAATCTATTACAAAACTATGAAGTGAAGAACATGTTAGGGACTAATCCTAACATATTATTAATTCCACCAGATTTTTTTTATCCATTTTAATATGGTATGAAACCTAAGTAGATGTTTAAATATTATAGTGATGTCTTAACTAATTATGATTTGTAGTTAGTTCACACCGATA
The DNA here is from genome assembly GCA_963277665.1 of Viscum album. Lineage (NCBI taxonomy): Eukaryota > Viridiplantae > Streptophyta > Magnoliopsida > Santalales > Viscaceae > Viscum > Viscum album. The sequence goes on along the minus strand of OY728155.1, from coordinate 677,756,255 downwards.
TTTTTTTTCTACAAAAACTAGAAGTATTGGAAAAAAATTATCTATATTGTAAAGACCCGTAAAATTCAAGGGAATTTTTTTTCTTAATTTTCTTTAGAATTTTACAAGAGCGCGGTTTCAGACGGCACCTGATTCCGAGGCCCGGAGTGCCCGGAATTAATTTCCGAAGTTTGGCTCGGGTACGTTCAGTGAACGAACGAGCAGGAATTCCTAACTTTTGATCCGGTGCTCGGAATTGAAATCTGAGGGCACCGATGAACTCGCAGCGCCGATATTCGCTTAAAGAGACCTTTTCGGGAGTTGCGTTTGTTGCGGGTTGAAAGTTAAGTTTTGGGGTTTTCAGTTGAGTTAAATAAAATTTGTGTAAGACAAATTTTATTTTTACTTTGTTAAAAACCTACCTAAGGGGGTTGGAAGTGGGACCCACACCCACTTAACCTCCCTTGGGAGGATTAAGTGTGGTGGGGCCCACACGAACCCCTAGACTTTTCAAATTCCCTTAACCCCCTCTTAATTGACTTAAGTTACTTAATTAATTTTGGGGGTTAAACTCTTTTGAATTTCAAACTTTTGAAATTCTTTTATGTTTTGTAATAATAAAATAAGATGTTATGTTATTTTATTTTGGGTTGATCGTTTGTCTTCTTGAGAGGTGGAGAGCTCCTCTTCTACTTCTTCAAACTCAACGAAGAACGCGAAGAACGTCGTTCTTCAACGAAGAACTTCTCCGCCGAAGAACACGATCCATCCGCGACGCCGTGTCCGCGACGCGACGTACTTCTTCCGCGTCATCTCTTCCGCGACGGTTTTCCGCGACGAACGCCTTCGATAACGACTCTTCCTCCGACGTCAAAGGAATCGACACCGATATTCCACGACACCGTCAACGTGCGACTATCAAGGTATGGGTTCTTGAGTTCGTTGTTTCCTTTTTATTTGACTTTCCTCAAGACTTGACGTAGAACGCTCAAGTTTCCGACGAAGAACGCCGCTCCGCTCTTCTTCGTCTTCGGTGTCAACGAGAGAGAACGCCGCACCTTCCTCGGACAACCTTCGTCGGCGTACAAGGATTCGCCAACGACGTGCCTCTTCGGACGCGCCTCTTCGTCGTTGAATTTGACGAACGACGACCGCGTCGCCCGACCTCCGCGACGTCGTCTTCCGCGGAACGTAGAGCGATCTTCGAACTTATACCCGAGGTAGGGGTTGTTGTTTCATTATTTATTTATTCCATTTCTTGAACGTGGATCTGGCATGTCTAACATGAGGCTTTGAATGTTCAAGTTGAGTTTTTATTTAACGTGAGGGGGGCCGGACCGCATGAACACGACCGAACCCCCCTCCAACGTTTATGTTGATTTATCTTGCGGGTGGAAGCAAGTGGCGTGGTGCCGTCGCACCACGCGGATGAACGTGCAAATATCTTCGCGATGCCGTCGCACGCACCATGGAAGAAACAACAGGAACGCGACGCCGTCGCGCCGCGTTGAATGAATATCAAAGCACGGCGAAGGGGCGCGGTGTCGTCGCACCGCGCCGGATGACGAACGCCGCGGCCGGTTCCGGGCCGCGGCGGAAGGGAAGACCGGCGGCCGGGCCGCCGGCGTCGGAAGCCGAAGAGGGGACCGGAAATTTCCGGTCCCGTTGGAGAAAACCGGCCAGCCAGCTGGCCGGCCGGAAGTCATTAAAACCGGGGAAATAATTTCCCCGGCCGTATTAATAAAACCCCCTCTTTAAGAGAGGGGGGGGTTCTTTGAAGGAGGGGGCAACCGGCCCCCTCGGATCCGCTCAAGCAGGCCCCCTCATGTGAGGGGGCGGTTTACTTAAAAAAACGGCGCGGCTAAGCCGCGCCGCCAGAAGAAACGCGGGGCTTAGCCCCGCGTGCGTGCGGCCTCCCCGCCGCCGCCGCCGCGGCCCGCCGCCGCCGCCGGCCACCGCGCCGCCCGGGGGGGGGGGGGGGGGGCGTCGGCCCGGACCCGGACCCCCCCGTTTCGAACCTGATTGGTTTTTGGCTCATAACTTGAGCCTCGGACCTCCGAACGATGAACCGTCTGCGGCAACGCGATCCTTGGATCGAGACGGTCGTTTCGGTATATCGCACTCAAGGTTTCGGGTTAATTTGAGTTCGGCCGGGTTGGTTCGTTCACGAAACCAACCGGGCCTTCGGAGCGGAAACGCTCCTATCTTGAGCCACGAACGTCCGATTGACGAGCCGTCAGTCGCGTTGCGTTCCTCTTAATGAGACGGATCTTTTGGCATACTCCGCCCGAGGTTTGGACGCAGGTGGAGTACGGTCGGGTTGGTTTTGCCTTAAAAACCAACCGGGCCCCGGAGACGAAAAAGCCAATAACTCACAGACCGGGCGTCCGATTGACGCGCCGTCTGTTTCGTTGACTTCCTCTTGATGAGACGGAACTTTTGACATACTCCGCCCGAGTTTTGGATGCAGTCGGAGTATGGCCGGGTTGGATTGTACCCGAAATCCAACCGGGCCCCTGGAACGGGAAAGCTGATATCTTTCAGACAGGACGTCTGTTTGACGAACCGTCAGCGGCGTTGGTGGTTACGTTGAGTAACGGTCCCTTTGAGTTTACCCTATGGGAGTTCGGGGTACAGTTGAGATACGGACGGGATTGGTTCGCACTCGAAACCAACCGGGCCCCTGGGACGAAAAGGCTAATAACTCACAGACCGGGCGTCCGATCGACGCGCCGTCTATTGCGTTGAGACCCCTGTGACGAGACGGACCTTTGAGACACTTCTTCGTGGGACTTTGTGATACTTGGAGTATCGACCAGTAGCTCGTGGAGCGGACCCTCCCGGAGACGAGCGTGCAGAGTACGGAGACCGTGTAGCCGGCTGAGACCTGACGACTGCTTGACCGACTCGACTTGGAGTGAGTCGACTAGCCCAGTGGACGGAGCGCCCAGTAGTTGGTAGCAGACCCACGGTGGACGGAGCGCCTGTTAGTTGGCAGTAAACCCGCAGTACTCGACAGGAGGAGTACCTTAGTAGGCTATTTGGGCGAGCGCCCGGTATTTGGCGACAGACCCTCAGCGGACGGAGCGCCAGGTAGTTGGCCGCAAACCCGCAGTACTCGACAGGAGGAGTACCTCAGCAGTCTTAGGTTAGGGAGCAGTACCTCGGAGTCGTGACAGGACCACTGCACACTCCAGAGACGGAGCTCTTCAGCAGTTACGGTTTCGATAATGAAAATCCTGGTTTGAGCTGAGACTTTTGACCTTGTGTTTACCTCATGATTGAGATGGGTCACTTGCTAACTTTGGTATATGTATGGGCATATACCCGAGTAGTGGTTATCCGTCGTTTTCACAATCCTTGTGTTTCCTCATGATTGAGATGGGTTACTTGATAACTTAGGTATATGTATGGGTATATACCTAAGTAGAGTTTATCTGTTGAGATCTTCTTGTGTTTATCCTTGTTGGTTTTAGTGAGACCTTGAGGGTCTCGGGGTCCCTACTGAGTATCGTTATACTCACCCCTGCACGGGCTATGCCCGCACCTCGTTGTGTTGGTTGCAGACGACAGACAGTGCTGACAGAAGCCGAAGGTTCGAGGACTGGACGGTACCTGGAGGTGGACTATACGACGAGGCGGTACCCGGAGGTGGACCACTGGGCGGGACATACTCGGAGCGGATGGCGGGACCCGAGGAGCAGAGGAGTTATCTGTACCCACCCTTCAGGTGGGATTTCCAGTGGACATCTCAGCGTAGCAGCTTTACTTTTCAGTCGTTGTTTTCCCTTTCGAGTTGTACTTTACAGTTGGGCTTGTATTTCCGGCCCCTTTTTACTTTTCAACTCTTCTTTTTGTACTTAGTGTTTTACTTCCGCTTGTACTCTGTGGTGCTTGTTTTCTTTTATAAAGGCAATGCCTTCCCAGTTATCGGGATTTTACGCCTTGGTGCTAGTCGCCAGCCCCTGGCCTATGGAAGGCGGGCTTGGGGTAGTCACGGCACGGACCCCGAGGGCGGGTCGTGACAAATTGGTATCAGAGGAGTTCGGTTCTACCACAGAACTTATAACTCTGATGTTTCTTTCTGTGAAGCAATAGTGTTGAGAGTACCGAGTGTGGTTTTCAGTTCAGGGAGTCCAGTGTTGGTGCGGGCGGCCGACGTATCCATACACCAGGACCCTGACAACTGATTTCCGACTTTGTGCACGAAAACACTGATTGCGTGTGTGTTTTCAAAGGTTTTCCCCCTTAAAACAGCTCAAACCAGGTCAGCTCACCAGGTATAATCGTTTGATCGTGTTACGTTGTTTCTTTCAGGATGGCCCCACGACGGGAGCCATCTAGGGTTCCGAGAATCGAACGTGACGACAGCCCACCGAGCGACGAGGCCTCGGTGCAGGGCCCTTTGTCAGCAGTGGCACCAGCGGTAGCTCTACCCGCCGAGCCCCCGATGCTTCCAGCAGCAGCCGCTGACGATGCACGTCGCCTCAGCGCACTGCATGAGTTTCAGCGCCAGCGACCGCCCAGGTTTCGCGGGGAGACGGATTCCCAGGCTGCAGAGGACTGGCTGGAGGCAGTGGTACGAGTGTTTAGGCTAGTGAGGACACCAGCAGACCTCATGGTGATCCTCGCTGCGAGCCTACTACACGCAGCAGCAGGTAGGTGGTGGAGCCACTTGTTTCAGTTTTGCGATGAGATGAACTTCGCATGGGAAGACTTCGAGACCTTCTTCAGGGTGGAGTTTGTGCCAGTATCTCTACACCCCGAGCGTGTACAGGAGATTCTGCCTTTACCGCGTGTTTTTCGATCAGAAGCTGAGTCATCTGTGGGTAGTAGACAGATGATGCAGAGGTCCAGGAGGACCAGACCAGCAGTTGGGCGATCTCGGGTTTTAGGACCAGTGGTGCAGGGCACCCGGAGTGGGAACAGAGCTAGCCGTGCAAGGAGCAGGTTGTGTTACTCATGCCGCGGAAAGGGTCACCTGGCACGTGACTGTCCGACTCCTCGATCCGCAGGCTTGGGGGGGGGGGCCACCGAGGTTGAGGCAGCGACAAATGCTTGAGCAACAGTAAAGCAGGTGGACAGGAGCGGAACTAGTGGATACGTCTTTTGTACTTCTAGTTCCATGTTGATGTTGCTTTTATGTAGCGTCTTGTATTATGAGCTGCAATAATAAAAGACGCATACTTTTGTGATGTTTTCTTTCATGTCCTCTATCGTAATGTTACTAAGAGGTTCCAGTTTTGGCTGTTGACTTGACCCTCACTTGTGAGACATCTACTGGAGGAGGCCCAGTTACCACACACTGATGCCGACAGTGTGACTCAACCCTTGGAGGCGAGAGTAACGGTTGGATCTCTTAGTAGTAGCGTCGAGGCCTTACGACGTCATCCTTGGTATGGATTAGTATCATCCATGTTAGGATTGACTGTTTTAGGCAAAGAATGTGGTTCATCCAGGGGATGAGACCAGGTTTCTCTTATCGGAAAAGAAGAAATCTTGCAGCTCTTGTGAGACCAGAGATGGTCCGGGCCACGTCAGAGGAGGTCCATGTCATCCATGAGCGGATGAGGACAGCACAGAGCCGGCAGAAGTCATTCGCTGACAAGAGGCGGAGGCCACTAGAGTTCGAGGATGGTGACCATGTCTTCTTGCGGGTCTCACCTCGACGTGGTATTCGGAGATTTGGCCGAGGCGGCAAGTTATCTCCGCGCTTCATCGGACCTTTCCAGATTCTCAGCAGGATTGGCGAGGTGACTTATCGCCTGGCTCTACCACCTCAGATACACCGGGTGCACGACGTCTTCCACGTGTCTCAGCTGAGGAGATACGTGCACGACCCGACGCACATCTTTGACCATGGGAGCTTGACGTTGACGATGGTGCGACTTTTACGGAGGTCCCGGTGAAGATAGTGGATCGACAGGAGCGGGTCCTACATGGGCGATCGATTCCTCTTGTGCGCAACAGATGGCGGCACGGGAATCTCCAGGAGAGCACATGGGAGCGGGAGGCTCAGATGCGTGCTCAGTACCCTCTTTTGTTTCCCTAGTTTTTGATGTAGCTTTACGGGGACGTAAAGCCCTGAGGTGGGAGTAATGTAAAGACCCGTAAAATTCAAGGGAAATTTTTTTCTTAATTTTCTTTAGAATTTTACAAGAGCGTGGTTTCAGACGGCACCTGCTTCCGAGGCCCGGAGTGCCCGGAATTAATTTCCGAAGTTTGGCTCGGGTACGTTCAGTGAACGAACGAGCGGGAATTCCTAACTTTTGATCCGGTGCTCGGAATTGAAATCCGAGGGCACCGATGAACTCGCAGCGCCGATATTCGCTTAAAGAGACCTTTTCGGGAGTTGCGTTTGTTGCGGGTTGAAAGTTAAGTTTTGGGGTTTTCAGTTGAGTTAAATAAAATTTGTGTAAGACAAATTTTATTTTTACTTTGTTAAAAACCTACCTAAGGGGGTTGGAAGTGGGACCCACACCCACTTAACCTCCCTTGGGAGGATTAAGTGTGGTGGGGCCCACACGAACCCCTAGACTTTTCAAATTCCCTTAACCCCCTCTTAATTGACTTAAGTTACTTAATTAATTTTGGGGGTTAAACTCTTTTGAATTTCAAACTTTTGAAATTCTTTTATGTTTTGTAATAATAAAATAAGATGTTATGTTATTTTATTTTGGGTTGATCGTTTGTCTTCTTGAGAGGTGGAGAGCTCCTCTTCTACTTCTTCAAACTCAACGAAGAACGCGAAGAACGTCGTTCTTCAACGAAGAACTTCTCCGCCGAAGAACACGATCCATCCGCGACGCCGTGTCCGCGACGCGACGTACTTCTTCCGCGTCATCTCTTCCGCGACGGTTTTCCGCGACGAACGCCTTCGATAACGACTCTTCCTCCGACGTCAAAGGAATCGACACCGATATTCCATGACACCGTCAACGTGCGACTATCAAGGTATGGGTTCTTGAGTTCGTTGTTTCCTTTTTATTTGACTTTCCTCAAGACTTGACGTAGAACGCTCAAGTTTCCGACGAAGAACGCCGCTCCGCTCTTCTTCGTCTTCGGTGTCAACGAGAGAGAACGCCGCACCTTCCTCGGACAACCTTCGTCGGCGTACAAGGATTCGCCAACGACGTGCCTCTTCGGACGCGCCTCTTCGTCGTTGAATTTGACGAAAGACGACCGCGTCGCCCGACCTCCGCGACGTCGTCTTCCGCGGAACGTAGAGCGATCTTCGAACTTATACCCGAGGTAGGGGTTGTTGTTTCATTATTTATTTATTCCATTTCTTGAACGTGGATCTGGCATGTCTAACATGAGGCTTTGAATGTTCAAGGTTAGTTTTTATTTAACGTGAGGGGGGCCGGACCGCATGAACACGGCCGAACCCCCCTCCAACGTTTATGTTGATTTATCTTGCGGGTGGAAGCAAGTGGCGTGGTGTCGTCGCACCACGCGGATGAACGTGCCAATATCTTCGCGATGCCGTCGCACGCACCATGGAAGAAACAACAGGAACGCGACGCCGTCGCGCCGCGTTGAATGAATATCAAAGCACGGCGAAGGGGCGCGGTGCCGTCGCACCGCGCCGGATGACGAACGCCGCGGCCGGTTCCGGGCCGCGCCGGGACGAGGAGACCGCGGCCGGTTCCGGGCCGCGGCGGAAGGGAACACCGGCGGCCGGGCCGCCGGCGTCGGAAGCCGAAGAGGGGACCGGAAATTTCCGGTCCCGTTGGAGAAAACCGGCCGGCCAGCTGGCCGGCCGGAAGTCATTAAAACCGGGGAAATAAATTCCCCGGCCGTATTAATAAAACCCCCTCTTTAAGAGAGGGGGGGGGGGTTCTTTGAAGGAGGGGGCAACCGGCCCCCTCGGATCCGCTCAAGCAGGCCCCCTCATGTGAGGGGGCGGTTTACTTAAAAAAACGGCGCGGCTAAGCCGCGCCGCCAGAAGAAACGCGGGGCTTAGCCCCGCGTGCGTGCGGCCTCCCCGCTGGCGATAGCCGCCGCCCCCGCGGCCCGCCGCCGCCGCCGCCCGCCGCCGCCCGCCGCCGCCCGCCGCCGCCGTCCGCCGCCGCCGGCCACCGCGCCGCCCGGGGCGGGGGGGGGGGGGGTCGGGCCGGGTCGGCCCGGACCCGGACCCCCCCGTTTCGAACCTGATTTGGTTTTTGGCTCATAACATGAGCCTCGGACCTCCGAACGACGAACCGTCTGCGGCAACGCGATCCTTGGATCGAGACGGTCGTTTCGGTATATCGCACTCAAGGTTTCGGGTTACTTTGAGTTCGGCCGGGTTGGTTCGTTCACGAAACCAACCGGGCCTTCGGAGCGGAAACGCTCATATCTTGAGCCACGAACGTCCGATTGACGCGCCGTCAGTCGCGTTGCGTTCCTCTTAATGAGACGGATCTTTTGGCATACTCCGCCCGAGGTTTGGACGCAGGTGGAGTACGGTCGGGTTGGTTTTGCCTTAAAAACCAACCGGGCCCCGGAGACGAAAAAGCCAATAACTCACAGACCGGGCGTCCGATTGACGCGCCGTCTGTTTCGTTGACTTCCTCTTGATGAGACGGAACTTTTGACATACTCCGCCCGAGTTTTGGATGCAGTCGGAGTATGGCCGGGTTGGATTGTACCCGAAATCCAACCGGGCCCCTGGAACGGGAAAGCTGATATCTTTCAGACAGGACGTCCGTTTGACGAACCGTCAGCGGCGTTGGTGGTTACGTTGAGTAACGGTCCCTTTGAGTTTACCCTATGGGAGTTCGGGGTACAGTTGAGATACGGCCGGGATTGGTTCGCACTCGAAACCAACCGGGCCCCTGGGACGAAAAGGCTAATAACTCACAGACCGGGCGTCCGATCGACGCGCCGTCTGTTGCGTTGAGACCCCTGTGACGAGACGGACCTTTGAGACACTTCTTCGTGGGACTTTGTGATACTTGGAGTATCGACCAGTAGCTCGTGGAGCGGACCCTCCCGGAGACGAGCGTGCAGAGTACGGAGACCGTGTAGCCGGTTGAGACCTGACGACTGCTTGACCGACTCGACTTGGAGTGAGTCGACTAGCCCAGTGGACGGAGCGCCCAGTAGTTGGTAGCAGACCCACGGCGGACGGAGCGCCTGTTAGTTGGCAGCAAACCCGCGGTACTCGACAGGAGGAGTACCTCAGTAGGCTATTTGGGCGAGCGCCTGGTATTTGGCGACAGACCCTCAGCGGACGGAGCGCCAGGTAGTTGGCCGCAAACCCGCAGTACTCGACAGGAGGAGTACCTCAGCAGTCTTAGGTTAGTGAGCAGTACCTCGGAGTCGTGACAGGACCACTGCACACTCCAGAGACGGAGCTCTTCAGCAGTTACAGTTTCGATAATGAAAATCCTGGTTTGAGCTGAGACTTTTGACCTTGTGTTTACCTCATGATTGAGATGGGTCACTTGCTAACTTTGGTATATGTATGGGCATATACCCGAGTAGTGGTTATCCGTCGTTTTCACAATCCTTGTGTTTCCTCATGATTGAGATGGGTTACTTGATAACTTAGGTATATGTATGGGCATATACCTAAGTAGAGTTTATCTATTGAGATCTTCTTGTGTTTATCCTTGTTGGTTTTAGTGAGACCTTGAGGGTCTCGGGGTCCCTACTGAGTATCGTTATACTCACCCCTGCACGGGCTATGCCCGCACCTCGTTGTGTTGGTTGCTGACGACAGACAGTGCTGACAGAAGCCGAAGGTTCGAGGACTGGACGGTACCTGGAGGTGGACTATACGACGAGGCGGTACCCGGAGGTGGACCACTGGGCGGGACATACTCGGAGCGGATGGCGGGACCCGAGGAGCAGAGGAGTCATCTGTACCCACCCTTCAGGTGGGATTTCCAGTGGACATCTCAGCGTAGCAGCTTTACTTTTCAGTCGCTGTTTTCCCTTTCGAGTTGTACTTTACAGTTGGGATTGTATTTCCGGCCCCTTTTTACTTTTCAACTCTTCTTTTTGTACTTAGTGTTTTACTTCCGCTTGTACTCTGTGGTGCTTGTTTTCTTTTATAAAGGCAATGCCTTCCCAGTTATCGGGATTTTACGCCTTGGTGCTAGTCGCCAGCCCCTGGCCTATGGAAGGCGGGCTTGGGGTAGTCACGGCACGGACCCCGAGGGCGGGTCGTGACATATATATTTTTCAGTTGATGATAACACCTTATTTATATAGGTTTATCTTCTCAAATTATTCTTTTATTATTTTAAACAATTTATAAAATTTCATTATTCAATAAAATAAAAATACCCATTAATATTTTTAGTATCAAGAATGATAATGGTGGAATGTTTCTTAATTATAACTTTAGATATTTTTTATTATAAAGGTTATTAGTCATAATTTATATTCACCAGGAACACCACAATGAAATTTCATAGATCTAAGAATAAATATATTTCCTCAATAAATTATATGAACTCTTCTATGTGACTATATTGTTTCATGAATTGTTGGGATGATTCTAGGGGTATGTATTGTTATAAAATCTGTTGAGTGTCACTCAGACATTTTTTATACACCCTTATGAGTTTTTTAATATATTTAATCAAGAGATTTCATAATTCATAGTTTTAGGATGTAACATATTCTTGCTGAAAATAAATGAATAGTTTCATATACAAGATTGAAAACACAATAAGGTATTTTTATGGGTTACTCTACATTTAGTAAGGCGTAAAGGGTTTTTAAATGAAATAACTCATATTTTTTGGAAATAATTCTAGTAATGATTTATAATTATAATCATTTATTTAAAATCCATTGATATTTCAGACTACTGATGGTTTTTTAGATGTTTTTTTATTTCATTACAGTAAGACAATCAATAACACTCGATTGTAAATCCTCTATTTGTCAGCCCAATTTTTTTTCTATAATAAATTTCAATATAGGATATAAATATGATAGTTGTAAATAATAATACCACATTATCAAAAAATCAATTGATATTATGGAATCATCATTTTTATTAAGAATTGTAAATATTTGTCAATCCTTTAAAAATTTCTTATCATTGATAAATAAATGACACTGTCAATAATTTTTATCAATATTTAATCATAAAACTATAGATGATACTTTAGGTGATGGATGTTGGATAGAGTCAATGAAATAAGAGTTCTATAAATTTAAATAGAACCATGTTTGTACCATAGTCAAACAACCTAGGGATCAATATATAATTTGTGAAAATTGTGTTTTTAGAAACATGTGTGATGAAAATATCATAATTATAAGAATAATGCTATATATTTATGTTAATTTTTATTGTTGATAATATTGAAATTATTTTGGTGAAAATAATTTCATAGTACATAGATTTGAATCCATCAAATTATTATTTTCTTTTGTAGTGCATCTGAATTTTAATTTACATTAAATGGATATACAAAGTTAGTTATATAAAGGATATCATCTAGGGGATGTTAATTTTTAATCACCATCTAGTTTTGTAGATATATATTTACTAAATAATTTATTTAATATAATGAAATCAATATATGGAGTCAATAAACCCAAAGACTTTATTATGAATGTGTTTCTAGATATTTAAACCCAGAGTAATTTTGTTAAATGATGAAATGGAAAAAAAATTTCATAAATAAATTTTTTATAAAAAATACATTCTATTCAAATTTATACTGATGATTTCATTATTTCATCTCATAAATCACATTCTAAATAATATTCTAATATTTTTAAAAAAATAATTTGAAATTGGAGGTATTGGAGAAAATAAATTTTTTATTTAGATTGAAATTCTTCATTAACTAGATTGAAATATTTTAAATCAACCTAAACATGTTAATAATTTTATATTAATTTTTTGTTATCCCATTGAATAATATTCTAGTAATCATGTTCTATCATCTCTAACACTTGATCTATATGAAATCTATAAATTTTATTATTAAAAAACTATATGTATGAAAATAATTTCTATCTCGCTAAAAATATACTAGAAATAATTTTCTCACTCTATGTATGTGTGAGATTTTAGGCTAATACAAAATAATATCATATTAATGTAGTGAAAGCATTATTTGGATACCATAAATATACATCAATATGAGGATTATTATATTCTCTCAGCCATGATTCTTTTTAAAATTTTACTGTAAATACAAATTTGAAGGGTATAGATTAGATAAAAAATAACATTTAGAAATAATTCATTTATTATGATAAGTTTAGTATGTTTTTTTTAAATTAATATTGTTTTTTTATATTTCCCTTGAAATTTCTTTTTTTCTGATCACAATTACCCTTCATATGTAACTAATTTTTTAATGATTTTTCATCAGGAATATCTTAAGTTTTTCCAATTTTGTTGAAATTTGTAGGTTCTAAAATATTGTAGAACAATTTATTATGTTTGGGAAATGAAATATTTGCTTCATTAAAAAATATGGATGAATGAAAAGGTCTATAAATTAACTAATTCAATCTATTATGTCGAAGAATTTATTCCTTTAAATTTTTACGTCATGAAATTAGCTATATTGAAATCATCTATGTTGATGATTCACCTACATGGGAAAATGAATATGTTGATCAAACACCTATATGAAATCATTACTTGGATTAATCTACTATGTGATTTTGTTACATATTGAAATCAACTATGTGGTTCCAATAATCTATGCAATGCATTACACTATAATAAACATTCAAACTGATCAACAAGATTTCATGAAGCCATTTTACTACATGGAGAAGAAATACAGAAATTTTACTATGTGGATAATTTTTCTTCTTGAAAATAGATTCATAGAATATTCAATTGTGTGAATAATAATCCCAAAAATTCATCAATTTATTTATTTGAACTCAGCTATGTCAATCTACAACCTATAATTTATTATTTTTTATGTAATTTTAGTGATAATAATTTTTATTTTTTGATTCATTAAAGGGTGTATTACCTCATTATGGTTAAATTATTACAAATATTTTCATTTATTGATATTAGTGATAAATATAATGATAATTTATGTTTCAATATTTTTGATGATATATTTTTAAGAATAGAACATGTGGAAGTTAAATTCTAACCATGTATTTTTTTGATTACATATATTTAGATTAAAAACACCATTTGATGAATATTTTTTGTTCATTGAAGAAGATAATAAAATTAAGTAGATATTTTTTTAAACTAATATAATAGAACTCTATTAATGATATCGTCACACTACTCAATTTTACGTAATATAATAATAATATAATTTGATCTGAAAAAATTATTTCGAATTATTATTTATTCTTCTTCAAAAAACCTTCTCATGCTAAATTTCATTAATATAATATCTCTTGGGGATGTTTTTTTAAGTTTTATCATAGAACTATGATACTTATCTATAAACTATGTTTATTCTCTCTTATTCAGTATGGTTTCTTTGTAGATGAAACATGAAAGACATTATTTGTAAATCCTTGATAATTCATGGATGAAGTATCTTGACTCTATTATATGTCTCAACCCCTTTCTATATGTATTTTAGTCCCATGTAAAAGGAATGATACTCCACATAAAAATGAATAGACTAGTTAAAATCACAAAGCTCTTGGATTTGAACATTGGTGGAGAGTAGAAGTCTATTTCCATTCCCTAAACCATTATAATTTTTTTCTGATATCTTTTCTCTCATATTTTTTAACTAAAATATTATGTTAGTTATAGAATATATTTAATCATATCATTAAAGAGGGTTGTTTTCTATGTCAGTAAATGTTCATGAAATCAATTCACCCCCATCTTGAGTCTTACTGTAGTCAGTCTTAGTAAAAAAATTGGTATTAGGGCTCATGAATTATTATTTATCATCTTTCAATGAATTAATTAAAATAATCATATTTATAATGGCTACATTGACTAACATCATCTAAGTTATATCTATCATATCATCAAAATACATTGAGAGTGGTAATTATAATTTACAGTGGGATCAGATTATAATATGTTTAAAGAAGTATGGTCTAAAGGTTTATCATAAGGAATTGAAATCTTATTTAATTAGAAACAATCAATGTAAAATAACTCATTAAAATTTTTATAGCATTATAGTGTCTTATTAAGGTAAAATAAACGTTCTACCTAATTTATATAATTACTAAAATCTCATGTTTGATACTTTCATAGGGATGGATGCAAAGAGAATCAACCAACTCATTAGACGACTTATTGAGGTTGTAAAAAATGATGTTACTTTGGGATCACCAGTTACCAAAATAGATAAATCCTTTAAAATCCTTAATATTAAACCCCCAAGATAGATTTGAATATCGGATTCTATTTGGAAACCTATATAGGTGAATGATTTTAAAATAAATTATATTATTGGAACATTTATGGTGTATGAGTTTGATATAGAAGATCAAGATGGAGAGAATATATTAGTTAAAATGGGTAATTATTATTTGAATGTTTCAATTTTAAAGGATGAAAGGAAAACCAATGATATAAAATGGGAAAAGTCATCAGATAAAGGTACATGAAATAGTTCTTCTTCAAATAGTGGTCTTTGACCCTTTTCTAGAATGTTCATATTTATCAATAACAATTTAATTTTTCTCAAGAAACCCTTTAATTTTTTCAATAATATTGAGGAAAAAATAAAATATTTTATATGCTGTGATTGAAAAAAGCATAGATACATCAAACTATATTTTTCAAAACTACAAGACAACTGAAATTCTCACAAAAATAATTTCAAAAAGGATGAATACATGAATAAATCCTTGAAAACTAAGAGAGAAAATTGACTTATTCTATAACAAATGTATTTCTATTTTTTATCCTTTAAAAAATTTCATGTATATATTTGGATTTATGCTTGGATTTGGCGTCGTTTTTTAGTTATCCGGGCCCCTGTAGTTAATATATTAAAAATGATAATATTTTTTAATTTAGGTGGATGCATCCTTTTAGAATTTATCATTTCCCCTTTTTGGGAAATTGAATTAGAAATCAATGATCATAGTTGAATTCTAAATGTGGGGTATAGCCTAGGTGTAACATAATATTGGTTGATATAAGTTTTTTAAGGAAATAAATCATTGGCATGTGTATTTGATAAAAATAAATATGTAGCTAATTTAAATTACTTTCAATGACCAGAATGAAATCCACAAAAAAATCCATTTACAAAAAAAACCTACAGGGTTTCCCACATAACCATTAGAGTACATGGGGAGGGAAATTGGCATTTCTTTATTTTCAGATCAAATCATAAAAATAAGGATAATCAAATTGTGGTATATTTAGGTGATGTGATTTTAGTGGTTCATCTTAACCAATAGAAAATGAGTTATTCATGAAAATCTGATCATTTTTCAGATAAGTCATATCAATTTTGGTTTTTCCCATTTTTATTAGAATATTTCTCATAAATACTTATTTTATTTTCTTGATCTAGGATTTATTGTTCTTTATAAGAACTCTACAATTTATTGGGTATATTGATTTGATAAAAAAAATTTGTTTCCATTTCAATAAACACCAAGGATCCGCATAATGTTTTATATTTGGACAAGAATTCATCGCCAACAATTGGTATAAATTTTTTTTTGTTCATATATCCCCATTTCTGTTCTATTTCTTCATTTTGGCCCTTGGGGTCATTGTTTACAATTACTGGGTGGGATCGAGGGTGTTTCAATCCTTAGATTCTTGGTTGATTAGAGTAAAATGATTATGAAAGTGATTTTTGGATTGAATTGAATGATTTATGGGTGATTCTTCATGGATATGGGATCTAGAGTGGAAATAGAGAAAGTAGAAAATAAAGGATTCCCTACATCTTAATGGAGGATGAATGGAATCTGATTGCTGGACACCAGAGGTCAGAAATTAATGGATAGAGACATGTCCGACCAGTTATTGGTGGCCAAATTATGGATTTTGTGGTGGTTAATGAATATATTGATCCAAATTATAAAACATAATTTTCTATAGAAAACATGAATGTACGATCTGTAATATAATGAACACTTGTTTTTAGACCCCTAATAGTAGCAGCTAGAGTATCAAGTGATGAAAAATATTAGAAACCATGTGGACCCACTTCATGTCATGTGGCCCTTTTCTGGTGGTATAATGTCTCCATCAATATTAGATATTATTAGACACTGCATTCCATATAGGAATTTCCAATGCAAATAGGGGTCACCCAATAATCATACATTTATAGGATAAGTATACATGTCAATGTACATGATAACAAGCCAATTTACATGGGTATGGTAGGAATAAAATATGTAATCTTTATGTGATTCAGAAGTATTGTTTTCCACTGTTACACATTGTGTAGTGTGATACAATTTTCCAAGACCTATCCAATGAATAAATAATCTACTCTATGTTTTATGGTGACATGTCATATGGACCCCCATACACATCATGTAGTCCACAAAGAATTATATTTCCCTCATATGTCATTCTTAAAGACTTTGATTCCATAATACTAGAATCCTATATTGAATTTTTTTTATATCTAGAGCATTATTGATGCCTTATTTTATTATCAGATATCCAATGTGAGTTTCTTTGAGAATGAAACATATATAGGCTATTCTTGATTGAAGTAGTGATTGTGAAATTATAATTCTAGATATTTTAGGGATTGAACCCCTCTCATACTAGGGAAAGGGTCTGCCATATCCCTATCAAAATACTAGTTAGTACACCATAATGAATTAGGGTATGGGTATTCTTTACAATGTGGTACCACTTGGTGGATGAGGGTGGAGGTCCATTACCTACCAAGATGCAACCCCTATTGTATTAGGTTTTTAGTCCTCTATTCACAATGTGGTGGTCCCTAATGGACTAGTGTTAGGGTCATCTATTTATCTACCTGGTAAGTATTTCCCCATTTCACATTTGGGTGTGGTTCCTCCATTCACTGTGTGGAACCCCCTGATTCACATAGTGTGGATCCACTACCAATTGAGTGGAACCCCATTATCATACCATGACATAGTTCTTATATTGAAAAAAAATGTCTACATGGTCTATGGACCAGCGGTGAGGTGTGGGTACTCCACATGACTTTTTGGAGCATACATTCAATTTGATGGGAATTAGTGAAAGAAATATTGTGCTAAATGAAATTTCATCATCCTGGGATAGACTCTTGAGAAGGGGATCCCTTTTCACTCTCATTTGGGTTTATTTTTAATAATATTTATATGATATGGTTCATTTACCTATTTTTATTAGTTTACCTAACCTTTTATATATCATTATTTTTCTCCCTTTGTGGGTTTTGGTGTGTCCTATTGGGTGTGTATATATATATCTATAGCCATGAAATGTATTTTCTCTCATGAGTCATGTCTTATGTAGATGAAATATTGTTTTGGGTGACAATAGTGAGGTGTAGTGGTACATGTTTTATTAACCAGGTAAAGTGGTGGAAATGGATATCAAGATATGAGATCACATTGTATTCATTTATTCTTGTTTTATTCATATTAATACTTCATATCTAGTATGTTTTTATTTCTTTCACTTTTCACTTTGGTTATTACTTTCACACTCTATTTTTTCCATAGAGTTTATTGTTTTCACAATTTACAGTAGATGATATTATCTTTTATTATTCATCTACACTATTTTATATAGATGGTTGGGTTTATGAATATAGGAGCACAAGGATAAGGCCTCCCATTTTATATTATTTTCTCTCATCACATGTATCCATTCCATGGCTAATTATATGTTTCATTAGGGTTTTTATGGATTGGGATTCCATCTTCTAGGAAGACCTCTATGGGTCAGGTTGTTATATAGGGGTATTAAAGATTTTCATTCCTTGGGATAGTTAATGGGGTTTTCCATTTATGATCAATTTTTTTGGACTATGTTAAATAGTGAAAAAGGGTATATAATGTTTTCATTATTCCAAGGAACCCATTGTTGTAGAATATACTAACATATCCATTCATATAGAGTCTGACTACCTTCTCTCCTACTAGGCATACCGAGACATTGGTTCAAAGTAATAGTCAAATATGAATCATATAGGAATGTTTAACTTGATTTTCAATATTAATTCACCTATTTATATATTATCATCTAACTGGTATATATCTTGAGCACATTCATGATTCCCCTATGATAACATTCTATCTAGTTATAAATACTTGAACATTATGGTTATAATATGATTAGTGATGACTAATATTATGGTTCATCTAATGAGTGGTTTCAACTAGGTAGGTATGGATGAGTTCCCACTCATATATAGAAGGCGATATTACATGAATTTTCTTCTGTTGATGTTTACATGGTTAGATCACTTCATAAGTTCTAGTGTTAAAGACTATTGAGGTTTCGTGGTGAGCTAGATCCCAATACATTGGATTATTTGAATGAATAAGTGATTTATGTCTTATGGATTCTATAAACCCTGGTTAATATGATAGTTTCAATGGAAGACAGTTATTCTTTGAATTAGTAGGGTGATGGTATAGACTTTTCATGAATAGTCGTGATGAGATGATGATATAATGGTTGGACTTTGAGAAGCTAATTTTTGAGTAATATAACACATAGTTCTTATTATTAGTTTGTAACTAGGTGAACTCTTAGATTAAGTAATTTAGTTTGAATGTTTCCATTTATTCCTCGAGGTTCAATAACATACTGTGATACTCCATCGATTTTTTTGGGTTGGTTACTTCCAAGTACAAATGTTTTAGTATGGACATTGTAGAGACATATTTTCTTTAGTGGTCCCTTAGTGAATTATTACCTGTAACGGAATTCTATAGGTGGGAGTGAGGATATATATTCTCATATTAAATAGATTTTAGGAAGATATATCAGGAAGTGGGATTCATGGGGATGATTCAACTACAACTTCTGGTAGGCACCAGTTAGTAGGGTCTTGATAAAGGATATTTTTTATACATGGACTCAGTCACATGGACATATTGAGCCAGGTTCAAACAAAGATATTGGTTATCCTAACTAGGTATATGATATGTTTTTTTATGGTTGATGTCTCATAACTTGTGATTTCCCAGTCCATCATGTTGAGGAGAAAAAATAGGCAAGGGATGGATCTTGATGACATAGGCAGTGTCGAGATGAGGGATCTCACAAACACATATAGGGTGGACCCTTGGGAATAAATTCTAGAAGTGGAGAATGTATATATTTCGAGATAGGATCTTTTAGTATGGGAAGATTCTATGAGTTACTCCCACCCCCATAACCAGGGGTCTCATGCCTTACATAGGTAGAGAACATTTTGAGTCATGGGAAATTAATAGAAATGGATGGTTATGACCAGGATTCATAATAGTTAATTTAATTTAAAATTACTATTGTTTCTACTCATACTATAATATTGATACACACATTTGTGAGTCATTCCTTCATTTCTACAAACATGGTGGTAGAAGTAAATATTCTTATTGAGACATTAGCATAGGATATACTATTAGGGGCTCTATCATTGTGCAATTATTCAATATCACATATCTACTAATTATGAGAGTAAATGCTTTGTAGAGATGTTTTTTTGTGGTTACTCATAAGTACACTGATGGAACGTTATGACAGCATCTTTAGAATAGACTATTTCATTCTAGGTTAGGACCACATTCACTATAATTTTAGGTGAGTTTTATACATTAGAGGATAATTTGAAGATATTTTTCTTCAGGAAAATTAGATATCTCATTGATGACTGAGTCGGTCCTATATGTTGGAATATGTAGCACATAACTCATCATTGTGAAATCACATCCCTTATGGAATTATGATTTTCCAGCATATGGGTTCCTTCAGTAGTGGATGACATTATGGATATCTTCCTAGAGTACATTATGGACTACCTATAAGGTGGGAGATGGAATTTTTCAATTAATTTTACAAATTGACCTGATCAATATCTAATGTGTCATATTTGTTGGGCCTATATAGCTAGAGGAGATATGGGCACTGTTGTATAACCAACTATATTGGAGCATTATGAGACCTAATTGGTCCCATGTGGGTGACCCGGTTTTGTTCATAAAATAGAATATGAGATCTTGAGGATTTTTTATTATTATTATATATTTATCCATGTAATGATAATCGACATGTATATCATGCCATGTATTGAAAACCTCTTTGACTATAGTGAAATATGAGTTGGTTCATTAAAATTGATCTTCGTTCTTGCTACAACTAGGTGAAGATTTATTAGGGTAATATTCTCAAGAACACATTGATAATTCTCTATGGACACTATGAGTTGTTCTAGATTCATTTTAGTGTGAAAAATTCCCCCCACATTATTTTTGGCACTCCTGAATCATATATTTCATCCATATCTAGTGTAATTTTAGTTTTTCATCCAATATTACATAGTTACATACTTTTCATTGGAGGAGGATCATGGAGAGAATATAAGGATGGTCTAAGACATAATTTTGGAGAACTATTTTTATGTTATGATATCAATGTTTTAGTTTCAGATCTATGAGTTTAAATTATTCAGTCTCATCACATAATAACATGATTTTTATATAGACTTGGTGAAAATTCATGCGGTGATTTATTGAGGTAAAACCAAGAGAATTTCAGTTTTTTGGAGCTTTCTAATATTGGTGGAGTAAAAAAAGAATTTTTTGGAATAATTGTTGTGGATATAATCCCATTTTACCACTATAATGTATAAAGGGAAGGTTTTTAACTAGATCAAGAATCGTAATAAATCATTTGAGGAATTGAAGATGAGGAAGGACATTCCTCCAATATTGAGACTGTAAAAGGAGAGTGCACTGTATATAGAGTTTGGTGATGTTTCTTGAGATAGAATCAGATACATTATGATGTAGAGTCATGAAATGATCACATATGGGTTAAATTATTTTATACATGATGATAAAAACTACACCAGTACAGAGGTAGAGTTGGAAGTATAAGTCATCACTCTAAAAATGTTGAGGAACTATCTTTTAAGAGATAACATTTTTTTTAATCATTCCATTAGTATCATAGTTATATCATCAAAAAAGGAGTTCATAAACACATATATAGGTGTAGGATAGAGTTACAAAAGAAATAAAACTTCAAGATATTCTATATTATTAGGATGAGAAACATGGTGGATGTATCCCTAAGTAGGTTGTTTTATTCACACCAAGCAGTGGATGTATATAATATTCGGACTCAATGTAGATAACCCTTACAGAGTTCAGGGATTTCCATTCATTGATATTACGTCACTTTATAGGAATATTCAGAACATTAAAAAAGTGCAATCCCGATAACAGTAACTGTTTAGTTTATTTTGAAATGTGGTACATAATCTTATATATTGGTGAAATATCATCATTGTCTCACACAATGATTTTTCGACTTAGTAATAATTCTTAAAACCTCTATTCATAACGTAGTGAAAGGAAAGAAAAGAAAAGGTGAGCTATGATATTCAGTAGGGGAAAAATGGGGAGATATATAAGAATAATTATAAGTATAAGGGTATGATAATGTTATAAAAAAATATAAGATCATACTCAACAAAATAAATATCATAAACATGAATGAAGGAATATATATTATCAATTAATAATACATAAATCATAATGGAATTAAGAGAGTAATGCATGAATGCATAACATATTAATAATAAATATAATTGTAGAAAACTCATAAAAATAAAATGTCTTCGATTGTATTCAAGGATTTTTTACAAGTCCATATGAGTGGAATGGGATCACTCCCCAAACTAACTTAGTAATTAAGGTTCACTCCAAGGATAGTATTACCCAACATATTTTTTTACTGAACCATTTTCTCTCCCCTTTCCATAAATTCTTATCTCATGAGATATAAATCATTACCTAATGAATCAGATGGAGATATAGGTATCACTCATATGATAATTAAATCATACATATTTCTACCACAAAATCATAAAAATTCATAATATCATAACCTATGAAATCAAATGAATATCATAAACAAGTCAATATATCCTATCCTTTGGAAAAAATAACGGTTTAAAAAAATCATCATATAATAACTCCTGAAAAGAAGTAGGTTTCATAAACATTATATCATGGTATATCTCATGGAAAAGAAATTAGTTTCATAAAAATATTCCCATTATAATCATATACAATTCAAATAATTAATATGAATGGTTTCCTTTAATCATATCCACAATAAGAAATAAAACAAAACAAAGAACGCCATCATAGATAGAGAAGGATATTAGAAGATCACTTGGAAATTTTATTAAGGAAAATAACCTTTATTTAAAAATATAATTCATAAAACATCACCAAAAATAAATTTATTATAATAAAATCCTTGATATTTAATTTAAATTTTATTTATGAAAATATCATTTACTCATTGAAAAAAAGCATTTTTAAATCATAAATCATTTTAAAACCCCCTTTTTTAAATTACTTTGAGAAATTATAAAAAAATTTGAAATCAAGGTAATCATTATATTTGAAATTAACATTTCAAAACTTATTATGAATCCTTTTAAAATCATTTAAATCAATATAAAACATATTTTAAGTCATTTTATTTCAAATATTCCATTTAAAACATATAAAGGATTCATTAGAACCAATTTAAAATACCATTAAAGACATGAAACATTTTAAAAAAATATTCTCCATTAAAACCACATTAAAATAATGATTTTCTAGAAAATTAATGAAAATATTGAAATAAATATATCTTTCTAGAAAATCAACGTAATATTCAAGGAAATGATGTACATGAAGGTGTGTAAATCCATACATGTCGAACATTCCTTTTTGATAGTAAAAATATTAGAAAAGTGCCTTTGTTGTAGAAAATGAAAATATACATTTTAATGAAATTTTTTTAAAAATGGGTAAATAATTATTTTAAAAATAAAAGTAAAATATTATTTAAATTATTTTTAGAAAAAATGGGTTTCGGGTTAAAATGGATTTCATATGGAAGAGCGAAATAAAGTCAAATATTAATGAAATTTTTTATAAATTATCCTATGTAATAAACGGTTGGAAAATTGTACAATTACATGATAACATTATGAATAAATAGATGATAATAAAATTCATGAGTATTCTTGGTATATGGTTTATAATATTTCCTCAAAGGAAGCATGATCATAAACAGTCATGATAAATTATGAGATTGTAGTGATAAACTATTAGAACTGTGGTAACATTGAATCATATTACACCTGAGATAATAACATTAAATAAAGTTTAAAATAACATTAAAAGAATTATATTAATGAAATAAATGTCAATAGGTAGTATATACATATCTTAAAAAAATTTATCTCTATAATAAAACATGTTTCTCTAATAATGAAAATTGAGACAAAATTACATTATTATTTTTGTAACATTTGAACTGTAATAACCATGAAATAGAGGTCATAAAATTTATATGTACATACCCATAACACTAATAATATCAATAATATAATAAATTAAAGGGTATATATTTTCCACACAAATTAAACAAGTGGTGAACATGGAATAAGTCTTGAAGAAATATATGTGAGACCAGAAATCCCCATAGTTCTTGAGAAAAATATTTAATCAAGATACCCGTGAAATAATTATATAAATTTTAAATATTTAATTTCATTATATAAATATAATTCACTATATAAAATTTCTTATAGTAGTATATTCACCAAAAAAATAAATTTATAGTGAATGTGGCATGTGTCTCATGAATAGAAGAAAGTGTTATGAAATTATTTTACTATAAGTCTTGAATTTTTCATTACAACCATTCTAAACTCCACTATAATAACTAAAAGTTTACAACAAATTAACAACATACAAATATTATAATATATCATACCATATATTATTTCATTATGACATTATGTTACCCATTTATTATCAATTCCACGATAAAGTTATGTTTTGTGTAATAACTGCTTTTTTTCATATGTGTTTTGATTTGTTATTTTTGGTCATATTGCATAGATAGTTATTCAAAAATTTAAGAATTGTAAAAAATTATTTAAATATCATATATAATTAATGTATATGTATTTATAAGAATACCTATAATATATAAATACTAAATGAAATACACTGTTCATAGAGACAGTAAGTTGTACACACACATAAATCTTGATTCCAATTTCAGGTCATACTGAAAGAATGAAAATAAAATTATACATATATATATATATTATATTTATTTTATAATTTATATTTAATATATATCAAATAAATTCATTAAAACTATCCTCAATACATTCCACATAAATCGTGAATGAATCCCATCTCTTTGAGGAGGTGGAAGCCCAGAAGTCCACAATTGACATTATAATTTTCTCAAAAAATGGAAAGAGTAATGGTATGTGTTATATATAATAATTAAATAAGAATAAATAAATCATAAATATAATATATATATAAATATAGCAGGATAACTTAAATTCTATCCTTATTACCAACCCTAAGATGTGGTAACTGAAGAACTAATTACATTGGTTCATGAGGTGGTACTCAATCGTACACACAAATGATGATTTCATTTCACATTTGATAGGAATGTGTGTAAATGTAATTAATAAACCTATAATAACATAATATCATTATATATAATATACATAAGTTGTTATATAATCCTAATAAATAAAATAATGGAGGGGTGGGGAAATAAACAACATAAAGGTGTTTGTTGAAGAATTTTACCTCTTATTCGGGTAATTCCTTTTTTTATTCCAAATGCATTCCTTGGATTTATTTCAACCCTATTTGATTATTATAAGATTATTTTATTGATGATTGGATCTTACTTGGTCTAATTTTTTATAAGTACCCATCCTTAAATGTTACATAATCTCGATTTAAGTTAAGAATTCACATTGGGAATCTTTTCACGTTTAGAGTTTCAGAGAATTATGTCATAACTATTACATAAAGAAAACATAGAAATACGAAGTGGAAACTTCTAATATTACACATTAGTTCAATAAAATAAAAACTTTTAAAAAGAATAATGTTTTATTTTTATGTTTAATCATCATATGTTTTCCGTACATCCATCCTTGACAATATTCTCCCTTAAATCCTTTAAAAAGATTTAAAAACATGGGATGAGAACAAAAAGATAAGTAAGGGACATAAAATTAAATGTGAAAAAATCTGTCTAGTTAAAACCTGAGAACCCATTCAATATTCGTTGAGTGGATGAAACAAAACATTTTAACATTAATAACACTCATAATTTTTGCTCAATGAAAAAATATAAAACTAATAGCATGAAATTAAAACTTCTTTAGGCGACTTAGATAATAATATTAATAATACCCTTCTAAAAAACATCTAGTTCTAATAACCATATTTTTTTCATTCCTAATTAAGATATATAATTGGGATCTCCCTTCGTATAAGCTATTTCAGGATCACCTGCGGGCTTTAATGGGGCCCAACCCTTCGTATAAGTTGTGTCTGGAACACCCATGAGCTATAATGGCACTCAACCAATCGTATAAGATATATTTGGATCACCCATGAGCTATAATGATGCTCAACCCATAGTATAAGCTATATTGTGCTCACTCTTTTAACATAATGCACATGTACCATTTCCTGAAAATAAGACTTTCATAACAAAACCCCATTTTTGGAAGCTTCTTATAATCTGAAATGAAAAACATTTCCATATAAAAATATTATTTACATTTAAGAATCCATTTCCAATACTAATATAGCCAAAAAATGTAATAACAGATTTGTTTTATTTTTAAAAGGAATTAAGGCTTATAGAGTAATCCAAATATCAAATAAGAGTTATGGTGACAGAGAAGTCGATGTTGCAATATATGATTAAAAATATTCATTTTTCATTTTTAAAGAAAGTATAAAAAATCATATATAAGTAATCATATTGAAATATTTGAATGAAATTCATTAGTTAAATAAAATTTCAACTATATTATTTTTATAATCATATAAATAATTATGTAATTTAATATGATAAAGAAAATTATTTTATAATAAAATCATTAAATTTTACAGGTGTCCCATACAATAGTGAACAATTAAATATTAATATCCATGATTTAAAAATAAACATTATTACAGATAAAATATTGTTATTTAATGTACTAGTGCCTGTATATAAACCTTATAAAATAATAAAGGTGCATATTATCAAGAAATACTCCAATAAAAGGAAAATGAGATGATGTTCATTACCTTGAGTCCGACTAGTCTCATTCATTCTTTTCATCCTGAATAATAAACATAGGATAATTTATAAAAGTATTAGAATCATTTTAGAGACTATTTTTCATTTAATATCACATATTTCCATGTTTTGTCCATTAGTTAATTATTTGAGTTCATATCGGATGTTTTTTCGATGTTCAGTAATTGAGTCAAAAATGAACTTGTTTTGATTGAAGTTATCCATGTGTTCATAAGTACATTATCACTAGAATATTATTAATGATTTAAATATCTTATATAACCATTATATGTGTATTTATAATAGTATTTAACATTTGGATATAATAAAATAAATGCACCATTCATACAGACGGTAGGACATACTTATGCATCAACAATTCATTTATTTCTTGTCATATTAGTGGAATAAAAAAATGATACATAGGTATATTAAAATTACAATGAAATATTTACATTATATATATTAAATATGTTCATTAACTCTATCCTTTATACATTCCATGTATGCAATGAACGAGTCATAACACTTTGGATGAGGCAGTACTCCACATTTCCGAAAATGAGATTATCATATTGACACACTATTGAAATCATAAATATTTTTTGAAAATTAAAAATATAGAAGAATAGAGAATATATATATAATATATATCATATATAAAGAGATTTTCATCATAATTTCCACCATGTGAGGTGGTAGGAGAAAAACAAACTATCATAATTCGTGAGGCAGTAGTTCGCCTTTTTGAGAAATAGTGTGTTCTATATCCATTAGATTGTGGTGTGATTGAGCGTAGGTCAAATAAATCACATAAAAACAGCTGACTATATTTTGGATTCTGGTAAAGTAATATAATAATGTAATACAGATAGTTTTGGGTTTGGGTCAAGAAAATAAATGAATGTGTAGTGGGAGAAGATGTTACCTCTAAATCAGGCAACTCATTTTGACTATAGCCAAAATGTATTCTGGAACTTCATTCATTCCAAAGTATAAATTATAGAAGGAATGGGTAAATTTTGGGAGATTATTTGAGCATAATGTTTATGATAAAAATGGCTTTATAGGTGATATTAAGTGGGCAGATTTTGTGGACTTTATAAGATGGAGGATGGCCACTTTTGGAATGTATTAAAATATTACATTCTTATAAATTGATTTTTGAATTGAAATTGTTAAAAAGTGATAAATTTAAAATATAATATGATTACAGGTTTAAATACCCCCAAACAATAGGTTTTACATAGGTTTACGACACAAAATTAACCTTATTATTGAGCTTTAACCACTATCAAAAATCATTTACTTTTTCCATGTCCTCTTGTATTTTCATAACATGTGGCTACAATAGTTACTACAAAGTAGAAATAGAACCTAATGTGGATAATTAATGAAATTTTAAATATTTTATAATCCTTTTTTATGAATATAATATTTTTAGGACTATTTTATCATTTAAAAAATAGAATTTTATTTTAAGAATCATTTATTTAAATTTTCATACTATTTAGAAATTGTTTTTTGTTAAATTCATGAAAATTTGATTCCTATGAAAAAAGGCTTTAACATATCCCTAGCATGTCAACTAAATACAAACAATTTGCTAATGGTATAAAAATTTTAAAGTTACATTTCATTAAATATTTATAGTATCATTAATTTGAATATTTCATCCATCAGAAATTCCTTTGTCAATATCATACATAACTCCAGATGGCTGGTTTACACCGAATCCAACATGAAGTTCTGGCCTGACAACTAGATCATTGCTCCTATTAATTTTATTCTTTCTTCTTATACCTCTCTAGATTACATAAGATTCACCATAAAAGAGGTGACACATTCTCTTAAATTATATCCCTCCGATCATATCAATCATGTTGTTGATGGTTACACTTTTTTTGATGATGATGTCTTTCCTATTTTGGAACCATCCTACAATGGTATTCATGATTCTAAAACATATTAAAACCAATTCATCTCTTCTTTTGAAAGCAATTTTAATTGGTTGAAACCATTTGATAAACTTTGGATCAATCCTTATAGACTTAATTTTATATGGCATATTTCTCATAATCATATTCCAAATGAGGTATGTCTCACTTACTTTGGTTCTCAACATAGTTTGAGATGGCACCTATTCCATAGACATAGGAAGGAAATCAATCATTTATTTTTATATTATGCCATAGCCACTACACTTTGGAATTATATTAATGACATATTTTATGACAGATGGTTACTTGATAACTCTATTTGATCTTTGATCAAATGTTGTGTCAAGCTGGACTTCTCGCAACAAATCAGAAATATATTTCCTTCTGCAGTTGTAGAGATCATCCATGTTATCTGGTATGATATAAATGCAATTATTCACAACAATTAATCATTCAATCATAATTCTCATCGAGTACGAATTCTTATTTCTATTAAGGCTACTTCTATGCTACAAAAATACCATTGCGATAACTCACATAGTGACTTAGTGATTCTTCGACTGCTCAAAATAAAAGCGATCTACAAGTATCCAAAGATCTTTTTTGAAGTGTTCTAGCAATCCCCGATTCATGGATGGATAAAAATCAACATTGATGGGGATTCCAAAGGAAACCCATTTCTCGTAGGCTGTGGGGCCATTTTTAGGGACTCTATTGGGCATTCTCATGGCTGGTTATTTGATGGCTTTGGGTTAGCCTCTTCCCATGAGGTTTAGATGATGGTAGTGATTCATGTTGTCAAATTTGTTAATCTAAGAAGATGCAATATCATTTAGATAGAATGTGACTCTACCACCATTATCCAATCTATATGGAATGGCATGGTTCACCTTGTGGGTTCATTCACAGCGTGTTGGAAGAAATGTCTTAACTCGCTACTGGAGATTA
The DNA here is from genome assembly GCA_963277665.1 of Viscum album. NCBI lineage: Eukaryota > Viridiplantae > Streptophyta > Magnoliopsida > Santalales > Viscaceae > Viscum > Viscum album. The sequence goes on along the minus strand of OY728155.1, from coordinate 677,727,170 downwards.
AATACATTGCCACTCATGCCTATTTGGAATCGAACATGGTGGTATATGGTCTTGACAACAAGGGAATCAACCAGGACATTACGTGGAGTGATGATATTCCGGTTCAGCCTTACCATGTATATAATAATGATTGTAATAACATTTTCTCTTTCAGGATCATGTAATCTTCCCTTTACTTTTTAATTATATTTTTGTCTTGGTCTTTGACCTAGGAATTTCCATTATAAAAATATTTTAATATTTCATTAATAAATAAATTTATACGTCATCATTATGTTATAAATATATTTATTAATTTAATGTCTCAATTTTATAAGTAAAATATAATGAAGTAGAAACATTTTTTTCATTTATAATGACATTTTATTGTATACGAGATAATTTATATAAACCAAATTATATTTATTTTTGTTATGAGGAACATGTTTATGTTATATTTCCCTTTTCATTAAATTAAATATTATAAAATATAATTATCTCACCCATGTAAATCCATGGGGCCCTAAATTCTACCCAATGATTCTCATGGTTTTACATATCTCATCCAATAAAATTATGACATTAGTTAGGGTAGTTTTATATTATTACATTATTATTTGTTTACAATTATTTACCAGATTTACCCATTTAACCATGGTAAATAAACATAATTACTGATGTTACAATTCATAATTTCCAATAATTAAAGGTACATATTTACAAAATTGGGAACAGTTGATTACAAATATGAAATATATTTTTAAAATTCTGAACATAGATTCATAATTAATTAATTTTAAATTAATTCTTGTTTCAAAACTAGAAAACAGGGTTTTAAGATGTAAAAACTATTAAAATATTGACATGTGTTTATGCCGAATTATAATGTAAAATTATTTCCAATGGCCATAATTATATTAAATTATAAAAACATAATCCAATTACACATTAAACATAAATAAAATTATAGTCTATCTAAATAAATAAATTAGATGGAAATTAATTTTTGAATTAAAATGTAGAATATTTCATTATTCATAAATTTATTGATTTTATCAGGAAAATAGAAAAATCTTTAAGAAAGTAAATTTTGTTGTCCCGAATCTAAATAATAAGTTTTCATCATCAAGTATAGCATATTAACGTTAATAAAATTATTTTTTAAAAGGGTTCACCATCCAAAGGCCGTATAATGGCCTTTTAAAAATAGTACAGTATTTTATGATTAAAATTGGATTCATTCTCATTTTAATCCTATAAAAATCATTGGATAAATTTATAAACCTTTAACAAATATGTAATATTATTATATAGTTAATTCTACTCATTTACTCTAATACAATGACTATAAGTTTACTACAATTTAAAATAATAATATTATTATTGTATTATTTTCTGTATAAGTCACCGTTGTTTGAAACATAATATTTTAGAGAAACCCGTTGTTGTGTGTCGAGTACGCTATCATACTTAGTGTCCCATTTGAACTAAAATTCATATTAAATTAATAATTATTTATAGATATGAAAAATTATTATTCTATAAATACCTGGTATGTCACATTGTTATCCCTTTTGTAAATTGCATCATTTCTATTTTAAAATTTGTCTCTGAAACATCATTGAAAATATCACATCAGAAAATGTTCCACTAAAACAATCACATTAAAATAAAGAAAGATAAATAAAATGGTCACCTGAGATATCATATTTAAGTGTTTCTTGTAATAAAATATAGACATTTATGATAAAACTAAATCTCAATGACACATAGAGAGTGATAGAGGTCATAGTAATTAGAAGGATACCCCTCGCAAAACCATAATTATGTGAAGTGTAAAAATACCACTGAAAAAAGCAAATGAATAATGTTTTTGTTTTAAAATAATTTTTATTTAGTCTAGGAGTAAATTTTTATCATAGATTTATAAAATAAAGAAACACAATTACTTGATGTATTTCTATATAATAAGAAAAATTTCATCTCAATAACATTTTTGAAATATGATGTAAATCCCTATGAATATCCTTAATTATAAATATAAGGCCCCAGCATTAAACCTTACTTAAAATTGAATTAAATGAGTAATTCACATTGAGGATCTTTTCAGGTTTATAGTTTTAGAGAATTAGGACATAACTATTACATCTCAAAAGATTACAAAGTAGTCGCTTCTACTAAATTTCCATAAAATAAAAACTCTTAAAAAGAATCATGTATAGTTCCATGTTTTAGGTAGCATGACTTTCCCTTGATCCCATCCTTGACCCTATTCCAAGCTAAGTCCTATGAAAAACATTTGAAAAACCTGGGATGAGCATAAGAAGCTCAGTAAGGGATACACAAAGAATGAAAACTATTAGTTTTTCAAAACAACAAGTAAACCATGAATATTTTATCAATGTAATACTTTTCACCTTCATGAAGTAGTAAAAACTCTTCACAAAAAAAAGTATCATTACTTACCTTTTTGTAACCAAAGGATTACCATAAAACCCATATAAAGAACACATAACATATATAAAGGTAACATTGGACATAAACATACTTAAGTGGAAAAACCATACGGTCAACTTCCACACATATCACTTAATGGAATTGCCATACGGCCAATTTCCATACATACTTAATGGAATAGCCATACGGCCGACTTCCATACCCAATGCATTGGAGGTTATAACGTAACCACCCGTCCTGGTATTCACGGCACCACCCGTCATATGGTTTATAACGTAACCACCCGTTAAAATGTCCAAGAACTAATATAAAATCATAAAACATAAAACCAATATAAAGGAATGATAACATATCCACATCACAATATATCATAATAGAATTCTTTATCAAAACCATTTTCAAAACCATTTAAAACATTTAATAAAGAGATGTTTGAATCAAAGTGTCCCATACCACCTTGAAGCTTAAAATTTTAAACCATTAATATCCATATAAATAAATCCTTAAAACCATTTTGAAAACATGGATATTAATAATAACAAATAATTAAAACATTTAAAATGACATTTTGGTTAAAGGGGTTTTACCAAAATTAGAGACACTTGAATACAATAATTGAAGAATAACATTTAGTCAGAACTTTATAATATCATGAGAATAAATCGATTCATGATATAATACTCCAAAGGACAGTATATACACCATATAAGAGTGAATTGGTGCATAACAACAGTGAACCCTCAATAGAAATGTCAAATGTGATGAAAGCCCTTATAAAGAAGGTAGCCTTAAATTAAGGACAAATCAATCTCAAAAATATGTGTGAAAAATATAAATACACCCAATATAATTGGATATTAAGTGTAAAACAATAAAAGGTCATTCACACATATTCAATGGATTACATATTCAATGACCACATGTTGAACCCAAAGAAATCAAAATTGGGTTAAAAAGTTCCCTTGACAGCCTAACGGCATCACTTCAAAATGAGTTGATGAGAGATAAAAAGTGTATCTCATCACTTGGACATAAAATTTACATCAATAAGGATATATGAAAACATATCCCAACATAACAATATGTAAATTAAAAGACCCAGCAAAAGAAGTCTTTTAAAAAAGAGGAGGGTGAAAGGTTCCATTACCGACTTGGGTAACTTTCGAAAAGTACACCCCATTGAAGAAGTGTCATAAAATGAATATGTAAATACCCATAAATGGAATTATATTACAAAAGTAGTGTAATAATGGGAAGTACATAAACCGCTCAAATGAAATTGTGGCAAATGTAGCATAAATCTCACAGGAATAAAAGTGAGATGAAAAATCTCTTACGAAAACTCGGTAGCCTAACGGCGCCACTTAAAACTTCCAAAATGGATTGATGAGAGGAAATAGGGTATCTCATCATATGAACATAATAATTACAGTGGGAGTAATATAAAATAACATCCCAATCATAAGAAAGATTAGCTTAAAAAGAATGACATAAAAGAGTGTACTTAAAAAGAAAGAGAGGTGTTGGATCCCTTACCTCGGGTCCGACTTGACTCGATCATTCTTTAATCTACTGAATAAAAAACATGTGATAATTTATACTTCCTTAAGAACCTTTTTCAAGTTCATTATTCCTTTTATATCACTTATTACCATGTTATAAACATTATTTAATCATTTATGTTAATCATGTTTGTTTTGTCGATATTTGGTTCTTAAGTTGAAAGTGGACTTCTTACAATTACATGTTGTTCATGTGGTCAAAGGTTCTTTATATCCAGAATGGAATTCCTGATTTGGATATCATATATATCATATATATCCATAATATACATGTATTTATAATATTACATAATCATTTAGAGGTAAGAAATGAAATGCACCGTTCATGGAGACGGTAAGTCGTACGTACGTGTGAACGCTACTTTCATTTCTTTGTCATATTAATGGAATTAAAACTAAATGAGAGGTATGTATATTTTAATTACAGAATTATATTCATCATTTAGATTAATCATTAATCAAATATATCCATTATATACATGTACTTATAATAGTACATTACATTTGGGGATAAGACATGAAATGCACCGTTCATGGAGACGGTAAGCTGTACGTACGCATGAACGCTACTTTCATTTCTATCTCATACTTTAAGTGAAAGAAATAATAATTATATAGAGGTATATAATAATTCCAGTATAACATCATATATAATAACATTAAATCCATCCTTTATACGTCCCACGTATGGCATTAACGAATCACATCACTTTGAGGGAGCGGTAGTCCGCACTTCCTAAAATGAAGATATCGCGTATAACCATAATGGAAGCCATAAAGGTAAAACAAAAATGAAAAATACAGAAGAATAAGTAAAACATAAACATATTATATATCATATATAAAAATATTTACATCATAATGGCCACCTTTGAAGGTGTTAAATGAGTATTGAACAATCATCGTTTCGGGAGGCAGAATTTCGCCATCCACGGAAACCGTATGTTCATTAACCATTTGATGTAGTTGTGTGAGCCTTTAGCTCGAATAAATCTTATAAAAACATCCTAGTATATTGATGATACTGGTTTTGTTACAAATTAAGTATATAAAAAGAGTTTAGGGGGTTGGAGAAGCAAAATAAAACAGATGAACATGAGAGAATGAATTACCTTTAAAAGTGTAACTCCTTTTGATTTGAGCCTAAAGGCTTCCTTTGAAAGGATTCTTCCCAAAGGGAATCCTCTAGGATGAGAATAGGGATGTGGAGAGAGTAAATGGGCAGGTGTTGGACGAGCCAAAGGCTTGAGGAGTGTGTGAAATGAGGTAGAGGTGGGGGCCTTTTATAAGATGAGAGGAGGAGCTCTTTTGGAATGTAAGAAATATTACTTTATTTGAAAATTTGTTTCGGTTTAAAAAGGACCCACATTGATATAATTCGTGGATAAGGTGTTAAGGGTTCTAAATCCACCCATCCAATAAGTTTTGGACATGTGTAGTTCATATATTTTACATTATCTTTCTATTTTATTTAAATCGTTAAATAATGAGGTCATCACTGCATCATCATGATGTCATAAATAATTTAATTTATTTAGTTTCTAAAAATAATAAAACAAATAATATGATGTTGGAAATCTTTTTATATTTCTAATGACTATTTATAATCAAAAATATGATCTTTATAACCCCATGTAAAAATTGTTTTAGTAAAACATATCATGTTTGTGTCATTTTTACTTTTACATTAAATAAAAAGTTATTTATGTCATTTCCCAACCAAAGTGGCTCCATGGGGTCCCCAAGTTGACCCATGGATTTTTTTGGTCGGCCATTACACATCCAATGAGGTTAGGACATGTGTAAAGTTCATTTAATATTATTAAAACATTATTTTTACCTTAAACTACACTAATTACCTCTAATCGCGATTCAAAACTTAATAAGTTACTATTCACCAAAAAATTATTTTTATCCCATTGAACCACATTTTACATCTTAATGACAAACATGTATGTCGGATTTTTGAAATTCAAAACACAAAGATGGCAAAATTTCATTTAAACGGAAAAATCAGTTTTTATAAGTACCACTTAGTGGTTTCACTATTCATCAAAAATTGAAGTTTTTCAGAAAATTATCAAAAATTCACCCTAAGCTATATTTGATATTCCGACTTCAAAAATGAAGTCCATTTTACAAAATTCAGAACATATAAGTTGCATTAATTAATTTAATAATTAATTCCCGCTGTCAGAGCAAATAGCGTGTTTTTATGAAACATTAAGTATCAAAAGAATGACACTAGTTTAAGTCTGATTTCAAAGTGAAATTAATTCCAACGACCACTATTGGATTTAATGGTAAAAATATTTTCTAATTTCACATTAAAACCAATTCAGAATATAATCTAATCATATAAATAAATTAGATTAAAAAGAGGTTTTGAATTAAAATACAACGTTTTACACTATTCATTAAAAAAAGATCTTTATCGGAAAGGTACCAAAAATTTACACAAAGTAAATTTTGATGTCCCAATTCTTAAGAAGAGTTCTATTTGGTCTAATAGAATTTGTAAGAGTGAAAAAAACTATATTTAATGACGGTTCCTCATCAAAAGGCGATAAGTGAACCATTAGTGAAAACTAGGGCATATATGCCTAAAATTGAATTCTTTCCGTATTTTAAGCCTCTATCCTTTATTGGATAAATGTAAAAACATTTAAAAACAAATATAATAATATTTTAGTTATTTCTATCCATTACTGCCAACACAACGACTACATGTTAACTACCATTTAAAATAATATTATTTTATTATTAGAGTGCAACGTAAGATTTCCAAGAAACTCGTTGTTGCGTGTTGGGTACGCCATCGAGCATAACATCCCCTTTAAAGTCATATTAATATTTTACTCACAAATATGGATAAATATGAAAATTTCATATTCTTTATTTACCTGGGGTGTTACATCCTTCCCCCCATTTGGGAATTGCGTCCTCGCAATTTTAAAATTGCGCTTGGAAACATCTTTGAATGTCCCACATCGGAACAAAAGTCGGTAAAACAAACACTTTAAAATAAAGAAAGATAAGTACAAAGGTCACCCGAGTTAACCCATAATAGGATTCCAAGTATGATAATATGGACATGGAGGAAAAAACAAAGGGTCATGTTCTGATGGAGAGTGATAGAAAACATGTTTTGGAGAAAGTTAACCACGAGAAAATCACAAACTTGTGATGGGTTAAACGGTATTCGATCCCCTAGTAGGAAAAGTTAATAGACAACATTTTTGTTTTAAGTTAATTTTTATTGAGGAATTTATTCATAAGGAAACATAATCACTTATCATATTTACTTTCAACATTTATGAAATTCCTTACACAAACTCATATTTTCTCCAAAAGACGCGTATTTAAGAAGACTTGTTCACATTAAGAGTACTATAATAAACTTCTAGAGAATCACCTAATCCACAAAATAGAACTATATACTTCCCATGTCTTTAGACATTAACCAAAACCAAAACCAAAAAGGCTAGTACAAGATCAGATAATCCAGAAAAGGATAACCCTTTATAAAAAGAAAATCTATTCTTAATCTCCAAAATTTGTCCAACAAAACCCAAAGTTCAACGAGGACCATCCGATAAACAATTTGTCTATAAAATTCTTCAAATTAAACCAGTATAAGATTGAAACCCAAATATTTGAAGGATTTAGTCTCATAGTCTTCCAAGATAAATCGTAACATTTATCTCCAAACAATATCAGTTGCTCCTAAAGTCTCGTATTGAAAAGTAATTAACCTAATCACATATCCTCCATGATAGGTTAATTATTTTCATAAATAACCCAAAATCAACTTACTCTTAATTCATAAAATCATATAACTATAATGAATTAGTCAAACTAACCAGGGACTTCACGTAGTCCAGTGGTAGGTGCTAAATACCAGTCGCACATTGGTTGTGGGTTCGATTCCCGCAGCTTTGTCCGATGCGACGGGATGTCACACGGTCTGTGTGTTGTCCTTTTTCCAAAACTATATAATTATTAAAAGATTCCCCAAAATGGGATAAAATATTCAAGAATAATCATAACATATTTTAACCTCAAGTTTATCACATTATTTTCATTTTCTATCATATCATAGAGTAACCCATAATTACCTAAAAATTAAGTATCATATAAACCCTAATGGTTACCTTAATAATTATTACCTGAATTTCCACATCGAGTTGGCCATCTCGTACATGATTCATTAGAGAACTCACCAAGGTTGAAGTGGTTGATCATGACTCCTTGATATTTGGTTTAGAACAACCACGAGTTTCCTCATTGAATCCTGCATTTTATCTAGTATCTTAATCAGAGAACCACCACAGTTTCCTTCAAACCTTTTGTCTCTTTGGTGCCTGCTAGATCCCTCCATTCACTAAAAACAGAAATGTCAGTGTGAGTATATCAACCAAACCATCATGTACTAATGAGGAAGGTAAACACTAAGATACACTTACTCATTCACTTTATCTAAAACTAGGACTCTTTCTGAAATCCTAACCATTATGGTAATGTCACTTATTCTTAGATAATACCCTAACCACTAAAGTTATCTAAACCGACCTTTGATACCAACTATAAGGCCCCAGCCTTAAACCTTACTTAAAATTGAATTAAATGAGTAATTCACATTGAGGATCTTTTCAGGTTTAGAGTTTCCGAGAATTAGGACATAACTATTACATCTCAAAAGATTAAAAAGTAGTCGCTTCTACTAAATTTCCATAAAATATAAACTCTTAAAAAGAAACATGTATAGTTCCATGTTTTAGGTACCATGACTTTCCCTTGATCCCATCCTTGACCCTATTCCACGCTAATTCCTGTGAAAAACATTTCAAAAACTTGTGATGAGCCTAAGAAGCCCAGTAAGGGATACACAAAGAATGAAAACTGTTAGTTTTTCAAAACAACAAGTAAACCATGAATACTTTATCAATGTAATACTTTTCACCTTCATGAAGTAGTAAAAACTCTTCACTGAAAAAAAGTATCATTACTTACCTTTTTGTAACCAAAGGATTAACATAAAACCCATATAAAGAACACATAACATATATAAAGGTAACTTGGGACACAAACATACTTAAGTGGAATAACCATACAGTCGACTTCCACACATATCACTTAATGGAATAGCCATAAGGCCAATTTCCATACATACTTAATGCAATAGCCATACGGCCAACTTCAATACCCAATGCATTGGAGGTTATAACGTAACCACACGTCCTGGTATTCACGACACCACCCGTCCTATGGTTTATAACGTAACCACCCGTTAAAATGTCGAAGTACCAATATAAAATCATAAAACATAAAACCAATATAAAGGAATGATAACATTTCCACATCACAATATATCATAATAGAATCCTTTATCAAAACCATTTTCAAAACCATTTAAAACATTTAATAAAGAGATTTTTGAATCAAAGTGTCCCATACCACCTTGAAGCTTAAAATTTTAAACCATTATTATCCATATAAATAAATCCTTAATACAATTTTGAAAACATGGATATTAATAAGAACAAATAATTAAAACATTTAAAATGACATTTTGGTTAAAGGGGTTTTACCAAAATTAGAGACACTTGAATACAATAATAGAGGAATAACATTTAGTCAGAACTTTATAATATCATCAGAATAAATGGATTCATTATATAATACTCCAAAGGACAGTATATAAACCATATAAGAGTGAATTGGTGCATAACAACAATGAACCCTCAATAGAAATGTCAAATGTGATGAAATCCCTTATAAAGAAGGTATCCTTAAATTAAGGACAAATAAATATCAAAAATATGTGTGACAAATATAAATACACCCAATATAAGTGGATATTATGTGTAAAACAATAAAAGTTCATTCACACATTTTCAATGGATGACATATTCAATGACCACATGTTGAACCCAAAGAAATCGAAATTGGGTTAAAAAGTTCCCTTGACAGCCTAACGACATCACATCAAAATGCATTGATGAGAGATAAAAAGTGTATCTCATCACTTGAACATAAAATTTACATCAATAAGGAAATATGAGAACATATCCCAACATAACAATATGTAAATTAAAAGACCCAACAAAAGAAGTCTTTTAAAAAAGATGAGGGTGAAAGGTTCTATTACCGACTTGGGTAACTTTCGAAAAGTACACCCCATTGAAGAAGTGTCATAAAATGAATATGTAAATACCCATAAATGGAATTATATTACAAAAGTAGTATAATAATGGGAAGTACATAAACCACTCAAATGAAATTGTGGCAAATGTAGCATAAATCTCACAAGGATAAAAGTGAGATGAAAAATCCCTTATGAAAACTCGGCAGCCTAACGGCGCCACTTAAAACTTCCAAAATGGATTGATGATAGGAAATGGGGTCTCTAATCATATGAAAATAATAATTACAGTGGGAGTAATATAAAATAACATCCCAATCATAAGAAATATTAGCTTAAAAGGAATGACATAAAAGAGTGTACTTAAAAAGAAAGAGAGGTGTAGGATCCCTTACCTCGGGTCCGACTTGACTCGATCGTTCTTTAATCTCCTGAATAATATACATGAGTTAATTTATACTTCCTTAATAACCTTTTTCATGTTCATTATTCCTTTTATATCACTTATTACCATGTTATAAACATTATTTAATCATTTATGTTAATCATGTTTGTTTTGTCGATATTTGGTTCTTAAGTCGAAAGTGGACTTCTTACAATTACATGTTGTTCGTGTGGTAAAAGTTTCATTATATACAGAATGAAATTCCTGATTTGCATATCATATATATCTTATATATCCAGAATATACATGTATTTATAATATTACATAATCATTTAGAGGTAAGAAATGAAATGCATCCTTCATGGAGATGGTAAGTCGTACGTACGCATGAACGCTACTTTCATTTCTTTGTCATATTAATGGAATTAAAACTAAATGAGAGGTATGTATATTTTAATTACAGAATTATATTCATCATTTATATGTATCATTCATCATATATATCCATTATATACATGTACTTATAATAGTACATTACATTTGGGGATAAGAAATGAAATGCACCATTCATGGAGACGGTAAGCCATACGTACGCATGAACGCTACTTTCATTTCTATCTCATACTTTAATGGAAAGAAATAATAATGATATAGAGGTATATAATAATTACAGTATAAAATAATATATAATAACATTAAATCCATCCTTTATACGTCCCACGCATGGCATGAACATATCACATCACTTTGAGGGGGCGGTAGTCCGCATTTCCTAAAATGAAGATATCACGTATACCCATAATGGAATCCATAAAGGTAAGACACAAATGAAAAATACAGAAGAATAAGTAAAACATAAACATATTATATATCATATATAAAAATAGTGACATCATAATGGCCACCTTTGAAGGTGTTAAATGAGTATTGAACAATCATCGTTTCGTGAGGCAGAATTTCGCCATCCACGGAAACCGTATGTTCTTTAACCATTTGATGTAGTTGTGTGATAGTGTAGATCAAATAAATCTTATAACAAAATCCTAGTATATTGAATATACTGGTGTTGTTACAAAAGAAGTAAATAAGAAGAGTTTACGGGGTTGGATAAGCAAAATAAAACAAATGAACATGAGAGAATGAATTATCTTTAAAAGTGTAACTCCGTTTGATTTGAGCATAAAGGCTTCCTTTGAAACTATTCTGCCCAACGGTAATCCCATAGGATGAGTAGAGGGATGTGGAGATAGTAAATGGGCAGGGTTTGTCCTAGCCAAAGGCTTGAGGAGTGTGTGAAATGAGGTAGAGGTGGGGGCCTTTTATAAGAGGAGAGGAGGGGCACTTTTGGAAAGTAAGAAATATTACTTTATTTGAAAATTTGTTTCGGTTTAAAAAGGTCCCACATTGATATAATTCGTGGATAAGGTGTTAAGGGTTAGAAATCCACCCATCCAATAAGTTTTGGACATGTGTAGTGCATAGATTTTACATTATCTTTCCATTTTATTTAAATCGTTAAATAATGATGTCATCGCTGCATCATCATGATGTCATAAATAATTTAATTTATTTAGTGTCTAAAAATTATATAAAAAATACTATGATGTAGGAAATATTTTTATCTTTCCAATGAATATTTATAATCAAACATATGATCTTTATAACCCCATGTAAAAATTGTTTTAGTAAAACATATCATGTTTGTGTCATTTTTACTTTTACATTAAATAAAACGTTATTTATGTCATTTCCCAACCAAAGTGGCTCCATGGGGTCCCCAAGTTGACCCATGGAATGTATAGGTCGTCCATTACACATCCAATGAGTTTAGAACATGTGTAAAGTTCATTTCATATTATTAAAACATTATTTTTACCTTAAACTACACTAATTACCTCTAATCGCGATTAAAAACTTAATAAGTTACTATTCATCAAAAAATTATTTTTATCCCATTGAACCACATTTTACTTCTTAATGACAAACATGTATTTCGGATTTTCGAAATTCAAAACAAAAAGATGGAAAAATTTCATTTAAACGGAAAAATCAGTTTTTATAAGTACCATTTAGTGGTTTCACTATTCATCAAAAATTGAAGTTTTTCAAAAAATTACCAAAAATTTACCCTAAGCTATATTTGATATTCCGAATTCAAAAATGAAGTCCATTTTACAAAATTCACAACATATAAGTTGCATTAATTAATTTAATTATTAATTTCCGCTGTCAGAGCAAATAACGTGTTTTTATGAAACATTAAGTATCAAAAGATTGACACTAGTTTATGTCTGATTTCAAAGTGAAATTAATTCCAAAGACCACTATTGGATTTAATGGTAAAAATATTTTCTAATTTCAATTTAAAACCAATTAAAAAGATAATCTAATCATATAAATAAATTAGATTAAAAAGCGGTTTTAAATTAAAATACAACATTTGACACTATTCATTAAAAAAGAACTTTATCGGAAAGGTACCAAAAATTTACACAAAGTAAATTTTGATGTCCCAATTGTTAAGAAGAGTTCTATTTGGTCCAATAGAATTTGTAAGAGTGAACAAAACTATATTTAATGATGGTTCGTCATCAAAAGGCGATAAGTGAACCTTTAGTGAAAACTAGGGCATATATGCCTAAAATTGAATTATTTCCGTATTTTAAGCCTCTATCCATTATTGGATAAATGTAAAAACATTTAAAAACATATATAATCATATTTTAGTTATTTATATCCACTCCCGCCAACACAACGGCTACATGTTAACTACCATTTAAAATAATATTATTTTATTATTAGAGTGCAACGTAAGATTCCCAAGAAACTCGTTGTTGCGTGTTGGGTACGCCATCGAGCATAGCGTCCCCTTTAAATTCATATTAATATTTTACTCAAAAATATGGATAAATATGAAATTGTCATATTCTTTATTTACCTGGGGTGTTACAATAAAATATCGCACAAACCATAAAGGGTATCATTATATTAAAACTGATGTCCAAAAGCAATGACATACTTCTACATTTTAAAACTCAACACATAAACATAACACAACCAAACATCTCATAGAGAGGTCCTTAAAAATTAATTATCAGATCACAGAAAATATCAGAAGTTATTTCTAAAACCTTGAACATATGGAAATCCTTCAAAAAATACCAGGCTCTTAACAGCTTCCATCACATCACTAGATGTCTCAACATCAACTATAGTGGAAATAAATGATTGTCCCAAAACTTTTTGTTTCTAGTCATACAGATTTACCCCTGTGTAATTAACATCAGAAACATATTTACTTAATTTTCCAAGTCATTGCAGCTAAGGCATCAAACTATAGAATGGGTGTCTGTTATCTCATTATTGGATTATTTAGGACCATTTTCCATATAGTCAAAAACCTTGTGAATAAACATAAGACACCAGTAAAACTTTACAAATCCTGACATACATTACCCAAAATGTAATTTACCACACTTGGAACATGTTTTGAGATTACCTCCAGAATTCTTGGTTTTTTGCTTCTCCATTTCTGGGCACCTTGACCATTTCCTACACTTGTCATCTGGTATAACATAAGTGTAAAAAAATCTATTTTGTATTTGATACCACAATGAACCAATTTTTATACAAATATAAATTCACAAGGGGAAATTCTCATCCTAGCCCTTTTTCAATACAAAGTAAAATATTTTAATCTTACTACCAATATCTTGAATAAGATCTACAGCATTCTTGTAAAATTTTGTGATGTTCCCTTCATATGTAGAAACTGAATCATCATCCTTCCTCTTTAATACCATGGATATTTTCTCATTCCTCAAATGAAAAACAATAGTGAATTTTTTGTCATGTAAACTATCCTATTCTTTCAATTCCAGGGAATCAAGATCATTTTTCACTCTAGTATTCTTAACTAATTACCACTATCGATCAGCTTCACCATTAAAATGATATATGGAAGGAGTTAAATTTTGAAATTCCAAACATCCCTTGACTTAAAATATCTTCTCGAAGGTATTGATCCATACTTCATCTAACACTGAGTCAGATGATCCATTAATTGGTGGGGGATGATTCCTCATAAAATGTTCCACTACTAACATATTCTTATATGGTTGATTGGGATGATCACATTCATGGATACCACTACCATTTATAGGTTTATTCAACTACTCCATACATAAAACAAACAGTTCACTTCCAGTTCTCACCACCTCATATTATTGAATTGAAATTTTGTTTTCTTCATAATTCCTACCCATTACATCATTACCATTTACTCTATCAAAAACCATTATGAACAGATATAGTTTAGATGAAGAAACAAGGTAATCCTAAAATTCTATATCATTTCAACATAACCATAATGTAAAATCCTCTAAAGGAAATAAATTAACACCATTATAAAATCTTATTCTATAAAAACATACCTTTAATACCAACTATAAGGCCCAATCCTTAAATGTTACATAATATTGAGTTATGTCAAGAATTTAGATTGAGGATATTTTCAGGTTTTGAGGATTATAAAATTATTCCATAACTATTACATAATATAACGATATAAATACAAAGTTGACACTTCCAATAGTATTCGCTTTTTCCAAAACATAAAAACATTAAAAAACATGGTTTCTATTCATGTTTAATCATCACAATTTTTCCTTGATTCCAACCTTGACTCTATTCTACCATAAATCCAGTAAAACCATTTTAAATCTTTAGATGAGAAAAAATACTTAGTAAGGGACATAATAAATATGGAAAATCAATTAGTCCCATTAAAAATTAAAAACCCATTGAATGTACTTTTAGCGGATGAAATAAATCATTTCCACATGAATGACAGTCATATTTGTTTTCTCAATAAAAACAATAAAACCAATAGAAAAAAAATTAAAACTATATTAGGTGACTTTGAGAATCATATACATAAACCTCCTTTAAAAATCATCTAATTAGAATAACTATATGGTTAGAATCTAAATTGGATATCTATAATGGGGATCACCCTTCATATAAGCTATATCGGGCTCACGAGTGAGCTATAATGGGGCTCAACAATTCATATAAGTTGTGTCGGCTCATCCAGGATCTATAATAGGGCTCAACCCACTGTATAAGCTATATTAGGGACACCAATTTCATATGATGATAATGTAACAATTCATGAATAAAACACATCCATCACAAATCCCCTATTTTAGAGATCTTTATAATTGCATATGAAAATAGTATCCATATAAAAAATATAATTTTCATTTATGAACCCATTTTCAATACCAAGATACCAAAAAAAATAAATAAAGGATTTATTTTCATTTTAAAAGACATTAATTCTTATAGAAGAATCCGAATATCTAGTAATGGTTACAGATGTGGAGAAGTCATTGTCGCCGTATATGTTAAAGAAACATTACATTTTTTTTGTAAGGAATTTAAAAAGAGATTTATAAAAATATTTTTATTGAAATTTTTTATTAAATTCAAGTGTGACATAAAATTTCAGATATATTACTTTTACTCCCATATAAATAAAAATTTAATTTAATATCAAGAAGAAGAATATTTGATAATTAAATAATTAAATGTTCAAGGTGTCACATACCACTTGGATGATTTAAATATTAATCTCCATGATTTAGTAAATATAATTATTATATAGACTATATGGTTATGTAATGACATTGTGGATATATATACACCTTAGAAAAGAATAAAGGAACATATTATCAAGAAATTCCTTAATGAAAATAGATTGAGGCAATGTCCCTTACCTTGAGTTCAAATTATATTTTCCATTCATTAATTTCCTGAATAATAATATTAGGTTAATTTATAATTTAATAATAACATTTTTAAATATTAATATTTATTTTTTAACACTTATTACTATGATATAAAAATTAGTTAATTATTTGAGTTAAAATCAGACGTTTCGTCGATGTTCGGTATTTGAGAAAAATATAAACTTGTTTTGATTCAAAATATCCATGTGGTCATAAGTCCATTATCTCCAGAATATTATTAATGAATTAACTATAATATATATCAATAATATATGTATTTATAATTGTCCATAACATTTGGATATAAGAAATGAAATGCACTGTTCATGGATACGGTAGGTCGTACGTATGCATGAATGTTAATTTCATGACATATCATATTAAATGAATAAAAAAATATAATATATATAATTATATTATAAATCTAGTATAATTTCAATGTTATATTTGTTACATATATTGATTAACTCCATGATTTATATGTTCTGCTTATGGAATGAATGAGTAATATCACTTTTGAGGGGGTGGTAGTGCACACTTACTCAAATGAAATTATCATATTTACATACTATGAAAAGAATAATATAATGTCAAAAATTAAAACTAAATAATCAAGGAGAAAATATAAATATAATAAATATAATATATAAATATTTTTCCATCATAGTGGCCACCATGATAGGTAGTAGGAGAAAATTGACAATCATCATTTCGTGGGGTAGTAGTTTACCGTACACATGAACAGTATATTCTATATCCATTAAATGGATGTTTGTGTAAGTGTAGGAAAAATATTTCCATAATTAATCCTAGTATAATGAGTATACCAATTTTTCCAAAAATAATTGAATAAATATAGGTTTGGGGTTGGAGGAAGAAAATAAATCCTAGGAGCCTGAGAGAATATGTTACCTCTAAATCTAGTAACCCCTTTTGATTTTATCCAAAAGGTTTTATTCAACTGAATTATGACAAAGTTAATGATTCTATTAGTAAAAAAGGTATCTTGGTATTTTATTTGAGAATTGTTTGAATGATACAAGATGATTTATATGTGTATGTACGTGGGTAGAGATGGTAGCCTTTTATAAGTGGGAAGAGAGTCACATTAATAATGTCTTGAAATATTATTATATTATAATTTATTTTTAGGATTTAAATGGTTAAAAAGAAATTAATTTAGAGTATAAGTTTATAATCGGTCTTATTACTATAAATAAATAGTTTCTATACATGTTTATGTCACAATATTGACCTTATCATTTAGTTTTAACCCTTATTTAAAAACATGAACTCTTACCATGCCTTCAGGTATTTTCAAAATATATGGTTACTATACTCCGTATAAAATGCCAAGAGAACAACAAGCGGATCATTAATGAAAATTTTAAAATTATATAAGTCATTTGAAATAATATTAGAATTTTAGGATTGTTATATCATTTCATAAAATTGTATTTCTGTTATAAACTCATTTATGGTTATTTTGATAATATTGAGAAATTTATTTTCGTTCACGACATAAAAACTTTATTCCTGAGAAATAAGTCATTAACAAACCTCTTACTTGTCAATGGAATCCAAAAAATTATTTTTTGGCATAAAAATTATTAAATTACATATATTCTCATATTTTTAATATCTTTTATCAAAATATTTCATAAATAAGGTAATCGATGTTTCATCATATTGTCATATATATATATATATATATATATGTTTATATTTATTTAATATCTAAAAATTATAAATAAAATAACATGATTTATGAAATAATTTTAGATTTATAATAATTATTTATAGTAGAATATATCAATTATATAAACAAAATTAAAAAAAATTAGTTGCGAGATACATTTTTATGTTCTGTTTTTTTCATTAAATTAATTATTATAAAATGTCATTATCACACCCATGTGGCTTCATGGGGTCCTAAATTAGATCCAAGTATGAAAATGGTCTGAAATATATCATTTAATAGGATTATAACTTGTGTTAGGGTAGTTTTATATTATTATAATATTATTTATCTACCATCATTTAAATGATATACCATTTTAAACAAAGCAAATAAAAGTAATTACTGAAGTTAATATTCAAAGTGTACAAAAATAAAATGTATTTATTTACATTATTTAGTCTATATGATTCCAAATAAGGAATTCAATTATCCAAATTGAAATCATTGAATTGTTAGAAATTAATTTAAAATTAATTCTTGTTGATAATACTAGAAAATGAGTTTTTAAGAAGTTGAAACTATCAAAAGATTGACATGTGTTTACATCGAATATAAAATTGAAATTATATTCAATGACCATCATTGTATTAAAATATAAAAACATAATCTAATTAAACTTTAAGTCTTATTAAAATTACCATCTAAATCTATAAATAAATTTTATGAAAAGGAATTTTTGAAATAAAATGCAGTATTATTTACTACTCATAAAAATATGGACATATTATAAATTATAAATTATTATGATTCCAAATATGGAATCAATTTTTTCAATTCCAAATCACAGAAGTGGAAGAATTTAATTTCTTTTTAATCCTATAGACGGGACAATTCCACAACTTTTTAATGTGAATGTGATCCAATATTTACTATTTATTATCTCCAATTTAAATATTTAATTGATTTAAATGAACAGGATGGGATTAATAGATGTAAAATTTATAAAATTATACTTAAAAATGAATTTAAAATATAATTTATCTTTAATAATATATTAGATAAAAATGAATTTTTCAATTAAAATTCAATAATTTTAACTAATCATGAAAAAAATGAAACTCTCAAAAATATAAAAAATATTCCCCAAAATAAAATTTTTATACTGGGATTTTAAAAATGAAATTTATATTTTAAAATTAAAATTATAAAATTTAAAAAAAATTATTTAAAATATGTGTTCCATTAAAAGGAGTTAAAATTACATTTTAAAAAAATTATTTTTATTCATAAATTTATATTTATTCTTATATTATTCCAATAAAATATATTGGGCTTCTGTCAAAAAATGTAATTTAATATTTAATATATTATTTTAATTAAAAAATTCATCCAAATTAGTTTGATTAAATTATTGAGATAATAAATGTTTGTATATATGAATTTTTTTCTGTTAGAAACTAAATTTTCTATTTTCAAATATTTCATACTTTAATTTATAACTTGACAACCCAATGATTTAATTTATATAAATTTTAACACAATATTCTCATAATTTCGTTAACCTTATTTGTACATTCCCTTACAACAGTTTAGTGGTAACTATATTAATATTTTAATAATAAAAATAATTTTTTATTGTAGTTTGGTAAAACGTTTCTTACATGTAATTAAAAATCTTGAAGGATCATGGTATTTTTTGTATCACATTCCAAAATTAGGGTAATTATTGACTAATTAAAGGCTCGGTGTTGCATTTACTGCAAGAATGACTTGGTATTTCAAATAAATTATTCTTCACTTGGTTTAGTGTGAAATGAAATCGATCAATTAAATAAAACTTATAAAAAAAATATTTCCTAAAAACTCATGGTTTTAAATTTTACCCCCCTTAGAATGATTTCGACACTCAAATGTTTTCTATGTTATCAATAGTTTCATAAATTTATGTTCTTTTCATATAAACCCACATCGTGATGATGAATAATAAGACATCGTTTTAAAATAGAAATTTTGTAACATAATGTTTACCTAAAGAAACTCCTAAATTGGTGTTCACATAGGAGAAAGAATGTTGCATGTGAAGACACAAACATAGAAGATAAATATAACTATCATGTTCTATTAGTGTGTGATACAAAATATTTTAATGATAACATTAATTACATCAAATCGAAAAACCAAAGTTCCCTGGAAAAAAAGTCATTGATATCATCAATTTGATGATAATGGGAATGCATTTTATTTCAATATACTTTTACTAAATTGGAAGAATCAACAGATATATATATATATATACATACTTGAATTCCATCCATTTTTAGGAAAAATATCACCAATTATTTATTCTCTGAATAGAGTTCCACTGGATCTCTTACTAAAAATGAATTTTAATTTTTTAATACCTTGAAGTGTTAGTGAATCATTAAATCTATTAAGGATGATATGTCATTTTATCGTTCATTAGTTAAAATCATAGTAAAATTCATACAACAAATTATCCAACATTAAAGAATCATAATATGGTGATATAATACATTAATATCTAAAACATTGTCTAAATTTTATCTTAATTCATTCCACAAATGTTTAAACTTTTAACATTTCTTGAAGATGAACATCTAAAACTATAAAAACTAGGCATTAAATTTCTAAAAATTACTTTAAATTGATCCCCTATATATCATAAAGTATATATTTATTTTACATATTAAATATGTGAATACCTTCATCATGTATTTTTATGAAACATAGCAATTACCATAAATCCTTATCTCAAATATGCATGTTTATTCATTATTTATACATTTTAATGGATATATTATTTAAATAAAAAACTTTAAACTATATCCATGAGAAAAAAAATAATTTTACAAAAATCACTAATAAATCCCAATAAATTCAGTAATATTCATTTTACTTTTTAAAAACATCATTATCTTAATATCAAGAACATATCAATGGTTATTTTTCCCTTAATCAATATTTTTTATGAATATTACCTTTCCATTTAATAACATTTCTAGCCCGTCAAAACCATTAAACATATTATGTTAAATCCTTAGTGAAAAACATAAAAAAACAATAATTATATATCTTATATTTATGATTTCATGATCCAACAATTTAAATACATAAACACTCAATCATTCCACAATATCCTTATGAAAGCAAATAGACTATCACATCATATTCCTCAATTCAAATTTTCTCTCATAATTCATTTAACGACTCTTCATCATTATCAATATAACCCTTACATGTTCCACATTCTAGGTTATCTTAATGAGCCTTCCACTTAGGACATTTAATTCTATATACCTATAACTTCTACCTTTAAATAATTCAATAATTCGTGATACCTTACGGATACCATTATTCTCATCTACTGAATTTTCTATCCTTTTTATTTTCCATTTATAATACCTACTTTATGACCTCATATTCCAAAGTAAAAATATCTTCTTGTTCCTATAAGTCATCCACATGGTTGTTTCTTTCCTCATTCTAGACACAAAAGAAACCGACTCGTATATCCTCAATGGTCACAAATAAATCAATTTTAGGAAAACACATTCACATTTTCTTTGGTAAGTTATATAGTATATAATGGATCATGTTTTTTATCATGTTTCATCAAAAATTATTTTTCGTGATAAATAATTACTTCTCTACATTAATCATCACATTTGAGTTTGCATTAGTGAACATTCATTCTAATTTAACATAAAACTAGTTATTTATGGTTCCTTCAAATGAATAGAAACAGAAAATAATTGTCTCAGTGACATATATCATAAAAGAGAACCTCATAATCATTCAAAATCAGTTATAGTATGTGTAAATCATGACACCAAATTTTATAATTTGTGAAACAATAGTTATATCATAAGTTATTCATTGTCATTTTATATTTAAATCTTTTAAGATTGTTTGGAATGTTTTTATGAATTCCCAATGAATTTTTTATAGGAGAACCAAAACAAGAGTTCTTCAAGGCCTATTTTCAAGAACCACTTCCTGAAAAAGATTAGCTCAATATGGTTTACTCATGATTGTTACACTTATGTACAATTCTTCGAGACCCACAACCACTTGCAGTACCAAAATATTGATGTATTTTTAGGAAACCAATACCTCTATCATTTCCTAAATTTATATTATTCTTTTTATAAATTTTACTACCACATAAAAGTATCCTTATAGATATCCTTTGAGATGTCTTTAAAAATATCCCTATTGATGTCACTAAATATTTCTCTTCATAGATTATAAAAGTTTACTAAACCATTCCTTTTCAAATGACTATAGAGTCCTAGGATTGACATACATCGATATTACATCATTTTAGATAAATATTCACCACATTACAAAAGTACATGACTAAAGACAATAAAAGCTTACTGTATTAGGAAACATTTAACACAATATTCTAAATCTGTAATAGATATTAATTATTTCCCAAAAATATCTTTCAATTTGTTACAACAACATAAAAACTTCCTTCATAACCTCGTGAGAAACAACATAAGAAATAGTGATCTTAGAAGCGTAATAATGGTAAACAAGGGTTATATGTTACAATAATCCTGGAATTAATGGTATTAGAATGCTTTCATAAAACAATAAGATCATACCATACAAATACAGATCAAAAACAAAAATCATGGAATAAATATTGTCAGTTCATAAGACATGAATCATAAGGGAATCAAGAAAATAATCTATGAAATAATAACATATGAATAAGACATGGAGTTATGATATAAAAATAAATATATAATATGATATCCATTGAATTCAAGGGTTTTTCAAAAGGCTATATTAGTGGAATGTATTTACTCCCAAATCCATCATAGTAATCAAGGTTCAATTCCATGTCCATCTTAGAAGACACATTAAATTACTTAAACGAGTTACCTCCCCATTCCAACTATCTCTATCGCATGTTAGATAAATATTTACAAAATACATCAGAGGGAGATATAGTTACCAACCATATATTATTGAAATCCAACATATGTGTTAAAAAATATATTAAGAAGTCATCATATCATAACCCATGAAATTAAATGGGTATTATAAACATTTAATCATATCATAACTTATAAAATAGAGATACATTTCATAATCATTTCATTATAGAATAACTTGATGAATAAATAAGGCTTAATAAGAATTATATCATTGAATAACTCGTGGAAGATAAATGTGTTTCACTAAAAATATCTCATAATAAACACAAAACATTTATAGAAATAATAATAATTGATTCCATAGATCATATACCTATTATATCCTAACCTATAACAGATGATGTCATCTTTGATAGAGAAGGATTTTGAAATATCACATGGAACATTTCTTAAGTAAAATATTAATTCATTAAAAATATAAATCATAAAAAGTTTTCAAAAACCATTTTGTTACAATGAATTTATGTAAATTTCATTTAAATGTTTTTTATAGAAAATATCATTTCTTTTTTAACCACATTTTAAATAGTAAAACATTCTGAAAACAATTTTTTAATTGATTCAAATAATTATATATAAGGATCTAAAACTAGAGAAATTTTTTATTCAATAGTAACATTTTAAATCATATTAAGAATGTGTTGAAAATAATTTAAAACAATTTGTAAACATAAAACAATTACTAAATTCTTTATTTAAAAAATATCTTTTAAAACATACAAAAGGGTCTCTCATATAAATTTTAAAAACTTTTTATAACATAAAACATTTTTAAAATAAATTTTCTTTGAAAAACACATTAAAAAAGAATTTAAAAATTTTCATGAAGGAAAAATTATTTACAAATAAACATTTAAACTTTTAAATGGGTCTTCAAGGTAATGATGGTCATTATGGTGGGTCCCAAACATTAGTTTTGTACCATAAATTATTTAGAATATAAACTTGATCAAATAATGACAAAATTATTAAAATAAAATAATATATATTTTCATAAAATGTAAAAACATGTTGAGAAAGTAATATTTAAAAATCATATTAAAATTTTTTAAATACATTTTTAGAAAACATATTTAATCCTAAAGAGAGATATGATGTCATATTTTCGTTATATTATGTTAACAACTATAAAAAAATGTTACCATTAAATCAGGATATAGTAATTAAATATATGATAAAAAAATTCAAGAGAATGTTCAAGATATTTATCAAAAAACAATTCAGTTTAAGTGTAATCATATACAATCCTGATAAACGATGAGATTGAAGAAATAAACTCTCACCACTTTGGTGACATTGAATCATAACCCCCATAAGAGAATAAAATTAAATTAATCTTAAATTATCATGAAATAAGGATTATCATGATATAACATGTGAATGGGATTTATATACACCTCATAAAATATTATACACCACAAAAACTAATCCAGTGCTGAATAAGGTATAAGTCTTGGAGAAACAATAGTGAGACTAGAAATCCTCTAACTACTTTTTCATCTTTTGAATCATTACCCCATGAAATTAAAACATAAATTGAAACATTTAATATCATTAAATAGTTTCAATTCATGATATAACATGTCTCATGGTGGTATATACAACACATAAATAAAATGGGTGGGAAATATTGAATGTATCTCATGAATATAAGAATGTGATATGAAATTCCCTAACTATATGTCTTGAATATTTCATTTTACATGATAAAAACTCTTTTATAATAAATATTAGTTTATTATAAGTCTTTGATAGTACCATATTATTATATATCATACCATATATATTTTAATAGTGTCTTTATATTACATGTTTACTAATGATTCCATGTTTATGTTATATTTCATGTAATAATCTCTTAGTTTTTATATATGTCTATACATGTTATTGTTGGTAATATTAAATAGATAACAATTCACATCTTTAATGAATGTATAATAGGAAATAAATATCAAATATTTTTATTATATTTTTATTCATAATTAAAATTAAAATATTGACATATGAAATGAAATACACCATTCATGGAGACGGAAGGTCACACGTGCGTAGGAATGTTGTTTCCATTTTCTTATCATATGAAAATAATGAAAACTAAATGATAAATATAGAAAATTTGTTTAAAAAAATTATTTCTTATATATCAAATATTTTTACTCAACACATTCTCAATACCTTCCATGTAAATCAAAATCAAATCACATTTCATTGAGGATGTTGTGGTCCACATGTCCACAAATGATTTTATATTGTTCCCCAAAAATGGAATGTATGAAGGAATGTGTTGTGTATAATAAAAAATGAAGGATACCTGAATCATAAATATTATATATTTCATATTAAATAATTTATTCTATTATTATTTTCAATGATGATAGGTTGTATTGGAAGAAAAAATGATATCAGTTCCCGAGGCGGTAGTCCTCCGTACACATAAACAATGATTATGTATCCCATTTGATGGATGTGTGTGGGATTTTAGGTCATAACCTGACCATAATAAATTTTTAGTCTCTTAAACATATTGTTCTAATTATAAAATTGTTATATAAATCTAATTTAAATGGGGGTGAAAAAAAATAATACAAAAGTTCTCGTTGAAGAATGTAACCTGTTAATCCGGGACTTCATTTGGTTTATACAAAAATACATCCTTATTTTTATTTATGATAAAAGTGAATTTTATAATAATTAATTATGTATGTTTGAAGATTATTTTGGATTATTATTTTTATCCAACATTCTTGAGAGGTTTGATGATGTGAGGGGTGAGTTCTATTTTATAATTAAGGGGAGTGGCATTATTGTAAATACAAAAAGATAAATACTATTGGGTGTCTCCCTTACATCATGTTACTAAAAATATGATATAGTTTCATTAATGTTTATTATATTTTCTAAATAATTTTATCCAATTGATAGAAAACAATTATCTAGTTATTTTTCCCCCTTTACATTATATTTTAAACCTTAAGTAAACCCATTTTAACTTTTATCATTGTAATAAATTTTAATTACTTTAACCAATATTTATATTCAAAAAAATATTTATATAATATAAATTATAAATAATGATGATTAAAAATATTTATTCAATTTTCTAAAATACCATTTTCAATATAGGATGAGTTTTACATAAGGTTATTCTTGTGGACGGGATAAAGAAATGGTATTTAAGGTAAAAATGTTCACATGTTTACTCTGTTTTTCTATCCGATTTCAATATGAAATTGATTATAATAACCTAAATATGATTTATATATGTAAAATTGATCTAATTATACTTTAAATTATATTTATAATATAAATTTATTATATAAATAAATTAAAGGAAAATTCAGTTTTCAATTAAATTTCAGTGTTTTCATCTATTCATCAAAATATGAAACTTCTCAGAAAATTACCAAAAAATAAACCAAGTAAATAATGATATTATTACTTTAAAAATGAATTTTATTTTTGAAATAAAAAATATAAAACATTCAAAAATTATAATTAATATAGTTGTTTTATTAAATGGTTTTTAAATTACAATTTAGAAAAATATATCTTTGTATTCATAAAAAATAGATTTGTTAATATATTATGCATACAACATTTATTGGATGTGTTTGAAATATTTCTAAATAAAAAATAATATATAAATTTTATTAGAAACATTAATCAAGATTACTCTATTAATTTATTAAAATATAATGTGTTTATAAATTTAAATATAGTTTTCTTAGAAAAGAAATGGTTTTATTTTCATTTAGTTCTTACTTTCATTTCATAGTAATTGATAACCAAAGAATTAATTTTATCTAAATTAATACAAGATATTTTTTTATTCTAGTTTATATTATTTGTAACATCAATTCTAGTGGATATATGTTAACTATAATAATAATTTAATGAAAATATTAATATTAGATAGTAGTTTGGTAAAACTCGATCTTACATGTAAAGAGAGTTATCAAAGAAACATGGTATTATGGGTAAAAAATAGAAAAGTTGAGTTGTGTGAAAAAATATATATTATTTTTGTTGTGTGTTGAAAATCAAAATTTTAGTTTTTATATAAATTATTCTTTACATGTTATATCATGCAATGAAATCAATCAATGCTATTTAATTTATTCGAAAAATAATTTTTTTGAGAAACTCTAGTTGTCGTATTCTACACCCCATAAAATCAATATCGCCAAAAATATTTTCTTGGTTATAAATAGTTTAATACATCATATTTTCATTAATATAATCTTTCATCGTAAAAATTAATACTAAAAATTATTTTAAAAATTGAATGTATGAAATATAATTGTTTCCCAAGGTAACTCATAAGTGTGTTTCCATAAAAGATAATAGAGGAGGAATGTGAAAACATAAAAAAAGAAGATAAATATAACTATAATGTTCTGATGGAGAGTAATATATAACATGTTCAAGAGATATATAATGAACAAAAACCCATAATCCATAGATTCTTCAAAAAGGTAAATAATATAATGAAAATTATAATAATGGGAAAACATTTTATTTAAATATCATTTGATAACGTAGAATAATTTTCACAAGAAGATATACGTAATTTATTTCATTCAATTTTATATGAAAAATATCACCCTTTGATTTTTCCTTGATCAATTTTCCACATTATATATTAATCCAAATATATGGGTTAATTATTTATTCTGGAAGCATTAACGGATAAAAAGATCCATTAAGGATGAAATTTCTTTCAATATGTGTTTAGTTAGCATCACAAAAAAATGGATACCATAAATTATCCAATATATAGAAATCCTCATATATAAAGATAATACATTAATTTCTAAAACACCATCTAAATTTTATCTTAATCACATCCATATATGATTTACCTTGTAACCCTTCCAGAAAATAAAATCCAAAAATTTAAAAGCATAATCACTGAATTTCAAAAAATTATCATAATATATATTCCACATATATAATAATGTTTGTCATGATTGTCACATATAAAATATGAGAATACATTCATTTTTTATGTTCTTAAAACATAGTAGTTACCATAAAGAGTTATTGAAAATATGCTTTCTTCCACCAAATTCATACAGATTATAGGATATTTTCCTTAAATAAAACATAATTGAAAACTCAATCCACGATAACATAAATTAAATTATCAAAATATCATGACCATATTACATGTTAATCTAAACAATCTAATATAATTTACCCAGAAATCATTATCTTAATATTTGAAGAGTATTTAGTGTTATCTACAGTTTAATCATGTGTTTACCATGAATATTACCATTCCATTAAATCACATTTCTTATCAATTAAATCCATTGAACATATTATTGTAAAACCATAGTGAATCACAAAAACAAAAAAATCCTTATATATCAAAATTCATAGACCATAATTATTGAATCCAAATAATAATAATTATTATTATAATTTTACAATTTAGGTTATTCATATTTTTTGTATTTCAAAACATCATAATTTTATTAATACTTTTGATTTATAAATCATTAATTGTGTGTCTATATTAATAAATTATTTCACATTTTAATTATTATCTAATTATATATTTTATGGTGGTGAAATCATAAAATATAACATTTCAGGTATCGTTATCTGATCTAGTTTCACATGTATTTATATTATATTAGCATCTTAATATTCATATATCATATGTTACTTTAATAATTATGTAATTTTAAAAATATAGTATATATATATATTATAATTATATATTTCAATTAATGTTCCATTGTGGATATATTTTATAAATCTTAGCAATTTTTCGTATTAATTTGGCATGGTTATAATTTTAATTAATTAAAATTATGTATTTCTAAAATTTATTTATATTATATAGCTACCATCATAATTTATAATTTTAATCGAATATAACTATTTCAAATTATTCCAATTTTATTTATTCCACAATATAAATATATAAATCATTAATAAAAATAAGTGAACCAAAAGTAAAAGGATGTTTCATTCTACCCCCCTTAAACATAATTCCATCCTCCAAATTCATTTTTTGTACTTATGGAAAAATTCAAAAAATTTACTTCCAGATTTTAGAGAACTATAATTAATAGAATTCTATATTCTTAATGGATACTCAACTTAAAAGTAGGTTTGAAACTATAAGATTTTTTCTCAAATCGAATTTTTAAAAAATAATGGTCTTATTAAAAGAATATATACATAAGAACTAAATATATTTTAACCAAGAATCCTAATATCTAAAGATATATAAACGGTTCCTTTGATTACAACTATTGAGTCCCAGACCCATTGCTCTGAATCCGGTAAAAAAATTGGTATTTTTTATTCAAATAAAACTGAAAAATATACAAAAATATAAACTAATGACTTATTCAAAATTATTATTTCTAGTAAAGTGAAATATTTTACATATTATCAATGTTAAATTAGTAACTAAATTTTCTCGATGAAACAATGGTCGTACTAGCATCTTATCGAGGTAGTCTCAATAAAACATTTATACAAACCTAAATTTTTTTTATAAAATCAGGGGGTGAGAAAAATTTCCTAGTAAGGGGTTTTTAAAAATTAGTGGAAAATATGTTTTAATATAATTATACCTTTATAAAAATAAATATGAAAATAGATTTTAAAGTTTACGTTGATAAATAATTTTGAAGATATCTTTTAAAAAAACATTGAGAAATATTTTTTAAAAATATAATTTTAAAATACTTTTGAAAAATACATTTTAAATACAGATTTCTAAATAACATTATAAATACTTTTAGAATACTTATAAAAAAATTTTCAGGATTTTGAAAACATTTTTCAAAATATAATAACTTTTTTAAAACACTTTTCAAAAATCTTTTCAAATCATATATTGAAAAATCTATTGAACATACTTAGGTCGTTGAAAACATATAAATATATTTTCGAAAATAATTACACATTTGGGAATTATTTAAATCTTGGGAAAATAGTTACATAATTCAAAATATTATAATAAATTTTAAAAATACATACACTTTAAAATGATTTCAAATAATCGAGTCGATTTTTCAGAAAATACAAGGAATGATTTTGGAAAAAATTATTGCTACATTAAATATTGATGTTTTTCTGGGCCAATCCCCTCATGAAAGGAATGGGTTCACTCCCCCACTCCGCTTATTTTTTATAATGTCCCGTTCCATTATTCAAAAAAACATTTGTATCCTTTTTTACATAAATACATTATCCATTAGGGTTTTTAGTTTAAAAAAATTCCATTAATGTAAATTAAAATTTATAAATATATAAATATTTAAATTATTAAGTAAATAAAATGTTAGATTAAGAACTACCTAATCTCATTCCATTTTTATTTTCCATTCTTAGTCAATAAAATAATTAAATTACATGTAATTACAGTTGTTCATAAATTACTTATCATTAAAATTTTGAATTTTATCTATTAAAACTCATTATTAAATATATGTATTAAATAGTAATTTTTTTAAATCATAATTTTCACCTTCCACTTATTAAATACGATATAAATAAGTTCACATAAAATGGTAGACATCAAATTTATCTTACACATTAAATATAAGAAAATAAAATAAAGGAGTAAATTATAATAATTTTAATTATACAATTTTCAAAAAATAACCCCAAAAGCAATATATATATATATAATTTTACTCTCAGGAAAAATTATCAGTGATTGTAAATATACCCTTATTATATAACAGTAAAAGAAAAACATTATAAGGACTATAAGAAATATAAAACAAATGTTTTTGAAAATAAATAATTCTTCATTGTTTAATATAAAATTATAAAGATGGATGATTTCATGCTTTGAAATGAATTATATATTCATTTCAAAACATGCAATTATGGATATATATATATATATATATGAATATATATATATGTGTGTGTGTATATATATAATGAAATAAAACAATTACATAAATTTAAATAACATTCATTCCTAATTAATTTTTTTTAGAAATATGTAATACATATAAAAATTTGAACATTATAATTAGTATATATTAATATATATATATATATATATGTTTGTGTGTGTGTGTGTGTGTGTGTGTGTATAATGATGCAATATTTTTTTAGAATAATGTATCACATGTGCACCCCAATTTATTAAACATAGTATGAAAAATAATTATATCATATGAGGTATATTCTCGTAAGTACTTGCATATATTTAGTTGATAAAAATGCAATGACATGCATGTATATATATATAACCCATATATTTAAATTTTAAAACATTAAATTAAAGAAATTAAAAGTCATGCATCCTTAATATATATATATATATATGTGTGTGTGTGTGTGTGTGTTTGAAAATAAGAAATTATAAACAACATATACATATATATACATGTAATCATAGACACAAAAAAAGAATGTCGTGAAATAAAATCAGAAAAAAATATAGTAAAAATAATACATCCAATTATAAATAAAATAATAATAATTTTAATTTGATATTAGTATATGTATGAATTTATGTTTTATGAACAACAAGGTATTAGTTAAAAATGTTTATTAATATATATATATATATAAAGATATCTAGACATTACATGTCATTTTGAAAACATATATTCTAAATTTAAAGTAATAAAATTTAAGTTACATTTAATACAAGTATAATCATTTTTGATGAAATTGAACATATCATATATATATACATGTTGGCTCATGAAATCTGATAAATATTATATATATTAGTATATAGAAAATAGATTTATTCCCCTTACATTGTTGTGAATGGTAACTGAAGGAAGACAACAATTCTATCATTGGGTGTTTAAGACAAAAGAAGAAAATGGAATGTCTTGTATGTGAGTACTAGAACCAAAAGAAATTTAGAAGGAAAGAAAACCGAGGGAGGGAACTTTTACATAGGTTTTCTAGTGATTAGTTCTCCCTGCACAAAATGCAACGTATATACAGGTATAAATTTAGCTTCCATGAGATGTTGGAAAAAATGATTAAATAAAATTTCTAATTTGCTTCACGTTACATGCTTAAGTGGTATAGTAAGAAAATGGGTGGGTTTTTTGGATTCAATCTAACATTCATGTGATTTCAATGAATATTGGAGGCTTTGGACAGATTTCGGGATTGGGATTCAACCAGAGTAGTGGGATTGTGATCAGAATGGATAGGACGATTCCGAAGTTAGGGCTTTAATGTATCTGGCTTGGAGATGATAGTGTTACTGACCTATGGTTATGATCATAGATGATAGTGAGGAAGGTGTACATGGAGTGACAGATCAATGATCATTGAGGAAGGAATATTGATTGCTGATGTGGTGGATTCGGTGTTGGTGGAAATGTTGGTTGTCGTTTTTCACCCGAGGAAGATACTACAACAATTTTGTTTTCTTTTTCCATTTCATATTTTTAATTTTGTTTTGTTTTATTTTTTATTCATTTAATTCATTTTTTTCAAGAATATATATATATATATATTTAATATATATATATATATATATTTAATATATATACATTTAAATGTATACATTTTTATGATATAAATTATATATATATTTATAAATGATTATAATATAATTATAGTTTTGTTAAATAAATCAATTTATTCTTGATTGTGTCATAATAAATTCATATTATTATATTAAGCTTATGTATTTTAAATAAATTTCATGAAATAAAACATTATTATTATTTTTATTATCCATGTTAGGCTAGCAATTTTGTTCCCTTTATTTATATAATTTTATACATAGATTTAATTAATAATATATATTTATTAAATTGAATTATATAATTTAAGAACCATCTAATTTTAAAATTTTAATCATCTATACTTATTTCAAATTGTGAAATTTGATTTATTATAAAATTAACATAATAAAAACATTAATAAAAATAATTTACCAAAAATGATGCCATGTTACATTATGTCTTATATATTATAAATATAGAATCATAAATACATCATAAATATTATATATATAATATTAAAATATTATGTTCTTCATTGTCCCAAACATTGATATGTGTCAATAGAAGAATAAATGACATCAGTTTGTGAGGCGGTAGTCTATCGAACACACAAAGGATGATTGTGTATCACATTTTATGGAAGTGTGTTTCAGTGTAGTTTGTACCCTTATCATAAAAACATATAAATATATTTAATATAACTATTTTGTTAAATAAAACTTTTATATAAATAATTTAACTGTGGTGGAATAAATAAAACAAAAGTTATTGTTGAATAATGTTACCTCAGATTCTGGAAAATCTATTGGTTTTATACCAAAATACATCAATGTTTATATTTCTATAAAAACTAAATATTCTAGCATGAGATTAGGTTATTTGGGATCTTATTTATTGAGACATTATATGAGAAATGTTCTTGATATGTGTCAAGAATTAAATGTGTTGAGTGCCATTTTATAGTGTAGGATTAGTGGAATTTCTGTAAATTCAAAAATGTAAACAATATTCCGAGGACTTTGCTACATTATATGCCTCCAATAATGATCTATTGATGATAAAATTGAGAAATAAGTCAAACTTTTTCAAAAAAAAAATCCTTTTTTACAACGTTTTAGGTTATTTGGACCTTTTTTATTTGTGTTTAACCATTAATAATACTCATTTGTACCTAATCACTAAAACTAATTTTTATTAATTTTTCTACTATTTATTGAAGAAAACATAGTCAAACATAAATTAAATTATAAATTATTCCAATTAAAAATATTTTATAAATTTTTCCCGATCCAAAATAACAAAAAAAATTATAATTTAATTGATTGTTATACCCATAAATGAGAAAAAACAATGGGTTTTTTGAGTTAAAATGTTCAAAAGATTACATTGTTATTATTTCAAATTTAAATATAAAATTTATTATAATAACATAAATTGAATCAAAATATTTCATATATATATAATTATACTATAAAAACAATTTAAATTATAATTTATCAGTATAATGAAATTATATGAAAATACAGTTTTCAATTAGAATTCAGCATTTTACACTACTCATACAAAATAAGACTTCTATGATAAATACAAAAAATTAACCCAATATAAATTTTGATATTAATATAATACAAAATTAGTTTCATTTTGTGATATTAGAATTATAAAATTGTAAAAAATTAAATTCAATTTTGATGTGAAACTAAATGGTGGAAAAATTACCTATAAGAAAAATACATCTTGTTATTCTTAATGTTTAATTTTTTCCCATATTGTGCCCATAAGATATACTAGATGAGTGTAAAAAAATGTTTATATATTATTTAATATTATATTTTATTAATAAAATTCTTATAATATTTTTTCTTTTTGAGATAAAACATTCTTGTACATATAAAACTAGTTATATTTGAAATGGAATTTCATTATTTTTAATCATTTTTTACATTCATTTCCTACCAATTGATAACCAAAAGTTCATTTTATGTGATTGTATAAACCATATTTTAGAATTTTATTTAATAATATTATTAACTTCTATATCAATTTCTTTTTAGTAATTATAATAATTTTTCAATAGAAATAGTGATAGTATATTGTAGTTTAGTACAACTCATCCTTGCGTGTAACACAAGCTGTCGAAGGAACATGGTATTGTGTGTAAGACAAGACAAATTTAGTGTTGACTGTAAACAAATATAGGCACTATGTTTCATTTAGATTCAAAATTATTTAGTGTTTTATATAATGATATATTATCTTGGTGTATCATTCAATGCAATCCATAAATGAAATTTAATTTACTCTAAATAATTTAATTCATAAAAACTCAGGGTGTTGCAACCCCATTGGAGGGGAGTTGTTAATTTATAATTTGGTTGATGATGTTAACGATTATGATTATTAAATTTATGATATAATTTAAATTAGGATATATGGATTATGATGTCATTTGTAAGTATTTTTAATCAGGTGGTGCACCAAAGGTATATTCTAAAGGATGGGACTATGTCAACCTTTTCACAGGATGAACAGTGGTTCATATCACATTTCACGAGGACATGATGAGTCAGTTTTACACTACCATTTTTTGTATATAAATTAATTTCAATTAGGTATATGTAACATAAAAATTAGTTTTGGTGGGTTGGAATGAGTTGGTTTATTTCTTAGTTTTTCTATCTATGTCTCGTATTTTAGCAGGTGAAGGGAAAGAACCATGTTCAAGTATGTTGGACACAACCTTTTGTCATTCTAGAAATGGAATCTGATCAAATAACTATTGACTTAATAACTAGGATTTTATGGATCTATTTAATTTATTATATTATGTGGTTGATTATTGACTTCCATACCGAGTCAATAAATATCTTTTCATTCCTTGAGAATAGTTTGGTTGAAAGAATAAGGTATTTTAGGTATGGGAGATCATATAAATTCTTGGTGTACAATTGACTATTTTCTCTGAATGGGCTTCATTATTTCCAACAATATTTTATAGTGGTATTTAATAGTAATTCAAGATATATTTTAGGATTATTATAGAATTCGAACCCAATGTGGATGTACAGACTGGGTAAAATATCCACGATTTGTGGGACAAGTTGAGGGAATATTTTTTAATTTTAATCTAGATCTACGAGGATCAATTATCATTGGTATATTTTTCATATAATAACATATATCAATATATAAATATCATGGAACATTTTTAGGTCCTTTATGGGAGACCACATAGGTCCCCATTATATAAAATTGGGATGGGTGATACATTTATAGTTAGATCAGATATAGATTTGGTGATAATAGAGAATGGCCAAGTGACCAGTGAGGAAATGAGTACAACATAGAGTAGAAAGAAATCTTTTAGCGATTGATATCATAGTCCATTGTATTTCAATATAGGTGAAGAATATTTCCATAGAGTATCCCAATAAAGAGTATTTTGGAGATTTATATGGGGGAAATGTTATCCCTATGGTTTTCTAACCATTCAAGATATTTTGGAGGGTCATATAGGAGTCATACCATATAGTGTTACCCCCATAGTTTGATAAGGTTCCTGAAGTATTCCACATTCCACAACTGAGTAGATACATGAATGATCCGACAAAGATTATTTATTGTGGAAAGAGGTATATTGAGGATTAAGACTCCGTCATTGAGTACTTAGGGTAAATTGTTGATCGAAATGAGAAGATCCAATACAAGGACCCATCTTTAAACAATTGTTAATCTTGAGTAAAGTCAAAAAAAACGTTCTTTCATTCAAATGCTGGATATTTTTATGTTTAGAGTCTAAGATAATTAGACCATAACTATCACTTAAAAACTCAAATATTACAAAGTAGACAAGTCTACTCAAAATCCATTTTTTTAAAACAAAAAATTATATAAAGAAACATGGTGTCATATCATGTTTTTACCTAATATCTTTTCCTTGATCACATTCATCAATATATTCTCCTTTTTTCATTTGGAAAACATTTCAAAACCTAGGATGAAATAAAAAATTGAATTATGGGATACATAAATAAGTATAACAATTAGTCTTGGGAAAACATTTAAACTATGAATACTTATCATAAAGTAATTATTTTCACCTTAAGAACTAGTAATTACACATCATTGAAAATAATCTGATTTCATACCCTATTGTGATTTAAATATTACCTTAAAACATATAGAATGTAATATATAACATAAAATTTTTACATGGGACATAAAAATTCTGAAATAGAATGACCATAGGGTCGACTTCCTTAGATATCACGAACGGATTAGCTATACGGATGACTTCCATACCTAGTGCATTAGAGGTTATAATGCCACCATCCATCCTTGGCGTATTATGGAACCAAAAGTATTTGGTTTATAAAATAACCAAACTTCATTGATTTATCACATAACCACCCATAAAATTTCTACGTACCATTATATATTCACAACAGATAAAGATTGCATTCATCCTCATTTAACTCTTAACATTTCATTTGAAATCACAATAAATCATTTCAAGATATTGATGTACTAAATCCACTTTCAATACAATATTCATTATTAAAACACCCAAAAAGATAATAGAGGATTATTTTCCTTTTAATAACACTATTTATTATATAGGAATCTATATATCAAATAATGGTTATCGTGACAAAGATGTGATTATCGCCGCATATGTCAAAAAAAATCTTCTTCTCATATATAAATATTCATTGTAGAAAAAGTTTACTTTTTAGCACCATTGAATGAACTTAAAATTCAAAGGGAATAAGTATAAAACATATAAATTAAGGTGTTGTATATTATCAAAATATTCCTCAATGAAAAAAAAAATTGAGACAAAGTCCCTTATCATGAGTTTGATTCATCATGTATATTACTTGTTATTTCAGAATGATAAAATTATGTTATTTTATACAATCTTGAGATTCCATTTTCGTGTTTATTATTTCTTTTATATCAATTATTTCCTTGTTATAAAATTAATTTGTTATTTATTTTCATATCGGGTGTTAAGTCGATATACGGTACATGAGTCCAAAATGAACATGGTTTGATGTCAATAGTTCATGTGGTCATAATTCCTTCAAATATAGAATAATATTAAATATTTTCATATAATATATATTCAGAATATATTTATTTATAATAAACAATAACATTTAGGAAAAATAAATTAAATGCACAGTCCATGGAGACATTAGTTCGTACACATGAATTAATGTGACTTTCATTTCTATTTCATATTAAAATAATGATAATTAAATGATATAAATTTATATTATAATCATATTAATATATTTAAGTCATATATGTATCATAGTTTCAATAAAATCATCCTTTTTTTTAATATTTATTGTTTTAATGAGTCACAGAGCTTTGAGGGGGCGGTAGTCACACTTCTTCAAATGAAATTATCATATGTACACAACATTGAAAGTATAAAGGTATGTTACAATGAGAAATTATAGAAGGTGATAAAAAATAAAAATAATATTTATATATATATCTTATTTAAATAAATTTTTCATCATAATGGCCACCATGATAGGTGTTAGGGGAAAATTGAACAATAATCGTTTCATAAGGCAGTAGTTCACCTTACACAGAAATAATATATTCGTTACCCATTAAATAGAGGTGTGTGCCTGTTTTGCCCAAATAATTATCATAAAAATAACCAAATTTATTGATGATATTGGTTTTATTATTAATATATTAATAATTGTATATGGATTGCAAATGGAAATTAAACAAAAATACATGGGAGAAGGCATTACCTCTTAAATGGGTAAATTCTTTTGGTAAATACCAAAATAATTCCATAAGAAGATTTGAACGAAAAGAAATTATTTTTTATGAGGTAAGGGATTATAGAAGTAGTTTTGGTTAGGGATTTCCCAACCCAAATGGTTCCTTAAATATTAATAAATGAGAATAAGAAGTTCCCTTTTATATAAGAGGTGAGAGGCATTTCATGAATGTCTTAAAATATGAATTTAATTTAAATTTATTTTTTCTTTCTAATAGCTCTAATGTAATTTATTTCATGGATAAGATGGGGATTGGAATAAAACCTTTCAAGAATTTAATTTTAGATAGTTTAGTTCATAAAAGTATCAATATCTTGTGGCATTAACCCGTTGTTACATTATTTAATTATTATCATGTCTTTTTGTATTTTGACACTATGTGGTTAATATAATTACTATAAATTTACAAATGATGATTAATTGGATTATTTATGTACTTTTTAAAACTATCCATGATATTTGGCACAATATTTTATTTTCATTACTTTTACATAATATAATTAAATAGTATTTATTTTAGGAAATCATTTATCTGAATTTTTAAACTATTCACTTTATTGAATTTTAATAAACTCTAAAATGAATGATAACATCAAAAAACACATTAAATAGTCTTATAACATGTCCTATTAACCTTGGAATATCTTTTATATCATAAATTATTTCAAATAATATTTATTTTAATATTAATAATTTCATTTGTTTAATTCCCTCATTAATAAAGGAATCATTACATCATTATTGTGTCATAATTAAACAAAATTATTAAATATTTAAAAAATATAAATAAAAAATCATGATGTAGGTAATATTTTTATCTTTTTAACAAAAATTTATATTTGAAGATATCAATTATAAATCCCCGTATTAAATTTTTTTAGTACGAAAAGTCATGTTTGTGATAATTTTTACA
This sequence comes from Viscum album, assembly GCA_963277665.1. NCBI lineage: Eukaryota > Viridiplantae > Streptophyta > Magnoliopsida > Santalales > Viscaceae > Viscum > Viscum album. The sequence goes on along the minus strand of OY728155.1, from coordinate 677,688,000 downwards.
TTACTTTAAATTAAAAGTTATAAATGTCATAATCACACCCAATTGGCTTTTAAAGGGAAAATTTTCATCCCATTAGTTGTACTGGATGGAAATATGTCATCCAATGTGATTAAGAAAAGTGTTAGGATTTTTTATGTTAATAAAATATTAATTTTTTCATTTATTTACCCTATTAACATTTTAACATTGTAAAAAAAATTCAAAAGGTACTATTCAGGAAAAATTTATTTTGATCCTATTATAACAAATTTCATAATTATTAAAAACATGATTCATAGTATTTTAAAATTAAATACATTGATGTGGAAAATTTCTTTTTTAACACTAATCATGTTTTCGAATCGAGAAAACATATTTTTTAGAAGTTAAAACTATCAAAATAATGATATCTATTTATACAAAATTCCAATGTGAAATTGCGTCCAATGAGAAAAATTGAATTAAATGATGTCGAATAATATAAATATAATTTTAACCTAATTAATATGATAATCTAACTATAAAAATAAATTAGATGAAAAGGTATTTTTGAATTAAAAAACAGTATTTTTTACTATTCATTGTAATATGAATTTAATTAGAAAAATAATAAAATATCATCCAATGTAAATTTTTAGGTCTCGATTCCAAATAAGATGTTTATTTTGTCAAATATATCACATAAATTTTCTAAAAACTATATTTAAAAAGGTTTTTCAATCAAAAGGTGGTAATACTACTATTTGAAATATATTAGAGTTCATTAGTCATAAAATTGGAATTTTTTTCATTTTCAGCCTCTAAACTTTCTTTTTTGAATATAAAATAATTTTACAAACATGTGAAAAATAATATAGTCAGTTATGTTCATCTTAACCAATACAACAGCTAGGCCTTAATTACTATTTAAAATTATAATATTAATAACTTATTATATTTTTATAACTCAATCTTGTGTGAAATGTATGATTCTGAAACAACCAATTGTTGTATATAAGGTATTCAATCCGAAAATAAATCCCTTTTAACATCAAATTAATATATTTTTCATAAATATTAATGGATATGAAAATTTATTATTCTATAATAACTCAGGGTGTTAATACCTTCCCAGATTTTAGAAATTGTGTCCCAAATATTTTATTCACTTATCATATTAGTGGGGGTATTTATCCATCATCACAATTTCAAATTCCCATGTTGAATCTTCAACCATATAATTTTTGCAAAAATCCAAAACCTGATGAATCACTTTATTCCTTAATAATTGATCTGTAGAGTTAATAATCTAGACTAGTTGTTCCTCATATGAAAAATTATATTCCAACATAACTACATCTGGACTCAAAACATGAAATCAATCTGGAATATCCATTCATAATATTGAAACATGGAAAAAAAATTCCTGGGATAAACATTGAGTTAAATCAACTTTATGAAACTGATCTAAATTTCTCCATGATTTTATAGCGTAAAATAAACTGTTGATTCAACTTTCCCTTCCTATCGAAATACATCATTGTAGAGACCCGAAGCCTGACGTACATGGACATTACATTACTTTTGCGGAATACTTAGTACATAACAAAAACACACACACAAGAACCGTAATAGTTTAGTGTCTTTGGAAACTCAGAATATAATCTTCTAATCGTGGTGAAAGATCTTCAATATCTCCCATAAAGATCTTCCTTTTTTATACCTAAAACCTTTATTTATGTCCTGGGGAAAAGAAAACATAAAAGGGTGAGCTCAAATTCTCAATAAGGGTAAACAAAAGAAATATCAATCACATCATATTCATAAAAACATAACATTTTGGAAATCTTAACCTGCAAAAGAGATCATAATTTCATAACATGGAATAAATCATGGCAGTGAAATTTAATCACAATAATCATAACATAAAACATGAAACTTTGTGGCATTCACACATAATCATAGAGAATAATTTCTTGTTAGTCAAGACTCATTGCCAAGACTATCTTAGTGGACAAAGTCCCTTTCTGAACCGAGTCACCCTCGTTTCAGTTCTGTTTCACTGAACCGGTATAACCTACCATTCCATCCATGTCTATCTCACGAGATATAAAATCTTTACCCAATGCATTGGAGGGAGATATAGGTCCCACCCATCTCATAATGATACCATTCTTATGTGTGCCACAAAATCATAAATCATACATCATTACATAACCCATGTAATAAAAATGGGAATCTTAAACATCATGACATCATAAAACAATTCCTATACAATAAAGGAATTCATAAAAATAATTCCATCACAACATAATCAAATCAATGTAATAATAGGGATAAAAACAGAACCCTTTATTATCATAGATGGAAAATAATTTTGATAAAACACATGAACTTCATTCTTGAGGAAAATATCATTTCTACATCAAAAAACACTTTTCCTTTCTTAACATGTCATAAAATTTTAAACTAAAAGAAGTTGATTAAAAATAAACTTGAAAACTTGTAAAGTATTCTTCTTGGAAATAATGTTTTAAAAATCCATTCATGCCGTATAAGTTAAAAAAACATTCTTCTTACTTTTATCGGAAAAGTCAAAAAGTACCTCGTACGAAAAACGACAAAAGATTCCTTTCATATCTTTTAATAAAAACTCAACGAAGGGTAAAATTGGATTTAAACAATTTTATGTGGATGGAAATAACATTACATATTGAGGAAACATGTATGTGGATGATAAAATACACCCTAGTAAATTTCAAAGTATAAACAATCTCAGATAAAAATGAGATTGTGATATTTCCCTTACCTTAGGTCCGATTTGCTTCGTAAGTGTCCGAACCTCCTGTATAATGATTTAAATAATGTAATTGAATTATTACAGAATCATATTCACTGTTATTATATCATATATGGTTCACTTATGTCTTTATATTACCCGTTCTTTGGTAATTTCATGTTAAATTAGCGTTTTGGGTAAAATCATCTCATTTGTCGTTCGTGTTTTAACTTGCAATTATTCATATGATTACTTAGATCATTATTACTTAATTATAGAATATAATATATTATTTATATATAATATATATTCAGAATATACATATATATAATGGATCGATAAATGGAAATAAATACACCGTTCATGGAGATGGTAGGCCGTACGTACGCATGAACGTTGTTTTATTTTCATTATTGAATTGAGTGGAATTAGGTAGATGACATACATATATATACACATAATTCCATTAGCTTTATAATGTTATATATTTCATTATTATTGCTTATATATACTTCATAATCATTCTTAAATGGTTAACATGGAGAATTAATCTCATCGCGTCGTGGAGACGGTAGTCCGTACGTACGCACGAGCGATGATATCATTTACATAATTATTGAATTGAATTGGATTGGATGATACAATATATCAGAATCAATATAATTTTCTAATAACTATGTATAGTTATTCTTTACACCATTATACCCATCCATGTAAGGTGGTGGTGGAAAATAGATTACACCACGGTGTGGAGACGGTATTCCGTACGTACGCACGCGCGGTGATTTCCTTTTTCTGTAGGATGGATAGAAGGTTAATTAGAGTTGTTTCATATTTATAATAACATATCAGTATATAAGAAATACTGAAGTTATTACTTTATCATGAAAAAACTAAAGAAGAATAAGTTGAAGAAGAAAGAAATTGAAAAAGATCGATAATGGATATTACCTCTTTTTGACGCGCCTTTTCATAACCTCCACTTAAAGAACTATGGATGGTCTTTGAAGAAGACCAGGACCTCTAGGATGATACTAGGGAAGTGGAGAAGAGATTTTTTCAGGGTTTGGCCGAGCTTGAATGCTCAAATTGGTGTGAGGAGGAGAGGGAGGAGGTGCCCTTTTATAAGGGAGGAGAGGGGCTCCTTTGGAAAAACTAAAAATATTATTTTATTATAAAGTCAAGTTCGGTTTTAAATAGCTCAAAATTGATTTATTTTGAGGATAAGGTGGGGATGGGTCTAAATCCTCTCATCAAATAGAATTTAGACAAGTTTAGGTTCCTATTTTAACCTTATCATTTAGATTTAACATTAAGTTAAATAATTTTACTTTTACTGTGTCTTCTTGTGTTCTTACACTATAAGGTTAATAAACTTACTATAAGAAGCCAAACGAACCCCAAGTTGTTTATTATTAAAATATATAACCTTATATAAGTCATTTGGCCGAACAATAGATTTTTAGGAAAAAAATAACAATTAATAATATATAATTTGTTTTAAAACTATTTTATGTCAATTTTGACACTATTTAGTAATTGATTTTTTTTTAAAAATCATAACAGAATGATAAGTTCAAAAAAGTTAATTAAATCAATAATAACATGTCATATTAACCTCTAAAATTAGTGAAATTCATAAAAAGTCTCAAATTATATTTATTTGGGTATTTATAACATCAATTAGGTCAATATTTCATTAATAAGATAATTACTGCATCATCGTTGTGTCATAAATAAATTAAATTATTTAATGTCTAAAAATTAAAAATAAAATACCATTATGTAGTAAATCTTTTTAGCTTTCTAATTAATATTTATAGTCGAATTTATATTATGTATAACCCCATATTAAAAATGTTTTAGTAAATAAACCTTGATTTTAACTCTTTGAACCCTTCTTTAAATAAATTAAGAATAAATGTCCAAATATAATCCAAGTGGGCCTAAATGCTCGTATTTTATTCCTAAGTTTTTTTTTGGTCGAATTACACTTATCCAATAGAATTAGTACATGTGTTAGGGTAATAATAATATCATCTTTACACTTAATTACCCTATTTACTTTTAACCTTGGTAAAAAAAAGTAAAAAGTTACTATTCACCAAAAATTAATTTCATCTCATTGAACCACATTTTAGTCATTGATATTAACCGTGTCTCTCGGATTTTCGAAATTCCACTCACAGAAGCGGTAAAATTATGTTTTATGAACAATTCAATTTTTTTTAACTACCACTTAGTGGTTTCACTATTCATCAAAAATTGAAAGTTTTCAGAAAAATACCAAAAATTAGGCCTAAGCAATATTTGATATTATGAACTCAAAAATGATTTCTATTTTACCAAATTAAAAACATATCAGTTGCATTAACTAATTTAAAAATTAATTCCCGTCGTCAAAACAAATAGCGTGTTTTTAAGAGATAATAACTATCAAAAGATTGAAACTTGTTTATAACTGGTTTAAATGTGAAATTACATCCAATGACCATCATTGTATTAAATTGTAAAAATATATTCTAAATATAATTTAAAACCACTAAAATTAATAATTTATCACTATTAATTATTTCGATTGAAAATGTTGTTTTTAATTAAAATTATTAATTTCCACTATTCATCAGAATATGAAAGTTATCCGAAAAGTACCAAAATTTCACCCTAATCTAATTTTAATATCCTGAATCCAAAAATGAAGTCCATTTTGAAAAATAAAATTTAAAAAATTTCAAAAAGTGGTTATTACTATTCATAACGGCTAGTTTTAATAATATTTTAATATCATATTGTTGTTTAGTGAAACTCGTTATTGCGTACTACACACACTATCGAGGAAGGTCGCGATTGCGTGTAATGCAAGGAAAGTCAAGGATGCGTGTTGTGCAAGCTCCTTTTGGTGTATCGTACAACACAAGACATTAATGAAATTAAAAAGAATATTTTTCATAAAATCTCGGGGTGTTTCAATCACAATTTCCATTGTTACACTTTCAAAAATACATAATCACCTACATAGAAAGAAATATCATTTATCTAGTTATCTATATAAATTTTCTATCATCTATGAGATATTACCATATACTATGAAATCAACTAAAACTTCATTTTTATATCTTCTGAAAATTTAGTTCCCATCGTCTTTTGTTCACCTACTTCATAAAATAAGATGGGGTCCAGAACGATTTTCTATGTAATTATTCAAATGGTGCCATCAGTATTCTGGAATGAAAACATTTATTATAAGAATACTCAACCAATGAATGATATTGGTCCCAACATCTCTCGTAATCCATTAAACAAGAATGTTTCATATCCTCTATTGGCTGAAATTTGCATCACTTCTTCCCATCAGAACGAGGATGAAAATATTTACTATAAAGTAATTTAGTACCCAATGACATCAGAATTCCATTCCAAAAGTTATAATTGAACCTCATATCATGATCAGACACAATGTAGAGGGTAGCTCTATATAACCTGACTATCTCATTAATATATAACCGTGAAAATGGATCTAGATACAAATTAGCTTTAATTGGAAGAAAATGAGCATATTTATTCAATCAATCAATGATAACCCATATTGCATTATTACCTCAAGAGTGATTCGGTAATTCAATAATGATGTCCATGGATATATTTTTTCATTTCCACATTGGCACTAGAAAAATATGATAAATACTCTTCAGTAACTGCCACTCCCCTATAACCTATTAATATTTCAAACATTTCACAGTGAATTAATCAATAAATCATTTCATTACATGCCACTTGTAATACTCCCAATGATCTCTGTAAATCATAGTACTACCATGATGAACTGAAAATGGAGAACTATGAGCCCCATGTTAAAAATATTTCTTCAAAAACAAATCACAATGAACACATAACATCTTCTCAATCCTCGAAACATGGTCTTTATCAGTGTTTAATTAAGGTAACTAACAGTTCTGAACAGATTCTACCTTTTTCTAAAACTCACTATCTTCATTATACACATACTTTATTCTGTCTGATATAGATGATATAACTGTCACCTCAAACAAAAAAAATTGAATATCCTTTAGCAACAGCTTCAAGACAAGATTCATCAAATCATATACCAAAGTATCTTGTTCCAACTATATCTTTGTTAATGTAGCATTACTCTTTCAACTCAAAGCATTGACAACTTTATTTTCATTTCCTTGATGGTAATGAATCATGAAATCATGATCCCTGATTAATTACAGTCATCTCCTCTATCTCATGTTCAATTATTTCTTAGTCAATATATTCTTATAAAAAAAATTTCGGTATATATTTAACTCTTTATTCAATCAAAATGATGCCTCAAAATTTTACGGAAAAACGGAAATAGTATATTCTATCTAATTTGTAGGATAATTTAAATCATGAGGCTTTAATTAACATGAAGGAAAATAATTTACCTGATCATTTTTCATTAGAAAACAACCAAGTCCTTTCAATGAAGAATCACTATTGATAACAAATTCACCCTTCCTGGAAGGTAGGGCCAAAAATAGATAATTTAGTAATCTTTTTTTCAGTTTCTAAAAACAATCCTTACATTTTTTTATAGATGAAAAAATACCTTTAATGTTAACTTAGTTAGTGGGACATATAATAGGGTAAATTTCAACAAACCTATGGTAATAAACATTTAATCAATGAAAACTACAAAATCTCTATGATATTGTTAGGTCTTGGCCACTCTTCAACAATTTTTGTGTTATAAGGGTCAACTGTTATGCCATCATTAGAAATAGTATAACCATGTCAACAAAAAAATCAACCAAATTTTTTTATTACTAAACTTTCCATAATTTTTCTTTTTTTTATGGTTTTCAAAATAATCCTTATGTGACTTTCATTTTCCGTATTGATTTGAGAATATACCAAAATATAATTTATAATAAAAAACACAAACAGATCCAAAAACATATGAAAGACTCCATTACAGAGATTCATTAATAAAATAGGCATATTTGATAACCCAAATGGAATAACTAAAAACACAAAATTCCCATATCTCATTTGAAACGATGTCCCTAGAATGTCATCCACTTTCACCTTTAGCTGATGGTACCCAGACCTAAAATCATTTTTCAAAAAATACTGATCACCCTAGTGAGGTCACCACATCATTTGATGGCCCCACATCAATATTACTAGTAGAAAATAATTTTTACATACCCTTCCCCTTTCAATCCAGCTAGTTTCAACCATGGTTAATCAACTTTGGACACACATTGGCATAATTCACTAACTCATTGCAACTAAAACATCTTACTGGTAGATTTTTATTTCCTTTTGGATAATCATACATAGAGTTAAAAGAAATATGACTAGACTTTTATTTCATCTAGAATTATGGATGATCTCATTGATTTAATATTCAATCATTCCGAGCGATTTCTAATGGGTTTTTTTGTAAAACCGGAATCATCCAATGATTCCATATCCATTTGCACCTACTTTCCAAAGGTAGGTGCTCATTAGTTTTGAACTGATGAGACTTAAGAATTTTCATTGGCCAAGAGGATGCAAGGTGGGACTCATCACACCATTTTGAGGTTAATTATTGTCTACTATGAGACTCTCTTTATAGATTTAAGTTATGTTCGTAAATCATTATTACATTACCAAGTATGAAAATGATCCTTTCTATAGATCTGACAATCAATTATTAATATGTATAAGATTTAGAGAATCTTTTATATGTATTTAAGTTTCTTCATCGATAGAGAATCATATTTATTTTTTTAGAGATTCGTAGTCAATGGAATCCTTTAATACATTATATAAAAGCCTATTGGTCATTAGGATGACCATACTAGTTTTAAAGCCACTCAGCGGGGCACTTGATGTTTATTTCCATTTAGAAGGAAATGAATTATTTCATAGTTGGGATCATACCCACAGATGGGATACCTACGTATCCACTGTTTGTAGAAAAGGAATCAGAACCCACGTAGTTTAAGTAATGAATAATGGGGTTTATTCATGATTGATGGCTCAATGAAAGATGTCACAATTACTTTTACACTCAAATCTAACGTTAGTCATTCTTGGTGTGAGAAACAAGAGGTAATGATAAAACTAGACAACTGTGCCATCATAAGACATGATGTGGGGCTTATATATGTATGACTACCCAAAATTAATGAAGATTGGGTTTTACATTAGGGATGAAACCCAGGAACATGGTCCATAAAGGTTTATGTGCTTTATGGAGATTTGGATACTCTAACTTGGGGATTACTCTTGAGGATGGTTCCCAAATTAGGAAGGGAATTATGATTAGGTTTTACTCTTAAAAAGGAATCCCAAGTCAAAAAGTAAATTAAGACTGGTTAAGAAAAATTATGAACGGGGATTATTTTTAAAGAAGAGGCCCAGGTTAAAGGGAGTAATGACTGGGGATTATTCCTATAGAGGATGCCCAAATTAAGAGACCATTTACTAGAGATTACTCCAGAAAAGGAGGCCCAGGTTAAGGATTCTCTCATCTTAAAGGATGAGGTGGAATTAATGAAATCTCTGACCTTTGTGACATAAAGATATGTAAATCTCTAGGTTTTAAGAGATTTTCCACAAAATTCCTATCATATAAGGAATACAACATGGAAACCATGCCATCAATGGCTTTGGAGAGAGATCTGAAGTCTTAATATTGAAGAGGATAGGTGGATAGGCATAAGAGAGGTGAAATAGGCAGGAGGGGCACCCAAAAAGGAGGCGGCACTCAAGTCCTGTGTGGGCGCGCATGTCATGGTCGCGCAAGTATACTTGCGCGACACAGGGGTACTTGAGCGATAGTCAACCCATAGGGTAATACTTGGGCGAGACTTGGCTCAAGCCCTTAGTTATATCCCTAAAGGCTTCCAGAATAGGGGTGCACAAGTTCTGTTGAATGGGTAAGGTGGCGTGCAAGTGTGGCCATTTCCCTTAAGGGTTGGCCAATTAGCCGCGCAAGTGTTGATGAGTTTCTACACTTAGGCCTTACTCCCTCTCTTTAGATCTTTCGTTCTAGGTATGAAATTATCATGGAAATGTTAAGAATCTATGAGAAGAGAATAGGGCGCCAGGAGCTCAAATCTGAGTTTCTGGAATTTTTCTTCATAGAAATGTGGGGCCCACCAGGGGTATTTATAGGTTGGTGAAGACCCTGGGTGAAATTCAAAGAGGGTGCACAAGTCAAATGCATGCCCATTGGGTGGCGTGCAAGTATACTTGCGTGACCTTGGTGGAACTTGTGCGACTCAAGTGAATTTGAACCTTTGTTCATGCCTTTGTCAATTTTTTATGTTTCATAAAAGGATGAATCACTTTGGGTTCAAGGAATTTCCCCTTTTCTATCCGTTAGACTCTGTGATGTAAACGATCATCAACCAAAGTACCCCCTCAGAGTTGGATCTGAATGAAATGTGGATGTAACTCTAAGGAAAGAAGGAAACCAAGGAAAATTCGGTGCACAAGTGTTGAGCGTGCAGATGGAGTCGTGAAAGTGCAAGTCGCACAGGACTCAGCGCAGCTGGTTGCACGCAATGGGTTTAGGCGTGCAGGGTTGAGTCCTGGTCTATATATATGCGGCCATTTCTCACGCAAAACACAAAATTTCAGAATTTTGTGCTCTCGCCGTGCAAGTTCCCTTCACCATGCAAGTTGCTATGTTTTCTGGTATTTCTACATTGTTGCACTACTGTCAAGGTATTTGGAATCGCACGGTGATACTTGCGCGCCAAAAAACAAACACGACAACTCCATACTTGCACACCAAAATTAAAATTGCACGCCACATCCATACTTGCGTGACTAAATTACACTTGCGAGCCACAATCATACTTGCACGCCTTAATTCCGTTTCCCTTTTTTCGAATTTCTTCACAAATTTTATGAAAAAATCATCCCATTTAAGAGTTAATTCATTCAAATTTTTTGCAGATTCAATGGCTCCCAAGAGAATTGGAACGGTTGATGAACTTTCTATCAAGTGAGTTGATGATATGATGAGAATCATTGGCCATGATTATTATACCATTTGCGATAGTACTCTCCCAGATTTGGCCAAGTGCATGAAGAAGTATCATCTTGATTTCCCAAAAAGCATCTATCTGCCTTTTTATGGCTACGGTCATCTGAAAGAAGTTACCATTCAAGAGGCAAAGAACTATATCCCAATTTATTGGTTTTAGAATTACACCAATTTTTCTTCAGCAAATACCTCATGTGGAGGAGCATTTATAAATGCTGTAATAGTGGATAAGGCTCATATAATGCATCATAGCCCTTGTATGTCGGATATAAAACCTCACAAGCCTGAGATGCAACCACATTGTTATCCTTCAATCTTCGGAAATTCTAAGATGGATCAATCTAAAGGCTGGATGAAAATCTAGGACATCCGTCCTAGATGAGGTGTGAAGAAAACTTGGATGTGGGCATACTGGGTACGATAAACCAGTGCAGATTTTTTCGAGGATATGAAAGGAGTTGAGATATATGAAGCTGTCTAGGCTGGGAAAAAATATGTTTACAAGCATGATAACTTCGTGCCGGAGATACTCAGCCATTGGAGCCCAGAAACTAATTCTATCCATCTGACTCATGTAGAAGTAGGCATCAGTCTGTGGGATGTCCACAAGATCTCAGGTGATCCAATTTTTTTTGAAATGTATGATGAATTCATTCCTCCTAAGGTGACTTGGAATGATTCAGAGAATACCCCGGATTTGGCTTGGGAATTATTGAAAATCATTCAAAAGATCAAGAGTTCAGAGACCTCCTTGACTCATTCTAGAAAGGAAATTCATCCAGAGGAGTGGATGAATATGTTTCTTACCAAAAAGTAGGAGAAGGATCCAAAGGATAAGGGACCCAAGGATAAGGGATCAAAAGGGAAGTCTCCCAAGGCGAAGGGGACTACTCGTCCTACCACCTTTCCCAAAACAAAGAAGATGGGTGCTCCAAGAACATTTTGGCCGACCTTAGAAGAAGGAAAATTTGAGAAGTGGGGATATGAAGTAAATCAGAGAATCCCAAAGAAGACTCGTCTGGCGGGCTTATTGGCATTTTGGCTCAGTGTTTATCTTTTGCCAGTCTGGGACTCAAAGGGACGCATCAGGACATGGACCTTTATAATTACAGTCAAGTTGGATGAGGGGAAAATGGTTGGGTTGGCTCCCCCCATTTTAGAAAATATTCATAGGAGTTTACTTCATGCCTTCTTGGGTACGTCTCCTTTAAGAATAGTGGGACCATTCCATGTTTTGTGGGGTTGGATCACCACTCATTTCTGGACGTATAATGTATGAAACAAAGTACAGATTCACGGATGCTCTTTCAGGACATCAGTATAGTAATTCTATGGAATTGCTCCACTAGCTCTCAATTCTTATGACATGAATGTGAGGCTGAGAATGTATAAGGAATTTAATTTATTTACTTATGGAAATCCACCAACCGGGCGGTGTTTTGATGATGGAACATCTCGTTTTTTATTAAGGGCATACATGATGGCTTGTAGAGATGGTGTGCTGGTCACCGGGATTGATGGAGAGATAATATGCGAGGCCTATGCTCCATATATATTTTCATGCCAATTCATGTGTTCGCAATGGACTACTGTATCTCCCCTTGTGCATGTCAGGTTAGAGAAACATCCGATGGGTTCCCGAAAACTATGGTTGATGACATCTTGGGATAATATCAGGGCAGTATTTGATCTACCAGTTGATAAAGCGGTAAATAACTCGACTACATGGTATGTAGAGAACTGGATAGCATCATAACTTAGAGGGGTACTAAATCACCCAGTTTTCAAGTGGGGAAAAGGAAGAGGACTTTAGAGAAAGAAATCCTTCCTCAAGAAGATGATGCTTCCCCACCCGAAGCTGATTCTCCAGATTCATCATCAAGGTCTGACTCACCAGATTCCCAATATGGGAATGATGAGGCACAATAAGAGGCAATGCGGGCTCATGCCCAATATAATCCTCCAGTTAGAATCAAAAGACCCACTCCATCAACTCCTAGTGAGTTACTTCAATATGGAAATTTAATCACCATAACTTTATAGACCAACAAGTATTATTTTCTTATTCTCTATCTGTAGTTACAGAAGCTGGAAAAAAGTTGAAGTAAAAGATTGTAGGACCTTCCTCGCAGCCTTCTGGTACACATACTGGATATCTATGACCAGAGGCTGTCCAGACATGGAGAAGTTTATACTACGATATTGAAACTACCAGGATGGATTTGTGTGAGTGGTTACACTTCCCTAGAATAGGGAGACATCTGGCTTCTACAGATATCAGTTACATGGATAATCCTAATGAAGTGCGGGCTTACACCAGAGGGCTGGAAATGCCCATATATGCCTTCGATGATCCCATTCATGTCACCAAGCAGGTGAAGGAAATGATAAATCGTGGCGCCAATGAGGGTGGTTCTGAAGATGAGGAGTGGCATGATTATGTGGCTCGTGAAGATATAAGTCTCTTTCCTCATTTTCATTGCATCTTGATTTAATTCAAGGCTTTATTTACTCAAGGAAATTATTTTCTTCATCCTACATCTTGCAATGAAAGGAAATAATGAGGTTCCTTCACCACAGTATAGCCCTGGTGGTACAGCCATCAGGGCTACTACTAAATCTTCTCGTGAGTCGAGCGAGATATCTCTAGGACGGCAAACCATGGATGAGGAGTTGGATATGGATTTACATTTCTAATTCAAGTACCTATAAAGGAGACTACCGACACTCCCAAAAAGACAAAGAAGCAAAGGCATTGAAGGAGAAAATCCATAGCTAAACACTTCATCATTAGTGGTATGTCCTTCGGATAATCATGAGTCTTAACCCATGAAAATATTTCTCATACTTTTTGGGATTGCATCGTCCTCTTCAATTTCCCCTCTGAGAGAGAGGAATGACCCTCCATCGAGTACCACAGAGGGTAATGGTGAACAATCACAAGTTCAGGATGACTTAGCTACTCCAGGAGAAGAGCCAGCATCTTTTCCCAGAATCCCCCTGCTACTATTGCAAGAAGAGAAGAACCTTCTTCTGGTAAGTTAACAATGATTCATAAAATGTTTAATGAAACATCGACTGGCTTCCATTATGTAATACTTTAGGTTCAACCCCTACACTTTTCTTTTGGCAGCCATTGCAACTGACACTTGTATTTTATCTGAAGATGTTGGTTAGGGTCAGAGACCGCTAGATGAAGGTCGCCAAGAAGACAAACCAAATGCTCGCACTGGTGAGATTAAATAGGATTATGAGATTAAATTTGATGAAATGATGGGACTTGGCGCAGATTTTAAAGATTTTTTAGATCATGTTAATTGACCGTGTAATTTATAAGATTATGGACGTGAGTGTTATCCTTCGTCCTATTAAAAATAACTTCTTTTAACATGTCTAATAATGATCGGTTCAAATATAAAGATCTATCTAAGCAAGATGTTGAACTACAGATTCCTGAAGGGTGTACAGAAAACCCTACTATTGCAGAGACATTAGCTCAAGTGGAGCTGAACCCCGTAGAGAGTCCTCAAACTCACCTTGAAAATCCTATTGAGGCTAGGAAAGATGCAAAAGAGCCTTCTCAAGATACTGATCAACCATTGTGTAAGGGATACCAATATTTTCGACTCTTCATAATTTGTAAGACAACCAATTAACAATTTTTATCCTTTGAAACTAACCAAAGCGTTCATTTCATTATGGAAGGACATCAATTTCAGAGGCTAGATCTGGAGGTGAAGCCTCAGCCTCTACCCCAACGGGTATTGAATGTGAAGAAGCACAGGTCAGGGGGGAAGGAGTAGAAGAGGGAACTTCCCTAAGTGCATTAATCATGTATTATATTCCCCCCTATGATAGTGATGATGAGTCAGATCCAGAAGTACAAAAGGCACTCCAATTTTCATGATGCAAGGCATGGAAAAATATATGGAAAATCATATCTGAAGTTCCTCTTGAAGAGATATCATCAAAGAGCCCACGACTGTCATCCCTATTTTTTATGCTGGGACTTGGTGGTTTTGGATATAAAAACATCCATGCCATGGTAAAATAAGTAATCTTAATGAGGGAGATAGAGAAAAAGTTTCGTGAAGATCTGACCAGGGTGAAGCTGTCAGCCAATATCAATGAATTTGAGGCTTTGGTATCCAGAGCGGAGGCTGACTATGCTGCCAAGATGGAGGAGCTGAAGAATAAGATCACAGATAAAGTCATCCAACAAATTCACCTTTAGTAACAGTTAGATGCTGTTACTAGGGAACATGACCAACTCAATAATTCATTGGAGGCAGCTCAAGAAAATTGGATTAAAGCCATCGTGGATGCCAAGAAAGCACTCTATCAGGCTGAAAATATCGAAGTTGGTTGAGTGAATTAGCTTCAAGTGGCTGCTGATGAAGCTCATGATATTGTACATCAAGTGAAGACTTATGTTGATAGCCACTTGTAATTTCATGGAAAAGAGAAGAGACTCCATTATGTGGACGTCCTTCTAATTCTCATGTATTAATGAAGAATACTTTCATCTTCCATAATTTGTGCCTGTATTCTTTGATACCTACTTTAAATTTTACCTAAGCCAATGGGCCTATTAAGCATAGTTTGATTCTTATTAGGATTATTATAAATAACCCTACAAACATTGAATCTTATTATTGGTCAATATTTCCTAAAATCATACAGTATATATGTTTAGTGAGCTGGAACTTGACTTTTGCTTAGATTTCCTTTGCCTTTTGAGTGTAGTTTAAAGTCATGCATGTTGGATATAAGAAAGCTAATGTTTAAGGTTGAAACATCTTTGTCCGAATGGATTAAAATTGACTCAATTCCTTGACAATTTATCTGAAAACATATTACCACACTCAAGTATGAGGGAAAATATATAAACTATGACTTATGAAATTTTGAATCAGAGGGATGACATGAAAAAATGGCTAAAAGTAATTAGAAGAAGTAGTTACCAAGAATGAAGTTACTACTATTTAACAAACCTGTTATGGGGTTGAATTATGTAGGGCCACCTAATTTCATTGGCTACATAGTCGAATAATAGAATCACTTGGCAGACAAGTCTATTTTGTAGACTGTTTATGCAAGGCCACCTAAGTGCACGTGATGAATAGTCAGGAAAAAGAACTATCAAAAATTAACTTCTCTAATGCTAAAAATCCTGTGGAATTTTATGGGGATTCAAATTGTCCAAAGAATAGAGTTTTTTGTATGGAGAGAGGTAAATTAATATGGAAAATATATTTCCAAAAATGGTTGTCTATGAACTGGATGAATGTCACCCCAATTAAGGTCTGAACCAAACGTAGGGAAGGGAAATATAAACCATAGACTTTAATACTATTAGATCATAAAAAAGAGTTTGAGACAAATATATTAACGATGGATATTTTTTTCGGATCCCTAAATATTTTAATTAAGACAACTAAAGAAAAAAGAGATTTTCTTCCCAACGAAAAAAGATATTTTCAACCCGTTAGGGTTTTGAATTATATAGGGCCACCTAAGGGCATTGGCTTCATAGAAAAATAATAGCATCTTTAGGCTAACACGTATGTTATGCATACTATTTATGCAAGGCCTCCTAAGGGAACGTGTTGCATGGCCATGCAAAAGAATTCTCATAATTTGGACATTTTGTGACCAGATGTCAAGAAAATTGTTATGGATATCTGGAAGTATTCAAGGTTAGGATTATGATATAAAAATGGGTATTGTAAAATGTATGTAGAGATACACAGATCAATGCTAACAATAATCATGTTGTGGCTTGGCCTTTAATTGAAATTTTGGACTTCACTACGTATCCAATAAGGATGGGAATCAATACATACGTAGTTCTTGAAATACAGTTTAATGTCGTGTGGGACGAAATTATAGGAAATCTTAGTTTAGGGTCATAGATCTCGGACCATAATAATGAATACATTGTGTGTGTTTTCATGGAAATTTTCATCCAGGGGACTGAAAGTGGAATTTGGGGTTAGGCCCAAAGACATGGGATTGGATTCGAGGGATGCTCGGATGTTTCTACGTATCCCATAAGGATGGGAATCAAGATGAATGTAGTTTTTGAAATACCCTATGTACAAATTTTGTTTGTACAAGTGAAGGGTGAAAGGGTACTTTAGTGCAATGATGGTTTAACCCAACATAAATGGTTCTGGAATTACCATGTATGCATGTAGTCTTTGTAATATAACATGATTGGAAATCAATGTAAATAATGATTCCCTCTTAGGTGAGGGTATCAGTTAATGTTGTAGTTTATTGTTGTACAGGACAAAAGTGATGTATAGTTTAACGTCATGTAGCATGGACAAAGGTGAACCAATGTGAAGAGATTGGTTTTGGGCATGAACAATAGGAGGTTTCCTACGTACCTAGCCTAGAAAGCAAGGATCAAATTCTGTGTATTTCAATTAAAGAATGAATTAGTGATTAATTTTTTCTTCCAGAAAATGACTTAAAAAATGTTATTGGGACTTACACATGGTTAGCGGCAGAGAGAGGGTGTTATGGTTTAAGTTTTCACTAAGCTCACATGAGTCATACTCGGTGTAAAAAACAAGAGGTAGAAACAACCAAAACAATGCACAGTTTAATGTCATGTAGGACATATTAAGGGACTATGAAGGTTAAAGTCTTGCAGTGAGGACTATTTTTGCTGCACAGTTTATTGTCATGAAGTAGGGAAAAAATACATTTTAACGTCATGTAGGACAAATATAGGGACACAGTTTAACGTCATGTTGGACAATAAGGGTGATGTACAATTTAGCGTATTGTAGCTAAGATGATGTGGACAATACAGTTTAATGTCATGTTGGACAAAAGAGGGATTGTGCAGTTTAATGTTATGCAGTAAGGACAAATATAGAGACACAATTTAATGTCATGTTGGACGTACTAGGGATTTTATTCACAGTTTAATGTCATGGCGTATGAAAGTGATTCCAATAGTGTAAGGTCGTATGCATGGACCGTTGGTTATGTTGTTTAACGTCTTGATGGATATAATGCACTTGTGTGCAGTTTAGCATCACGTAGTTAGGACGTCACAGTTTAGCTTCATGTTGGATGTAAGTGCCAATAGTTTAAGGTCATATTCATTGACCGTAACTGACTATGTAGTTTAATTTCATGCTGAAAAATACGAAATGCCAATATTTTAAGGTTCTACGCATGGAACGATTGTGTATTTTGTGTTTATACAAAATACTTCATCAGAAATATAGCATTGGTTAGAGTAGTGATGAGTTCTCCATCCATTGATATTAAAGAATAACCTCCATTTGAGTATACCTTATGTATTGAATAAGGTCCTTTCCATTTTGGCTCCATCTTGGGAGGTTTCATTCATGGTATCATTGGAGTTCTGAGAACTAATACCAATTCTCCCAGAACGAATGAACGAAGATGAACTTTTTTGTTGAAAGCTTGTGCTATTCGACTCTGATAGACTTCCATGTGGTGTCGGGTGCACAGTCTTTTCTCATCTAACTATTCTAATTCATCCAATAACTTGTGATATTGTTCATCTATAGTTGATTGATCACAAATGGTTACTCAAAGAGAGGGTAATTGAACATCCTTGGGAAAGACTGCTTCTGTTCCATATACCAATGAATATGGATTTGACCGCGTTGCAGTGCTAGTGGTGGTCCGATAATCCCATAAATCATGCAAGAGTTTATCAGGCCATGATTTCTTATATTTATCAACCATATTTTGTAGTATGTTTGAAAGTGTTTTGTTGAATGCTTCTATCTATCCATTGGCTTCTACATGATACCGAGAGGAATGATTGGATTAAATGTTTTATTCATGATACAACTTCCTCACCTTAGATGAACAGATGTTGGTTCCATTGTCTGTCAATATGTTATGAGGGACACCAAATCTGGTAATGATGTTAGAATTGATGAAGCTAAAAATGCATTTAAAACTATCTTCTTTGAGGATTATTGCCTCTTCCCATTTGGAAAAGAAGTCAGTGGTAGTAAGAATATACTTAAACTGATTGGATGTAGCCGAAGGATATGGTCCCACTACATCCATTCCCCATGATCCAAATGGCCACAAGTATTTATCTGTATGAAACAAATTCGGGGGTTGATGAATGAAGTTGGAATGTACTTGGATAGAATGACACTTCTTTGTGAAATAAAGACAATCGTGAATTATTGAAGGCCAAAATTATCCAATCCTTCGAATTTGATCATATAGTCTGTGTCCAGACTGATGGGCACCACAGACTCATACATGCACTAATTTCATGACAGACATTGTCTCTTCACCATCAATGCATATGAAGAGAACACCATCAAAACCCCTTTTGTAGATAACCTTATCTAAGTGATCTTGGCCATAATAAAGAGTGAAATTGTCCACACATCTCCAGATGTGTTCTTTCCCTGCTCTATCTGGTGGAAGTGTTCTGTTTTGAATATTTTCCCTGATAGGTGTCATCTATCCTTTAGTATGACCATATTGTACAGAGATGGGACTAATTTCATTGATTTCCTCTGTTCTGATTTAAACATGAGGTGAAATTGTATGACGGTGGGAAATACTGATGGTTGTCTCATCCCGATTTGGATCTTCTAGAGGTTTAGCTATATTAGCCAGTGAATCAGATTGGGCATTTTGTGATCTAAGGACATAAGAAAATATTGGTTTCGTAGGAAATTCTACCATTAACTCTCTAACATATTCATATAAAGGGATTAGTTATTCTTTTCCGATTGCATAATTCACATTGACTTGTTTGATTACTAGGTCTGAATCACCTTTCACCTTTAAGTGGTTCACTTGTTCTTGAAGTTCCAACTCCAAGCCTGTGATGAGAGATTGGTACTCTGCTTCATTATTTTTACCACCTCCCAACAATGAGAAGGAATAATGTAGCACTGCATTTTCTTGGGAAATGAGTAAAATTCCTAAGCCAACATTGTTGAATTTATGATTTTACATTTTCCTTCTTATTGGACTTCTAGAAGCACCATCAAAGTATATTTCTCATGTTTGAAGACTATCTTGAATAAAGAATACTTCCTCATCAGGATGTTCAATATTTGAAGGTGTATCTTCTAATGAAGGATGTTCAGTAAGAAAATAAGCCAGATCATGGCCCTTTATTTCCTTTTGAGACACATACTAAATATCAAATTGCTGTAAAATAACATCCCACCTTACCAGACGTCCTGTAAGAATTGGACGACTAAGGATGAATTTGAGAGGGTTATTACGAGATACCAATTGGACCTCGTGATGTTGCAGGAAGTGTCTCAACTTCTGAACAGCAAAGATTAATGCTAGGAATCACTTCTCAAAATTAGAGTATCAGGTTTCTGCTTCAAACATAGTCCAACTGTGATAGTAGAGGCTATTTTCATTCCCAGTATCATTATTCTAAGTAAGAAATCCACCCAATGATCGATCTAAAGCTGGAACATAGAGGATAAGTGGTCTTCCTTCAATAGGTGGAATTAACACTAGTGGACTCAAGAGATACTTCTTGAGCATATCGAATGCTTATTGACATTCTTCAGTCCACTGGTAAGTGACTCTCTTCTTCATCAATTTGGTGAAGGGTAAACTTTTTGCTGCCAAATTGGTGATGAAACGCAGAATATAGGCCAAGTGTCCTTGAAGTCCTCTTAATTCCTTTAAATTTCGATGAGGTGACCTACCAAGGATTGAATTTGTCTTCTCAGGATCGACCTCGATACCACAATGGTGTACGAAAAGCCGAGAAATTTTCCTGAGGTTACCCCAAAAGCACATTTTAAGGGGTTCATTTTCAAACTATGTTGCCGAAGTTTGTGAAATATGACTTCTAAATTAGCCAAGTGATTAGAATGTTGTTTGGATTTAACCACCAAATCTTCTAAATAACATTCAATAAACTTCCCTAAAAAGGGATTGAAGATACGATGCATTACATGTTGATATGTTGCGCATGAATTCTTCAGGCCAAAGGGCATTACCCGATAGAAAAACACACCCTAAGGGGCTCCTAAGGTTGTAGATTCTTCATCTTCTGGAGCCATTCAGATTTGATTATATCCAGAATATCCATCCATGAAGTAAAGTGCTTCATAGCCAGCTGTTGCATCAATTAAGATTTTTTTAATTATTACATGAAAATTATCCTTAGGACAATGCCGATTAAGATCTCTAAAATCAATGCAAACTCTAATTTTCCATATCTTCTTTTTCAATGGGAAAATATTAGCCAACCATTTGGGATATTGAACTTCTCAAACGAAGTTATCATTGATGATCTTATCTACTTAGGCTTCAATTTTGGAAGCATAGGTTGGGTGTGTTCTTCTAGCATCATGTTAGAATCCTTGATGTTATTATGGAAAACCCAAGCGATGAGTGGTAACGTCAGGATAAAACCCTAGAATCTCGGTATAGTTCCAAGAAAATATATCTCGATTTTGCTTTAAAAAATAAATATACATCTCTTGCTCTTCAAGATTCATGGCCTCACTAATTAAAGTTAGGTGTGGATCTTCTTTTGTATCTAGATTTAATTCTCTGAGTTCAACCACGGTGATAGAGATACACTCTTAAATTGCTGGAGGATCACCCCTAAGATCTTCCTCTTCTTCATCAACATGTGTAATTTCATATATTTTTACATTCATAGTGGATGATGACGCATATTTTCCATGATAAAAAGAGATGTAAAAATTTGAACATCTTGGAGAATAAGCTTCCATTTCCAACCCGATTGATGATGAAGGGTCTTCCTTGGGTAATACAGAGGAAATGATGTATTGATAATCGACATCATCATTCACCTATAACATTTCTATAACTTCTTCTGATCTAAATGGTGAAGTATAGACTTTCTGAATTTTACTAGATGAAATAAAGGCATCCCCATTTGAGCTATCATCATTGCTTGGTGAATCACCAATTTCTCCCATTCTATCCGGCTTGATTTCCATGATTGAAATTATGAAATAATCCATAAGAGTATTTTTTATTTAGGTCTATCCTATCAATTTGGCTGATAGTATACACATAATCTATAATCAAATGTGTAATTGGGGTTAATGGAATCTTTTGAAATCCATATGGAGCATTAACTTTGGTAATCTCCCTTTCTGTGGATTTATCCTTTCCCTTTATGTGATATAATTCTTCCACAATGAATTGAGATTCACATGTCTTGAATGGGGATTTATCACCATAAAATGTTCCAATTTCACCATCAAAACCATATTTGAGACATTTATGGAATGATGATGGGATAACTTCATGTTGATGTAGCCAGGGTCTTCCAAGCAAGATGTTGAAGGTTGAGTCTTGATCAACAACCATGAAATATGAATTGGAAATAAGATCTCCAAACTGAGTTCTGAATGTAATCTCGCCCAGTGGTTCTTGTTCATTTTTATCATATCCTTATAGCTTTAAAGTAGAATGAGATAAATCATATTCTATGAGGCCCAATCGATGAAGTGTACGAATGGGGATGAGGCTGACTCTTGAACCATTATCAATGAAAACTCTTAGGACATCTACACCACTGACCTTTCCAGATAAGTACGATGGTCTAATATGTCCATGTACGACATCATCTTCATCTTCATCTGTGAAAGATATCACTGCATGACATTTTGCAGGATTATTCTCTACATGGCAGGCTTCAACTGCAAGAATTTCAGTTTCAAACTCCTAAAGACTTGAAAACCCCCGATGAGTGCCTCCCGAAGATCATTCGATAAATTAAAAGCATCTAGAATTGATAACTTGGTCGGTATTTGGGAAAAGTGTTTCAATACATCATACTTTTGATCCAAAGGTCTGTGTTTCCCTACAGGAACATGTTGTTTTGTAGGTTTCTTATAAGTTGATGTTTTAGAAGTAGATGCATCTTGTACTGGGATATGAGTAGTTAATACTTCTGGATTTGGAAGATTAGACTGATTAGGTCCATTTACATGCTGAGCGGAAGAATATGGAACCTTAAACCGATATTCCAGAATAATTGTGCCAGGACTGAGTCGGCCTTGTGTGGAAGAACTTGCTTTTTCTTATTGAGCTCATTGAAGGGCTCTACCACGAGTTTCTGCCGCATACACAGTTCTAGAAGGGGAATAATTATAATAGTGGCCTCTAAAAGATACATGTCTTCCCCTATATCCTAAGCCTCTAGAACTTCCTCTGATTCCTCAGTTTGTTACCTGGAACTCGGGCTCATCAAAATCGAAACTGCGACTAGCATATGGTTCTGTTAATTGAATCATATTTACATAACCGAAATCAACTCTTCATCTGTTGAAGACTCTGCCTGATTAGCCTATTTAGGTTGTTCCATTTGGTGGGACAGTGCCAATGACATCGAAGTAGATGAAATAAAATCTGTCAGAGTCAAAGACAGCTTAGGATTTGACACGATTTCATTCTCATCTTATTGTTCACCTTTCTCTGAATTATTCCACCCTTTTGAGAATTTTCCCTCTGATGAAGAGGGTTTTTCTGTTGTATTCATGGAAGAGGACAAAATTAGTTTCTTTAATTGTGTTCTCAAAATGGCATGAGTTCAGTTGATCATTTTTCTGACCATACAATCATCATATTTTTGTGCTTTTTTTGTCTTGTCTTCTTGCCACTCACCTTGTTCCTCTGGATCTGTAGCAGTAACACATGCTACCTGAGTTGAGAACCTTTCAGTTTGAATTGTCCCAAGTCGACCATTTTTTGCAGGAGGTCTTTGAAGACAAAACACTCCTGAATGGGATGCCCCAACATATGATGAAATAAAAAATAATTGGGACGATCTTCATCTCCTTATTTTTTTGGCCTCTTGGGCATTGGAAAATGAACCAAATTATTTTCCAAAGACGAAATGGTGTAACCAAGAACTTGTTCATTTTAGAAAGAGTAAACATTGATCTTCAAATCCTCAAATAGTTTTCATCTTTGATCTCTTTGATCATCTTGATGAAACGACCACTGTTGTTGGCACTCAGAAGGTGGATCCCTTTGAGAAGATAATGGTCTTGAAGTAGAAGCAGGTATAGGTTCTTGTTTAAGCATAATTATAGCAGTCTCTTCTTTACCCATTCTCCTTCCTGGAGCTGATGTAATTAAATGAGCTTTATCCTTAGTCTTTATAAGAGAATATTAAATCTGTTGAGTGATTGAAGTAAGGTCTCAAAACCCTCCTGTGTATTTCATAGGGATCAACAGTGTGCGTAATTCATCACATAGATTTTCCACACATATTGGAAACAATTATTTCTAAGAGAGTGCTATGCTTAGGGAATATGTTAATCCCTTCCAGTGAGAAATGAAATCCAAAACCCTTTCATTTTCCCATTTCTTACAATTTTTAAGATCAAAAACTATTATCATTGGAAACGTTTAACTGAATTGAAGAAGGAATCTTTGGAAGAGATCCTCCCATCCGGTAATTGACTGGGATTGAAATATTGTGTACCAGACAAAGGCAGGACCTTGTAATGATTGTACAAAACACATCATCATAATAGCTTCTTGTTGCTGAGGGGTTCCCATCATAGGATCGCAACGAGAGAAAAAATGTGTTAAGTGTTGCTCTGGGTCTCCCGAACCATTAAATATTGGGAATGTGGTACGTGAAAAATTTTATGGGGGAGGAATTGCATCAACCCACTCAGGGTAAGCTCTATTTTCTAGTAAAATTTGAGTGTGCTTTCCCTCCATAGCTTCCAACCGAGTTGTTAATGACTCAATATTAGTTATTAACTTTTGAGAAACATCTGGTTGAGCTTGGACTTGAACAAGTGCAATGACTGGAGCTGGTATAGATGTGGGGGCTGTTACTACAACTAATGGTAGCACCACCAATTGTTGTTGCACTTGACCCATATGATTAGAACTGTGAGGGTGTATTGGTAGAGTAGGATATTTTTGATCCATCTCAGTAGCCGCAACAACTTTCCATGGCTAACTGACTTCAGTATGCTTAGGAGGAAGACTACCATGATGTAATTCTGCATTCAACCTCCTAAATTCCTTCATTTCCTCCTATTGTTGTGAAAACCGTTGCTCTAGTGAGAGAGATTGTACTTCTCCAAAGGAACGTTATGTAACCTTATTCTTGCATTTCCCCTTGTTGGATCACTTTTGGAGAGGGGTGTGTGGGTTACTGGAAGGATTACCCAAATTCTGGGTAAGCCTTTGATTTCGTGTACACACACCTTCTTCATTTGTGTCTATGTGTACAACTTCTTGAGCAGGATCCTCTTCATTTGATCCCTCTGAGTGAACCTCATCTGGTGGATCAAAAAAATCGTCATTAATGACATTAATTGATTCATAATTCATTGCATCTCTTCTATATACATTTCTTCGATAATTCCTTTTTCCATGTCCCAGATGATACATTGCCTTTTGTCGATTTGATCCCTCAGGAATTTCATGACGAACTGTAATTTGGAGGGAATCTTCTGATAGTATGGATCTTCGTTCCTCTTGAGGATTCTTCCCTAATCGAGAGAAGACCGACTTTCACTGAGGGAGAGATTGTGGATTTAAAAGAGTCCCCAGTCCGGTGGAACGGGGTTGTTCCTACTCAACTCCTCGAATCCTATTTGTTGATTCTGAGGGTTGGGTTAAAAGATTCCCAGGTATGGAAAGATAGTGTGGTTCTTGACATGCTATATCTGAGACCTTCTTGAATCCTCTCCATATCTTGCGGACATTAGTCCTAAAATTAGCTGGATGCATCAACCTGCGTCCACTTTTATCACCCAGCTCAAAAGACCATTGGATGATTTCTGACACTTCTGTCACTTGATGATGTGCTTTCTCCAAACGAGAGGCCTGTTCAATATTCTCATTTTCTTGATGCAGGAGTAATTCAACAACTTGTCCTCTATATTCTTGACTTTGAGAGGAACTAGTTGATGCATGTTCTTGGGCGAGATTTTGAATACAAACAAAACCCATTGACTATGGCCGACCATGGGAAATAACATTGCATGAGACCATTTGTAGTGGGCTTTGCTGACTAGAGAGAACAGTGAAATGTAGTGATCCATGAACATCCCATCATCTGATATGAATACCAGATGGACAATTGGAAATTAACCGGCACAATATTTTTAGTGCGCAAAGGCATGAATGCTGAAGGGCTCTATGTTGCTTTTCAGCCTTCGAATATCGAGAAACTGAGAGAGAAGCCAAATAAATTTGGCATTGTAACCCTTCTATTATCTTGACATGATTTTCATATTCATCATAAGATAATATATTATTTTTCAACTGCCAAAGATTTTTCCATATGTTGAAACAAATATCATGAATTATTTCTTCTGTCAACATCTCTGGAATGTCATACTATGAATCAGCCAAAGGCCAAAACATAACTGGCACTTCACCTTTCACCAGTTGTTTTCTCATATTCAGTACTACCTCTTTATTATTCGATGATGATTCTTCTACCTGATTAGACCAGAGATGGTGCTTCCTTGTTTCTT
This sequence comes from Viscum album, assembly GCA_963277665.1. NCBI lineage: Eukaryota > Viridiplantae > Streptophyta > Magnoliopsida > Santalales > Viscaceae > Viscum > Viscum album. The sequence goes on along the minus strand of OY728155.1, from coordinate 677,661,719 downwards.
CATCGGATTCAACAAGATTTGTAGAGAAATCACTGATCAAACTACTAGATGCATGACTTAGGGGTGGTTCATAGAATGACCTACACCCTGGGCTATCTTCTGTTTGAGAAAGTATTTCACCTGCTAATAGTAAAGCATCAAACATGACTGGATTCAAATTTTCAAGTGCCTCAAGAGAAGAGGGCTTTATCAACACTACATTTTCCATTATAACATTTTCTAGGAAATGTACATTACTACTGCAGAGGGTACTTTCACAGCTAAATTCATCATCATGGGGAGAACCACCATGGTGGGTTACAACAAAAAATGAAACATTTTTCTCCTTGGTATTCTGATCACATAGAGGGTTCTAGTGGCATTCATCTGAAGATGAAACTTCAAGATCGACCGAATTGTAATGAAGAAATCATTCATGAGGAAGTGTCTAATATAGACCTTCAGAATTAACGTTCCCACTATTGGGAACTGAGAGAGTAGAATCTTGAGTTGCAATAGATAGTTGTCTGAGTGCATCAACAACTCCAGCATCGAGTAAGGCCTTATTACCGATTCACCGTTGATTTCTTGACTATGTTGGGAATGTCTTCTTCTTAGATGCCTTCTTACTCACATTAGGAACCACTTGTTGACGAAAGTGGACATTATGGGTAGGTGTATCTGCCTGCTCAGGAGAAATGATCAGGTTAGGCTAAATATCTCCACTCAAATTAGTTGTATGTGCCTGACTTGGCCATCCATAAGATATGGGGAAGTATGCCCCACAACCCTCTTGGACTGGAACTGGTGTGTGTGTCTGTTCCGGAGTGGACTACTGATTTGTCACTCCACTTTAAGGGATAGATTTATGTGTCATTCCCTGAGATGATACTGAAGTTGTTATAATATCCTGACAGGCATCCATAATATGAACAGAGATTCAATTCTGCTCTTTCACCATTGATAGAATATGTTTGGTTACTTCAGCTGTCGGAACAGGGATATACGTCCATTCGGTGCCTGGAGTAGGTGTATGTACCAGCTCCTGTCCTATTTTTCCTCAGTGCATTCTGACAGTACTCATGTGTGGAGGCAGAGAGTTGAGTATGCTTCTTATTTTTCACCAGATCTTTCTGACTGACTTCTCTGAATGCTACCAAATGAGACTATTGGTAGGATTGATCAATACTAGAAGGTGTATGTGCCTGCTGATTACACTCCATCGAACATGGTTTATGAACTTCCTTCAATACTGACAAATGCGGCTGATGGCAGGATTGATGAGTGTAGACAGGTGTATGTTCTTGTTTACCAGTTGTCGACACATTGTGTTGGCAGGCTCCATCGCATGTAGTCAGACAAGCCTGCTGACTAGTTGATGATTTATAAATAGGTGTATGTTCTTGTCGTTAGTACTCCACCGAAATTTCCTGGTGGGATTTGCGTGATAATTCCAGAAGAGTTTCCTGGACAGAGGAATCAAAACGGACAATTGTGTGTGCCCTCTCGTTTCTTTCCACCGTGTTATGTTAGTGGACTTCTCTGGAAACGGCAGAGATGAGAACGTGCTCACTGTTGATCGGATTTCTCTTATGGTGGTTCATCTTGCCTGCTTGGGTTCGAGGAACCTGAGCCGAATTCCTGGAGACGACACCATCATAATGTTGAGGGTGCACTACCGCACGAGTCTGACGGTGATTTTTGGAGGGATCCCTCAGGAAGGACTCATATTTCCTTGAATTATGGCATTCAGGGGCCTTATCATTCACCTCCTCAGAATATGGTAGGGAATTGTTGTTGTGTTCCGAGGATAACGACCTGAAATGTTTTGAAATAGTGGTTATCACCGCCTGCTTCTTTATTGCTGGTCGTTATTGTCTGGACGACCAGGGTGAATTATAGACTTGGAGGGATTGTCAAGTGGCCACGAGAGTTAGAATAGTACCATTTTCACGGTACTCCTTAACCAGCGCATTTGAATCCCAGCATTGAAGATGCAGAGTAGGTGATGTCGTCCTCATAGTGGATGACGATCCATCAGGAGTAGCAGAAGATGAATTCACAGTAGAGGTTTTTACAATAGAAGTATTCATAATATAATTATTCACATCATTGAACATAAGGAAAGCCATTCTTGTAATGTAGAAGATCTTGGAAAAGAGTTCCTGTTTGATATAACAAAAATAATCAAGATAAATTCGACCGCTACATATTATGGATGAGCACACATGTTATTTACTGTCTTGTTGGACCTCTCATTGAGTTTAAATAGGGGCCTAACAAATAAGTAAATCATCATTTTAACTTGGTTAAGGATTCACGTCGGGTTCACCATTTTTTTGTTTCCTCTGGAATTGGGGATGATATAATTGATTTAAGATTCAAACATTCCAAGTGATTTCTAACAGGTTTGTACGTAGAACCAGAAACATACAATGATTCCATATCTCTTTGGACCTACTTTCCAAATGTAGGTGCTCATTAGTTGTAAACTGATGAGAATTAAGAATTTTCATTGGTCGAGAGGATGGGAGGTCGGACTCATCGCACCTTTTTGAGGGGAATTATTGTCTACTCCGGGACTCTCTTTACATATTGAAGTTATGTTCGTGAATCTTTATTACATTACCAAGTATGAAAATGATCTTTTCCTTAGACCTGACAATCAATGATTAATATGTATGAGATTTAGAGAATCTTTTATATATATTTGAGGTTATTCATCGATAGAGAATCATCTGTACTTGTTTAGAGATTCTTAGTCAATGGTATCCTTTAATACATTATATAAAAGTCTCTTGGTCATTATGATGACCATAATCATTTTAAATCCACCCAGCAGGGCACTTCAAGTTTATTTTCATTCAGAAGGACATGAATTATTTCCTTGTTCTTGGGTTTCATAGTTGGTATCCTTTGTTTATAGAAAAGGAATCAGAACCCACGTAGTTAGAGTAAAAAAGTATGGGGTTTATTCATGATTGATGGATAAAATAAAGATTTCATAATTACTTTCATACTCTAATCTCATGTGAGTCATACTCGGTGTGAGAAACAAGAGGTATTGGTAAAACCAGACAATTGTGCCATCATATGAAATGATATGGGGATTATGTATTTATGACTGCCCCAAATAGATGAATATTGGGTTTTACTTTAGGGAAGAAACCCAAGAACAAGGTCCAAAAAGATATATGTGCTTTATGGAGATTTGGATACTCTAACTTGGGGATTATTCCTGCAGAAGGTGCCCAAATTAGGAAGGCACTTATGATTGGGTTTTACTCTGGAAAAGGAATCCCAATTCAAAAAGTAATTTATGTCTGGTTAAGAGAAATTATGAATCGGGCTTATTCTTAAAGAAGCGGCCCAGATTGAAGGGAATTATGACTGGGGATTATTCCTAAGGGGGATGCCCAAATTAAGAGTACATGGACTGGGGATTACTCATAAAAAGGAGGACTAGGTTAAGGATTCTCTCATCTTAAAGTATGAGGTTGAATTAATGAAATCTTTGACCTTTGTGACATAAATAAATGTAAATCACTAGGTTTTAAGAGATGTTCCACAGAATTCCTTTCTGATAAGGAAGACAATAAGTAAATCATGCCATTAATGGATTTGGAGATAGTTATGAAGGCTTAATCTTGAAAAGTATAGGTGGATAGGAATAAGAGAGGTGAAATAGGCAGGAGGGGAACCCAAAAAGGAGGTGGCGTGCAAGTCCTGCTTGGGCGTGAAAGTCATGGTCGCACAAGTATACTTGCGAGACACAAGGGTACTTGCACGACAGTCAACCCTTAGGGTAAAACATGGGTGAGACATGGCTCAAGACATTAGTACTATCCCTAGAGGATTCCAGAAGAGGGGCGTGCAAGTTCAGTTGAAGGGGTAAGGCGGCGTGCAAGTGTGGCCATTTCCCTTAAGGGTTGGCCACTTAGGCGCACAAGTGTTGATGAGTTTGAACACTTAGGCCTTACTCCCCCTCTTTAGATATTTCGTTCTATGTAAGAAATTACCTTATAAGTGTTCGGAAGCATTGAGAAGAGACTAGGGCTCCAGGATCTCAAATCTAAGTTTCTAGAATTTTTTATACCTAAAATGGGGGGCCCACCTGGGGTATTTATAGGCTGGTGAAGACCGTAGGTGAAATTCAAAGAGGGAACTCAAGTCACCTGCATTACCATTGGGTGGAGCGCATGTATACTTGCATGACCATGGTGGATCATGCGCGACTCAATTGCATTTGAACATTTGTTCATGACTTTTCCAATTTTTTATGTTTCATCAAAGGATGAATCACTTTGGGTTCAAGGTATTTCCCCTTTTCAATTTTTTAGAATCTATTATAGAAAGGAGCGTCAACAACATTCCACATCAGAAGCACTGATAGGCCTTTTATATACATTCTACTTGATTGATTTTACCACACATATCAAAATTTCTATATTTGGTTTTTTCCTCTAGAATTATTTGATGAATGCTTTCCCATTACCTCTCAAATGGAATTATTCTTTAGATTTCTCTAATGGAACACATGATAATTTGAAATCTCCATATCTACATTCTCAGAGAAAAATACAAGTTTCTCATATATTTTGACTCACAAGAAACTAAATCACTTTTTTATTTTTACCTTAATCTTGTGTAAAACCGATTTATCTTATTATTAATTTCCTAGATAAAATTTTGTATGTAGCATGTAAATGGGTAAAATTTTCATCATATGAGGCCACATAATATTCCTCCATATGTCTCAATTCAAAAAAATTATTTTCCATCCTAAGTTGAATAGCCTTTGGAAAATATTTCTCAAGGAAGATGTTCTTAAATTCATCTTATTCCATGGCATCAATCTCTTCACCTCCTTTGATATAGTTTTACCATTGACCTCCAATGTTCAAATTCACCTTCAAAACGATATAAATAATGTATAATATTTTTATTTTATAAACAAAACATTACATCAAAAATATTTTCTATTTATTTAATCCATCCATTAGATTTCATAGGATTAGGTGATCCTCTAAATGATGGGGGATGTTAGCTTATTAAATGATTCACTACAGACATATTCTTCTACATTTGATCTGGTTTATCTCGTGCATGGAAACGAAAACCATTTATCACATGAGTTAACGAATCCATCACTACAAAAAACAATTAATTTATGATTCTGGACATCTCATGATGTAGATTTCTAATGATCTTTTCTTTTATATTCCTTTTTTTTACAGTTTCCATTTTTCCACTGCAAAAAAGCATTATGAACAAACATATCTTAGACGAAGAAACATGGTAATAATAAAATGATATATCAATTTCAATTTGACCATAAATTAAAATATCATTATTGATATTCTATTAATAATTCCATATCTCCTAAAGTTATCTAAACTGTCCTTTGAGACAAACTATATGACCCCATTCTAAAACATTACATAATATTTCATTAAGCCAATAATTTTACTTTCATTCACATTAAAGGTATTTTTAGATTTAGAATTTTATATAATTGGGACATATGAATTACAAAATAACAAAAATATGACAACGTCGACAAGTCTACTCAATTTCAATTTTTTCATAACATAAAAAAATTTAAAAAGAAACATTGTTTCATTTTATGTTTTAACATCATAAATTTTACTTGATCCCATACTTGACTCTATTTTCCATTAATTCATTTTAATAACATTTCAAAAATTGTGTTGAGAATAATAATCAATATAAGGAATACACAAAGAAGGAAAATTATTAGTCTTGGGAAAACATGAAAACCATGAATACTTTATCAACATGTAATACATTTTACCTTAAGAAGTTTTAATTACACTTCATTGAATGTAATCACATTTTTTACCCTTTTTTTAATAAAAATATTATCTTAAAAATAATAAAAATTAATATATAACATATAAGGTTACTTGGGACAAAATACTACTCAAATATTATAACGGCATGGTCGACTTCAACACATATCACTAATTCCATATCGATATAGCTAACTTATATAACCAATTAATTGGAGGTTATAACTTAACCACTCGTCCATGGATTATGTTGGAACCACTCTTCATTGGTATATAATGTAACCAGCCGTCTTTATTTACTCACATTACCACCCATATAATGTCCAAGTACAATTATATAATCATGACACATAAATATTGCAATATCAATTTATCACACATAACATTTCTATTGCAATCAAAAGAAATAATTTCTAGATATTGAAATATTAAATTGAAATTAAAAACCATTCCCAATACCAAAACACCAAAATGTGATTATGGGACTTCTTTTCCTTTTAAAAACACTAATCCATATAGAGGAATCCAAATATAAAATAACAGTTATGGTGGCGTAAAATTCATTGTCTCCACATATTATAAAAACTATTCCCTTTATCATTAAGTAAAAAGATTCATTGAAAAAGATTATTTCTGAATGCCATTGAATGAAATCAATAGTCAAAGTGGTTAATTTTAACCTTTATAAAATATGGTGGTGTATATTATGAAAATATACCGAAATGAAAGGAGGCTCAAATGATGTCACGTAACTTGTGTATGAATCATCACGTATGTTCCTTTTTTCATAAATAATAAAATAAAGTTAATTTATGAATTCTTGAGAACATTTTAAAGGTTTTTTATTTATTTTATATCACATATTATTGTGTTATAAAAATTATATAATAATTTATGTTCATATTTGACGTTAAGTAGATATTCGGTACTTGAGTCAAAAATAAACTTGGATTGATGTCAATAGTTCATCTGGTCATAATTTCACCCAAACCAAAATAATATTCATTATTTAAATATAATATATATCAATTATATATGTATTTAGAATAATCTGTAGTATTTGGATATATTAAATAAAATCTACAGTTCATGGATATGTCATGCTATACGTACACATGATTGCTGCATTATTTTCATTATCTTAATAAATGAAAAAAATAATGATATAAATTTATATTATAGTTAAATAATTAAATTATTGTAATATTTTTCTCTTATTTATAGTAAACATATCCATTATATGTTCCCCATATATCAGGAATGGGTCATATCTTTTTGAGTGGTGGTAGTCCACACATCCTCTAATGAAATTATTGTCTTTACACGACATAAAAAGTATAAAGGTATGTTTTAAATAAAAATAAATGAAGCATAGAAAAAATATAAATATAACACATATAATATATAAATATAGTTTTTATCATAATTGAAACAATGATAGGTTTTAGGGGAAAATTAAACAATCATCATTTTGTGAGGCAGCAGTTCGTCGTACATAGAAACAATATGTTTGTTACCCATTAAATTGTGGTGTGTGTATGTGTTGGTTGAATCCTTATCATATTAAAATCCTTGTATGTTTTGGATACTATTATTTTTATTTATTCATAGAAAAATATTATTATAGTGAGTGGATACTAGAAATGAAACAAAAAGACATGAGAAAATGCATTACCTCCTAATCGGGTAACAGATTTTGGTTACTACACAAAGGCTTCCTTGAAATGCTCTATACCCTATGGGATGATTCTTGTATGAATAGATTTATTATAAGAAGGGGTTTGGGAAGGAATTTTATAAACCAAATGGTTCTTGATATGTGAATAAAAGATAATAACATGTTCCCTTTTATAGGATAAGTGGGTAGAATTTTAGGAATATCTTGAAATATTAATGTATAATAATTGGATTTTCAGTTTCTAATAGCTCAAAAGTGACATATTTCTAGGATATGAAAATTATGGGTCTAAATTATATCAACTGATAAATGATTGTCTTATTTAGGTGACACCTATTACATCATCTTTTGGCTTTAACCCGTAGTTTAACAATTTAATTATTATTGTGCCTTCTTGTATTTTTGCACTATATGTTTATTATAAATATTATAAAATTTCAAAAGATCCTTAATTAGATCATTAATGAAATTATACACACTATAAACATATTTTTTGGAACCTTATAATTTTATGACTTTTAAATCATTTAATAAAATAGAATTTATATTAAAATATCATTTATGTTGATTTTTACATAGTTCACTGTGTTGAATTTAAATAAAATCCAAAAAAATATAAAACATAAAAAAAAACCATTTAATAATATTATAACATGTCATATTCAACTATAAAAATCGTTTATAACAAAAATTATATAATTTAATATTTATTTTAATATTTATAATATCATTTATTTGATTCCTTTATTAATAAGGAAAAAACTGCATCATCATTATGTCATAATTAAATTTAATTATATAAAGTATAAAAATAATAAATAAAATACCAAGATGTATAAAATATTTTTATATTTATAATATCTATTCATAGTTAATGATGTTTATTTTATATAACCCAATATTAAAATTTGTTTTTAGTAAGACTCATGTTTATGATAATTTTTCCTTAACATTACATTACAAGTTATAAATTCCATAATCACATGAACATGACTTCCAAAGTCAAAATTTCCATCCCAATGGTTTTATTGGTCATAAATATCTAATCCAATAATATTTTGACACATGTTTTGATTGTTTTATATTATTATAATTTTATTTTTACCTTTAATTAACCTATTTATCTTTTACTTTGGTAAATAAAATACTAATGTTATTATTCATCATAAATTATATTGATCATATTAAAAAAATTAAATTAATTAAAACCATGTATGTTACTATTTGAAATGTGAAAAAATAGGTTTAACATTAATCATATCGTCAGATAAATAAAATGGGTTTTTAATAAGTAAAAACCATTTAAAGAATGATATGTGTTTACATCAAATTTTATTTTTAAAATAATTCCAATGAGAAAAATTAGTTTCAATGAAAAAACATAATCTAAGTATAATTCAAATACAATTCAAATAGTAATGTAACAATACCAATAATTTAGATAGAAAAGATGTTTGGAATTAAAATGCAATATATATTACTATTCATTTAAATTTGCAATATAAAAAAAAATACAAAAATTTAAAACGTAGTAAATATGGATGTATCAAATCCAAAAAAGATGTTTATTTTATTAAATATAACATATAAAAGTTCTAAAAATATATTTTAAATGATTCTTCCATCATGGGGTTGTAAAACTACCTTATAAAAATATTGGGCTACTTTAGGCTTAATATTGGATTTATTCTCATTTTAAGATTCTAATATTTATTTTATGATTGAAAAAAAAAATTAAAAAACATATTTATAAATAATATATTTCTTTCTGTTCATCCCTTACAATACCATATATAGGAGTTGACTCACATGTAAATTAGTAATATTAATAATTTATTGTTTTCCATTATAAATTAGTCTTCTATGCATCTTAAGATATCAAAAAACACCCGTTGTTGCATGTAGGGTATGCTGTTGGACAAAGGTTCCCTTTTAACATAAAATTAATATATTATTAAACTATGAATAGATTTGAAAATTTCATATTCTATAATTATTTGGGGTGTTACATCGTATAAGGACAAACCATTTATTTGGTTCATTTCATTTTCCATTATAGGAGCATACATGATTGCTCCTTAGAGCATGAGAACTTGTTGTAGACTATGTACCCACACCATTTCATTTATATTATGATTATCAAGGGGAAATTACCCAATGGGAGAGAGGATATAGAGAATCTACAATTATTAGATTTCTTATTTGAATATTTCCCTATATATATTAACATTTATCCCTATAGTCAGCATAACTTTTTGGTCTCTCAGGTCCCTAAAAATTAATACAATAAAAGTATAAATTTATTTTTAATCATGAGAATTAATTTTTCATGTTTTTATTTATTCTAGATGTTTATACATTGAATGGAAAATACGAGACCAAATTTAAATCCAAATTGTGGGTTTTCCCCTAGGTGTGACTTAAAGACGATTGTTGTTATATGTTGTAATGAAATAGTTGCGTCAAGGTGATTTTTAGTAAAATAAATAAATTATTTATTTATTTAAATTATATGAATTAAATAAAATACTCTATAAAGATATAATTATAAAAAATAGCAGGTTTATCCTCATAACCCTAGGAAGGCATGAGAGGCATAAAATGAGTGTTATTAATCATTGTATCATATATATGTATAACATAAGATCTGATTAAGGTGGATCGAGAGATAATGGATGGAGTGTGTCATTTTAATTTCTTGAAAATCATCTATTCACTAGTGATCAATCCTTTTTGTGGTTGGGGAAATTAGTTCAGGTTTTTCACTTTTTATGAAAATATTGCGCATGAAATCTTATCTTAAATTCTTAACCTATGATTTATTATTCTTCACATGAGCCCCACAATTTATTGTGTATAATAATTTAATAAAATTATTTTTTATACCTTCTATCACAACATGGACTCCAATAGTATTTTATCCTCCGACAAGAACAGTTTTCAAATTATGGGCCAGACCATTTTTAATTTCATATCAAAAAAAATTTCTATTTATTCTCCACTATTTGGCCATGGGGTTGTTGTTTAACACTTTTGGCCCAGTTTTAGAATGATCAAACCTTCAGATTCATGGTTTATTGGTGGATGGTGAACATGACATTGAATTAAAGTTGTATCAAGATGATTTGGGGGTGAATTATTGTGGATCACTAATCTAGAGTTGCGATGATGATGATAGGTGTTATAAGACAAATGGAGGCTCATTAGTGGAATAATAGGATCTGATTTATATCCACTGAATGCTGCGAATTGACAGCCGGTGATGACCCCAACAATTTTGGGTATAAAATGGTGGATTACACGGGTGTGAAGGTGGATTTATATGACTGTGAAGAAACATAGATTTCAATAAAACCCCAAATACACTGTATGTAATTGGATGAAAACTCATTTTGTGGTCCTCTAGTTGTGCTGGTTGGGGTACAATGAGAAAAAAATATCACACTCCATGAGGAAACACCACAAGACATCTTACACTATAAAAGAGGATTTATGTGTATTATTGGGGTATATAGGAACTGGTATGACTAGGAATAGGATAATAGATAGACTACAGAGGAATGGTTATGTTCATGGGCATGTCTATGATACCCAAACCTGACCACATATGTCGACACAATATAAGGTATATTTTCATGGCTAGAATATCATAGGTAGTCTTTAGGGGGATGTGAAATGTCATGTTCCACTGTAATGTCAATTGTATTATGACATTGCCTTCCAATCCATTTTCTGGGAAGTAGAAGGACAAGAATTGAGGTAAATTCACATACTATTTGGACCCTCTCAAAAATTATGTAGTCCTCCTAGAATCATATTTTTTTGGTATCTCTCTGATTGGTGATTGGATTTTGACTGATGAGTAGCCTACCCTAACTACTTTTCTATATACAATTTTATAGAAGACATCACGGTGTAATAAAATATATAAGTTGAGGTATTTTATGTGTGTATCTTTATTAGGCAATACATGATGATTAATGTGATCTGGAAAAGATCATATCAAATATTCTAGGTTCGAGATCCCCATATCACACTATTGAATAGGTCCCCCCTATATTACTCAGTGTCTACTATTTGGTTCCCTACTAACACACTTGAGAGCGCTTCATCATTTATATGAATTACCCCCGATTGACTAGGTAATGGGTCCTTTTCCTACTGAGTAGAACCCCCTATGTTACTAGGGTGTGGTTCCTGAATTCCCTGAGTCTCAGCCCCTAATAGACAAAGGTGTGGGTTCACTATTTTTATAACTCGTGATTGGTACCCCTATCATATATGGATCGAGCCCTTGGTTCATTGAGTGGATCCCCAATGATGCAATGTAAATTTAGTTATCTATCTATTAAGTGAGTTAAACTAATCATAATAGGTCTTGGGTCCCCTATTAGATACTATTCCTCTGTTATATGTAGATCGGTTGAGATTTGTGGGTCCTCCCAATGACATTTTAGGACAGACACGTGAGATGTTGGGAATCAGTGATTGACCATTGGAGCATGAGAAAAACACATTATCCTATACTAGAATATTAAGATTGATACCCATTTCTCTCTATTATAGGTTTATTTGTGAGAATATATATATGATGGGTTTCAATTCCCACTTTTTATGGATTCATCTGGCCGATTATATATCTTTCCTTTACTCTTCATTTTTTATTTATTATCTGGAAAAATCCCAAAACAAGACAGGGCCATGATAAAGTCCGGAAAAAATACAAACCTAAGGAGGCCAAATATTATGGGGACCAAGTTGATCTCCTCTAATTAGTTAAATCCCCTCCTTTTTCTATTAAAAAATATAGGGAAAACAGGTAACATTTCTCCCTTGTTCTGCCACAGCCATGGATGCAAGATTATTTTCTACTTTATTTCCCTCACACCACGTATGAACAACCTAAGTGTTTTTTGATGTTTTCTATACATTTCTTGATTATATATTCAATTGAAAAAGTAGATGGTATAAAACCATGCATAGAATCATGAATAATTATGGAGTCACTTTTAATTTGATCAAGAATAATGATTTTCTGGCCCCACAATTTAAGGCCAGTGAACTTTGCATTAGCCTCTACTTGAATTGAGTTCCCCTTACCATAATATATGGTGAAAGTAAGAAGAAAACTCCAATTAAAATCCCTGACTACCCCTCTGCCACGCATAATTCCCAAAATAAAAGAACCATCAAAATTACGTTTTTAACCCACTTTCGAAGGAGACCAACATACCCAATTTTCTCTTAAAACAGAACTATTATGCTGCATTAAAGGCACAATTACCTGTATGTTTCTCAGAGATGAGGAATGCATCCATTCATTATAACCGCTGACCAAATCTGAAAAGAGGCACTTGGTTCTGGTGACAACATATCTTCCTATAGAAACTAGACCCTCAAATATAACATTATTTCTAGCCTTCCAGATATACTAGCAACCTGCTTTCAGAACTAGCACCCTAGCCATTTTTTCGGGACTTCCACCATTCAGACCACAGAACCTCCTTTCCAGGAAAGGATTGCCATATATATTTGATGAAAAAAAGACAAATAAATTCTCCAAAAAATTGACGAGACATCCATATCCCATTCTCCTTCAAAAAAGATATGGTTAGCATCCTCCTACATATGATTTATGAAGTAATGACATTTAAAGACCATATTAGTACCCATATTTCTCACATTATCATCTATAGGTATAGCCTGATTTATAATCCTCCATATTTTAAAACTGAATTTAGAATGAATTTTGTTGCACCAAAACATATTATTCCATGTGTCTTGTTGCACATGTGAATGAATGATCCTATGAAAGTCTTTTTCAGAAAACAAACCTGAATTTGAAGTAGTTAAGACACATCTATCCGGATCCAAATTCAACTCAATACTATAAAACAACTCCCTTTGATCTTTATTTACAAGAGCATTAGTGAAACATGGATGCATAAATTCATCTCTAAAGGAAATATAAGGCCCCGGATAGTTCGGAATACCAATACTTGAACCTACCCAATTGTGATGCAAAAAATAAATATCTCTTTTCTCAATAATCTATCTAGAGTGATGTTGAATGGTAGGAATAATATTATGGATAAAAGGCCAAAAAGGAGGAAAAGCACTACTATCTTCCAAATAACCCCTTCTTTGAAAAGACATAATTTTCCCCAAAGAGCATGTTCCTCCACTATATCTTTCTTTAAATCCAATAAGGTTTTTCACGGCGTCATGTTTGGTGTTTATACACACACCCCTGAATGGGAACTTTTTTCAAACATGTTATGTCATATGAAAATGGTGAACATTTTATAGGTGACATTAGTGAAAAAGAGATACTTGGTATAATGGCCATATATGGTGGTCCACATAGAGGATCTAAAACTGGACTCTCATGGTATTATTTTATTCCAGTTGTTGTCAGTATTGGACATCATTTCTTTTTTTCATTTTCATTTTTTCCTTTTTAATTTTGGTTCATACTGTCACATTGTTGTTCTCCCTATTGTTTTATAATGACCAGTTTAATCTATCTTTTAATATCTTTTGTTCTTCCTCTATGATTTATAATGGATATTTTTGTGTCCATGTGTAAAGGTTAAATTGGATAAGGCATCCAATTTTATAAAATGCATTCTCTACACTTAATACCCACCCCTAAACTATTGGGAGTGGGCTTGGGTTTTTGATGGCTCAAATTTACTCTATATCAAAAATCCGTAGTGGGAATGGTTGTTACAAATTTTAATTATAAGAGTGATAATATATTTTCAATCACAAATTCAATAATTTCTAATCAAGGGGATAATATGTGGTTTATGCCCCACTCTGATGAGTTACATTTTAATTATTATTTTAGGAATGGATATGATTATTAAAATGAAATTTATCTTATGAGGAATTAAATTAATTTTATACCATCCTTGAAACCAAAAATGATTTATTTAAATATAAAAAAAATCATTGAAAAAATATTATAATAATTTTTTTGTGAAAGAGGGAAAAAATAACAAAATTTTAAATCCCAGATGGAATCATTTTTTATTTATTCTACTGAACATGGTAACATGATTAAAATTGTATAAAAAAGTTTAATACGTTAATAATGTTCCATGTTCTTTTTAAAGTTTATTATTATATAAATCATATTCATTTATGTAATAAACCTCAGAAAAAATAAATTTAGAATATGAAATCTATTATAAGAACATAATATTTATAAAAATTGATTTATAAAATTATCTAGGAAAAAAGCTGCTCTAACATTACTTTTTCATATTATAATGAATTAGGGAACTATTATTATTATTATTATTGTAGCATGATACATACTTAGTTTTGTATATCCAAACCTAATTTTAATTCAAAAAATATAATATATATGATATATTTTATCGAAAACAAAAATAGATCTATGTTCACAATTCGATAGTAGAATTACAAGATGAAAGAAAATAAGTTCACCAAAATAATTTCATTTTTGATTGTTAATATTCTGGAAAACATAAGAGATTATATATAACAAATGGTATATATATAGTTGATTAAAAGGACATATGGGTGGATATTTCTATACTTACTACTAGAAATCGAAAATTGATGGGGGTTTATTAGTTTTGGTGACAGTGAAAAATGAATGACTATGGGAGTTGGATAAGTTTTTATTCCAACAAAATTCATCATAGACAATTTTATTTATGTGTAAGTATTAAATCAAAATATGATAATTATTTTACAACATTTTTATGAAGGTTATTTTTTTATTTTATAAATAATGATATTTCTACTTTCGAGGATAAAATTAATAAATTTAAGGAACCCATAATGTACAATGTCTATCCTCTAGATCATAATTCATTGATAAGACAATGTGTGAAAAATATAAGTTATGAAAAGATAAGACATTTATTTGGAATAGAGAACTATGACGTTGTAATATCTATTATTTTATAAAATTTTACAAAAAAAATTATTTTCATATTTTCCTCAACTAAACTGAATAGAAAACAAATATATATGATGAAATTAAAATGTCAAAGCATCCCATGTTATCCTTTAAAAAAATTAAAAATGTTTTTACTTCTAAACACATAAAATATAGTCATAAATATTTTTTGGGACATATATAATAGATACTAAGAGAAAAATATTTTTTCTAGTATATTATTTCCCTGGATTTACATGGGATTTCATTTGGTGTCTTAAAAGAAATGATTTTTCAATTTTTATAAATTTTTCTAAATTGGTTGAAAATTATAAATATCCAAATGTTATTTCATTATAATTGGATCTTAGAGGGTAATTTTAAAATGGTGAGTTCAACTCTTATTATTTAAAACATTGTGTGAAGAATACATTCTTCCCTATGATTGATCAATAGAATAGTGTCGTTGAAAGGTAAAATAGGAATTCATAAAAAATTTCTTGAAAATATTCATTTGATTATAATATAACTACTCATTTTAGGGATAAATCAATAAATATAGAATGTTATTTCATAAAAAAGTTTCTTATTATAACAATTTTAAAGAAAAAACCCTATGAGATCTGTAATAATAGAAATCCAAATAATATATACATTATTTTATTTTGATTCAATGTTTATATTATAAACCCTATGTTTATGATTAGTAAATTTGATCTAATTGATGTTAAATGAGTCTTCTTTCACTATTCTACCACTTCCATAAAATTTATAGTTTTTAATAACATCTAAAATATTATTGAAGAATTAATTCACGTGGAATGTGATGTAGGTGGTTCATTAGGTCACAAAAATGAATTTTTATGATGAGATATGTGATTATATTGAAAACATGAGACCTGGTCTTCTCTTTGAAAATAAAAATAATTATTATTTTGAACATTATTTTGGTGAAGAAAATCATGAAAACATAGATACAAGTGAACACGACAATGTTTTGCCTAAACAGCTTTAAACCCTAAATAAACATCAATTACAAAGATTTATTTGATGTTTAGATGGTGTATTAAGACATAAATCATAGTTAAAAATATTATAGTACTTTATTCCATTTTACTGAAACAATAAAAAAAAATTTACAGTGGAATCAAGAGTTTACAAGAGAGAGGTTTTAGTAATACATGAAAATTTAAATTATTTAAAGGGGAATATGGTATGATAAATAATTGATAGAAACTATGGCTATAATGTTATAGATATACATGGTTTTTTGAACAAACATTATGATCGTGGTGTGATCACTTAGAAAAAGACATCACTAATTGCTAAACCATACATTCATGTGTAGTGTATTGATTTAAGAGAGACTATTTCACATGTAGCTAGATTAGAATCCATTAGGATTATTATAGCCTATAAAATTCAAATGAATTTCAATTTTATCATATAAATGTATAATATACTATGTTAAATGGTTTTTATGGATGATGTTTATGTTGAACAACCTCATTAGTTTTAAAATAATCAATTACCAATTTTTTCAATAATACCATATATTTTTGTGGAATTAAAGAATAACCTAAAGCTTTGTTTGAATTCTTATTTTATTTTATTTTATCAAATGGATTTTTCTGGTTTTGAAGATCCAAGAATATTTATGAAAACATCACCCTAAAATTTGATTTTAGTTTATAAATATATTGATGATATAATTTTTTGTTATAAAAATAAATTATTGTCTAATGAGTTTTCATAACTTATACAACTTAGTGAGAGACTTTACTATTCTGATGAAACTGCACCAGCCTGGAAACTATCCTCAGCCTCTTAGAAGCACAGAATTCTTTTGGCTACCTTCTTTTGTAGTCTTGATTAATTGTAACTCTTATGGAGCATCGAGAGGTAATGTAGGACCTCCTGGATATGGGATTGTATTCAGAAATAATGATGGTGACTTATTTAAAAGGATTTGTGTTACATGTGGATGTGACACTACTGTCGAAGAAGAAATGATAGCTCTCATCAAAACAGTCCAATTTCTTCATCAAAGGAATTGGAAGAAAATTTAGTTTGAAAGTGATTATTTAACCATTGTTCAAGCAGTGATAATGGGTTATATTCACCTTTTTTGTAAGCTAACATTTAAATTGATTCAGTGTCTTCATATGCCTTCTTAAATTCATTACATCATTACACATGTCTATCATGAATCCTACCAACTTGTTGATCACTTGGCAAACATGGGTTTCTCTGGTGACACTTGCACTTATCATTCTATAATTCCTTGTGAGATGCTTATTATCCTACATATGGATAAATGTATACATCCATCCTTTATACATGGTTATCCTTGTTTCCTTTTTTGTTATATTAAGACTTACTTCTTGATTTTTTTATCGAAAATAAATTTTTAATGTAATCCTTCTGAAAATCATGGGTTTGGGCTAAATTAATTTTAGTCCATGGCCATTTTCTATTCATCAGTGTCCTTTCTCATAGAAGTTAAACCATTGATATTTTCACATATAATCTATATAAATCCCCACTATACCTTATAAAAATCATATTCGAGAGGTATGTTTAAACATTTAGATGATGTAATCTCTGGGTTTTCCAAGAAATAAAAGATCGGTGGTACACCACAGAGTGATATTGTTGGAAAATCCATCGTTATGGATTGGATGATGTCTACAGAGATTCTACTAAATAAGTTACATTAGTTTCAGAGTTGGAATTTATATTTATGTAAAGATTTTCTTGTTTGATGATGATGTGAATGATTTCTAGAGGAATGTTGAGTTTTAGTTCAGTCAAACAGATGACTTTATTTCATCAAATTTCAATTAACAAGACATTATAGTATCATTAGTGGAGTTGGATAAAACATTTCATTATCCCTATAAGGAGGAGTAAAATTTGAGTCAAAATATAGTTTTTATGAGTCCATTGGGACTGACCACCTTGTTAATGTCCTTATTTGGAACCATTTCTTTTATAAGAAATATGTGAAGGGCTTATCCCCCTAATTGGATGTTTTCTGGAAATTTTATACATAATGAAATTTCCTAGAGCATCAGATAAATGGAAAAGGTGTTGTTTTAGGATATTAATATCTTATATTTCTGGATTTTCATTTTTATGTTTAATCATAAATATTATATCATTAGTTTTATTGGATACTACTCTAATGTGAATGTAATTTCAAATTATGAACCCAATTATTGGGTTTTCACCATATATATAATGAATACGCTCATTGATATAAATGAGGGGTATGATGTGATGTTCTATAAAGGCAAGACCCTTTATGGAATTATTTTAAAGAAAATTAAATACTATTATCACACTATTTCAAATTTATTGAGACCTTTTAATCGGGAAGGTTTGGATTAGAAGGATTTTTTACGAACATCACCTCCTAATGATGAAGCACCTACGAAGACGATTCCTACTATTGAGGTTCATAAGGCAGTGGAAACTAGACTAGGGCCTTATTTTGTAAAGGTTAGTAATATTATAGAATATTTAATTAAATGTATATAAGAAGATGTTTTGAGGCAACTGATGTTATTCAACATGATGATATAGCTGTTGAAATTGTTTTTTGTAGTTCATATGGAAAACTATTAGAAATTTCTCTTATTTTATTAGATGAAGACGGAATCTATAAATTTTATTTTCAGAATATATTTTTAAATATGATTCTTCTGGGATCACCTTATAGTAGAGATAAATATAGTGATGTTATTATATAAAATTATGATCATTTTCATGCATCAACTATGTTATCACTACCACTTATGCAAATGGATTCACCTTATTGTGTGTAAGAGAAATAATATTTCTAAAATGAAACACCTTCTATATTCTCTATTACCTTAGTTTCATACTCTAATATGGGATTAGAATGGGTAGATGAGGTATTTAATATAAAAAAAACAAAATCAAACAACTTAATGAGTGTTATGTATTAAGAATAACATTGACAAGATTTTTGGGATATTGGAAACCCAAATAGATTTGATCAAATATATTTAGGAAATATATTAAGTGGAACATGTTATTTATTTGCATAGTTAACAATATCTATAATAGTTTAAGGTACATTTTAGTGGGATAATAAATATTTGTACTACACAGTTAGAATCCAATGATCTTGGAGTGAATGTTTCATCACAAAGAAACATGATTCAAAATCTTCTAATGGTACAATATAATATGTATTCATATGTAGTATATGAGATACAAAATTCTAATTCATAAATAAAGAATATATTTTATAACTTGGACAATATATTTTTAATTTATTTTTAGTTCATTAAGACGTATCAAAATATACATATTTTTTCATCCACACCATTTGTGTTTCCTATAATTCAAAATTATATTGATCGGATTCTTTTGTGGTTGAATTCCATGTCCTCTTAGATTCATTTTCTCTAGTGTGACATGTTAACACCTTTTTTGATGCAATATTCAAAGAATTATATTTTTGGTGAGTTATAAGATACCTGCTAATCTATAATAATTCATAGTGTCATAAAAAATGTATATAGAAATAAAATAATGGGATAACGTGAATTATTTTTCTATTAATGGTTTAGAGAGAGCGTGACATTTTCTCAAGATAGGAAAGGGGATATATCTAGGTTAATTGTTTAATTTACTATAAATCATTACAGAATAACATCTTTTCTTGTAAATATATATGAAGAATTTGAAGGGATATACTCAGAAGAGGACTATAGTTCCTTGGAATATGATGTAACATCAATAATTCCAGTTTCAATTATATGGAAAGAAATTGTTTTACCATCCCCTTAGAGTTATACATTATTTTTATAAATTCTATATAAATAAAATTACAGTATGGGTTTTAGTTTTATTTTAACATGAAATTGTCACTTCTAGTAATATAATTTGACAACCTCCATCCATTGTTGTTTGGAAAGAATTTCAAGCATTATCACTGCAAATAAATAATATTAATAGAAAGGCGTATTCATTGAATTATAGAAAATCATATTTTAGTGGATTAGGTGAATGGATTCTGGTGACATTGTAATTAGAACCTCCAACTCCTTCATCCATTCCTCTTCATACTCCCTCATTCAGTGATCTTCATAATTCCACTTCTTCTCTTCTTGTATCCTTCAAAAAAAATTGAATAAATGGGTCTCTCCATATTTTCTCAAAAGAATACACTACAATATAATATTATTTGAGAGTTTTTCATATATGATATAATTAAATGGATTGACAGATGTTTAGATTCCTAATCTGATCTAAATGGAATTATAAATCTCAGAAAAACTCCTTCATATACCATTACATGTACAAATAAAATAATAGAATCTATTTTCTTCCCATAAAATTTTTATAAGAGAGATCAATAAATGGTGGATGCAGACATAGTTAATAAGATATATATATATATATATATATGAGTGTGTATTCATTATGAGGACCTAGAGGGAAGTTAAACATTATATATGTAGGATGACAAGACTTCAATATTTTTTCATGAAATATTAAAGGAGTTATCAACATCCCTACTCATAATCCAATGGAAAAATATGTTGATGGATCTACAAGTGATGCTACAAAAGAAATTGGAAAATTTATTTCTTCCACTAGTTATGGACCATCTTACTAGCTCTCAAACCACTCCAACCTGTAAAATACCTCCCACATAATCACCTTCTAATTTCCACCCTATCCAAAATCCTAGGCTTATTAACATTATATTGAATAAGTATTTTTTCAGTATTTATTACTTGTATTTTTTTTGAAAATTATTATAATTAATATAATTCGTATTTATTCATTTATTGTGTCTTTCTTATATAATATTTTCATTTAATGTTCTCTATCATATTTATCATTGCATTTGTTCTCATCACTATGAAACTAAATTCTAAATTCTATAACATTTCATATTATGTTTTAGCACTATCATTACTTTTTACATACAATTTACAGAAATATTAATCTATGTTTTACATCTTCATTTTCTTCATTTCTAGTGAATAAAAAAGGAGGATAGGATTCCCCATGTCATAAGAAGAAAAGGAGTACTATTATATGGATAATTATGTAATTAACAGAGAGAGGATAAGGATACAAAAAAAAGTTAAAAGATATTTATATATTATAATTTTCTAAAATTTCCAATAAGGCCTTTCAAAGTTTAATTTTAATTTTCTTTTGGGTTTATGATCATTATGATGGGGAAGATTTTTTTGATACTAAGTTTGTTTAAATGTATCCCAAATAATTTAGGTTCTAGTGATATAAAATACAATTCATATGTTAGTATTATATCTATTATTATGATTGGTATTCATATTTAATCTCATCTATCTTATTATATTATACTCATCGGGTTCTAAAAAGGGTATGAAGTTTTTTCGAAGTATGGGTCATTAGAAGCATTAGGGATTCAGCTATGTGGGGAAATGGCTATGTCCACAAATTAGCTACATCATTTGGAATTTGGAAAGAATTTACATAATGAAATATATTTATCAAAAAATCATTTTTGGGGGAATTTCTCACATATATGAACCACCTACATATGAAATCGACTACGTATATCATATATATAAATTTGAATATGATATACGGAATAATCAGATACATTGTTTAAATTTGTGATGAAATGAGTTACTGATTCCAATGAGCAATATAATTCATTTCCCACATATATTTTTGAGATGTGATTATGAAGCCTACATGATGAAATTCATCCACATTAATAAGGACCACAAAAATATGGGTAATTGGATAAATCTGTTATGTGAAAAATGGTATCGTAGTTCATTTTGATATTTCAATTAAAGTCTCTCATATTATTCTATGGTGTGATCAATCATTAAAAATTTCGATATGAAACCATAGGTGTAATTTCAGTTGAAATTATTTCTTTTTTGAATTGATTAAATGATGTATTAATTATTTATTTTAAAAAATAATAAAAATATATATATTTCTCCAAATTAGTAATTAGTATGATGATAATTCATTTTTAGAATTTTTGAAAATGAATTTCAAATAAATCGACAGGTGGAATTTAAATTCCAACTCATGATTTTTTAGATATAAAGTTATGTGATTAAAAAAGACTTTTTCATGCGTGTTCAATGTGTAAATGGAGAGGATAATATAGTTTAGAATATATTTGATTCAGCTACCATCACAGAACTCTCTCAAACTTATCTATGTGCTATTATGTTCTATGAAATGAGAAATTTATAAGATGATTATATCTACAATAGGGTTATGAAATTCAACATTATTTTTCATTATAAGACCATCCTTGAGCAGAAATATTTTTTTATCACCTATATAGATTAGTTATTCTCTTCCTTAAATTGTATATTAATTCATTGATCCTTTTCTAGAAACTCTAATTATTCAATATCTCTCTATGAATGTTCCTAGTATATTTTCTGTGAAGTATATTGTTTGTAATTCATTCTTTCATCCCATTTTATTTATCCAATTTCTATACCATGTGTTGACTTTTTACACAGAGTTGTCTAGTCCCTCAAAAAATGACTAGATGTCCAATGTAAAATGACTAGAAAAGTAAAAATAACTATTATTTTTGAGTTTAGAATTAGTTGAGTGCACTAGAAGATATTTGTTCTACAATCCATTATAAATTCCACTATTGGATCCCTTTTATCAATTCATTTATTTCCACTTCATTCTACAACAATGAAAATATTAAAAGTAATCATATCATTCAAGAAGGTGGTTTTCTATAGAATTAAAAAACTAGAACTCAATTACCCCCCCCCCCTCTTTTGAGTATTAATATTTTATGTCTTCAGAGAATGTTTTGGTATAGAATGAAACAAAATTATATAACACCTTCAATTATTTATGGGGAATATATAGCCACCAGAAGTAGTTTTGTTGAAGTGTTGTCGATACAACCCACACTCTAATATTTTAGTTTTAGTTTTATTCAGATATTAATGTATTGTGATAATACAAGTTGTATTTACTTATATAGGAACACAACACATCACCCATGATATAAGAACGCCAGTTAAATACATTGTTCCCTTTGGCATCACACACTAAAGGGATATATGTTTATAAAAATTATAATAAATAAATATTAGTTTGAAAATATTTTTACTAAATTTTTTTGTTGGATATATTATAATATATTAAACATATGGCGGTGTTTGTAAGAAAAGTGAATTCAAAATCAAATAATGTTTCATACATCACATTACATTAAAATGTTCACTAAAATATAATGATTTTTTATTTCAAATTTTTATTTCTCTCAAATTTCAATATTTAGAAATATTTAAAATTTAAAAAACTATTCTAAATATTATATGTAAATATATTTTATGAAACTAATTTATTTTAATATCCTTCCTAATTTAATTTTATTCCCAATTTTTTCTCTCATGGGAAAGATGCATGGATTTTTCAAGCCGACCCATGGGCCTAGCCAAGGTGATCCCATATCCCCCACTATTTTCATTCTCTTGTAGGAAAACCTCGGATTGATTAATAAGAGATTAAAGGAATCGGTTGAAATAAATCCTTATCATTAGAAAATTAACTACCCCTCTATCTCCCACCAGATGATTTCGGATGACTTTGTCATTTTCATTAATCATGTAAGAAGACCAGTTAGCAGCATCAAAGAGGACGGATGAATATTTTGACTGGAGAATCATGTTGGTTAACATGTATACAAGTAACCCATAAGATTCAATAAAATTTAGAAATAGACAGATAACAACCTTTTTTATTGATCTGTACATGAAAAGATATATATTTCCTTCATTTTTCCTAGGCACATATATTTTTCACATTTGCCTTACTATCTAGGACACTATGGATTCATTGGAAACATAATCGGGTGTTTTTTAATTGGATGAACCATTTATTATCCTTTTTGGGACCTATCTACTTGGTCAACAATATACTCTTGATTGTTCAGTTCCATGAACTATCGACAATAAACGTGCATAAGGGAGTCATTTACAAAATTGATTTTTTTTGAATGATTCATTTAGGTTGTTCTTTATGAGAAAAAGAACTAGAGGTCATGATATAGGATGGAGAGGCCCATTTATGGTGGAGGGATCAATTTGAACAGCCTCTCAGATGCTATCTACTGCATGCATGCAAATATTGCATGGGGGATAGTGGAGGAGAGATCCCTCTAGGGGAAAACAATGTCATACAAAATCTACGCTAATGAGGTGTATGTTAATTGTCATACACCTCATTCCTCTCCAATGATTATCTCTATTATACATACCTTCTACACCCACTCCCAGTGGATTTTGGGGGGAAGGAACCATATTCTTTTTGCATCACAACTGGGAAGATTATATGATCATAATTGGGGGGGTGGACTTACTCCTCTGATCTCTTTCAAGGAGGCCAGCTTGTATCATCATTTTACCCAGGTTGTACCAAAAAATAATCAATAATAAGTGTTACCTCTTATTTCTATCAACCCCAAACTAGATAAATGTGTGTTTATTCCTTCAAATTCAAGAACCATTATCTATAGGGACTTCTATATATGATCAATGGATTAGGGGAAATGGGATACTTAGAACAACATGGGGTGGTGTATGAAAAGCCGAATAAAGTTCAACTTTATCAAATGGAGAATATGGAATCGTATAGTTCCCATGAATGATAATGTAAAGAGGATGGGTATCAAACACATCTCGTGATGGAAATACTACAGTATACACTAAGAAGATATGTTAACCACCTATTCATTGTGGGGGAGGAAGCCATGGATGTGTGGAAATTCATTAAAGAGTTCATGGACCCCTTCTCTATCGAGATTAATGAAAACATTTTTTTGGGAAAAATGGTTCTAGTGTATGACTAAAATGGGATTAGAATGTATGGAATGGTCCATCCTACTGAATGTGGGAGGCAAGTGTATTTGGTAGGATATATATTGGGCAAGGTATGATGGTTTATTTTGCATAGGAAGATCCATTATATCAAGAACATGGTCTCTCCATGTCGATGAGGTTAGCTGTATCAATAACAGGTGGGATGCCCCCTCTTTACAATCACTACATTTGGTTAAGCCCTTAGGTAAACCTTACTCTTCTAGTCATTGGGTGGATTTTATTCTGTGGCTACCTCCAACATGTTGTCTCAAATTTAATTTTTATGTTTCATGCATCTCGTGTTCCATGAATGGAGATAGCGTTGTATGAGACTATTGGGGGAGTTTCCCTATTTATTTATCTTCATTCTATGTGTAGGGGAGCTCTATCGAATAAGAGACCAGGGAATGTACATAGTTCATCATCCCTATACACAACAAAATATTTTTATCACTCATATGGAATACCATCCTATGATCATCTTTTATTCTATTCACGGAAATGACTATGCATAAGAGCATGGACTTAAACCTTACATAATATTGAATAAAATGAATAATTCACATTAAGGATATTTTCAGGATTATTTTTTTAGAGAATTAGGACATAACTATTACATCTCAAAAGATTACAAACTAGAAACTTCTACCCAGTATCCATTTTTTTCATAAAATAAAAACTCTTAAAAGCAGCGTGTCTAGTTCCATGTTTTAGATAGCATGACTTTTCCTTGATTCAATCCTTGAACCTCTTCATATTTAAGTCCTGTGGAAAACCTTTCAAAAACATGGGATGAGGATAAAATCTCATTAAGGGTTATAAAATAAGGAAAGAAAACATTATCCCATTAATAAATATAAATCAATGAAACCATACTTTTCAATCATAACATACCATACGAAATCTTAATATTTATTAATAACACTCACAAATCAGAAATAATAAAGGAGACTTATGGAATCCATATAAAACATAAATTGTAGCTATCACAAATACATAGAGAGTCACATTTGGAATACCCATCACAGTCTATTCCCTAAATCTCATAGGAGAAACATTCATGTTTACCTCTGTCACGTTACCAAAAGCATTGGAGAGCTATCATGGGCTCACCCGCCCTAGGTTTATCATGGAACTACCTATATATGTAAAAAATGACCAATAACCATAACATAATAATAACACATAACACAATTATAATGTGAATATAACATTTCCACATTCCACTATATCAAATCAAGATATTGAAATAAACAATGCTTTATCAAATCATTTTCAAAACCATTTAGAAAGATAACTTTTTGAATCAAAGTGTCCAATACCACTTTGAATATTTTAAATTAATTATCATTTGAAAACATTAATATCCATATAAATAAATCCTACAACCCATTTTTAATACATGGACATTAATGAGAAATATTTATAAGAATAAATCGTTAAAACATTTAATACTATATTTTAGTTAAAAAGTTTTTTTAACAAAAAGAGAGACGCTTGAAAACAAATAATTAAAGAATATAATTTAATCATAACATTATAATATCATGAGAATAAAAGGATTCATGATATAATATTTAAAATGAAAATATATATAACATATAAGACTGAATTGGTGCATAACAACAATGAAGTCTCAGTAGAAATGTAAATTGGAATGAAATCCCTTATAAAGATGGTATCCTTAAATTAAAAATAAATCAATCACATAATTTTGTGTGACAAATATAAATACACCCAATATAAGTGGATATTATGTGTAAATAAATCAGAGTACATTCACCCATATTCTTGTAAAAACAACACCAATGAATTGGATGTATAAATCATTAAAAAGAGACCGAGTTAAAATTACTCTTATCAAGTTCATATCGATGAGTTGAGAATATATCAATGGAGTGATTATGTGTATGAAAATTATATTCACAGAAAAAGGGATTGGAAATTACTCCACAAATAATAAACACTGATTCCCCACATAATCATGTCATTACATAATCAATAATTAGAATATTAACCCAAAGAATGGAAATTGGGTTAAAAGGTTCCCTTACAGATTTGTTTACTTACGAAACATACAACCCATGAAAGAAGGATAAAAAATGAAGATTTAAATACCCATATATTTAATTATATTACAAATTTAATACAATATTGGGCAGTACATTCACCACACAAAAGTAAATAGTGGAAAATTTAGCATGAATCTCACGGGAATAAAATGTAAATTGAAAACCCCTTACCACGTGGTAATCAATCGAGTCGTATGACCAAAAGATAATAACCACCAAATTAATCACAAAATACCATGAATGTAATGATAATAATAATAATATATATCAAATTTCAGTACACAATACACCACATCTAATTAATAAGTGGCGACCAATGGAAATCTCACAGAATTAAAAGTGAGATAAGAAAATCCCTTACCTCGTGTCTGACTTGACTCATTTGTTCCTTTTTCTTCCTGAATAATTAGTTAAAGTTAATTTATAATTGATTAATAATCTTTTTCAAGTTTATAATATCTTTTATATCACTTATTTCTATGTTATAAACATTATGTATTCAATTATGTTAATAATAGTCATTTTTTCGATATTTGGTACTTGAGTCAAAAATGAACACCTTATATTTACAAGCTATCCATGTGGTCAATAGTCCATTATTTCCAGAATGAAATTAATTATTTAGATATCATATATATAATATTTATCCAGTATATATATATATATATTTATAACAGTACATATCATTTGGAGGTAAGAAATGAAATGCACTGTTCATGGAGACGGTAAGTCGTTCGTACTCATGAATGCTACTTTCCTTTATATTTCTTATTCTAATGGAATTAAAACATGATGATGCATAGGTATATTATATTTCCATTATAATTACATATATAATATCATATATAATATTATTAACTCCATCCTTGATACATCTCACATATAGAATTAAGGAGTCGTATAACTTCGAGCAGGCGGTAGTCCGCACTTCCTCAAATGAAATTATCGTGTTTTCACATAATGGAAACGATTAAGGTATGCTATAAAAAAATATAGAATCATAAAGAAAACATATGAATAATATATATCATATATAAATACAGTGCCATCATAATGTACACCATGGGAGGCAGTAGGAGATAATCGAACAATCATCGTTTCTTGAGGCGTTAGTTTTCCTTCCAAAAACCTATTATGTTAATCACCCATTAGATGGAGGTGTGTGTAAGTGTAGTTCGAATACTTCTCATAAAAACATAATAGTATATTAAGGATACTGGTTATGTTAAAAAAGAAACAAATAAAATTAGTTTAGGGGTTGGAGAAGTAAAATAAATGAAAACCATTTATGAGAAACGGGTACCTTTAATTTAGGAAACTCAATTTGGATTGAACCAATGGTCTTCTTGAAGTGACTTCTGCCTAAGGTAAAGATTCTAGGAGGAGGAGAAGGATTTGGGTAGCTTAATTGGTCATATTTTGGACAAGCCAAAAGGCTTGAGAGGTGTGAGTAATTTGTAAGAAGTGGTCTCCTTTTATAAGGGTGAGGCGAGGCTCTTTAAAAAGCTGTGATAATATTATTTAATTATATAATGATATTCTGTTTATAAAGGTCAGAAAATCATTAATGTTGAAGATAATATGACTCATAGTCGAAATAATGTCATCCAATAGAAATTGAACAGGTTTTTGATGTTATTTTAATATTTTTAATCATATTTATTTAAATATTTTATTAATGAGGTAAATACTACATCATTATTGTGTCATAAATATTTTTATTTATGTGATGTCTAAAAATTATAAACAAATACCATGATGTAGGAAATATTTTTATATTATAAATGAATATTCATAGTCAAAAATATAATTTATATAACACCATATATAAATTAATTTACAAAAAGAATATTGTTTTTGTCATTTTTGCCGTTATATTCAATTAATTAATGTAAAGTGTCATTATCTTTCATAGGTGGCTCCATGGGGTCCCAAAATATACCCTAATATGATTATGGTTGGCCATTACTCATCCAATAAGGTTAGTATAAGTGTTGAGGTAATTTTGAATTATTTTAATATTTGTTTACCTTGAATTTCCTTATTTACCTTTAACCATGATAAATAAAAGTCAAAAGTTACTATTTACCAAAAATTATTTTTATTTTATTGAACCAAATTTAACTTCTTTATAATAATAATGTATGTTGAAATTTCTAAATTCAATTCACATATGCGTTAAAATTTCATTTAAATGAAATAGTCCATTTTTTTTACTACAACTAAGTGAATTCACTATTCATAAAAAATTGATGTTTTTCAAACAAATACCAAAAATTCAGCCTAATATTTATTTGATATTCCAAATTAAAATAAGATTTATATTATGATAAAATCAAAACATATAAGTGGAATTAATTAATTAATTCCTGTTGTTAAAAAAACAGTGTGTTTTTATGAAACAATAATTATCAAAAGATTGACACTTGTTTATATCCAATTTCAAGGTGAAATTAATTCCAATGACCAAAATTGGATTAAATGGTAAAAATATATTCTAATTACACTTTAAAATCAATTAAAACGATAATATATCCACATATATAAATTATATTAAAACATAGTTTTGAATTAAAATACAATATTTTTCAGTATTCATTAGAAAATGAACTTTATTAAACAAATTTCAAAAAATTACAAAAAGTAAATTTTGAAGTCCAAATTCTAAAGAAGGATTTTATTTGGTCAAATATTATGTATTAAAGTGACCAAAATTATATTTAAATAGGGTTCTCCATTAAATGGCGGAAAATCATCCTTTTAATGTAAATTATGCTAAAAATTAGATTAATTCACATTTTAAGCCTATAAAATTTATTGGATAAATGTAAATACATTTAAAATATATGTATAATCATATTGTAGTTAGTTTTTTTCATTCCCACCAATACAACAACTACGAGTTAACAACCATTTAAAATAATAATATTATATTATTAGTGTGCAACATAAGATTTCAAAGGAACTCGGTGTTGCGTATCAGGTAAGCTATCGAACATAGAAGCCCCATTAAAGTAAAATTAATATTTAGTTCACAAATACTAAAAAAATATGAAAATGTCATATTCTTCATTTATCTGGGATATTATATCCTTCCCACATTTGGGAATTGTGTCCTTGCAATTTTAGAATTAGGTTCGGGAACTTCATTGAAAGCCCCACATCGAAAAAAGAGTCAATAAAACTATCACTTTGAAATAATGGAATATAAGTAAAAAGATTACATGAGATAACAGATACATGGATTACATGAAAACAAGGATATGGAGGAGAAAAAAAACCATCATGTTCTGATGGAGAGTGATAGAAAGAATGTTTAGGAGAAATTTAACCACCCAAAAATCACAAACTTTTGATGGGTTAAACAGTCTTTGATTCCTGAGTAGGAAAATTTAACAGACAAGGTTTTTGATTTAAGTTACATTTCATTGAAAAATTTATTTATGAGATTATCTAAAAACATGAGGAAATATACTTAATTTTCATTTAGAAATTCATCTTTTACTAGATTTCTAACACAAAGTCATATTTTCTCCAAATGATGTGTATTCAGGAAGACATTTTTTCACATTAAGAGCACTATAATTAGCTTCGAGAGAATAAAATAATGCACAAAAGATGAACTATTTATTTCCCATGTCTTTAGAACTTAACCCAAACCAAAATGGTTTGCACCAGATCAGTTACTACCCTTAAAGGATAATCTTTTACAAAAAGAAAAACTACTCTTAATCACCAAAATTTGTCAAACAAAACTCAATGTTCAACAAAGACCATTCAATAAACAGCTTTCCATAAAATTCTTCAATGTTATCCAAACTAAGATGGAAACCCAAATCTCAAAAGGATATAATAACATAGTCTTCCAAGATAAATCATAAAATTTATCTCCAAATAACATCAGTTACTCTTAAAGTCTCATATT
This sequence comes from Viscum album, assembly GCA_963277665.1. Lineage (NCBI taxonomy): Eukaryota > Viridiplantae > Streptophyta > Magnoliopsida > Santalales > Viscaceae > Viscum > Viscum album. The sequence continues at coordinate 677,630,432 of OY728155.1, read as the reverse complement.
GAAAAGTAATTAACCTAATCAAAGATCCTCCATGATAGGATAATAATTTCCATAGATAACCCAAAATAAACTTATTATTGATTAATAAAATCATCTAACTAAAAAGAAGTAATCATAAAAACCAGGGACTTCACGTAGTCCAATGGTAGGTGATAAATACTAGTCGCACTTTGGTTGTGGGTTCGATTCCTACAGCATTGTCCGACATTATGTGTTGTCACACGGTCCATGTGTTGTATTTTTTTTTCAAAAACTATATAATTTTGTAGCATTTCCAAAAAGAGATAAATTTGTCAAAAATAACCATAACATATTCTAACCATGAAGGTTTTCTAATAACTTTTATTTTGCATCCCAAAAATGTATTAACCCATAATTTCTTGAAATTCAAGGATCATATAAACCCAAATGATTATTTATAACTATATCCACATTGAAAAAGAAAAATATTCCTTCAATAAAATTTTTATATATCACAATTCAAGGTTACACATACTATAATATGTCTTCTAATGTAATTCCTGTCATCAACAAATCCTTAATAATTTTAAGCATTTCACCATCCTAAAATCAACATAATTCATAAATCCATTATATGTTGACTTCTTACTCATTAAACATTATTCATGAACCAATAACCATTCCTTTTCAACTTATTCTGAAATAATTCTTTCCTACATACAAAAATCATGAATCATATCCTAAGATTCAACTATATCAAAACATATGTTAAGAAATAATCCAAACCATTCATTTTTCATTGTCAGTTTCTTCATCCTCAATCAGAATAGAATTAGGTATTGGTAAACAAATATTTGTACGATCCTGGTGATACCATTCCTGAAACTTCATCATAGGACAAGTGTTTTTATAATTACCATGAACACCACATTGAAAACATTCAATTGATCCCTCAGAAAGAACTTCTTTCCCTTTCATAGAGTCAACTGGATGATTCTTCTTTCCATGGAAGGTTCTTACTTTATGAATTTCATTTCTACATATATATCATCTTCTCGTCCCTTTGAAACATTTTCCAAGGTGTTTCATTCCACATCCTTGACACATCAGCTTTTGAATAGACATGCATTTATCATTATTACCAAAACATCCGTGGGGATTTTTTCACGCATATACGATTCCTTATAAAAGTCACCAAGGTTCAAGTGGTCAATCATGACTCCAGATATTTGGTTGAGAATAACCACAAGAGTTCTCATTGCATCTCCTATTTCATTCAATTTCTCATTCAGAAAATCATCATATTTTTCTTCACATCCATTGTTAATTTGATGCCTGCTAGATCCAACCATTGACTATAACTAGAGAGGTAAGTGTGAGTATATCTAAAAAATCATCATATAATATCTTATGAGGTGGGTAAATACTAATATATAATTATTCATGTTATCTTAAACTCATTAAAATTATCTAAAATAACTAGGACTCTTTCTAAAATCTGAACCATTATGGTAATTTCACTTATGCTTAAAGAATACCCTAACCTCTAAAGTTATCTAAATTGACCTCTGACACCAACCATAAGGACTCGCCCTTAAACCTTACATAATATTGAATTAAATGAATAATTAACATTGAGGATATTTTCAAGTATAATGTTTTTGAGTATTAGGACATAAATATTACATCTCAAAAGATTAAAAACTAGAATATTTTACCCAGTATCCATTTTTTCATAAAATAAAAACTCTTAAAAGAATCATGTCTAGTTCTATGTTTTAGACATCATGTCTTTTCCTTCATCCAATCCTTGACATTATTCATATTTAAGTCCCATTGAAAACATTTTATAAACTTTGGATGGACATCTAATGCTCATTATGGGTTATAAAATAACGAAGGAAAAAATTAGCCCATCCATAAATACAAATCATTGAAACCATAATTTTCAATCAAAACATACCTTATAGAATCATAGGATTTATGAATAACATAGACAAATCATAAATAATAAAGGTTACTTATAGAATCCATTTCAAACATACATTGTAGATATCATAGCTACGTAGAAAGTCAGATTTTGAATACCCATCACAGTATATTCCCTGAATCTCTTAGGAGAAAAAGTGACGTCTACCTCTATCACGTTACTCAATGCATTGGAGAGCTATCATGGGCTCACCCGCCCTAGGTTTATCACGGAACCACCCGCATACGTAAACAATGCCCAATAACCATAACATTATCATATAACATAACACAATTATAATGGAATTATATAATTTCTATATTCCACAGTATCAAATCAATATATTGAAATAAACAATGCTTTATCAAATCATTTTCAAAACCATTTGGAAATAGAATTTTTGCATCAAAGTGTCCCATACCACTTTGAGGTTTTTAAATTAATTATCATTTGAAAACATTAATGTCCATACAAATAAATCCTAAAATCCATTTTGAAAACATGGACATTAATGAGAAACATTTATATGAATAAAACTTTTAAACATTTATAAAGATAATTTAGTTAAAGTGTTTTTTAACAAAAAGAGAGACAGTTGATTACAAATAATTGAAGAATAAATTTTTATCAGAACGTTATAATATCCTGAGAATAAAGGGATTCATGATATAATATGTCAAAGGATATTATATAAACCACATAAGAGTGAATTGGCGCATAAAAACAATGATGTCTTAGTGGAAATGTAAATTGGGATGAAATCCCTTATAAAGATAGTATCCTTAAATTAAGGATAAATCAATCACATAATTATGTGAGACAAATATAAATACACCCAATATAATTGGATATTAATTTTAAATCAATCAGAGGACATTCACACATATTCTTGTAAAAACAACACAAATGAATTGGATGTTTAACTCATTAAATAGAGATTAAGATAAAATTACTCGTATCAAGTTCATATCGATGACTTGAGAATTTATCAATAGGGTGATTGTGTGTATAAAAAGTATATCCACAAATAGGGGAGTGGATATTAGTACATAGATAATAAAAAGTGATTCCCCACATAATCATATCATGAAATAATCAAGAATTATAAGATTATCCCAAGGAATGGAAATTGGGTTAAAAGGATCCCTTACCGATTTGGTAACTTACGAAACATAAAACCCATGAATGAAGGATAAAAAAATGGATATTAAAATAATCAGAGATTGAATTATATTACAGAATGAATACAATATTGGGCATTACATACACCACACAAAATTAAATAGTGGAAAACATAGCATGAATCTCACGGGAATAAAAAGTTAGGTGAAAACCCCTTACCACGTTGTAATCAATCGAGTCGTATGACAATAAGTTAATAACCACCAAATGAATCAAAAAATATCATGAATATAATGAGAATCATGATAATATATATCAAATGTCAGTACAAAATACACCACATTCAATGAATAAGTGGTGAATAATGGAAATCTCACGGAATAAAAAGTGATATAAGAAAATCCTTTACCTTATGTCTGACTTGACTCGTTTGTTCCTTGTTCTTCTTGACTAATAAAATAAAGTTAATTTATACTTTATTAAGAACATTTTTTAAGTTTATAATTCCTTTTATATCACTTATTACCATGTTATAATGATAATTTAATCATTTAAGTTAATAATGGTCGTTCTGTTGATATTTGGTACTTGAGTAAAAAATGAACAACTTATATTTACATGTTTTCCATGTGGTCAATAGTCCATTATATCAAGAATTAAATTCATTATTTAGATATCATATATATAATTTTTTTCTAGTATATATATATATATATATATATATATATATTTATAACAGTACATATCATTTGGAGCTAAGAAATGAAATGCACCATTCATGGAGACGGTAAGCTGTATGTACGCATGAACACTACTTTCATTTCTATTTATAATTTTAATGTAATTAAAACATAATTATACATAGGTATATTATAATTACGGTATAATTTCATATATAATATCATATATAATACCATTAACCCCATCCTTTATACGTCCCACATATGGCATTAACGAGTCGTATCACTTTGAGGCGGCGGTAGTCCGCACTTTCCCAATTGAAATTATCATGTTTAAACATAATGGAAACCATAAAGGTATGCTATAAAAAATACATAAGAATATAGAAAACATAAATATAATATATATATATCATATATAAATATAGTTCCATCATAATGGACACCATGAGAGGTGGTAGGAGATAGTCGAACAATCATCGTTTTGTGAGGTATTAGTTTTCCGTCCACAGAAACATTATGTTCTTCACCCATTAGATGGAGGTGTGTGTATGTTTAGTTTTAATACTTCTCATAACGAAATACTATTATATTTAGGATACTTTTTTTGTTACAAATTAATGTAATAAAAAGAGTTTATGGGTTGGAGAAGTAAAATAAAAGAAAAAAAATTAACATAAATGTTACCTTTAATTTGGGTAACTCTATTTGGTTTGAACCAAAAGACTTATTGAAGTTCTTTCTGCCTAAGGTAAGGATTCTAGGAGGAGGAGTGGGATGTAGGGGGATTAATTGGGCAGACGTTGTATGAGCCCAAAGGATTGAGAGGTGTGAGTAATTGGTTAGAAGTGGTCTCCTTTTATGAGAGAGAGGAGGGGCTCTTTAAAAAAGTGTGATAATATTATTTTATTATATAATGATATTCGGTTTATAAAGGTCCAATAATAATTAAAGTCGAATTTAATATGACTCATAGTCGAAATAATGTCATCCAACATGAATTGGACAGGTTTTGGATGTTATTTTAATATTTAAAATCTTATATATTTAAATCTTTTATTAATGCGGTAAATACTACATCATTATTGTGTCATAAATAATTTATTTGTGTGATGTAAAAAAATTATAAAAAAATTATAATGATGTAGGAAATCGTATTAGCTTTCCAATTATTATTTATAGTCTAAAATATAATTTATATAACACAATATAAATATTAATTTACTAAAATAATTTTGTTTATGTCATTTTTTCCATTACATTAAATTAATTAATCTAATGTGTCATTATCTTTCATAAGTGGCTCCATGGGGTACCAAAATAGACCCTATAATTCCCATGGTCGTACATTTCTCATCCAATAATGTTAGGACCAGTTTTAAGGTAATTTTGAATTATTATAATATTTTTTTACCTTGAATTACCTTATCTACCTTTAATTATGGTAAATAAAAGTCAAAAGTTATTGTTCACCAAAAATTATTTTCATTTTATTGAACCAAATTTTACTTCCTGATAATAACCACATATGTTTTATTTTCTAAATTCAATTCATAGAAGCAGTAAAATTTCATTTAAATTAAAATATCAGTTTTTTTAACTACTACTAAGTGATTTCACTATTCATCAAAAATTGAAGTTTTCAGAAAAATACCAAAAATTCAGCCTAAAATTTATTTGATATTCCAAATTAAAAAATGATGTCTATTTTTCTAGATTCAAAACAAATATGCGGAATTAATTAATTAGTTCCTATTTTTAAAACAAATAGCGTGTTTTTATGAAATAATAACAATCAAAAGATTGACACTTGTTTTTGTCTAATTTAAAAGTGAATTTTAGTCCAATGACCAAAATTGGATTAAATGGTAAAAATATATTCTAATTAAACTTGAAAACAAATTAAACAAATAATCTAACCATAAAAATAAGTTAGATTAGAACACTGTTTTGAATTAAAATACAATATTTTTCACTATTCATTAGAAAATGAACTTTATCAGAAAAATTCAAAAAATTTACAGAAAGTAAATTCTGATGCCCCCATTCTAAGAGAAGGATTTTATTTGGTAAAATATAATATATTAAAGTGACCAAAATTATATTTAAAGAGGGTTCCCCATTAAAAGGTGGTAAATAAGCCTTTTAATGTAAATTATTCTTAAAATTAGATTCATTCACATTTTAAGCCTCTTATTTATAATGAATAAATGTAAATATATTTAACAAACATGTATAATTATATTTTAGTTGGTTTTCATCATTCCCAGAAATACAATGGCTTTGAGTTAACTATAATTTAAAATAATATTATTATATTATTACTGTGCAACGTAAGATTTCCATGAAACTCGTTGTTGTGTATCAGGTATGTTATCAAACCCAGAAACCCCTTTAAAGTAAAATTAATATTTAATTAAAAAATATTAATAAATATAATATTTTCATATTATTCATTTATCTAGGATGTTACACTATGTCCCCTAGTCGATCATTTATATCATAAGAAGATGAATGTCCTTTCTCAAAAAATTTCATCAAGTGATTCATACATTGTGAGAAGGATATGGTGTGGTGGACCACTTATCTTCTTTTATAATGGAGTACCATGGCCCCAACATCCCATTTTTACAAGTACTACTTTTATTAAACTAGAGGGGGTCAACCTAATATTAGGGGATCTATATTTTCTATAGTATATTAGTCCTCCCTAGGCCTGGTGGGACATTGTCCCTGTTTTTTCCAATTTTCCTTTGTTTAGTCTATTCTCCTTCATGTTAAATAAAAATTTAATGATGAGTTGACATAAACCAATCACAAAAAAATGAACAATATATGGATTTCAATGATCACAAATGCCTATATATAACCTTATTTTAACTAGTTTCTCCTAAAAATTATATTTTCTATTTCAATATTTTTATCTTTACAAGTATATTTATGATGCAGATCTGAAAACCAACTATGAATCATAATATATTTTTAAGATAGTAATATAATCTAATGTAGCTAAAGAATTCCATCTACTTTTTGGTGAAGAAAATTATGTTCAATTTATGTTAATGTATATTTATATCTTTTATTAGATGCATATTCATGATAAGATTCCTGAGACAAGTGGAGAATGTGATGATCATTATAAAATCACATATAAAAATGAAATTGTTAGATAACAATAATAGTCAAATAAAAATTGATAAAGACAAATTTTATTACATAAAAATGCTATAATGTCCATCCAAAATAATATGATTAACAGTAGAAGCTCCAAAGGATTCCAAAACATATGATCAAAAAACATATCAAACTAAATTATTTTTCTAATTAACGAAAATATCTAGATTTTTTTCAGATATATTCTAGATTATTTGTGAGAATCACATTGAGGAAATTGTAATAAAATTGGTTAATAATTTTTTTTGTTTTAATTAGATTATTTTATCTATTCATTTTTAAAAAGGGTGAAATTTTAAAAAGGGGGGGAGTATTTTAATTATTATATTATTATCTTTTAATGATGGAATTTTTTTTTGATTTCAATCTAAAATTTTTTATTATTATTTGTATATTTTATTGAGAGTCTGTTTAATGGATTATCATTTTTTAATCGTGTATGTTTTCTCACTATATCAAAAAATGGATGAAAATAATGTATGAAAAATTACACATCATGAATATATCAAATCAGAATTTTTATACAATAATATTACATCATTTTAAATATAAAAGATATCATAACATTACAACACCAGGATATAAAGGTTTAATGTATTTGGAAAATTAGGTCCAAACAAAAAATTTACATAATAAAACAAAAAAATTATTTAATTCCATCTTCTATAGATTCTTATTGGCCCTCAGGTTCTCAATTTGATAATTTATAACCTGAGGATACACATTATAGAAAGGGGTGAAATAGATTCCTGATAAGAGTATACATAAAGAAATTAATAAATATAACATGGGTGAGGATAAACATCATCATAACATCATAATCATGAGTGGAACATTAGATAATGTTAACAAATATGACAATGTATAAAATGAAACATAATGTCTCAGTGGTAATAAACTGCACATAGTTGTGAAAAAACGATAGAATCATGTTCACAAATATTTCACTTTTTCACATGATATATATTATATTACCCAATGCATTGGATATCTATTAAATTTCAAGTGTGCCACTCAAATTATTAAATTTAAATAATAATGCATTCCACATAGAATAAAAATCAATACAATTCATAACATAACATTTGAAAGGGAAATGGTTTTCAAAGAAATTCCACAAAGAATACATTCATGAATAAATTGTGGGGGTTTCATAAAAAAAGAATTGATATACGATCTATAATAATCATTAATATTTATTGGAGAAGAAACTCTCTCTAGCAAACAAAATGATGTGTTTATTAAAACAATAGTTATTTTTGAAAAAACATTTTATATTTAATAAAACCAAATTGGAAACATTTATATCTGAAAAAAGAAAACATAAGTAAAAAATATATGATATTTGAGGAACATTAATGTATCATACATACTTCGAATGATGTGAATGTGGGAAAACCCAAAGAAAGAGGGTGAGGTTTGAGAATCTCATTACCGTATGTCTAACTGATTTCATAACATTAATATCTTGGATACTAAAATTACAATCATTAATAAATGTATCAATATCTTCATATAGATTTATTTTATTCATTATAATCATATTATGTTCACTTAAGTGCATTATTATGTGTTATAGAGTTCAATTTCATCATTCGGTGGGGTTTGTTTTCTTGGTCTTCATGATCTGTTAACTTGTATGTATATATGGAAGATCATCTAAAATTAGGGTAACTCTAAATAATTGAGATTATGTCTTATTAATGAAATTAAATAAGTTTAATTCGTCTTATATAACATTTTTTTATATCTAATTATGATGAATAATTATATTAAGCATTAATGGTAATAATTTATAATAATATTCCAATTTTTTCAATCACAATGAACACATTTTGATTTATTATTTAATATTATGTACTTAAGTCAATTCCAAAACAAAAAAAAATGATATTTCCATAATATAAAAAAAAAATTCTAGAATTATAATTGTTTTATGACCAACCTTAATTTTTGTAAAATAAAATTAGAAAATACCATCCTCGAAGGTGATAAATCAACACCTCACGGATGACGTTCTAATTTTTATTATAAAAGGGGGAAGATAAAGGGTTTGATGATATATTATTGCAGTAGAATAACAATATTAAAGTATTTATAATGTAATAGAGTTATCATTACACATGGATTATGGGAGGTGATGATGTAAAAAATAAAATAAAAGAACTAAAAATAATTAAAAGAAAATAAGGTTGCTTTTACCTCTTGAATCATTCTCATTGTGAACCTTGTTATAGGGAATAATTTTTCAATTTTTTTATAAAAAAACTTTTATATTTGTGGGATGGTTTTTAAATAGTATTGGATAGAATATAGATAATTTCAATTATTGAATGGTGATAGGATTAGTGGTGGTGAGGAGTGATATTTACAGTGGAGGAGATTGGTGTTTTCTCATTATTTTATTTATTAGTTTATTATTTTGGCTCAGTACTATGAATAGATTCAATCACATCACTAAATATATTAAAATAATAATTTATAGTAACATAATTTTTGGATACATCATTTGTACCTTTAAAATTAATAAAAAATATTTGTATTTTAATTTTATTGTAAATTATTATATATTAATATTCACCAAAAGAATAAGTAATTTTAGAACAATATAAAAAATAAACATATCCATTCTTCAATATTTATAATTCAAAAATGAGATCCATATTATGAAAATAATTTTAAAAATATGATAATTTTATTTCTTCATTAAAATATACATTTAATAAGGAAATACTAGTTTTAAATTTATAACTTTCTGTGATACATTGAGAATATAATTAATGTCTCATAAAATGATGTTGTCATTAAATAAAATAAAATTAAGATTATATTTTATAAAAATAATTTTTCATCATATTTTTATACAATTTATATTATTATAAATAGACATTTATGTTTTATAAAACTACCAACACTTAATTGATAATTTTAAAAATATTCATTTACATATACCATGATATAATTATATCATAATATCATTTATAAAATTCCTAATTATAATTTAATCTTTCATAGATGATGTTATTTTCTTATTGGCTAAATCACTATTCCTAATCATCATGTTACAATTCCAAGGTTTAGGTTACTATTTCATAGGGATATGTTTCTTAATTTCCACAAATACCACTTATTTCATTCTTTCATAATTTATGAAGCTTTTTATTTTGTTCAAAAATTTATATTAGTTTGTTTATAATATATGAAATAATTAGAATAATGGAATTTACATAGATGTCATTTATTGTCCTTGTATTCTTTCACTGTTATGAAATTTCATCCTTGTTATTTTGCTGTAAATCCTATGGTGAAACAATGTGAGAGTACTTCTTCTTCACCACTTCATATGATTCTCATTTTTCATATTTTTACTTGTGGTTTTTCCATAATACATTGACTTGGTGAGTATTGATGTTGTGTAGAAATTAATCTCTATAGTCTATGATCACCACCGACTGCTCCATGTAAGAGATATCATTTTCCAACTATACAACCTTTAAATTTAGTACATATAAGGGGTCTGGTATGTACCACTTCAATAGGGATACATGGAATACATCGTATACATGAATCATGGTAGATTGAAGTGCTAGTAGATAAGACACAACTCCTACACAATCCAGAATCTATATAGGGCCATTGTACATAAGATGAATCTTTCCATTCTTCCCAAATATCAGGCTCAAATTCCATGGATATATTTAGAGAAAAATCATATCTGTATCCTCAAACATTAGGTCTAGTCAATGATTGTTTGCATATATCTCATACTGAATTTGGGTGTCCTTAAGGTATTTTTGAATGGGTTTCACATCTTCCACAATTTCATCATCCATTTAATGTCACAGTGACATATATATAATTAAATCATCAGGTTATGATTGTGTTCTTCATATTGTCCAATAAAGGGCTTCATATAAATCCATTTGGAAGCTCAGTTGGACACTATTATTGTAAGAGAACTCACCCAGATGTAGATATTGATCCCATCCTCCATTGAAGCACCTAGAAAATTCCGTAATATTTTCTTCCAATGTATGAATGGTCTACCCAAATTTGTCATCCATTTGAAAATCATATGTTGCACTGAGTTTCATTTCAGTTTTAGTAATATGTTGGAGACTTTTCCAGAACGTTGAGGTGAGTCTTGAATCATGATTAGATAAAATCAATAAGGGTACTCTATGCATCATTACAACATATATGATGTATATCCATGAATTTTGATCATGTAAAAAATCCCCTTATATTGTGAGAAAAATATCTATTTTAGTGAAACAATATAATACAACCTTTATAGCATTATTTCCTTTGGATGTATTAGGATGTTTGGTGAAAAAGTAAATAATAATTTTTTCCCATTTCCAAGTTTCTATAAGTAATTGTTTCATCATCGTATTATATATTTTTATTCTAGTATTCACTCTTCGACATACAAGTAACATTTATTTATATTCATTGATATCTTTCGTCATATCATCCCATTAATAGTTATCATGGAGTTTTCGATACATTTTATGCTCCCTTGCTGAATAGAGATGGTTGAACTTTGTGCACCACTCTAAATATCATTACTTATCTCTAGAGTTTATGGTACACATAGTCATGACCCAAATTTTACAACTCATTCCTAGTAAATTTTGAACACGAAGGATTTCACCTTTCATATAGATTCATGGTTCTTTTAAATTTCCACATCATTTATTGAAAATCAATTATTTTATACATGAGTTATAGTTGATAAATCATTTGAAAAATGATTAATGAATTCACATTCATAATTATTCACATTTGAATCCATTGAGAATCTATGATTATTGGATCCTTCTCAATTATCATCATTGATAAGGTTGTAGGATCCTTTCTACTTTGAGCATCTTACATTTTATTTACATTTATAGGATAGTGGTGGATTGAGTAATAACAATATTTGATAAGATAATACCATATTTGCTGGAACATATTAAGATCCTTCAATGTGAATATATAATATAGAATATTAGTAGTATAAATTTCACACTATTTCCCTTATAGATAATACTGCCCAATTTTCAACAAGAATATCACAGATTTAGACTCTGAATCATGTGTGGGATAATATTGCTTATTAAGCTTTATATTAATTGTAGAATAAGATATAAATTTATTAGTTTTCATCAGTATATATACTAATCCATTCTTTTAATCATTTTAATATACAAAAATGAATTCCCCTCTTTTTGAAAGTGTGAGTGCAGGCATGGTGATAAGATTTCTTTTTGTCTCTTTGAAGTAATCTTCGAATTCACTAGTCTATACAAATGTTTCTCCATTTTGTGTCAACACTTTTAGTGGGTTTTAATATAATGATGTATTCTTCAAAATTTATAGGTAATACCAATCTAGACCAAATAATCTATGGATGTTCATTACAGATGGTGGCATGGGCAACTCTTCAATTGTCATTTTCAGGGAAGAGTTGACATATATTTCTCTTCTGATGATTATATACCCCATGAATGATACATACCCCATATAGAACTCACATATATTGTACCATTAATAAATTCTCACTCTTTTCAAATCCTTTTCCACCGTATTGAAATACTCCCCTTGTTCTCCACATTTATCTCGGAGTATAACATAATTTCGGCAATAAAGACTACCAAAACATTGTCAACGTAATCTCTAAAAACTCTATCAATTAGGTCTATGAATATTTATGGAGCATTACTGAGTCTGAAGGGAACCACTATGATCTCATATACTCTATTCCTTATTCAAAATATAGCCTTGGCAATAACTTCCTACCTCACCTATAATTAGATTTACCCTAACCAAAGGTCCACTATAGTGCAATATTTGACCCCTTGTAATTCCTAAAACACATCACATATCCATTGATGGGGACACTTGTAATTTATCATGATTTTTTTAATATTAATATAATCAATTAATAGATTCATTGATCTATCCTTCTTCTTGGAAAAGAGAACTAGTTCACCCCATACTGGAGAACTTTGGTCTATAAATCACTTTTTCATATTCTCTTGTAATTACTTCTTTTGTTCCCCAAAATCAATGGTGGACATTTTATAAGGAGTCTTTGATATCAGCCATGATCTAGGGATATGTTAAATTGAGAACTATACCTCTTGATTAATGGGAAGATCATTAATTTTTTTTTGGGGACACAATAGTGCTGTCACTCATAGTGGGAATGGGTTCGAGCATGACTCTATACTTTTTCTAAATAATTTGAGCTAGATATGCTTGATTGTAAGGTAATAATATACACACTTGAGGTAATATATTTGAAGAATATTCATCATCCCTCTTAAACTTATACATATTTGGAGGATAGATTAAAATGTGAAGAGTGATATCCCTTTCCTGAAAGTTTGTTTTGGTTTTTTATAATGCGAGTTTATCCATGCACAAAATAGAATAAAACTCTACCGAAGGATATAAGAAAAAAATTTATGGGAGGTTCATTCTACAATATTTAACTGTCGAGGAGTCATATACTTTTGATGTGATAATTTACCAATTTATGTTCTCATAGATAACACAATAAATATATATTGACGTGTTATTTTAATTGGACAACGAAACATTCAAAATATGAACGATAGTGTATAACCAAAATGAAATATTATGTTTTCTATTTTTGAATTAATATCCAATCTACCTATCACCACATCATTTTTGGGATCCACATCAACAATAGTGATGGAATGGGTATTCCCTTTCTCCTTTGTATTTATTGCCTTCTGATTCTAATTACCATCGAGGACTCTAGGTTTAGTGAACTAGATTACATAATTCCCTTACACTGTAATGTTGAAACATTAAACCACATGTAATTCCCCCAATTCATCCACTACATTTTATAACATCATCATATACCTTCTATATTCATGATCTTGTTGAAAATATTACCCACACATGAATCCTTTACCCATCCCTTTGAGTCAATTCCCATTATACTTCAACCAACATTTTTTACATATGATTGATTTTTTTTTCTTTCCACCATTTTCAATATACCATCCTTCTCGAAACTCTATATTTTAGTTATTATCTTCGTATCCATGGGACAATAATCAAAACTCCCTCTCTACTTTGAGATCACATTGAACAACTTCTCCATAACCCCAATGTCTCATATTCCTAGATCCCATCGATGTTACAGATTTAAATAACTAAATATTTTTTCTATATTTCTATCATTGTTGATAAAAAGCCTAAGTCATAAATTGAAATTCTTGTAAAATTTTATTCACATTATACTATAGAATCACCTAAAATTTTCTTCATCTCTAAGAATTCACACTCTATATTAGTCTGAAGGATTCAATGGAAATAATTGTGATAAAATATTTTTATAACGTCTTCCCACTCCACCACTTTAATTTAATTCATTTTTTTGGTGTTATTAATCAAAGTCCACCTTTGATCGACGTCTCCATCTAAATGATAAATTGTTACAGTTTCCAAATCTATCTAAGAATAGTGATGAAAAAAATCTTATCCAATGAGTTTACCCACTATTCCACAACTAGTGGATGAGAAGATCCATTAATATCAGTGGTCATTGCCACATAAAAGACTCGACTGCCATTTTCTTCCACTGGTAAAGTGGGAAATTCCCTATTATTAGGGTTAATGCTCATGGGCTGAGATATGTGGGAATGTATTTCTATGAAATTTTTAACTACCCCACCCACGGCATTTTGGATATCATTCTTCCAATCACTACATTGACCCATGCACAGGATGTCGGCCTAGTTTCCTATGGCTACCAACATTTTCCAAAATAGAAAATGTTAAAAGAAAACAGATGTAAAAATTTCATGAATAAGTACTTTATTCATTTGTGAAATTATCTTTAAAAGAATATCTTATTGGATCTCGATGTTTCTAATTTTATAAAAGTAATCTTCTTGGGTTATTACATATATTTGGCCATATATAATGGGTTTTAACTTACATTCTCTAATCCTAATTCCAAAATTAACTAATCTATGATATGAGACCAACTATAAAAACACTGCTTTTTTCTATTACATCATCATAATGATAAACAATATAATAACATTACAAAACTAGGATCCAATGGTTTGGTGTCCATAAAAAATTAGGACAAAATGAAACAATTACAAAATAAAACACAAAATTTATTTAATTTGTTATTTTCTGCTAGAATTTTAACTTCCAAATATAATTGAAATTTAATCTTCTTGTATAATTTTTTAAAAAGTATTAAACTATGATTTTATATAATTTAAAATTTTCATATTATATGTTTTTAATATTTAAATTAAATAAGAATTCATGGTAAATTAATACATCTTTCAGAAGAAATATTTTCCATTAAAATAATAATAAAAATTATTTAATTAAATTTTCATAACCAATAAATGATTTATTTAAAAGAGTTATAAATAATAATATCGAAAAAGTATTGATATATTTTTTGGAATAATAAAATGTTTCCAAAAAATAAAGTGACTTTGGTAAAAAAATTTATAATCAAATAATATTTTATCTCTAAATTTTTTTTATGATTTATAAATATATAGATGTATATAAGATATAACAAAAATATTAATATTATAAATACTATAAGTTATGTTTTTTAAAATTTAAATTTAATTACATCAAATTATATATATTCAATATATTGATCTTATAAAATTTCTTATGTTATAAAAATGATAAATAATATAAAAAATGAATAAAAAGATATAAACCATTTATAATGGCAGGTCTGCATCATACATTTGAGAAAATGGGATCTAGGGAATCGATTTAATATTTCAAGAGTCTGCGGGAAGGGGAGTCCTCGACCGCTGAAGGTTTGAGGGAATGTCCGAGTAAGTGTTCTAAGCTATATGGAATCATCTAATGATATATATAAGTAGTCTAAGTATAGTTAAGAGATGTGTGTTAGTTGGATTCCAGTGAAGTCAGACTCGAGCACTGATGATGGAGATCTGCGGTCGCAGTTCGATTTGGAATAAGGTGTAGTCTGATTAATTGGAGATCTAGGCGAGGTAGGTGTCCTATGTTTTCAATTAGGGGTTTAGATTTCATCAAGGTAACAATGATATGTTCTGTAATTTCCTTTTGTATTTCTTCTTTGAACACTATCAAAAATATTCTACATTCTATGGAATATTTATCCTGATTTATTGGGGGTCCATATATTTCTTTTTTATATGAATTTTGTGTAGTTGGAATTCATTTTGGTATGTTAGTGTTTTTAGGTTAGTGTTTAATATTTATAACATTTCTTTGAAACATTCTATCCATGTATTGATCTATTTAGGATGTGGACTGAATGATTCACTGAATTATTATCTCGTTTCAGGTATTCTAAGATACTCCTCTATTTTTTGGAATATATATTAGCATTTGTAACATATTTCTACTGTTAATGAATATTCTCCCGGAGCCAAGATCTTTTCTAATTACAAATACATAGATATACTTATTTCATGTAGAGACTTACTGCCCAATTCTAGTTTGAGAAATCTTTGGTAAATATGATGTTTTATTTTGTATCTTTTTTTTGAGTTAAGAAGGATTATATATTTTTAAATTTTAATTTTATCGTAAAATATTTTTGAAAACTTTTATTTGTCTTATGATTCAAAACCAATTTTTTAGTAATGATTTTTATTTTGATACGATTATATTTAAAGGATATATTATTTCTATTATTTTCATGGTAATCAAT
Source organism: Viscum album (assembly GCA_963277665.1). NCBI lineage: Eukaryota > Viridiplantae > Streptophyta > Magnoliopsida > Santalales > Viscaceae > Viscum > Viscum album. The sequence continues at coordinate 677,613,805 of OY728155.1, read as the reverse complement.
TCTTTGAAAAAATATTTTTAATGGAAATTTTTTTTTTCAAATTTTAAAGGGAATTTATTTATACATTGAAAATATTATTTATACTTATAGTTATTTATAAATTTTATAATGTATGATAATAGTTTCATATATAGGAAATTTAATGAAATTATATATGAAAAGTTAATTAGGAAATTATGTAAGACGATCTATTTCATTATACTTTGAAATTATAATTCATAATTATGATAGATATGTTTGATTAAGTATTTTATTAGGTGATATTTTATTATCTCTTACAATTATTACAATTTCAATTAGAAACCAGATAATTCAATATCAATATAATAAATGTATTGTCAGAATTTATGATTAAATGTGAATTTTTTCCAACATCATATTCAAAGGATTTTATTCTAAAAATCATACATATTAAGTGATCTGCATCAACCAAATTTATAGAATTCATTCTACACTAAATATTTTTATTTTTCAATTTATATTATATAACTGATTTATCAAAGTTTCATTTAAAGCGGAATATGTTCTTCAATTATGGGTATTATGAATTCCAACCTGTATATATATCTTATTATTATTGTAAAAATCATGTTAATTTATTTATAAATTTATTTCATTATATATATATATATATGTAATGTTTATTTCCATGTTTATAATTTTAATTTAATGTTTCTAAAAGTGTGCACCTAGAAAATTAAGCTTGTCACAATGTTATATTAAAACAAATGATTTTACATTTTCATGTATTCATGAAAATATGATTTAAATAACATCGATATAACATTCATTCATAATGCATTCATGATTTCAATTTAAAATTTATGTTTCACTACCAAAATTAATAATTACAAGGCTTTCTTTAATCTTTATACTTTTTTATTTAAATATTATCTTATATAATTTAATGTCATAAACATAATTATTTATCATTTATGATTATTTTAGGAAGAAAATATTTTATATATACTCTTAGATCAATAGTGATTTTATTTTATTCTAAATTTTATTTTTGACATATAAATAAGAAAAACCATTTTTAATATTTGGATTATCCCCAAAATGGATTTATAAATTCTGAAGGAAGTTTTTATGACATGATACAAGGAAGGTTATTTTCTTTTTAAGATAATAACTTTTCTTTGTGTATTTTGAAAGGATTTGTGTCGTGATTCAGGAAGTGAGGTTCATTTAATGTACCTTCTAATAAAATTACAATTATAAAGAATATAATGTGATTTTATGGGGATTGAGCCCATATATACTAAGGGGAAATTATTCATTATATGTTATGATAAGTTGAATTATGTTTTTAATATGGTCTTCCATGTATCATCAATGAACTACCAAATATTATTATTTGTTAAGGAGAAATTACAATGATCATCTCTAGTATATTTTTTTTAGAAAATAATGCTTTTATAAATTATTAATTTATCATAGAAATTCTTTGAAAATATATTTTTATATATTTTTGTTATTCGAAAGGATTTTTAAATGAATTTATTAATGTTTTAACAAACTAGTAATGTGCATACTAAATAAAAATCCTATGTTTTAAAATTATTTTCACATGTCACATTGAATTTCAATGTTGAGACGATTTAAGAGACTATTATTGTGTATAATGTATATTTAGATATACTTTTCTCTAATACTATTCTAATTACATGATAAAAATGAAATGATTTATTATCTTCCAAAACCTAGACTGGTAAAGGTCATCTGCTGTGTGATATGTTGGGTAATTATTCTTTTCTATTTAAAAAAAATTACACAACATGTATCAACACTAAATTAATAAGAATTTGTTCAGGGTGTTGACAAATTTTATTAGGGGAATGGTCTATATAACAATGGATATTAGAAGTTTTGTCAAATTAGAAGAGTATATGAGTTTAGCAGTCATAGTTATTTTAATTCTAAAGAAGGTCATTTTGAATTTTCTATAGTTTGAAAATGAATTGCAAGGATGTAATTAATTTTAGGGGGAATAATATAACATCCTTGAATAAATGAATTATTATATTCTTGAATTGTTTTTATTATTAAATTTTTATTTTATGATATTTTTATTTTTCATATTATATGGTTTTAATATTTAAATTCAAAAACACATGATGATAAGTTAATATAGTTTTTGTAAGCATGATTTTATTTTAATATAATATACATTTAAATTTGATTAATTTTATATATCAAATAAATGTTTTATTTAAGAGTTGTAACTAATTATTTTGAAAACAATATTAATATGTTTATTTATAATTAAATGTTTCTAAAAACTAAAGTGTCATTGGTGAATATTTTTTTGATGAAATAATATTTTATCTTTGAGAGTTTTAAATGATTTATAAATACATAAATTTATATAATTTATAAAAAAAATTATAATATTAATTATAGATATTATTATTTTATTAAAAGTAATTTTATTTATCTGAAATTATATATTTTTTTATTATGATTTTATAAAATTTATGGTGTGATTAAAAAAATTGACAAAAAGTTATATAAAATGGATTAAAAAATAAAAAACTATGAATAATGGTTGGGTGGATCAACCATTTGGGAGAATGGGATCCACAGTATCAATTTGGGGTTTATGGTTTCTGAGGGAAAGTGGTTTATCAAGAAATGAATGGTCTACCACATGCTTAAGCAAGGATATGTACTTAGATATATGGAATCATTCGATGATTTCATTAAGTATGCTGAGTGTGGTCAAGAGTTCTGAGAGAAAATGACGTCGATGAAGTTGGACCGGAGCACCGAAGATGGAGATCCACACATAGGGATCATCCTAGGTTTATTAGTGGTCTGATTATTTTGTGATCTAGGTGAGGTGGTTGTTTTTTAATTTTTTTAGGGGTTTGGATTTCGTCTTGGTATCAGTGTTGTGTTATATAATTTTATATTATTTCTCTTATTCGATAGTTGTTAAAAATCAATTACATTTTATTTAATGTTTATACTGATTTATTTTTGGTCCATGTATTTATTTTCCTATTGAATTTTGATTATATGGATTTCATTTTGGACCATTATTCTATTTTTAGTCGGTATTTAATATTTATATATGATTCCTTTGTTGAATTTTATCTCAGTTCAGATCTATTATAGATTTATAAAGAATGAATCACTAAATTATTATCTCTCTTCTTGTCTTCAGGGATACTCATCTATAATAATATGAAATAAAAGGGGAGGCGCACCAACAAAATAAATATTGGAGAGAGAAAATAAAATTTATTGAAAAATAAATATAAGAGAGAGGTGCCACTTTTTGTTGGAGAGAATCTTGGGAGAAAGAATTAATAATGATTGGAGAGAGGGAGGAGTTATAAGATATTAATGGGAATAAAATTAAGTGTGAAATAAATAGTAAAGGAGATAATTGGTGATGAATTTCCAGCGTGAAAAATTACAAAGGGTGATTGATTGGAGTTATAGAAATAAATAATTAATTAATTAATAAAATATTGTTATCATTTTATTTCATATTATTATATTTTTCATCTTCTCTCTCCTTGTGGCACGCCCCAAATTTATTTTAAACCTTTATTTATTTATTTTTACACAATTATCATAACATCTTTAATTTATTCTCATATTTCAAATCTCATTTCATTTAATTAAAAACATAATTCTCATTAAATCATTATTACCAGATCTATCAAAAAAAACTAACATAATGCGGTGAACATCAAAAATAATAATTATTATTAATAATAAATGGTGACGTGTTAATAAATTTTTTTGGGGTTTTGTTATAAGTGTTATACTAAATAATTATAATAATAATGTTGGTTTCTTTTGATAGATCTGGTAATAATGATTTAATGAGAATTATGTTTTGAATTAAATGCAATGAGATTTGAGATATGAGAATAAATTAAAGATGTTATGATAATTGTGTAAAAATAAATAAATAAAGGTTTAAAATAAATTTGGGGCGTGCCACAAGGAGAGAGAAGATGAAAAATATAATAATATGAAATAAAAGGGGAGGCGCACCAACAAAATAATGATTGGAGAGAGAAAATAAAATTTATTGAAAAATAAATATAAGAGAGAGGCGCCACTTTTTGTGGGAGAGAATCTTGGGAGAAAGAATTTATAAAGATTGGAGAGAGGGAGGAGTTATAAGATATTAATGGGAATAAAATTAAGTGTGACATAAAAAGTAAAAGAGATAATTGGTGATGAATTTCCAGCGTGAAAAATGACAAATGGTGATTGATTGGAGTTAGAGAAATAATTAATTGATTAATTAATAAAATATTGTTATCATTTGTTTTATAATAAAACACTTTTTTCACAATAACTTCTTCGTGCGACCTCGGTTTCACGAACCGTCAGTGGCAGTGCGACCCTGACTACGAGACGAAAATTATGAGTCCAATATTGGATGTCTTTTTCGGGTTTTCGGATTGGGTACTCGAAACGCTCATGAATTAATAGATTTAATATTGTTATTATTACGGGATCTTGTATCCAACGTATCTCCCTCATACGGTATCGGATTGATGATCTGTCAGCGACAGCGTAACCCTGAAATTATGACGGTCATTTTAAGACCATTAAAGAGCTAATATTATGACTCATGCCTCGGGTCAACGAAACACCACATATTGATAGAATTATCATTATTATTAAAACGCATGGAAACCGCGTGACATGTTGTGTGTTAACCAATCAAAACATGTAACGTATGTACGGTCACATCGTGTATTCATTAATGTACGCTGAATACGGATTTACCTATTCGTTGCCTATATAAGAACGAGGTCATGTTTTATCTTCCATATCGATCGCTTCTTTGTCGCACGACAACGCTCTTGGACGATCGAGAAGTATTCCTCCTCTAACTTCATTGTCCGAGCTCCGAATTACGATCCGTCAGCGGCCACAGGATCGTAGCGACGAGACGAAGCTTCTAAGCCCGGACTTTTCACCTTTCCTTCTGACCTTCCTTCTCCAGCTTCCATCCTAGGAGGCGTTTGTCGGGTTTGGCGAAGGCGGAGGACACCGAAGGACGTCGTCGGAAGCGACGTGATCGGGACCTTTTGAAGTAGGGGTTTACCTTCGTCTCTCTTTTTGGTGCAAAATGCGGGGTGGGATATTTTTCTTTTGTTCCATGGGATGCAGTTGAACTTTAAATAAAGATAATAACCAGATAATGAAGGGTTTGGGGTTTTGTGCTGTTTCTATTGCCTTCCAGTTTCTTTATCATCTGATTGTGATTTTGGATTGAAAGGCCTTTGCCTACTGAAAATCAAGGCCGTTGGTGGCCTTTGCATGCGCAATTGATATCTGAATTGTTTGTGGTCGGTTTTGTTAAAACATGGAAAATGGATAAGCACGTAAAGACTGGCTGATTAAATGAGAATGAAAACCTTGTGTGATCACCCCGATTGAACAAAGTTGGAATAATGAACATGTTGGTGGCTTGGTTGTTTTGTGGAAAATTCCTTTATTTATGAAAAGTGTTTTGATTATGAAAAGTGTTTTGAAGTAAAAGGTGTTTTCAAATAAGGAAATGTTTTTTGTGTGTAAAGGGTTTTATGTGTGGAACATTGAAATAAATGAATGATGGAATGTCGTATGGTTGTGATAATCTCTTGTAAATGAAATGGCATGTGGTTGCTTGCATTTTACCTAACCTTGGTTGTGGATGGCAGGGATATGTTTGTGAAAGGTTTTTTCTGGATGTTAGTTGCCCAGTAGTAATAATTTGTTAAACCATTGCATGAAACATGAAAACCTAAATGGGGTTGGGGGTGATTGTTTGGTTGTGGATGCATGCTTCGTGGTAGTAGTGCTGAGGCACATGCTCAGTTTCTATTTTTAAGAAGCCATAGGTTTGGATGTGTGTTTGGTATATGTATATATATAATTGTATCTTTGTGTTTTGTCGCACCACACCCATGTCAAGCACCTAGTTCCGAACACTCCCATTTTATGGGAGAGGGTGTTCCCCCTTAGTTACTAGCTCCTTCCTGCTCCTTCTTCCATAGGCTTTGATGGCTTGAGGTGACCTTACACCCAAGACTCTTCGGGTAGGTCTCGGAGGCTGTGATGGCTTGAGGCGACCATTATCCCAAGACTCTTCGGGCAGGCTTACCATTCCCAAGAACCTTCGGGATGAGGCCCAGGTGTCTGCGGGCGGGTTAGTGGTTGTGGCCCAGGTGTGTGCGGGCGGGATGCATGGTTTGGCCCAGGTGTGTGCATGCGGGAAGAGTGTGGTAGCGTCAGGACGTTTTCCGTTAGGAAGAGCAGCATCTAATTAAGTGGGAAATGGTGCGGGGTGCCCAATAATTTTGTTCTATATATATACTAAACTAGTTTGTGTTACTTGGTGAGTGTGACCAGTGAGGCTGGGTGGATAGTTTTTCCCTGTTAGTTTATGGTTCTTCTGTTTTCTCACGAGACCTTAGGGTGTCTCCCCACTTGTGCACGAGAGCTTTAGGTTCTCTACTGAGTATACTTGTATCCTCACCCTACGTTGTTTCAGGTTTTCAGGAGGACTACCAGGGCAGTGCGGGACCCTGCTAGTCAGGCAGTGGGAGCTGTGTAGTTGCTGTTTTCTTTTTTTTCTTTTGGTACTATACTCACTTGTACTTTGAGCTTATTTGTACTTGTACCTGTTTCAGTTTATTTATACATGCATATGGGACTGGTTTGGGTTTCTTTTCAGCACCTTTGTTCTTTTTTCCTTTTTGGTGGTTGACTTGTCCTATTTCCGATCCTAACTATAAAAAGGGTATTGCCTCCCATGATTGAATAAAAATAAACTCATACCCTTGGTGCTAGTCGCCACCCCGGGGCCTACTGGAGGCGGGACTCGGGGGGTCATTATCTCCCTTTCACCATTGCCAGCTCAGGAGGGGCATCTTTGATGGAAGGGGGTCATGACAGAATGGTATTAGAGGAATGGTTGAGAGATAGGATGGAGCCTGGAGTTAGGCACAGTGAGGATTGCATGGGATGGTAGGGAAACAGTGTTAGCTGATCTTGGTGTGTGACATAGGCCAGGGATGACCGGCTAGGACATGGGATTTTAGGGCCCCCCGTGATCCGATGCAAGGACTTTGATCCTACCGAACAACCAAGTGAGGCTACATTGTTTTTAGGGTAGAAACCCTAGGAAAGGTACATGCATCATCATGGTTGTGTTTTACTTGATTTGGGGCGTTCTGGGAATAAAGTAAAATGATAAAATGAACCCTTGATAAATCTCCTTACTACTTGGGCTTAGGTTTTCCTTGTTTACCGTACAGCTATGGCTCCTGGATGGTGTTCCCAGGTGGCTCAGGCGGCCGAGGCCCAGGAGGTTCAGGAGATCGATCAACTGAGGATCGATCAAGAGGAGGAAGACAACCAGTGGCAGAAGACCCTTCGTTCTTTCCAGCGTCAAAATCTCAAGAAGTACGAGGGAAGTACTTCGGACCTGGAGACGGAGGGGTGGCTTGAAGAGCTAGGGATCGCTTTTACCTTGATCCGTGCTCTGAAGGAGTACTGGGTCCCCCTAGCGGTCAGTCAGCTGAGAGGCGCGGTGCGCCAATGGTGGATTCTCTACCTCGGGGAGAGGAAGGAGGCAGAGATTCCATGGGCTGACTTCGAAAAGGAGTTCCGAGAGGAATTCCATTCTTCTTTGATCAAGGCGGAAAATCGTTAGGAGTTGCTCTCCCTTCAGCAGGGGAGTATGACTATTCGAGAGTTGGGAATTAAGTTCAAGAATCTCCTACGCTTTGCTCCGGAACTCTTTCCGGATGAAGAGTCTCGGGCGAGACGTTTGGAAGAGGTGCTTCGTCCTTCGCTCCAGTATGTTGTGACCCCCTTCACCCTTCCAACATACTTAGCCATACAGAAGAAGGAGGAAGTTGTAGAGAGGATGCACTTGCAGGGAGGTGCACCCCGAGAAGGGATACAGGAGGGTCCGTCGAAGGGGAAGGCAGTCAGTAGCAGACCTCCTGCGACAGGACCTTCCAGGTTCAGGCCGGTGGGGAGCAGGCCCCAGCGGTTCCAGTTCAGTTCTTCAGGCCCTCGTCCTTCCTTCTCGAGTCCTGGACTGATGTTTTTTTCTTGTGGAGGTTTCGGGCACGTCCGGAGTCAGTGCCTGACCAGAGCTCAGCACGGTGGAGGTGGTCAGGATCAGTACCCGCCTTAGCAGCAGTTGCCGTCGAGGCCCTTTCAGCAGCAGCAGGGCCCTCCGAGGGTAGACCCTATAGGAGGAGGCCAATCTCAAGGTTCTCCTCAGGGACCTCGACCAGGGCGTGGTCGGGGAGGCGGTCGACATCAGAGAGGTAGATGAGCTGGGCGTGGACAGTTGCACGCAGCAGAGTTGGCAGCTCCAGCAGGACCAGAGGTGGTATGAGGTACGATCTGTTTGTTCAGCACTCTTGTTTCTACCTTGTTCGATTCAGGAGCTTCTCACTCTTTTGTTGCACCCAGTCTAGCCCATGATTTGGGTCTAGACGTAGAGAGACTTTCTATACCCCTGGTACTGAGTACGCCTGTTGGAGGTCAGACCCGTTTGTCTTGTGTTTGTCGGGGATGCGAGCTGACGTTGGGACCACATCGGTCCATTGGAGATCTTCTTTTGCTACAGATGCAGCCATACGACGTCATCTTAGGCATCGACTGGCTATTCTCTGTTAGTACTGTTATCGACTTCTTCTGGAGAAGAGTCTTGTTCTCTGATATGGATGGACAGCGTGTGACTTTTGTTGGCGAGAGGAGCTATCAGGTGGGAAGCCGGCATGTGAAGCCTCTCTTTTCTTTGTTGGGTGGTATATCAGCGGTTCCAGCTGATACGGAGATGATGAATGTTCCAGAAGTTGTTGGGGAATTCCTCGACGTCTTTCCCGAGGAGGTTGTGACTCTACCCCCTCGACGTGATGTTGAGTTTGGGATAGACGTACAGCCAGGTGCCCGTCCAATCTCGATGGCTCCTTATCGGATGGCACCTTCGGAGTTGCAGGAGTTGCGGATTCAGATTGACGATCTGATGGAGAAGGGTTTCGTTCGACCCAGTTTGTTGCCATGGGGTGCTCCGGTTCTGTTCGTGAAAAAGGTGGATGGTGGTCTCAGGCTATGCATAGACTACCGGAGGCTGAATCAGGTAACGGTCAAGAACTGTTACCCCCTTCCGAGAATAGATGACCTCTTCGACCAGCTGAGGGGAGCATGTTGGTTTTCTAAGATTGATCTGCGGTCAGGATATCATCAGCTGAGGGTAAAGACAATGACATCCCAAAGACAGCTTTCAGGTGCAGGTATGGGCACTTCGAGTTTGTAGTGATGTTGTTTGGGGTTACGAATGCACCAGCTGTGTTCATGGGTCTTATGAACTTTGTCTTCCGAGAGTTCCTGGACCAGTTCGTCGTTGTGTTCATCGATGACATCTTGATCTACTCAAGATCAAAGGAGCAGCACGTTGAGCATCTCAGGGCTATCTTGGAAGTCCTTCGGCACCATCAGCATTATGGAAAGTTGTCAAAATGTAAGTTCTTGACGCAAGAAGTACACTTCCTTGGGCACATGGTGTCTCAGCATGGAGTGTCAGTGGACCCGTCGAAGGTAGAAGCAGTTGTTTCTTGGAAAGAACCCAAGAGCGTGGCAGAAGTTCGTAGTTTCCTGGGGTTGGTTGGATACTATCGGAGGTTCGTCTCAGACTTCTCTCGAGTTGCTTCTCCGTTGACAGCTTTGACAAGGATGAATCAGGTCTTCCTGTGGAATGAGCAGTTCCAGGAAGCATTCGACTACCTGAAGGAGAAGTTGGTTAGTGCTCCCATCCTTAGGTTGCCAGAGGAAGGATCCTTGTATGAGGTGTTTTGTGATGCCTCTGGCCTTGGCTTGGGATGTGTGCTGATGCAGAAGAAGGGTGTGATCTGCTATGGGTCTAGGAAGTTGCGTCCTCGCGAGCGGAACTATGCCACCCATGACTTGGAGCTTGCAGCAGTAGTGTTCGCATTGAAGCTGTGGCGACATTACCTCTTTGGGGAGCGCTTTGTGGTCTTCACCGATCACAAGATCTTGCGCTATATCTTCTCCCAGCGTGACTTGAACTTGCGACATCGGAGATGGGTCGAGTTTCTCCAAGACTACGACTTTGAGATCTCGTACACTGAAGGTAAGGGAAACGTTGTGGCTGATGCCCTGAGAAGGAAGCCGCATCAGGAAGTGGTTCAGGAATCTGCTGATGCTTGGAAGGCGATGGGGGAGTTGGCTGCCTTGCACTTGGATGAGAGGGTGGAAGGTGCTAGAGGCTGCTTGTTTCAGATGACGGTACAGTACTCTTTGTTGCAACAAGTGGAAGAGTCTCAGTGGGGAGACCCTCAGGTGGAAGTGTTGCGGGATCGTGTCGATCAGGGTAACGCTCCGGAAGGATGGTCGGAGGACAGCCGACATCGGATTCTCTTTCATGGAAGGTTGTTTGTTCCAGAGGTGATGCGTGATGAAGTCCTTCGTGAGTTCCATAGCTCAGCCTTGGCAGTACATCCAGGTGTTTCGAAAATGTACCAAGGCCTGAGGGGACAGTTTTGGTGGCCCGGGGTGAAACGGGCAGTGCCAGAGTTTGTGGCTAAATTCCTGGTGTGTCAGCAGGTGAAGGCTGAACACCGCATTCCTGGTGGTTTGTTGCATCCTTTAGATGTTCCCGAGTGGAAGTGGGACGACGTCTCGATGGACTCCGTCGCAGGACTACCCAGAGCTCAGGGCGGGCATGATGCTATCTGGGTAGTGGTGGATCGACTGACAAAATCTGCTCACTTCTTGGCCATCAAGGAGTCAGGACCTGTGAGTACCTTAGCACAGAGGTATGTGGATGAGGTGGTGCGTTTTCATGGAGTTCTGAAGACAATCGTCTCAAATCGGGACACTTGGTTCACCTCACGAGTCTGGAAGGGGTTACAGCATGCTTTTGGCACCCAGCTACGCCTTAGCACTGCTTTTCACCCTCAGACTGATGGACAGACAGAGCGGTATATCCATACATTGGAGGACATGCAGCGAGCATGTGTTCTGGATTTCGGAAGATCATGTGTACGACACTTGCCTTTAGTAGAGTTTGCCTACAACAACAGCTTCCACTCTACTATCGGCATGGCTCCTTTTGAGGATTTGTATGGAAGACCATGTCGTTAACCCTTTTGCTGGGCAGAGGTTGGTGAGACTGGTACTCTTGGACCAGAAGTAGTGCAGAGCACCACGGAGAAAGTCCAGCTAGTGTAGGAGAGGATGAAAGTAGCTCAGGATCGGCAGAAGTCTTATGCTGATTGTCGGAGGAGGCCCTTGGAGTTCAAGTTGGGAGATCATGTGTTCTTGATGTTTCCCCTCGACGGGGGCAGTGGAGGTTCGGAAAGGGGAGTAAGCTCTCCCCTAGGTTCATCGGACCTTTCGAGGTGCTGAGGCGAGTTGGAGAGGTGGCATATCAGCTGGCCCTACCACCTCAGTTGGATAGGGTCCATGACGTCTTCCATGTCTCCCAGCTTCATCAGTACTTACATGATGACTCTCATGTCATCAACTGGGGAGAGCTAGATGTGGGAGAAGACGCGACCTTCGAGGAACGGCCAGTCAGGATCGAGGATCGCAAGGAGAAAGTGCTCCATGGACGAACCATCGGCTTGGTTCGTGTGTTGTGGAGGCATGGAGGCCTTGAGGAGAGCACTTGGGAGTGGGAGACCCAGATGCGCGCTCAGTACCCGGGGTTGTTTTGACTTGTACCTTCCTTTGTTTGTTGGTGTTACACTGTACCTTTGATATATAAAATGTTGGCTTGTTGGATGTGAGATCTTTGTTCCTTGTTCTTGGGAAGTGTGTGGGTTGTCCGGATATATGGGAAAGGAAAAACCTGATCCTTAATCAAGAAGAATTAATGAGGATGTGATTAAACCCGTGCAGGCGAGTCAGTGCCGCCTAAAGCGGATAGTATCTTGACATAGGAGAGGGAATTCCTAACTCATAGAGATGTTGGTTGGTTTCTTGTCATGACGAGAGCCCTGAGAGGTATCTTATAGAGTGGTTCTTCAGATCCTTTCCTTCTTCTGGGTCAGTTTTTAATTCTCGAGGACGAGAATGTTTTGAGAGGTATCTAATGTAATGGCCCGGACCTCTCCGGTCGATTACTTTGTAAAAACGTTTTTTTGATGTGGTCAATGTGGCGAACATCAAAAATAATTATTATTATTAATAATAAATGGTGACGTGTTAATAATTTTTTTTTGGGGTTTTGTTATAAGTGTTATACTAAATAATTATAATAATAATGTTGGTTTTTTTTTTGATAGATCTGGTAATAATGATTTAATGAGAATTATGTTTTGAATTAAATGCAATGAGATTTGAGATATGAGAATAATTTAAAGATGTTATGATAATTGTGTAAAAATAAATAAATAAAGGTTTAAAATAAATTTGGGGCGTGCCACAAGGAGAGAGAAGATGAAAAATATAATAATATGAAATAAAAGGGGAGGCGCACCAACAAAATAAAGATTGGAGAGAGAAAATAAAATTTATTGAAAAATAAATATAAGAGAGAGGCGCCACTTTTTGTGGGAGAGAATTTGGGAGAAAGAATTAATAAAGATTGGAGAGAGGGAGGAGTTATAAGATATTAATGGGAATAAAATTAAGTGTGCAATAAATAGTAAAGGAGATAACTGGTGATAAATTTCCAGCGTGAAAAATGACAAATGGTGATTTATTGGAGTTAAAGAAATAAATAATTAATTAATTAATAAAATATTGTTATCATTTTTTTTTATAATAAAACACTTTTTTCACAATAACTTCTTCGTGTGACCTCGGTTTCACGAACCGTCAGTGGAAGTGCGACCCTGACTACGAGACGAAAATTATGAGTCCAATATTGGATGTCTTTTTCGGGTTTTCGGATTGGGTACCCAAAACGCACATGAATTAATAGATTTAATATTGTTATTATTACGGGATCTTGTATCCAACGTATCTCCCACATACGGTATCGGATTGACGATCCGTCAACGACAGCGTAACCCTGAAATTAAGACGGTCATTTTAAGACCATTAATGAGCTACTTTTATGACTCATTCCTCAGGTCAACGAAACACCACATATTGATAGAATTATCATTATTATTAAAACTCGTGGAAACAGCATGACGTGTTGTGTGTTAACCAATCAAAACATGTAACGTATGTACGGTCACATCGTGTATTCATTAATGCACGCTAAATACGGATTTACCTATTCGTTGCCTATATAAGAACGAGGTCATGTTTTATCTTCCATATCGATCGCTTCTTTGTCGCACGACGACGCTCTTGGTCGATCGAGAAGTATTCCTCCTCTAACTTCTTTGTCCGAGCTCCGAATTACGATCCGTCATCGGCCACAGCATCGTAGCGACGAGACGAAGCTTCTAATCCCGGACTTGTCACCTTTCCTTCCGACCTTCCTTCTCCAGCTTCCATCCTAGGAGGCATTTGTCGGGTTTGGCGAAGGCGGAGGACACCGAAGGACGTCGTCGGAAGCGACGTGATCGGGACCTTTTGAAGTTGGGGTTTACCTTCGTCTCTCTTTTTGGTGCAACATGTGGGGTGGGATATTTTTCTTTTGTTCCATGGGATGCAGTTGAACTTTAAATAAAGATAATAACCGGATAAAGAAGGGTTTGGGGTTTTGTGCTGTTTCTATTGCCTTCCAGTTTCTTTATCTTCTGATTGTGATTTTGGATTGAAAGGCCTTTGCCTACTGAAAATCAAGGTCGTTGGTGGCCTTTGCGTGCGCAATTGATATCTGAATTGTTTGTGGTCAGTTTTGTTAAAACATGGAAAATGGATAAGCACGTAAAGACTGGCTGATTAAATGAGAATGAAAACCTTGTGGGATCACCCCGATTGAACAAAGTTGGAATAATGAACAGTTGGTGGTTTGGTTGTTTTGTGGAAAAAGCCTTTATTTATGAAAAGTGTTTTGATTATGAAAAGTGTTTTGAAGTAAAAGGTGTTTTCAAATGCGGAAATGTTTTGTGTGTGGAAAGGGTTTTATGTGTGGAACTTTGAAATAAATGAATGATGGAATGTTGTATGGTTGTGATAATCTCTTGTAAATGAAATGGCATGTGGTTGCTTGCGTTTTACCTAACCTTGGTTGTGGATGGCAGGGATATGTTTGTGAAAGGTTTTGTCTGGATGTTAGTTTCCCAGTATTAATAATTTGTTAAACCATTGCATGAAACATGAAAACCTAAATGGGGTTGGGGGATGATTGTTTGGTTGTTGATGCATGCTTCGTGGTAGCAGTGCTGAGGCACATGCTCAGTTTCTCTTTTTAAGAAGCCATAGGTTGGGATGTTTGTTTGGTATATGTATATATATAATTGTATCTTTGTGTTTTGTCGCACCACACCCATGTCAAGCACCTAGTGCAGAACACTCCCATTTTATGGGAGAGGGTGTTCCCCCTTAGTTACTAGCTCCTTCCTACTCCTTCTTCCATAGGCTATGATGGCTTGAGGTGACCTTACACCCAAGACTCTTCGGGTAGGTCTCGGAGGCTATGATGGATTGAGGCGACCTTTATCCCAAGACTCTTCAGGCAGGCTTACCATTCCCAAGAACCTACAGGATGAGGCCCAGGTGTCTGCGGGCGGGTTAGTGGTTGTGCCCCAGGTGTGTGCGGGCAGGATGCGTGGTTTGGCCCAGGTGTGTGCGAGTGGGAAGAGTGTGGTAGCGTCAGGACGTTTTCCGTTAGGAAGAGCAGCATCTAATTAAGTGGGAAATGGTGTGGGGTACCCAATACTTTTGTTCTATATATATACTAAACTTGTTTGTGTTACTTGGTGAGTGTGACCAGTGAGGCTGGGTGGATAGTTTTTCCCTGTTAGTTTCTGGTTCTTCTGTTTTCTCACGGGACCTTAGGGTGTCTCCCCACTTGTGCACGAGAGCTTTAGGTTCTCTACTGAGTATACTTGTATGCTCACCCTACGTTGTTTCAGGTTTTCAAGAGGACTACCAGGGCCGTGCGGGACCCTACTAGTCAGGCAGTGGGAGCTGTGCAGTTGCTGTTTTCTTGTTTTTCTTTTGGTACTGTACTCACTTGTACTTTGAGATTATTTGTACATGTACCTATTTCAGTTTATTTATACATGCATATGGGACTGGTTTGGGTTTCTTTTCAGCACCTTTGTTATTTTTTCCTTTTTGGTGGTTGACTTGTCCTATTTCCGATCCTAACTATAAAAAGGGTAATGCCTCCCATGATTGAAAAAAAAACTCATACCCTTGGTGCTAGTCGCCACCCCGGGGCCTACTGGAGGCGGGACTCGGGGGTCATTATCTCCCTTTCACCATTGCCAGCTCAGGAGGGGCATCTTTGATTGAAGGGGGTCATGACAATATATATAAGAAGTTGTACAAAATTCCTTCTTTTAAATAATATTCTCCCCAATCCATACTCATTTCTATTTACGAATAGTTTGAGTTCATTATATTATTAAGAAACACTATTCCCTTATCTAGTTCTGGCTACTATTTGAAGAAGGGATATTTTAATGTGGTTCATAATTTTTCAGGTTATGGGGATTAGATATTTTATGATTTTAATTTTTTCAGAAAATATTTCTTTTAACATTATTTTTTAATTTGATTCAAATCCAATCATGTTTTTTATTTTTCAATTTTATTTTTATAAAATTATATATAAAATATTTCTTTTTAACAAATAATTCATTTCTTAGGAAATATTATTTGTAATGTAATATTTTATTTCCAAATTTTAATGGGATTTTTTTAACCTTTAAACTTTTAATTTATACTTATATATGTCTATAAATTTTACAAATTATTATAATAGTTTTATAAATATGAAATTTAGAGATATTTTTATTTAATGTTAATTATGATATTATGTTTGAGTATTTATTTTATTTTACTATGAAATTATAATTCTTAATTATGAGAAATATTTCTTATCATGTTTTATATAGAGTGGTTATTTATTCTCTCTCCAATTTATTATAATTTCAGTTAAAATACATGATAATTCATTATAAATACAAGAAATTTCTATGTTAAAATATATGTTTAAATTTGAATTTAATTTTAAAAATTTTATTCTAATTAATTAATTCTTGAAATGATATTTTTTACTAAATTTTCATCAACCAAATTTGTATAATGATTTTTAAAATGGATATATTTATGGCTCAATTTATATTATATGGATGATTTATCAATGTTTTGTTTAAACATGAATTTATTCTTCGATTATGAGTATTAGAAATTCAGTTTCATATATACATATATATGTGTGTGCGATTATTAGGGAAACATAAAGTTATTTTATATAAAATTTGAATTCATATTTTATATATATATTTGGAAGGTTTATTTTCAGTTTATAGTATTATTTTTCATGTTTCTAAAAGAGTGTACATAGAAAATTACGCATGTTTTCATGTTATAATGAAATTAAGCAAATGAAATTTTCATATAGTCATGGAAATGATTTATTCGTAATATTGGCATAACACGCATTCATAATAAATTCATGGTTTTAATTTAAATTTTATAGTTTAATAATTAAATTATGAAGTACCTGGATTTCATCAAGCATTGAAATGTTTTATATAAAATTTTTATTTTATAATTTTATTTTAGAAACATATCTATTTATCATTTATGATTATTTTAGGATAATAAATTTATATATACACTATTATATCAAGTGTGCATTTGTTTTATTATTAATTTTATTTATGACTTATAAATAAGAGCATATCTTTTTAGGCATGGGATTCTACTAAAAATAGTTTTAAAAATTCTCATGGACATTTTTATGACATGTTATAAGGATGGTTATTTACTTTTTTTTAAAAATTATTTTTATGTATGTGTTTTGAAATGTTTTGTTTTATAATTGAGAAATGTAGGTCCATTTAATGTATTATCAAAAAACTAAAACTAGTATAGTGAATGTTATGTCACTTTTTTAGGAGTGGACCTATAAATCATAAAGGGACATTGTTTCATATGAGTTATGACTATAGGACATGAAATTTTAATATGGTCTAACAAGTTTCAAAATTGATACCTTAAAAGTTATTATTTTCAATGGAGAAACCCAACGTCCTTTTTGATTATAATTACTTTGATAAAATAATCATTTTGTAAATTATTTATTTAGTATACATGTGTAATGAATAACTATTTTAATTTATGTTTTTTATTCCAAGGGATTATTTTAAGATATTATATTAATGTTTTAAAAACCCATCACTGGGAATTCTAATTTCTCACCCTATGTTTTAAAATTATATTAAAAGGTCAATCTGATTTTTTTGTTGGGAGGATTAGATAAATTAATATTGGGTGTAATGTATATTATATTTGTTTTTCTCATTTACCTTTATACAGATATATTAAAAAAAGGTTTTTGTATACTCCAAAACATAGACTAGTGATGGTACTATATTTTGTAATGTGTTCTGTAATTATTTGATTTCTTTTATAAAATTTATGGCACAACATGTTTGAGCATCAAATCTATAACTGTGGAATAATTCCCCCTCATTAAACATTACATAATCATGAATTAGGATAATAATTTACATTGAGGATCTGGTCAGGTTTAGAGTTTTGGAGAACAAGTCCGTGCTTATTATATTACATCTAAAAAATTACAAATTGGACACTTAAATTCTATCCATATTTTTTCAAAAAAGAAACTCCATAAAATAAAACAATAATTATTTTCTTGATATAAATACTCATGATTTCGTCTTTTATCTTACCCTTCCTTATACCTTATGAAAAACATTTCAAAATACATTGGATGAGCTTAAAAATATCAATAATGGATATAAAATAACTAATGAAAACATTAGTCCATGAACACATAAAAATCAATGAAACCAAAATTTAATATCATAAAACATAATATATTTAACATGCCTCAGAAAATCGTATAATTTATGAATAAAACATAAAAATTATAAATCATAAAGATAACTTGTGGAACCCATAACATAATTGCATTCTGGCTTTCACAACAACATATGAAGTTACATTTGGAATACCCATCATAGTATATTCCATAAATCTCATAGGATAAAAATTAAAGTTTACCTCTGTCATGTTACCCAATGAATTAGAGTGATATATTGGGCCCTTCTACACTTGGTTCATCACATAACCACCCGTATATGTAAACAATACCTTAGAACCATAACATATTCATAACACATAAAGCAATCATAATAGAACGATAACATTTCCAAATTGAAATAACAATATATCATTTAAAGATACATCTATAATAAATGATTTCTCAAAACCATTTTCATAAAAAAATTATGTAAAAAGGGTATATGGTATTAATTTCATTTTTGAAAAATTATTGTAATTATGGAAGACGAATATCAAAAAATGCTCATTGTGGAAAAAAGGACATTTTCATAGTGTATGTTAAAAAGAAACACTTTTTTTCATTTACTAAAAATCTTTGTATATAACAAATATTCCATTGAAATGAGATTAATGTCATAGAGTTTTACCCACCATATAAAAAGAAATTAGTGTATAAATAAATATATGCCTTAATGAAAAGAGTTTGAGATAATGTCCCTTATCAAAATTCGGCAGCCTAATGGAATCACATAAAAATTATGAAAATCCGTTGATGAGAGAGAAAAGGGCATGTCATAACTTGGAGATAAAATTTACAGAAATAAATATATATAATAACATATCCCTATATACAAAAATGTAAATTAAAATATATAACATAAAATAAGTCTTTAACTAAAATAGGACGGTGAATGGTTCCCTTACCTTGAGTCTGACTTGTCACCTATGTTCCTTGTTCTTATAGAATAATAAAATTATGTTAATTTATTCTTTATTAAGATTATTTTTTTCATTTTTATTATTCCATTTATATCCCTTATTATCGTATAATAAAAATTACATAATTATTTACGTTAATATCCATCGTTTTGGAAATATTCAGTACTTGAGTGGTAAATGAACTTTTTTTAATTACAAATTGTCCATGAGGTCAAAATTATATTAACTCTAGAATGATATTCATTATATAAATTTCATAAATATCATATATATATATATATATTATATTTATTTATAATAGTTCATACCATTTGGTGAGGATAAATGAAATGCTACGTTCATGGAGACCATAAGTCGTACATATGAATGAACCCTAATTTCATTTCATTTTTTATTTCTAAAAATAATGAAACTAACTGATACATAGTTATATTATACTTGTTATATAATATCATATGATATATAAATTACATAATTTCATTAATTCCATCATTTAAACATTCCATGTACGTCGTCAACAAGAAAACAATTATCATATTTACAGATTATGGAAGGAAATAATATATGTTGTAAATAAAATTACAGAACAATATAGACTATATAAATATAATATATATCATATATAAGTATATTTCCATCATAATTTCCACCATGATAGGTGGTAGGAGAAAATCAAACAATCTTTATTTTGTGAGGCAGTAGTTCACCTTACAAAAAAATAGATTGTGTTTATCCATTAGAAATTTGTTTGTGTAAGTGTAGTTAAAATAATTTTCATAAAAACATCCAATTATTTTTAAGATAGTTCTTTTGTATAAAATAATGGAAAAATTATAGTTTAGTGGGGTGTATAGTGAAAATTAATTAAAGAAACTTGAGAGAAGACATTACCTCAAATCGGGTAACTCATACTGATTTACGATAAAAGGATTTCGTGAATTTCCTTCTTCTAAATGTGAGGCATCTAGGTAGAATATAGGGATTTTGGGAGATTATTTGGGCATATTTTAGGCGATAAAAGTAAAATTAGAGGTTTGAGTAAGGTTTATAGGTAATTCCCTTTTATATGTGAATGGAGGGGCACTTTAGGAATGTCTTCAATGAATATTTTATTATGAACTAAACATCAATTTTGAAATGCACCCAAAAAATTTAATTAAAATATAGGGTATTTTTTATATAAATCCTCTCATCCAATAGTCTTTAGAGATGTTTTTGTATCAAACTTATCGTTATCATTTATCTTTTTCCCTTAGTTAATTTATTTGACTCTTACTATGTCTTCTTGTATATTCATACTATATGGTTAATATAGTTACTATAAAATATTAATTAGAACCTCAAGTGGTTCATTAATGAAATTTACAATATTATATAATCCATTGGAACTAATTTTAGATTTTTAATAATATTATATTATTTAATAAAATAGTATTTGATTAAAAAACTCATTTTTGTCGATTTATATAATATTCATATCATGACGTTTAAAAAATCTATAACAACATGATCCTTTGAAAAAAATCATAAATTAAAACATAACAATGAATTGTAGTCAATATGATTATCAGATTGTATAAAAAGTTTCAAAATTAATTTATTATAATTTTTATATTCTCATTTATTTAAAACATTCATTAATAGGGTATTCACTACATCATCATTGTTTCATAAATAAATTTATTTATTTGATGCCTAAAAATTATAATTAATATACCATGATATATGAAATATTTTTATCTTTATAATAACTTTTTATAGTGTAAATGAGAACTTATATAATCACGTTTAAAAAAATTTAGTAAAAAAACATGTTTTGGTTATATTTTCCTTAACATTAAATTAAAAGTAATTAAATGTAATTTTGACACACAAGTGGCTCCATAGGGTCCCAAAATCGACACAAGGGTGACCATGGTCAGAATAATCTCATAAAATAGGGTTATGACATGTGTTAGGTTGATTTATTATTATTATAATATTATTTTTTACCCTTATTTACCAGATTTACCCTTTAACTGTAGTAAATTAAATATGTACTGATGTTACTACTCATAATGTATAAAAATAAAAGTTACATATTTTCTAAATTTCTACCTCATGATTCCACATATAGATTCCATTTTTATCATATTCAAAATATAAATTTTGCAGAAATTAATTTAATGTTAATTCACATTGTTAAAACTAAAAAGCGTGTTTTTATGAAGTAAAAACTACCAAAAGATTGACATTTCTTATGTACACTTTTAAAGTGAAATTGCTTTAAATGATCAAAATTTTATTAAATGATAAAACTATAATCCAATTACACTTTGAAACCAATTTAAATGATTGTATAACCATATAAATAAATTAGATGAAAAGACAGTTTTGACTAAAAATGCAGTATTTTTTCACTATTCATTACAAAATGCTCTTTATCAGAAAAATACCAAAAATTTACCCAAAGTAAATTTTTATGTCCCATATATAAATAAATTGTTTATTTTTTCAAATTGATTATATAATAGTCACAAAAACAATATTTAAAAAGAGTTCACCATCAAAAATCTGTTAAACGATATTTTAAAAAAATTAGTGTTTTCCATTCATAAAATCGGATTCATTCTTATTTTAAGCCTATAAAATTTACTGGATAAATGTAAAAACATTTTACAAATATTTTTAATCAAATTTTTGTTAATTATATTCATTCCTTCCTGTATAATTTCTAGGTGTTAACTACCATTAAAAATAACATTAATAATATATTATTTTTCAGTTTAACTCAATGTTGTGTACAATGTAAGATTTCAAAGAGAACTATTGTACTGTGTTGAGCACGATATTAAAAAACATGTCTCATTTAATATGAAATTAATATATTATTTTTAAATATTAATAGATATGAGAAAGTATAATTCTATAAATACGAGAGTCGTTGTATCCTTCCCCCCTTTTGGAAATTTCATCCTCAAAATTTTAGATATTAGGCTTGGAAACGTCATTTAGAGTCCCACAACGAAAAAAGAGTAAACAAAACCATCACACATAAATAAAGTAAGATAAATAAAAAGGTTATCCAATATAATCTATACTAGGATTCCATGTAGAAAAACATGGATATGGAAGGAAAACTAATCTCTATATTTTGATGGAGAGTCCTAGAAAACATGATCAGGATAAAGTTATAAATCTAAAAACCATAATCATTTAATGGGTTAATCTTTATTTGATTCCCCATTAGGAAATGTAAATAGGAGAAATTATTTTTTTATGGTCCTTTTCATAAATTTTTGGAATTTATTTATGATATTGGGTAATAACATAAGGAAACATACATATGTGACAAATAGAGTTTCATCCTTTAATAAATTTCCTCAAAAAACTCATCCTTTCTCCAAACGATGAGTATAAAAGATGACATGGTAACATATGAAGCACTATAATAAACTTATAGATAATCAAAAAAACTAAAAAATATGATCTATATATTTCCCCAATCATTAGACATTATCCAAAACCATAATGGCTCGTACAAGATTAAATAATCCCCAAAAAAGGATAATCCTTAAAAAAATACTTCTCTTAATCTGAAAAATTCCAAAAACAAAACGTAAAGATCAAAAAAGACCATTCAATAAACAATTGTCCTTAAAATTTGTCAAAATAATCTAAACTAATATTGAAACCCAAAACTCGGAAGGATTTAATCACACAGTCTTTTACAGAAAAACATTAAAATTTTCTCCAAATAACTTTGACTACACTTAATGTCCCATACTAAAGTGTAATTTAACTAATCACATAATCTGATTGATAGGTTAATCATTTAGATAGATAACCAATAACTCCATATTTCTACAATAAAAAAACATATTCTTACAAAATAAAATCTGAACCATTACTCTGCAAATGAAATCCCATATATTTTTATTTTATTTTGGCATATAGTGTTCCTAAAAGAGATAACATCTTCCAAAATAACCTTTATCACTTAATCACCAAATCATTTCCAATACTAAGGATATCCATTTGATAAAAAATCAGTTCAAAAAAGAATCTTGTTCTTGATCCATGAAATCATTTAACTTAAATAAATTTTCCATATTAATAGGGACTTCACATTGGCCAGTGGTATGTGATGAGCCCTTGTCACCCTTCAGTTGTGGGTTCGATTCCCACGGCCTTGTTGGAAGCGACAGGTTGTCACCCTTCCCGTGGTTTTTCCTTTTCCTAAAACTATATAATTCATAAATCATTCCTAAAATGTTATAACCCTTAATTTCCTAACTCATGGATATCTTATAATCCCTATTGGTTTATTATTACTACATCCACAAATAAATAGATAATTATTTAATTAATAACATTTTCACATATAAAACATCAAGGTTACACATACTAGAAAAAATATTCCAATGTAATACAATAATTAATAAATTTAAATATACCATCTTCTATATATCCAACATAACTCTTCAATTACTAAAATTTAGACATCATAATCATCGAACATTATTCATTATTCTTTATCAATGTTTTAATGTTATTCATTTATACTTCTTCTTGAAAAAAAATCATGCATAATGCCATAAGATTTATATATTATCAAAATATGTGATAAGAAATAATCCATACCTTTCATAGGTCATTTTTATTTCCCTCATATTCATTTGGAATAGAATTTGGTCTTGGTAAATCCATATTTGTACGGTCCTCGAGATCCCATTCATGAACTTTATTCAGATGAAATCTATTTTCATAATGACCATGTACACCGCATTTAAAACATTCAATTGATCTCTCATAAGGAACTTATTTCCCTTTCCTATAGTCAACTGGATGCTTCCATTTTTCTTGGATGATTGTTTCATAGTGACCTTCTTTACCACATATGAAAAAAAATCATTCCATCCCTTTGAATCATTTTCATAGCTGTTTCTTTCCACATCATTGAAACACATGATTTTGAATATACTTACCTTTATGATTATTACGTGAACATTCATATGGATTCATTCTCACATATATCATTCCTTAGAAAAATAACCAAGGTTTAAGTGGGAAATCATGACTGGATACAGTTGGTTAAGAATAACCATAAGTGTTTTGTTTGTAGATACCATTTCATTTTCTTGCTCACTCAGAAAACCACCACTGTTTACTTCACATCCATGGTTAATTTGTTTCCTGCTAGATCAAGCAATTTAATAAAACAAAAAATTTCAGTGTGAGTATATCAGTAAAATAATCATATACTATCTTAGAAGGAGGGTAAAAACTAAGATATACTAACTCATGTTATGATAATTTAATGTTATCATAACCTCATTCAATTTATCAAAAATAACTACGACTCTTTCTAATATGTTAACCATTATAGTAATGTCACTTATACTTAAATAACACCTTATCCTATGAAGTAATCTAATCTAATATATGATAACAACTATAATTCCCCAACCATAAACATTACATAATCATGAATTATGTTAATAATCCACATTGGGGATCTTTTTAGGTTTATAGTATTAGAGATTTTGTCCATAAGTATTACATTACATTTAAAAAATTACAAAGTGGACACTTCTACTCTATCGAATTCTTTTCACAAAAAATAGAACTCCTTAAAATAAAATAAGAATTATTTTCTTCATATAATTATACATGAATTCATTCGTTCTCATAAACATCCTTAAACCTTGTGAAAAAACATTTCTAAATCATGGGATGAGCATAAAAAGATCAGTAAGGGGTATAAAATAAGGAAATGAAACATAGTCTATCGAAACATACAATTCAATGAAATCATAATTTTCAATCATAAAACATATTCTCTTCAACATACCATAAGAAATCTAATGATTTATGAATAAAATATAGAAATAATAAATCATAAAGGAAACTTGTGCCATCTATAACATACTGACATTGTTTCTTTCACATCCATATAGGGAGTTATGTTTTGAATACCAATCAAAGTATATTCCCTAAATCTCTTAAGAGAAACATTATCTTTTAACTCTATCATGTTACCCAATGCATTGGGGAACTATCTATGGCTCACTCTCACTTGGTTTATTACAGAACCAATTGTATATGTAAAAAATCTCAAGAACAATAACATATTCATAACATATACATTAAGTATAAAGTAAAGATAACATTTCCACATTATAATCCCAATATATAATTTTACGATATTGACATAATCAATGATTTCTAAAAACCATTTTTATAAAAAAAATACGTAAAAATGGTATGTGCTATTTATCTACCTTTTTAAAACATTATGTCTTGTTAAGAAATCCGAATAACAAATATTGCTAACAATGGTAAAAATGTCATTGTCACTGCGTCTGTTAAAAAGAAACATTCTTTTTGTTGGTTAACAAAACTCTTCATAGAAAAAAGATTTCCATTGAAGGAAATTTATGTGAAATAAGTTTATACCCTATATAAAATAAATTTCGGTATAAATCATAATATTACTCAATGAAATAATACTAAGACGAAGTCCCTTACAAAAATTCGAAATCCTAACGACATCACATAAAAATTCAGAGAATTAGCTACTGAGAGAGAAAATGGTCTATCACTTGGATATCAAATATACATAAACAAGTATATAGAATAACATATTCCAATATAATAAAATGGAAATTAATGAACATAACATAAAATAAGCCATTGATTGAAACAATATGCAGAAAGGTTCCCTTAACTTGAGTCTGACTCGTCACGTATGATCCTTATTCTTACTGAATAATAAACATAAATTAATTTCTAATTTATTATGATAATTTTTTCAAGTTTATTATTCCTTTTATATTTCATATTACCATGTAATAAACATTGCATAATTTTTTGTGTTAATATGGGTAGTTTTTTTAATATTTGGTACATGATCCAAAAATGAACTTTTTATATTAACAAATTGTCCATGATGTCAAAATTCCATTATCACCAGAATGATATTCATGACATAAATATCATATATATCCAATATATATGTATTTATAATCACATATGATATTTTGAGATAAGAAATGAAATTCTCTATTAATGGATACGGTAAGCCGTATGTATGCATGAACACTACATTAATTTAATTTTTTTTCATAAGAATGAAAAATAAATGAAACATTATTATATTATAATTTTAGTGTAATATCGTATGATATATATGTATAAAATTTAAATAACTACATCCTTTATATGTTCCATGTAAGGCATGAATGAGTTATCTTACATCGAGGGGGTGCTAGTCCGCACTTCCTCAAATGAAATTATCGTATTTAGACATTATAGAAATCATAAAGGTATGTTATAAAAAAATTTACAGAAGAATAGAGACAATATAAATATAATATATATCATATATAAATACAGTTCTATCATAATGGACACCAAGAGTGTTTTGAAGGAAAAATTGACCAATCTTATTTTCGTGAGGCAACAATTCACTGTACACAAAAATAACATGTTCGTTTCCATTAGATTGAGGTGTGTGTAAGTGTATTTTGAATCATTATCATAAAACAATCCTAGTATATTGAGTATAATAATTTTGTTAAATAATATTGGAATGAATAGTGTTTAGGGTGTTGGAGAATGAAAATAAATTCAAGAAGCTTGTGAGAAGACATTACCTTAAATCAAGTGACTCCTTCTGATTTAAGCTAAATGGTTTTCTTGATTTTCCTTTTTCCAAAGGGAAAGATTCTAAGAGGAAAATAGTGATGTTGGGAGATTATTTGGGAACTTTTTTGATGATCCAATTAGATTGATAGGTTTGAGTAAGGGTTATAGGTGATTCTCTTTTATAAGAGGAAGTAGGTGCATATTTGGAATATCTTGTAAGATTATTTTTTTATAAACACATTTTCAATTTTAAAATGTCTCCAAATCATTTAATTATATGATATGGTTTTGATGGTTATAAATCCTCTCAAAAACTAGTTTTTAGACATGTTTTGGTTTCATATATATGCTTATCATTTTGCATTAACTCTTAGTAAACTTATTTGACTCTTTCCATGTTTTCTGTTATATTCATAATATATGGATAATATAGTTACTATAAA
The DNA here is from genome assembly GCA_963277665.1 of Viscum album. Lineage (NCBI taxonomy): Eukaryota > Viridiplantae > Streptophyta > Magnoliopsida > Santalales > Viscaceae > Viscum > Viscum album. The sequence continues at coordinate 677,586,893 of OY728155.1, read as the reverse complement.
ATTCCAATTCGAACCTCAAGTGGTTCATTAATTAAATTTTCAACCCTATATAATTAATTTGGTTGAATTATAGATTTTTAAGACTATAATATCAATTAAAAAAATTATTTTTTTAAAACACATTCAAGTTAATTTATATACTATTCATATCATGCCTTTTACAAAATCTATAACAACATGATTATTTAAAAAAACCTTCATTACATCAAATATAACAAGTTTTAATTGTCCCTAAATTTCGTGGATGGAATAAAAAGTTTAATTATAAATATATTTTAATTTTTATAATCCCATTTATTTAAAATGTTCATTAATAAGGTAATAACTTCATCATCATTGGGTCATAAATAAGTTTATTTATTTTATGCCTAAAAATTATAAATAAAAAACCACGATTTTGGAAATATTTTTATCTTTATAATGAATATATATAGTCAAAAATATAACTTATACAACTTCATATAAAAAAAGTTTTAGTAAGGAAACATGTTTAGGTTAGATTTTTCTTAAAGTTAAATTAAAAGTCATTAAATGTAATTTTCTCCCACAATTGGATCCATGGGGTCAAACAAATAGACCCAAGGGTGCCCAGAGTCATAAATATCTCATCCAATAGGTTTAGCACATGTGTTAGAGTAATTTATTATTATTTTAATATTATTTTTAAACTTATTTACTAGATTTACCCTTTAATAATGGTAAACAAAATATTTACTGAAGTTACTTTTCATAAAGTCTAAAAAAATTACATATTTACAAAAATTGTAACTCCTGATTCCAAAATATGGAATCCATTTTTCAAATTCAAAATTAAAAATTTGCACAAATTAATTTAAAATTAATTTCTCTTCTCAAAACCAAACAGAGTGTTTTTAAGAAGTAAAAATTACCAAATATTAACATGCGTTTATGTCTAATTTCAAAGTGAAATTACATCCAATGACCAATATTTATATTTAATGATAAAAATATAATCCAATTAAACTTTTAAAACACTTAATATTTCAATATAACAATATAAATAAATTAGTTGAATAGACAATTTTGACTAAAAATGCAGTATTTTTTCACTATTTATTAAAAAATGAACTTTATCCGAAAAATAACAAAAAATTACCCAAAGTAAATTTGGTCTACCAATTAAAAATAAGAAGATTAATATGTCAAATAGATGATATAAATGTGAAAAAATCTATATTTGAAAAGGGTTCTCCATCAAAATGCGATAAAATGTCCTTTTAAAAATATTAGTGTTTTTCATGCTTAAAATCATACACATTCTTATTTTAATCATCTTAAATTTATTGGATAAATGAAAAAAATTAACAAACTGGTGTAATCATATTTTAGTTATTTTTGTTCATTACCAAAAATACAATGGATTTGCATTAACTAATATTTAAAATAATAATATTATTATATTGTTTTTCCGTATAATTCAATGTTGTCTGCAATGTAAGATTTCCAAGAAAACGATTGTTGCGTGTTGAGAACACTATAAAAAACGAGTCCCCTTAAATATAAAATTAATATATTATTAATAAATATTAATAGATATGAAAATGTATCATTCTATAAATACCATGGTTGTTACACCTGAATTCTAGGTGTTTACATTCTTATTAGCCCGTGTGTTCTTCTTTGAACAAGTAATCACACAATGATATAAATCAAATAAATGGGTGAGATAAAAGACCTATAAGATTATAGTTAATTTAAGGAATCAATACAACATTGGTGATCATAAACATGATTATAACATTAAATTCATTGTATTAACATTAGAAAAAGTCATAGAAAATAGAAATTAATAATAATGATACATCATGTGTTCATCTAAAATAAAACACATAGTTGTGAACAAATATAGAATCATGTTCATACATATTTCAATTTTTTCATGATATTAATTACATTACACAATTATTTTAAGTTCAATACAATTCCAGGTACACAAATCACATCATAACATTTACATAATAATGCATGTCATGTAAAACATAAACAATACCAATTATTAAATTACCCATTTAATGGAAATGATTTTTTTTGGAATTATATAACCATACAATTATGAATAAAATATGGGTTTCCTAGATGAAAAATATAATATCATACATGGTATAAGAATCATCAATCTTGAGTAGATAATAAACAATATCATTATATCTAAAATATGTGTTTTTTGAATGATCTGTGATTTTTGAGAAATCATTGAATTTTTCATAAAACTGTACAAGAAACATGTATATCCCAGAAATGAAAAGGGTAGAAAATTGATATGGTATTTTAGGAATATTAATTTAAAATCCCTACTGAAAATAGTTTGAAAGAGGACAAAACTAATGAAATTATGTCGGGTTTGAGAATCCCCTTACCTTATGTCTGAATTATTTTTTCAAATTAATATCCATGATAATAAACATATAACCATTAATTAATTAATCTATAAAATAATACATTTTTTTTTTCATTACAATTATATTGTGTTCATAATATACAGTTTGATGAGTTATATAGTTTAATTTCATCATTTGAGAGTCATCATTTACTTGGTTTTCGTGATTGGTTCATTTGTATACATGAAAGTAAGATCTTGTAAAATTGGGATAATTCTATAGAATTGATGTTATTTGTTATTAATGAACTCACATAACTATAATTGTTTTTTATATTTCATTTGGTTATATTGTGTGAGGGTTAATCAATAAATAAATGTTAATCATACACATTTAATTTAATTTCGTGGTTTTTTATGAAAACAATCCCGTTTTGATTTATTATTTAATAATATAAATTTAAGTTAGTACCAGAACATAAAAATGTTATAACATACATCTTAAATTTTTTTTAACTATTATAATGGTTAAATGACCAACTATTAAAAAGATGACCAAAAATTAGAACTTATCATCCTTGAAGGTAATAAATCAACACCTCACAGATAACGTTTTCACTTTAAGAATAAAAGGGAGAAGAGAAGAGGTTTAATGATGGATTATTATGTTAGAATAATAAAAGTACATTTTATATAATCTAATAGAGTTGTCATGCCACATGGACATACGTAGGTTATGAGAGGATAATACTAGTAAATAAAATGTGAAGAAGTTAACTGAAAAGAATGAGTATTTTAACTCTTGAATCCCTCAACATGAGAACCTCATTAGGGGGTCGGTTTAGTTCTTTCACACCAAAATGATTTTGGATGTGGGGGAGGGGTCTAGGAAGAGTATTCGATAGATTTTTGATAAGGCCTAATTTTTTGATAGTGTGATGGGAAGAGGTGGTGAGGGTTGGTCTTATTAGGGGTAAAGAGGGCTGGTATTTATAGGGGGAGAGGGGTGTATTCTCATTATATTATTCATTAGTTTATTATTATTTATCATGACTATGAATAATTGGATCCTTATCACTATATATATTCAAATAATTAAGGAGAGATATTGATTTTGGGCATACATTATCCTTATATCAATAATGACTCAAAACATCATGTATTTATCTTTTATCATAAATCGTCTTATTTTACTATTCATCAAATAATCAAGTATTTTAGAAAAATAAAAATATTCACCCAACCGATTTTTTGATGTCTATGATTAAAAAATTAAATCCCTTTTATTAATTTAATTTTCAAAATATTAGAAATTTATTTGGTAAGTAAAATACTCATTTAGTTGGAAAATACTAATTTTAAAAGTATAACAGATTTTATATCAACTTGAAAAAATAATTAAGGTATCATAAATATATCTTATAAAAAAATAGAAAACATTAATTTATGAATATATTTTATGAAAATAAATCTCGTTTTAAATAATTAAATTATTTATAATATTCTAAATAAACAATTAGTTTTTATAAAAAACCAACACATAATTAATTAATTATAAAATATTTATTTACTTATACAATGATATAGTTATATCATATTTTCATTTATAATATTTATAAATTTTATTTATACTTTCATATATTAGATTACTATTATATTGGCCTAATTTCAATTCTTAGTATTCATGTTATTATTCTGAGGGTCGAGTTACTATTCCATCAGGATCAGTTCTTTAATTTCATGAAATACCTTTTATTTCATTAATTATTAATTTATAATGTTTTTACAATGTAATAAATTTATTATATGTGTATTATATTATATGAAATAATTATAAAAAATTAATTTTCATTGATTAAATTTTGGTTCATTTCAATGAGGACCACAATAAGTTATTCATTCTCTAGGAATGGCTAAATCTGGTGAGACCATCCCCAGAAATTATCATTGATAAATATGAGTACATGGTAAAATAGAGAAAGGGGATTTACAATGTCGTGAATTTGAAAATCCCCACATTTCATCCTCCACCAAAGGAATACAGATCTCAGGAGACCTAAAGGACCACATGGATGAAATTTCCATTATAGCTCTTCTTGATAGGGAATAATCCACTTGACTTGCCTATTTGTAAACATGTGTGATATTTATATTATGATGAGTTACCTGATCGAGAAATTCAATTCATTGGGGTATAAGTCACCAGGAAACATCCATATTGCTTATCAAATGAGCATGAAATCCAATTTTAGAGTCTGATTTGATCCAGAGAATATTTCAATTTTGATAAAATCATTCATGAAAATATAAATAAGGGCCCATATCCCAGTTTCATATGTCATTTCCATCCCAATGAAATGATTAAAATATCCTTTTACAAAACCAAAATTCAAGCGAAAGACACCAATAGAACCCCAAATTCCTAGTGATCCGAATGTAGCTCCATAAATAGTATCATTAATGTAGGTAAATATAGTAGGAATCCATCGAAAAAATCTAACAATGAGTTCTAGCTTAGGATTTCCAGAAATTCTTAGCTACTAAAGAGTTATATGATCTGAACAGGTGTTTCCCATGGTGCCACTTTTTATGGAAGTGGTGGCATGGATGTCTTTGTGAACTGAAAACACACAAGTGTGATTGCATGGGCAATTATTCTCAAGGAAGAGCTTATTTCTAGTTGTCCAGATAGTATGATGGGTTGTCGATGAGGCAACAATCAATATGTTCTAGATCTGGGATCTCTGACCATCTTTGGTTATGTTGAGCATCATGTCTTCAACCTGCCTATGTGAGCATAGATTCAGATCAAAAATATCACCAATATATCACCCACAGCTTCGGAGAAAAACATTAGGAAAGAAACATGTTATAGAAATTCTTAGCATCCTTCCACCATAAGCGGTAGGTAGATACAATGCACTGGTCTCCCTTTCTCAATTGATCATGTGTGTGAAACCTGTTTATCGATATTCTCTAAAGGATGATTAATTGAGAGAGTTGGATGAATCGGGCTATGAATTTATGTAGCCATTTATGTTCTTGTCCATCACCAGAAAAGTTCATATTTTAGAACTCTTTAGTATTAATTGACCAAGTCAGTTGAGATTTTATAAGACACATAATTTTCCATAAAAGATAAATTCTTAATTTCCATATGATCTTGAAGAGATAACTTGACATCAAGTCTATATCATTGATCCAGAAAATCATCCACCGACATGTACAATATATTGTCTATTATATCACCCTTATGTAAATGATTGTCATTCCATAGAGTTTTCTAATAATTAGGATTATATTGTATACTGACAATCCATCTAGAGTACTGAAGACTTTCATTAAAAGAGTGACTAAGATAAGTCCAAATATATGAACAAAAGTAGTGTTAACAACCATTAATAATATTCATATTAAAGCTTCATTAAAAAAGTTCACTAATATGAGTCAATAAATGATAATTGAATCTAGGTGAACATGTTAAAAAGAATGTCATTGAAGATCTTTAGATCCTTCATTTTAATGCCTACCATCTCAACGAGATTAATACAACCTTTACAACAAACCATGATCATCTTTTTTCATTAATGGATCATTTATAGATGAAGTTCATCATCATACATTGATTTTCACTATAAATATTTCAAGGACATCTATAAATTGATAATGAATAGATAAATTTTTATGTTATCACCGATTTAATGAGGCACACCCTCCTAGCTTGAGAAAGATATTTCCATTACCATCTAGAAATTTTATAATTAGTCATGATTATATTCTAGCAATATACTTCCTCTATATATTGCTATAAAAAATAAGGACCCCAAGGTTTTTGAAGGGGATATAGCACTTCCAAACTCAAGGAAACCTAGTGATCTTATTTTGATTTCCTACTATGAGACCATCATCGGAAAAATGAATGAATTATTCCAATTAATATGTTTTTTATACACTACCTCGTAATATGAAAGGAATGCCTTAATTATCAATAAAGATCTCTAGGAGAAATTCCCAATGATAATAATGTATTCATCATATATTAAATAAGACAATATAAGGTTATCTATTCTAGATTTTATTTTTTTTAATAAGTCAACATGACTGATATATTTAAGATATCAACTCAAATATTCTTCCTAAATGGAATTTAAAAACCAGTTGAAAATAACCATGCCCAACTCCTCTTGTACATTGAAAGTAACCACATAAATAACCATTTATAACAATGTATAACCTTCCTGATCTAAGAATGGTACAAATGAGTTTGATTAAATCATTTGAAAATAAAAACCTCATATGTACCCTAATGGGGAATCTCCATTTTAATGTGTCAATGGATTTAGAAATGTCATCTTTAAGACCAATGTTCCCTGACCAGGTCTTCTATTTCATTAGATTGGTACTTTATAATGTGGTAAAGAGGTAGTTATGAATCTTCAAATATAGAATAAAACCAATCTAATTAGGGGAGACATTATCCCTTATAATACACCCAAATATCATCACAATTATTTTCCTAATGATCTTGGGTGTGGTATTTCATATATGCCACATCCTGAAATCATTAATATCAATTGGATTCTCTTTCTTAGTAATGATATTAATGAAATTGTAATTAATACAATAAGGCATGTTGTCCCGAGTTAAAATATCCCTAACTACATTGTTTGTATCATCATTCACAATATCTCAATATGTTATAAAGAACATATTGATGAAGTCATCTGGTCTAGTAGAACATTCCATGTAAAGTGAAAATAGATCTTCTTTAATTTCACCCCTCAATGGGGCCATAGTGATAGAATGATTTTGATGTTCCTCAATACAGGAATAATATTATATATTGACTCTTGAGAGAGATAAACACCATTATCATAGTACATATTAGTAAATTTATCCACTATTTTATTTAACATCTCTCTTTCATAGGTATAAAAGTGACCATCAATATTAATTTCCTTTAATCCTTCCTTGAAAAATTTTTCTATTAAATTTATGTATCAAAATGGTGTTTCTGTCACCTTTCTTTCACAATTTTACATTTAGATGATTTTTATTGAGCCTTTCTTTCACAATTAAAAGATCATCAAGCCTTATAAGGTCTTGGATTTCCTCCCTTGATGGGTATTTGGATGATTTTTGAATATTTTATAGCATGTCATGCATTCCTTAGCTTCCTTAATCAGAATATCAAGGATAGAGAAATATTTCATACTCCACTCCCATAAGAGTATTTTAACATTCGTTAGTTTTATAGTTAGAATGTGAAGAGGGATTCTATTTTGAGGAGAACTCCAATCCTCAAAAATAAATTATTTTCATCCGGGGGTCACAATCCAAAACTATTAAAATGAAATTGAAGGGGAAGAATGATAATTTGAAAGGAAATATCAATCATAATATGGTTGTCATTCAAATGATGTTTTGGTAAGTTGTGGTAAGAAAAACTAAAATCTGCACCCCTATCATCAATCTGAACAAACCATCTTTCATGCCAACTTGACTATCTTCGATGAGAAGTATATGTACTACATCTGAATTCACCCCATTGAAGTGAAATTTCATAAAAAATACTAACTATCAATGCATTCAAATAATCCCAAAGAGGCAACTAGATTGAATTTCAGTTTAGTGTTTTTTTTCATTCCTTAATACACTTTTGAAACCACCCACACCAACTATGTTTTTTACATCACTTTCAGAAAAATATACAAGATCAATTTAATGTTCCCTTATCATAGTATATGATTATGAGTCATACATAAAAAAACTATAAACTTATAACATTTAAAAATGAATGAAACATAAAATATTTCTGCTTCTTGAAATAGGAGGAAACCTATATACAATCATGCATAAAATACCAAAGGTTATTGATGGTTAGATCATGATAATTTTGATAAATATATTGATAATCAAGGGATAACCAATTAAAATCTATCTAATTCTTTAAATACATATTTAGATTTGCGATGAAAATCAATATAGGCTAATGGGAGAGTATATATTGTGTAAGGGCCTGGACTGTTGAAGTGTTCCAATCCCTCGATAGTTCCAATATAAGAGCTTCAATGGGAAATGGTTTGGCTTCTTGTTAGAGGCCATTAGTCATTGGGATAATCCCTTTGACCGTTTATTTTTTTGTGTTTAGTGATTTCAAAAATCGGTGATAATTGAGATGTTGTACAAATTTCATTTTTTATTTTTATAAATCACAACACACTTTGGAATAAAATTTGTATGTTTCTATTTAATTTCTATGATTTGGTAAATATTATCTACATTTTTGATGTACCATAATTTCAACTAATTTATTTAAATATGATGATCAGAATTTACAATTTTATATTTTATACATTTGAGTTATGAATCACTGTAGTGGTTCTAGTATAACACATAAAAATATGATGCATATGATGAGTTTATATGAATGTATTTCTACTGAGGTTGTTGAAACTAATCTAAAGTTTTCTTAAATTCAATCCATGGGTTTTTATAAAATTTACTATAAATAGATCCACACTACAAGCATAAAAATAGAATTACAATTATATAATAATTAGTTATTTTGGTAGCTATCATTCATATTGAAGCTATTTAATTTCTTATCCCTTATTTTACATCTCATAATTTGAATTTTTATTTCTATCTATTTAGTCTAAGATAAATCTTTGTGTGAGGGTACCCTTGTAATAATGTTTTTTCAATTTTAATCATTATTTCTTATGATATAGTGTGATTAAAGGATTATAATAATTAGAAAAATGGAATTTTTATCATTTGATCCAGGGATTTTACAGATAGGAAGCCAGAGCTCAAGAACGACTTGAGCATGTATGTTTGGCTATAAGATTGTACTCATAAGTATAGTCAATTTCATTTGTGGATAGAAATAAAAAATATTCTATAGGTATAATTTTGATTATACATTACTACGGGTTGAATATTATGGATAACTCAAATATGGTTTATAGGTCCACCATTAACTTTTCTTTTAATGTGAGTTTTTTGTAATGTCTATTGAAAGAGTATTTGGTTTTATAACTCATACTTTAGGTATTTGTTTTTAATTTTATTTAATACATTAAATTTTAGAATACAAGTACTGTAATTCAATAAGATTAAAGTTAATGTATTTTCACACTTTTAACGGTATCATTAAATAATAATATTTTAATTTATTCTATAATAATTATAACTCAATATTGTGCTTACCTCAATTAATCTAATATATAATCATTTATATCATATTTAATTAGAAAAATTTAGCAATTATTTACCCCATCAATAATATAAAAAATTCAATTATCATAATAACTGAAGACCTTAAAAAATTGTTTTTAAAACTAAAATTTGAACCTTTTTTATTATTCTAAACATTACACTCACTAAATATTTCGATGTTACCACCACATCGATGTGGTGTCAGATATATGAAGATAATATCCTCCAAATAATTTATTTACAAAATATAAATTTAGTAAATAAATAATAAAATATAATGGAGTTAAAAGGAATTATTATAATGAAAAATATAATAACTTGGTTATTTTTAAAATAAGTAAATAAAACAATTAAATCAAATATGATGTTAAAGGGAATAAACAACATTTTTGAACTCGAGGTATGTGTTTCATTCCAAATAAATATTATTTTTTACTATTATTCCTTTGTTTCCTAACATATCCCCAATATCTCATATCAATCTTTATGAATGTATTTTATAAAATTTTAACATTTTTTATTGTAGATTAATGGAATTATTTAATCAATTGTGTATTTATAATTAATAACTTGTTTATAAAGATTACTTTCTACAATATTTTGTTATCAGCATTTGGTTTGGTATAAATTTATTTCTCTCTATCATCTTATTTATTTTTTTATAATATTATTTATATATGTTATTTATGATTACTGATCCTATATTTTTAATTATTCATTTATTTATTACTAACTTCATTATATCCAACTACGTCAAAATGTACTATATTTATAAAGGATACATTTTGATATTTATTATCTTGTTATACATTATTTTTAAATTTTATCATTGTAATATCTTTTTAAATATCTTTTAATACCAATTTTCAAAATTATTTACAAATGTTAATGAAATAACTATTTAAAAAATCAATATCAAAATTCATACAAAAAACCATTCATGATTTCTCATCCATTTTAATCTCTATTATCAACAAGAGTATTTTTTAATTTTTTCAATTATTTTCCATATTTAAGACATTATTCATTTTTAAATACATTTAAATTAATCATATATATATATCAATCCAAGAAATATAATTTTTTATACAATTTTCAGTGTGGCATAAAAATTAATATTTCTTTATTAATACCTATACACAATATGGTCTTATTTAGATAGATTCTTAACCATTTTCAATTAATCTTTAAGGTTCCACTTCGTGAACTTTTCTTGTGTTTTAGTTATTTAACGAAATCATTAAAATAATTGAGTACTATGAAATAATTAATCCCAAATTTCTCATTCATGTTTCTATGTATCAATATTGTGGTGAAAGTAAAATATCTATAAGATGATCCATCACAGATTGTTTCTAGTTTTATTATCTTCTATTAAAAATTATAATATATATTCTGATGATAATCCTATGTGAACTACTTATACTATCATCATAATTTCGAAGTTTATTAACCTAAATACCCATATATTTTATTCAATAGATTAAATTTTAAACATTATCATTGCAAATAATACTATAAGTCGTTAATTTGAAAAGCATAATTATCACGATAGTATATTGTTTAAATAGATAACTAATTTATTTCATCATATACCCATTTTAGTTCCATGGGATAATCATGATATGGTTTTTATGGATATAAAATTAATTTAATCTTTTATCTAAAAAAAATTTATATTTATATCATCATAATAATGTATAATCTCAAAATTTTATGTCCTTCCAATGCATTGTGTAATGGTTTATATATAATGAGACCATATTTACAAAATCATGGTTATGTGAATTGATCTGTGTTTATAATTCCATGGTATTGAGCCTTGTCCTATGTTTACGATTCATTGATGGTGGTTTCTAATGCCTTAGAAATGTGCCTTGGCCAATGTTTATGAAGCCATAATTGTGATATTTTTCCTATGTCTAGAAAACCCTAGTTATGGTCCTTGTACTATATTTATGATGCCTTGTTGTTGGACATTGAAATATTTTTATCATTCTTAGCTTGTTAACTTAATCCTAAATTTATAAGAAAATTCATGATCCTTGACTTGTGTTTATATGTCATAGCAATTAGAAAAAACATATTATTAAGATGACATGGTTATATTTTTGTTACATTCTTTTATTCATTTTTTGTCACATTTCAATTTATTCCATTATAGTTTGAATTATTTTAATATGGTTTACAATCTATAATCAATGGTATATGTTATTATTATATATCATCTTTTCTAGTTATAAATATCCATGCTATGTCTTATGATCAAGCTGGTTTTCCTCGTGATAGCTACTTATGATTTCATGATACTATTCATTTAATATTAAAATTTATCTCATTGTCTTGTATCTCACTTTTTTATGATCTTCTATGACACTTATAATTATTTTCCACTTACTATGAATTTTAAATCACTAACTTTATAGGTTCCCCATTTACACTAGTGATAGTAGGTGAAATTATATTCTGATCAATTTATAATTGGTCTATGATAATGGATTTATTTATATTTATAGATTTATGACAAAATATGTACATTGATCTCAACAATACTAAAATTTTGATCTTGGGTGTTGGTTGTAATGTGATTTATAATAATTATATATATCTACAACCTGGTCATGAATGGTAGAATTTAGAGAGAATTATATATAATGATATAGATAGAATAGTTTATAAATAGAGAGATGGATTAACGAATTATCCTATTTTATCACTATCTTTTGTATATTGTGGTGGTTAGTGTTTTGATGAAAAGAGAATGGTGGTCTAAGTATGGATTTGGTTGTCCAAGTTTATGGAATGAATTATTCAATATGTTTTATATCAACTGTTTAAATATAGTTATGATGTTACAATTATATATAATAAGTATTTTATATTATATTTTTCAAGATTCATTAATTTACATTTAATGTCCATTTTATTAGGTCATGTGAAATAGAAGAATGGTTATGGATCAAAATGTATTTTTATCCTTAAATCACTTAACATATTTAATTCTAGAAACTGAATTATAGAATGTCAACATTAAGGGGAATGATCATCTTTCTTCCCACTATATGTCATACATTTCATGGTATAGAAATAAAACCAATAAAATTGATGTTATGTTCTCTTTATTTAGGGAAAAGGATTCATTATTGTATTTTAAAATATAAGCTCTAATATATTATCTTAGGAAGAACACCACATTGACAACTTGTTCCAAAATATATATATCACAACTGGATGGGTTGATTTGATACTATTTATAATAATGGATAGTCAAATCATTTTTAAAAAATTATTATGATTTGTAAATATTTTTATTTTTAAGACTTTTGAGAAATAATTTTTTAATTTATAATATAAATGTGAATGAAATTTTCATATAGAATAAATAGATTTTGAAAATTTTATTGAGAGTTAATTTCAATGAAATTAAAAATAAGTGTGTGATTTCATATAAATAATAATTTATAATGGGATTTTTTTATACAAATATGATTAATCCATTAAATGGAAAACTATTAGATAATGTTTACTTTGAAAATAAATTACTAGGATGATTGGTTTGGGTCGATATCGATTTCTCTATGAATTATTATGCTAATGTATATTGTATATCTTTAAGGTGTGAATGGGTGAGGACATGTTTCGCACATTAATTTAGGTTAATAAAAATTAGATTTGGACTTAGTGTGACACATTTAGTTATATGAATCTAATGAAATGTTGTTTTAGAATTTAAATTACCTTTTCAAATAAACAAATTTCATAAAATGAAATGGAATTATTGAAAGTACATGTAGAAATTTGGTTATACTGGGCCATTAAATGTTATATCCTATCATATATAATAGATTGGTAGGAATCAGAAAAATTATAATATAATCATTATATAGTGATATTAATGATTAGTTAATATTAATCACTATTACAAACCCAATTGACATAAGAAATAGAATTGACGGCCTCAATTGAATCATATGCTCTAAATCCCCTTTATCGAAGCATTTCAGGGAGATGAAATACATTTTCATTCCACTTGACCAATCCCCAGAAGAGTTTAATCAACTAAATCATGAATAATACCATTTATAAGAGATGTTAATGATTATCGTGATCACCACCCAAACCCTATACATTGAACCACCATAAGAATGTGTCACCATCACACACCTTCTTCTAAGCACATACACCTATATAACAAGGGGTTATGTATCTATAGGCTAAAAGTATTATTGTTTATATTTTTATTTTTATTAACACAACTATTATATTTATCATTTTTATTATCACTTCATAAAATATTAAATAATGTTTTTGATAAAAATTATTTATGGATTAAATGAAACAATTATAATTTGGGAAATATAAAGTTTCAATAAATGCACACTTTTTAATCAATTAAATAATTTTTTAAATGGACATTGTATTAATAATTTATGCTGATTAAATAATATTTAGTTGTATATATCTGATAATATAATTTTTTAAAATTCAAAATAAATTTTAATATGGGTCAAAAATAATGTTTGTCATAAAAACCATTATTTATTATTAATAAAGATTATAATTTAAAATTTAAAAATTAAAAATTTATGAAATTTATTTTATAAAATTAAATTAATTTTTAAAATCCATATATTGAAATTATCCACTGGTAATTTTTCAAAATTTTACGAGACATTTTAATTTTTTAGTTAATTAAAAAATTGGTTTAAACATACACTCTATATTTTAACATCATAATTTTATAAAAGAGATGTTCTAAATTCTATAAATATTATCCACATCCAAAATTATGTTTCCACATTAAATTCTTTTATTTTATGTTATTTAATTAATTTTATAAACCCACAATAACCCCCCAAAAAAATATATTATAGTTGATGGTTTTAAAACTAATTATTTATCGACAAGACTCACTTAAATATAACCAAGGATATTATTATAATGGGTTGAGTTCCTATACATTTAATTTTTTTAAAAAAAACTTCTAACTAGTAGAACAAAATTTAAATTTCCATGGGAAGGTTTGTGGGTATGGTTATTACATTTTATAGAGTCTAAAAACAATACTTATAAAATAACTACGAATTATCATCAATTTCATTATAAAAATCACCCAAGATATAATTAATATTCAAAAAAAAAAAATTGAAAACGAGTTTAATATATATTTTGTTCCCTATATACCTCTCATGGAGCCCGAATTATATTTATATGTTTCTAAAAATCGTTTAGAATATCTCTCTCATGGTAAGGTATAATATCCTCTTCTACATTATTTATTTATTCAATTTGAACTATTACATTTTGGATTTCATTATTTAATGTTGTAATATGATTTTACACGTCAATTTTAAATCCTTATAACGGTTATATAATGGTAGGTCACCTTTCACCCTCATTAAACCCTTCATTAAATCATTGTGTGCACCTTTTATGTTACTGAACATATCCTACTATTTTTATACAAAATATTTTCATAAAAAATGCATATTCCAATTTCCAATTAGGGGTATTCCCTAATATGTACCTAAACATCATTTATTGGATAATTATATTTATGTAACCCCCATTCCATAATATTGGGGATAAATTTGGAAATACCCTTCCTGAGTCATATAATCTATGTGGAACAAAAATGAATGTAAATGATATTAATGTTATGGGTGGAACCAGAATTATATAACAATTTAATGAAATCGTTAATCTTTTTTTCACATTATATTTCATGTTCAGTGCATGGGTGGTTATCCTAACCACACTATGTCATGATGTATTGGTGGTCAGTATTGACTTGTTTTTATAATATTATGTTTTAAGTCATGTGTAACTTCTCATGTTTCTTTCTATAATATCATTTAATAGCATGTATTGATGTTTAATTATACTATTCTCACCATAGTTATGTAATCTTTATATACCTATTGACTCAAATTTACCACATTTAATTTTTCAATGTTACGATTATTCCCTTAGTGGGATTTATATCACACACATTTTTTATTTACAACCCCAGGTTTTCACGAGTTGTTTTTGAATAGTAATGTAAATTTAAGATCATGTTAAATATATTTAAATAATTATCTAATATTTCTGTTTCATGATATTGTGTTTTCATCTAATTTACAAAATATACTAGGAATCCAGGTCTTATGAGATTTTACTATGTGAACCCTTGTGTAATAAAACATGAATTTCGGAGTATTATAATATGGTTTTCATAATTGGTACCGTAAGAATTTTTAGTAATATTTGGGTATTTTAATTATAAAAGACTATTATTAAATCCATATGTATAATACTAAACAAAGAAAAATATCCCTAAATTATGATAATGAGTATATTATGTGATTTTATGGAATCAAAATCCATTTCCACAAACAGAAAAGTGGATATGGGTAAGGAAGAGTGGTACCACATGGTAATAAACTCACAAAGGGACCATTATAAATAGAAATAATCATCTCCGAGTACGTGAAAAAATCCCATGAAAACACCATGTTTGAAAATCCTAATTGATAAGCTTTGGAAAATTAAAAATATCTTTACAAAACATTATAAATGGAAAGAAATTCCCTAAAATTTTATGTTAGTAAATAGAACATTCATAAAATATAATTAAAACTATGAATTCATATGTTATGGAATGTATGCTATTTTTTAATAATCCAGTATATTTTTATAGTTTTCCATTTTCATGTTTAATAGTATAGAAATTCATATCACTATGTCTATGTTTTATTACGTAAATGATTACAACCATAAAAGAATTTACTATTGTGATTATCACCAATTCATTAAAATAATATCTCCAATATA
The DNA here is from genome assembly GCA_963277665.1 of Viscum album. Classification (NCBI taxonomy): domain Eukaryota; kingdom Viridiplantae; phylum Streptophyta; class Magnoliopsida; order Santalales; family Viscaceae; genus Viscum; species Viscum album. The sequence continues at coordinate 677,570,515 of OY728155.1, read as the reverse complement.
ATTATTGTTATATAAATTCATTTTTATCACATTTTTTTTGAATTTTCCAGATACGACATCAAAACATGGATGTCATGTTATAAATGAAGGACACAAATGTCACAATTATTATATCTCAATCATATAACTCATCCCATATAATAATTTGTGGGATTATTTTCCAAGAAACCCATTTTATACTCCTTCTATTTGAATTAGAAAATATAATAGTAATGGATTATATTAATATATATATATATATATAGTTAGTATAAATTTCATATAGAAGGGAATATCCCACTATATCATAAATTTATCTTCATTTTCATACAAATTTATTGTGGCAGAGGAAATCGGCGGGTAAGTTCCAGAAATTTGACTATCCTTTGTAGCCTCCACCTCTGATTTCATAAGGAGATGTTTCGATGTGTTCCTTCGAAAAAATACTTCATGGCATCCACCTCTAAAGTGCCTGGGTTGAGGAATTTTGTGGATGTTTTGAAATTAGTGGGTAAGTTCTTGGAATTCAACTGTCCTCCGCCAGGAAGGATCATCAGAAAGGGACGTGTTTCCCATGTTGTCGCGGATCAACTGGCTGTCAAAGAACGATTCAACTTGTGTTGTTTCTTGATCATTGCTCGGGTTCTTCTTCTGAAGGGAGGGTCGCTTTGGAAATTCATTGATCTCTTTTAGAGGATCTCGGAGATTTGGGGGTTTGGAGACTGGAGGATGATCTTTATGGGGCGTGGCTATTATCATATTCTATTCTCATCTGAGGAAGCGAAGTGGAGAGCTTGGAGTTTTGGGTCTGTATAATTGAAGTCGGGTGTTCATATAATTCATGAATGGGATAGGAATTTAAATAATGAGAATTTCAAGGATACACATGCATAGGTTTGGATTCACATTCGAAGGCTAAGCTAGCTCTATTGGAATCCTAGGATCATATGGGATATTTCTTCCTTGGTTGGCATTCCAATCTGGATGGATAAACACACAGAGGATCCAATGTTTGGCAATTTTGTGAGGGTGTTGGTTGAGGGTGATATGGCATTGATGCAGGTTGAGGTGGTTTTATTGACAACCAGAGATGATTGTTTTTATCAGGAAATTCAGTATGATAGAAGACCAAAGTTCATTTTCTCCTGTCATTTTTTTTGGTCATATGGAATTTGAATGCAACAGGAACAAAGTGTAGGGAATGTGAATGATGAAGGGGCATTCTGAGGATTTCTATTAGAAGTGAAGGGCAAATCCTTTCCCTGATCTGGTTGCTGGGCTGAATCCAAGTTCTGTGTAGATCTCTAGTAAGTCTGCTATTCCCAGTATGGAGCCTACCCTTCAGAGTCTGGTGCAGGGAGCTATTATTCTTGGGCAGTGTTCTGTAAAGGAGGATGTGATTCTAAATGATTTTTTAAATGGAGAAACTATTTAGGGTTTCAGGTAGCTTCAATATGTGAACACTCATTCAGGTAATGTTGATGTCTCTGTCAACATTGCACAGGTAAGTGATGACAATGTTTCCTTGGTGGCAAAAAACGGACAATTGGTGGGCTCTCCTTCACATTTAATGTATGTTTTGCAAGAGTATGTGTAGGTCCCTGCTTCTGATTCTTCTCAGGTCCCTTCACATGTGCAGATTCTTCATGTTGAGAATGCACTGCAGGGTCTCATTCAGGGGTAGATGGTATGTGCCCCTCTTGTTTTGCAGTAGGTCCTTATGCAGGGGAAGAATGCATGCCTTGATCAATCTGTTCAGAGAAAAGTGAAGGAGGAATGTGCTGATGAACCTGGTGCATTTTCTGGTATTTCATAGCTTGCAAAATTGGGAATAGATTTTGGTGGAATCTCTGAACAGAAGGAGAGTGTTTTTCTGCCAACTGCACTTATTATGCAGTAGAAGATGTAGGACCTGCCTGAATCGGGTGGGACAGAGTTGGTTCCTCATATTATTGATAAAGATAAAAATTGTGATAAAAATGATGATGGGTCTTTCTCTCAGGTCCAAGTATCCAAGGCTATAAGGAATCATGTTATTCAGTATACTCAGGATCCAGTTGGTTCACTGAATAAATTCACTCCTCTGAGTGGTGTTTTCTGGTCGAATGACAAGGGGGACCATGTTAGTGATGATCACCCTCAGTCATTGGATGTTTCATCCCACACTACTTTGTCTCTTGAATGATTTAAAGGAAAAAATAAGAAGGGTGAGAATATGGGGATGTCTGTGCATGTTCAATGGGATTGGGGACCAAATACCAGGTCCAATTCCTCTTTATTATGATGATTTTCTTTTGGAATTTCCAGGGGCTTGGGAATTATCCCACAGTCACAACCCATAGGCATTTTATTGTGATTAACAAACCTATTCTCATTGTAATTACTGAGCCTCATATGTATTTCAGTATGTGTAAAGCCATCATATTGTCAACCCTTCGATACTCTTTGGTGTCTCATAATGCTAGTCAAAATTCCTCAGAATCTCTTTGGGTCTTGAAACATGATAGGGTATCCTTGATTTCCTTTTTTTGTGAGTAGTATTCAATTACTCTATCTGTTGAGATAAGTGTCTATGGTATGTCATTCACTTTTTAGAATTCTTTAAATCAGTATATTCGGAGATGTGCTCTATGGTCATCTTTGGAGAACATTTCTCTTAGAATGAGACAAAGCTGGGTCATTATTCGTGATTTTAATTCAGTGCTTCAGCCTGCGGACAAGATAGGAAATTGCTTTAACATGTTGGCTGCCAGTGAGTTCTCTTCCTGTATTGATGTTTTCAATTTTATTGAGATTCCAATTATGGGTATAGATTTAACATGGTGAAGATACACCTTGAATGGGCTGTAGGCCAGTATGAATGATAGGTGTTTTTGTAAAGTGGATGGGGAAATCAAGATTTCTCTCTGTCTGGCATTACTCTTCCACAGGATAATTCTGATCATAACACTCTTTTATTGGATTTGATTTTTCATTGCTTGAGATCCTCTCCTTTACCATTTAGGTTTAATAATTCCTGGTTATCTATTCAAGGTTGTAGACAGGTTGTTAGTGAAACTTGGGAAACCACCTTTATTGGAATTCCCTTCCATATAATGGTTATGAAGTTAAAGGTTGTGAAGGAAAATCTCAAGAAGGGGATTAAGCAATCATTCTCATGTCTAGATCATGATATTCAAAGTTATGAGGATAATCTCCGACATTTTCAATAGCTTAATCAGGGTCTGGAAGTGATTTCTAGGGATGAGTTTCTTGCTCTTTCTAAATTTAATGAGCTCCTAGCTTTGAAGGAATGTATCTCTAGGACCCAATATAGTGTCAGGTGCCTTAATTATGGGGATATAAATACAAAGCTTTTCGATTGCTTGCACAGAGAAAAGAAGGTGAAAAGTGGTATGAATGCACTCATGGTTGATGGAGTTATTTTCAATTCTGAAAATGATATTTATGATGCTAATTGTAGATATTTTGAAAGGTTGTATAGTGATTCTGGGAAAGACAATACTCATAATATGTTCAGGAATATCACCTCGTTGATTGGGGTCTCCCATAATGATATGATCACTAGTATTCCTTCCATGGAGGAAATCAGGAGGGCTATTTTTTCTATGAGTGTTGATAGTGTGGTAGGGCCAGATTGGTTTTCTAATAGATTTTTTATGGCTTTATGGGATATTATTCACACAGAGTTTGTTAATGTAGTTAGAGACTTCTTTTATCATTCTTATTTCCCCTTTGGTTCTAATGCTAGCTTCATTGCTCTGATTACAAATAAGTTGACTTCTCTTGATATTCGGGATTTCAGACCCGTGGCCATAGGGAATACTATTCCTAAATTTATCATCAATGTCTTGGAAAATAGATTGGGAGGTATTGCAAAGTATTTTATTTCTACAAATCAATTTGGGTTTGTGCCTTGATGTAATATTCAAAATTGTCTGTATACGAAATCTAGATGTGTTAATGTTATGAGGAAAAAGGTGAAGTATGGAAATATGGCTTTGAAAGTTTACATTTCAATGGCCTTTGATACGATGAAACAGAGATTCATTTTTGAGGTTTTAAGAATGCATGTCCTTTCCAATGATTGCATCAAGTTGATTGGTTGCATTCTCCAGAGTTCTATACTATCGGTTCTTGTTAATGGATCTCATAGAGATATCTTTAAATGCTCTATGGGTGAGGCAAGTATATCCCTTATCCGGCCCCATTTTTTCTATTTTTGAGGACTATTTGAGCACATGTCTCTCAGATCTGGTTCATGCTGGTTCGTATCAGCAAATTTCTGTTGGCAGAGGTATATTCCCCATTCGCATCTATTTTATGAGGATGATATTTTGTTGTTTGGTAAGGTTGATAGGGTCAATATTCGTTATATTAATAAATATATATGAGAATTATGAGTCTATTTTTTGACAATTTATCAGCTGGGAGAAATCCTCATTGTTTTTTGGGGAAGGTGTTAATGTCTCAAAGCAAAATAGAGTGGCATGCAGACTTGGGGTGAAGAGTGGGTCGCTACCTTTCATTTATCTTACGGTCCATCTATTTTGGGGTGATATTAAAAGGTTTCATCTGGAGAATTTATGTCTCATAATTATTAATCAAATGGATACTTGGAAAGGTAAATCTATCTCTCAAGCAGGGTGGGTATTTCTTGTTAACTATGTAATCACTTCCATGTGTGTATATGTATTTTTCTTATACAGATGGCCTAGAACACTTTTAAGGATCTACAAAGACTTATTCATAATTTTATTTGGACTAATGCAATTCATGAATGGAATCTTGTTAATGTTTCCTGGAGTGATTTAATTCGACATGATGATATGGGTGGTATGGGGATTAAAGATTTGATGCGTTTTAATGAGTCTCCCATTAAAAAGTTCACATGGTCACTTTTGACCTCAAGTTATTTCTCCAGGGAGTTTCTGTGAAATAGATTTGGATCCATGCTGGTTAAAGGGTATTCCCTTTATGTCCCTTCCTCAATATGGTCCTCAATCAAGCATGCTTATTTTAGTCTCTCACAATCCTTGAAATGGTTTGTTTGTTGAAATTCCACTTTGAACTACTGCAAGACTATTTGGTTATCTTGTGCTATTGCTGACAATATTTTGATTCCTTATTCTTTGTGGGATCTTTCTATTTATGAATTTCATGAGAATTTCATGGCATAGGGGCTACATTATGATTGTTTGAAATAGGAGGTTGGGCGTTATCATTACTCTGTGATGGATACATTGATTTGGATGCCCAGTCATATTGGAAATTTCATCACTAGAGAGGGTTATAGATACATGTGTGTTTACCCAATATTGGTTCTTTCTTGGATCTTTATGTTCCATTCTTCTTTTATTCCATCATCTCAATATTTTCTTATATGGAGAATTTGGAAGTGTAGACAAATGTTGCAATGAATGATACAACGAGCTGGATTCTCTCTTGCACCTGTTTTCTTTCATTGTCCTGTTGCTGATGAAACTGTTGATCATCTCATTATTTCCTGCTACTCTTCATCTATTTTATGAGACTATTTTCAGGGTGTATTTGGATGCCATCTGAATATGTGTAGTTTTGGATAGGTGATGGATTCTATATCATGATCTAATTTGGACTCTCATGTAAAACCATTGCTTCTTTCTGTGGTCTCCATGGTGATTTCCTTTATCTAGAAGGATCGAAATGCTATTATCATTGAGAATAAAAATATACCGACTTCTATTGGTATTCGAGAGATTAATATTGCTGTTCTTGCTACTGCGTGGGCTTGTTTTGGGGTCATGCGGAATGATGTTTCAGATCTGGTTCAGTGGCAATGATTGGGTGTCTTTGGCAGGAGTAAGAAATCAATTATGATAAAGTATATGAGATGAATCCCCCGGATATTTTGGTGTTTGAATGTTAATGTGGATGGAGCGGCTTCAGGTGCAGCAGGACCGTCGAGATATGGTGATGTTTCTCGCACCTCTAGAGGATTTGTTAAGGGTTTGTTTTTTCATTTTTTAAGATATTGTTTGGTGATTGAGGCAGAATTATGGGAAATGGTGAAGGCTATCTAGTATGCTTCTTTTCATGGATGGATGACTTTATGGATGGAATCTGATTCCATTTTGGTGGTTGATATCCTTAGAAATCATTCAAGGAATGTCCCTTAGAGGATGCTTTCGGTCATGGATTACTGTCTCAAGCTTGTGGAGAGAATTTTTTTGGTGGTCACTCATTTATATATATATTCAAATTAGGTTGCTGATGCTTTGTCCAAGGGTGTGATTGAGGAGGTTTTCTCTTCATGGTTCTTTGGTACCCCGACATTCAATTGTGGTTTGGTTGATGCTGATGCACGTTGTGATGTGTACACACGTCTTTGTTTACCCTATGATTCTCCTATTTGGTTGTCTTTACTTTTTTGTTTCTGGGAGTGAGATTTGCTTGCTCCTGAGTATTCTGATTAATATTAAGGAAAATATCAATTTTTTTAAAATTCCCATTGAATTTAAATTTGCAATTGTGTTTCCCAGGGAATTTTTTAGTCTTCCACCAAGCCATGAATCTCTCTTATTAATCATTCTAAAGAGTAAATCATTTACAATATCCAATAATATATATATATATAATTATCCTAATTTAACATAAAGAGATGAATATGAAACTGCATTAGAATTTGAATAAAGGGTTTATGCACTAATTTTCTCCACAATAGGGTATGTTGGTCCTCATAGCCAAGAAGAAAGATGGGTAAATTCAGAAATATATTTATTATCATAATATAAAAATGATCCAAATATGAATAAGTACTATATATCATGTATTTAATACATTTTTAATCCACGATGTGGAGACCTAGACTTCTACATGGTGGATCATCCCCCAATAAGTTATCAATTAATGAAGATGAAGGAGGACATCCCTAAGATTTAATTTTGTACAATGTACAGGAACTATCATTTCGTATTGATTACATTTAGAATCCATAGTTCCATAACTATATTCAAGTACTTGACCAATATATTCTTTATAAATTACTTACAAAAAATTATAGTAGTCTTTATGGAATATATTCTCTTCAATTCCAAAAGAAAGGAATAAAATAAGGATCATTTTGAATTTTGTAATAGGGATATTTAGGAATGTAATGTTCAATGTGATGTATAGTTAATATAATTATTGGATGCATACCATAACATTAATGGGGAATAACAACCACCCAAAGGGATATCAATGGATCATTCAAAAAAGTGGTTGTTGAAGGATGAACCAAACCAATATTTGTGATAGAAATCTATAGCTTCCATTTATTATTTTTCTATTATCATTTTGTAAGAAAACTATTTTTATTTTCAAGACCACAAACCAAGGTTACCCAAATGGGAGTTAGGTATTTCTTAACAGATGAATATAAAGAGGTAATTAAAGAGTTAAACAAGATTTGAATCACTACACCTATACTCACAGTACCCATTAGAGGGAATGGATTTGTGATCTGTAGTGGGGAATATAAAAAGGGAATGGGTCTTAAAATCATGAAATATGGGAAATTTGAAGAATATACCTCCTATAAAAAACATACTAATGAATAGAACCACCCATCACATAATATATAATTAGATGTGTTGATATTTACATTGAACATTTTGAGACAATATATCTAAATAATGAATCATGAAACTTATACGAATCATAAAATTATCAAGTACACACACACACACACACTAAGAGGTAAATATGAACTGATATAGGTCATTAATGATGGACCCCAGAACACCTAAATAGAGTAGGGGTGAATCAAGGTATCCACTTTTTCCTCTATAAGAGAGGGATCTTTTTCCCATGTTGGTAGGGAACTGTTACACATTTCACACAATCAAATGAAAAGATAAGTAATAAAATTACTCAGTTCACCACTATGTCTAGTTTAAGGAGAATATTCTAATAGGTTTTTGGTCATACCAAGTTCCATTAATATTAACTAGGTGTGGAGTAGAAGAATATAGACACTGACACTCTATGTTAGGAATGTATCCTTTACAATGATCGTAGATACAGTAAAATATGTCCCTCAAAACACTATCATTGACTCCCCTTTCTCACTGATGTGGGTGAATACTTACTCATTTTATCAACATGAAAGCCATTTCCATGGTTTGGAATTAAGCAATTTTTCCTTTAGTTAGCACAAGACTCTTCATGCATAGATAACCTATATTAATGCACACCAAAATACATCTTCACTTAAGAAATTATGTTCAACACTTCCTTTTTCAAAGATACTTCTCATATCACACTCTTTCATGAATATCTCTTTCCTTCATGAAATAATCACACATTACTATGAACATCAACCATTATGGAACAACCATACATTGTGAATCTCACTACGTCAAAGTAGAATACCCCGTCATTTAGAAGCACTCATTAATAAAAATCCTTGGACAAAATCATGACTAAATTAGTATTTTTTTTGCTCAAGTTTGCATGGAATGTCAGATTCCTAGAGCTCCAATGGGATCTCAAAATCCATGTGATTCTGGATTTTCCATGTAAATTTTCATGTGGAGTGAAATCAGTTAGCCTTATATTTATAGTCTCATTCATTCAAAAAGCTCCTCCACCTCCTGTATGATTTTTCGATCTTCCAAAAACAATGTTGTGGTGCTTCTCCCTTGGAAATTCTCCAATGAAATTTTATGGTCATGATGCTTATCGTAGTTGTCAATCCTTCTAACAAAACATCGTGCAGTTTTGATGATACTCTTCTCATAATCACATAGAAACACTTGATTTGTTTGATATTATCCTCATTTTTAAATCATAAAACAATGATTCGCAAAGTCCAATCAATTACCATATTTAATAAATGTTGATTCCAGAAAACTACATTTCATGATTTTCACCATAATTGGGAAGCACACCGTCGGAATTTATAAATCCATCTCAAAACACAACTCATGTAGCCAATCTTCACGAATCTAATGAATTGGAAATGTTATTATAAGGTCTTCAAGGAATTCCACTTTTTGGGTTGCAAGACAACATCCAAATTTTCAACCCTAGAAATTTTGTAACCATTTGGAGACAACACAACCTTCAATACTATTTTCATCTTAAATAGTAATTTCCATTTCCTTTCTAACTCCCTGATCTTTCATGTGAAGATTAACAACAAAAAAACCCATACACTATTTCCAGAAAATAACATCCTTGGTAAAAAAATTATAGATAATCAAGGAGTATGATTCTTCAATCCATTTTCATCATAGTAAGGTGAGAAAAGTAGAAAATTATTTGAGTGTTAAGGATCACAAAACCATATTCATAATGAGGATCAAAATTGATCTTGTCTTCTGTGACATTTAAGGATATAATTTGTTATAATATATGATATTAATCATCAATATCTCAAATAAAATCTCAAAAATCCATTATTGGGAATATCCTAGAATCACATAAGGATCATTATGTTCAATGAAAATGGTAGGCAATATTTTGTATTTCATCTTTTCTAATAATTTTATTAAAATGTATGGAATACAAATATTTTTAAGATAATATTTTTTCTTATGAGGTATGACCCATTTATAATTCATTATAAAACCTTTTTTATAATAATTTATGTACTTAATTGTTTAAGGAAGGTTTTGTGAGAATTTGAGAATTGTTTGGAGCCTAAAACACGAATTTATGGAGGAATGGGTATAGGTGCACTATTACATCATGGATAGTAGTAATCATGTGGCTCAATCATGCTTCTATTTTAGAGTTGTTATATGGTTGTAAAATCATTACTGTTATGATGATAAATAGTGTAAAAAAATTAAAACATTTAAGAGAGATGAAACACAGAGTTAAATCATGTTTTTATAACTTTTTGATGGTTTGGATCCCATGGAAAGTACTGGTTCATGCCTAGACCATGATTACCCCAACATGTGGACAATCCATGCACCCATTTAGAAACAGATAAAATTTATATTTTTTCCCTTATACATTATAACATCGTAACCTCATTTTCTATCCTCCTAATATGAATCCTCCCTCCAATGTTGGAGATCCTCTATCAAATCCACCTAGGATTTAAAGCCACTCCATAACATGAACTCTGATTGGACTATCATTAATCACATTTAAAGCATATAATTATGTGATTATATAATTTACCATACATTCTCAGTATATCTAGTAATATTCAATGTTATTTCATGAAATCTTATATTCATTTTTTTTTGTAATTCTACTATTTCGTAAATTTTACTCATCATATCCCAAATTAGTGGCTGATAATAGATTAAGGGAGTAAATTTCATCTACTATAGGTCATCTACAACATTTTCCTTCAATTCCATGGGTTTTTTATAATACCTCTTTGTGACATATGAAAACAAATTTCCATTTCCACTTAATTTAATAGAACCTTTAGTTAGATGTCTAAAAAATAATTTATACATGCTTCTAAACCCATATTCAAGGTTGGAAGCTGTGAACCCCACCCAACACACCCTTGAGGTGAGTTCTTTTTATCAAACCATTAGTATAACACCCTTGTGGTGAGTTGGGGTTTCCATTTATAATGAGAGATATGTATAAATTATATGAATTGTTAATGGTTGAGTACCTTGTTTAGAACCATTTCATTTATAAATAATATAAGAAATGAAGTGGTATAAATAGGTGTCTTGGGATGAAATGTAAAATCCATTGGCATAAGAAAAATTATGTAATTTATTTTAAAAATGGAATGGATACAAAAATGGACCTCATTATTATTATTTTTCTATAAATTACTTAAAAATTTTAATATGATAGTTCAATTTGAAAAGGAAATTTATTCTAAGATTAATCCTTGATAATTCATCTATAATTCATTGAATTAAATAGACTAAAGGCATGAAACCAATCATTGGCTCCCTCTTTATCAAATATAATTGAAATATTTAATGAAATTAATACGAGGAAGGGAATTTATAAATGGAATGGTCACTAACATGGTCCCTTGAATATTTATGTAAATTCTATTAATAAAGGACTGAATGGTATGGTACCAACAAGAGTATTGTGGTATTGAACTGATGACCCACTTACTTATTTTATACTAGAATACATTAATTGTTTACATGGATCTATATTGTTTGTAAAACCTCCAACATACTCCACTGGCTCCACTCAATATTTTAGAGACTTCAATATATGATCTTTGTGGATGAAAATATGACATTTTAGCCATGGTCCCAGGGTCAGGTCCCAAATAGGTCTATATTACATGAGTTTTTATAAATGAAATTTTTTTACTTAAAGATGAGTCCTTAGTTATTAGTCAGGGTCTTAGCCTATGTAGTTTTGATACATGATTAGGTGGGGTATTAAATATTTTATTAATACTAAATATTTTGAAATTGGTCATAGTTGGTTTTTAATTACCTAAATGTGGATTTATATCATTTATACACTTCATTACAAAACATGTACCTGTAGATTGGATTGTTTAACATTATTATGTTACTTCTTTATTAGTTATATACTTGAATGATATTTTAGTTTATATGCATAAATAGAATTTTTAATAGAGGCAACAGGTGATGGTATACTTTTTATATCTCACACCCTGTCTATGCTTACATTTAGTCATTGGGTAGAATTCATGGATGTAGGTTGGGAAAATGTGAATTATCATGTTATGGGTACTTCATTTCTATATTAATATAGAGTACATGAGTAAAGGACTGACCATATTCTCGGAATATTATTGGAGATAGATTTTGGTCTTACTATAATTTTTTATATCATATTTTATGTTCTTTATTCTATATTACCATGTACATTACCTTTTTCTATATCATCATAACATTATCAACATCATTTGTTATATGAAACTGGATATGGTTCTTACTAGTTAATGTTTCATGGTTTGATATTTTGATTATTCTGCTAATATTTATTCTTTATGATTATTTTTTCATTAAAATTATTATTTTACTATACTTCACCGAGATTTTGAGGGAAAATTCTCACTAACATACCATTACAAACCATCACTACTAGTCAAACACCTCTAGAAAATGAGGAGATATGCTTGATGTCATTTTACCAGTGGTTCAAAGACTATTATTATTTGAGCATGGAAAATATGTCACAAAGTGGATTAGAGAATACTTCCCTTTTTTATTAATGTTTGATTTATTATAAAGTGCACTTGGAATCTCAAAAAAGTTAATAATGATCATATTCTTCTGAGTAGCTAACCCACGTACATAGAAATTCCAAATTATAATTGAATGGAGTTTTCGGTCGGTATTATTCATATTATCATGGTTTTCATTTCATGATTGGGTGATTCACAAGATTTGTGTCATTTAATATTGTTTTTTTATTCATTTTTACCCTTTTCCTAGTAATTTAATAAGATGTGTCGTTCATGCATCATTTTAGCAGTATATGGATACTAAAGTCATGATATTTCTATTCCAGGTAGATTTTATTTCTTGATTTCTTGATTCTATGACTTTTTTATATTTATTTCTTTTTTTTGAATATATTCTTCATTATTAAATGTATACTATGAATCTATGATTATTTATCTATTTACTGGTATTGTTGATTTTCTATATAATTCCTTATTGATGTTAAAATATAACATTGGTTATAAAGTGTCTTCATCAACCTAAATGGTTTATTACAATATATTATGATTGTGGAATAATAATTATCCAATTATGAAATATTTGATTCATGAACCATTAGATACACGAGTTGAAACATTTATGTTTAAGAGTAAATAATTTCCAAAGAAAATTTGTAATGTGTATGGGCCTTTATAAATTAGTGTGGGTAACCAATATAATCAAAACATCATGTATGACTTGTTTCATTCTAATGTCGAATATAAGAGTTCTATTTCAAATACATGACATTATAATTGAAATGTATATATCATGAACTCTTTAAATTGGAAATGGTAACTCTTCTAGTGGGCAATTTTATATAAAAAATGACTATGAAATGTGGTCTTTTATGATTAAATGGAATGTTTTACATTGAAAGAAGATACCAATGGAATCATAAATGGTTATTCCTCTATAACATGAAATTGAAACCTTGTGTACCTGAACCCATAACCTGTAATAGAGAAAATGACCCTAACCCAACCCATGGATGGAGAAGAAGGAAGTATCTCTTTTGAATCTTTATAGACATATATACCACCTATATCTGGATGTAAGATTAAGAAAAGTGGTATGAATATTTTATAGGAAGTCTTATAACTTACCAGTAATTATGTATGTGATTTAATTCCATATAATATATATTCTATTGTTTCTTATTATCAGTTTTAGATTTATTCAACCATGCACTACTAGATTCAAGTGTTGGGAGGGTGGTGAAATTGTTATATTAGATTTGGTTAGCCCTAGGCCACCAGTATAACTTATACTAGTGCCAAATTATGCACATCATATTATATGTGACCATGGAACTGATGGATTTTTTAGAGGTATTATTCTAGATCATGAAAACTATATAGGTATACCATTTACCTAACCATTCACTAGAATTATTTACATTGTAATTTCTACACCATCATCCACTGACATTTTACTAGTATGGTAGTCCACATGTTGCAAAGTCATGGATAGAGGTCATTTTTTAAATTTTATATCATTTTGAGACACCCCATGAGAAGAGAGTAAATATCAGTACATATATTCTATAAGACACTACCAATTGATTAGGGTATGTTGTTACCTAGGTATACTATCATAAATATATGGTTTGGAGTGAATTATTGATGTGATTCTACGATTATTTTTTTACTGATATGTTGAGGGATGATAGATCTATATTGATTATACACTTAAGGAGGGGTTCTGTATCAGTTATGGATTACTCCAAATATTTCATGAAACTCTATTCTATCTAACTAATACTTATTGGTGACAATTTATCTAGTTCTAGGTTAATTAATGATATGATTATGAATGATATATTATCATAGGTGATTGTATTTTGTTTGACCCCATTCACTGACATAGTGTATCTGGCACATGTTAATGAATGAAATCTGAGAGGTGTTATGGGATTTTTTCAATAATGTTCAGCTCATTGACCCAAAATAGATTTATCAGAAATAGGAAACATCTTTTGAATTTTCTTTTAGAAGGTATTTGTAATCATAATATGTTATCAGGTAGTTTTTTTTCATTCATCAATGTGTCAAGAAGGGTTATATAGAACACTAGTGTGATAGGGCCCCAATAGAGTGTAGGTATTATACAAGGATAAGTAGTATTTAATGATTTGTTAGAATACTTACACCTAATTCTAGTGGAAATGTTTTTGCACTGGATCGACCTTCAAAAGCATGATCAGTAGCTCTAGGATATTAGTGGACCTGGAGCAATACTAGTTGTGGCATCTGCGGAGGTGGTCGTAGTAGAGGAAGCCAAACCTAGGGTTTGTAGTTCTACCAGAGCAGGTGTTCCTATATATTTTATCTTATATCTCATGGTAATGTACATAGTTTGATATATGAAATATATCCAATCCCTAGGGATAATAGTTTTGTTCTATCTATGGTTAGAGGTATGATTTTATTTTCCACCACTATAGTTCAAGATATATTTGATACAACCACTTCACACTCCATTATATAAATAGATATTATGGAGTGATTTCTACTTGAAATAGAGTATTTCTATAGAAATATGACACTTGATACTCTATTAAGTATTTTATTAATGAGTTTACTCCAGTGCATAGAGTGGTCCTTACCATATGCGAGTTTTATTTTCTATAGAATCTATTCATCATTAAGAATATAGTGTTTGACCTCATTCACAAGATTTATTTGATGGTTAATTATCATTCATAAGTTGATTTCAATAACTAAAAGGCATCCTTCACATCACCATATGGTGATATTTATATTATCATGGGTTATATGGATGTCTATGAAAGATGATCTAGTCATGAAAAACAAGGGATGGTATGAGTGATAAACCATATTTATAGCCCAAGTGAGAATGATTAGGGAATACTGAGTAATTTTTTTACAACCTCCAGAGAGAGTTACAGTTTACTGTTATGATAGTTAAAAAAACATAATTGAAATTCATTCCCCCATATTGGACAGTTGCTATTAATTTGTAGGGGATAAGTGGTAGCTCAATGAATCAAAAGCAATGTGATTAATAGGGACTAGTACATACCTATGGGGTTCACCAATCATATTATATAAGAAGTATTAATATACCCTATATCAATTTGAGGATTTCTATCGATTAAATCAACTTACAATTAAGAACCAATATCAACTACCATGTATAAATGACCTCTTTGACCATCTCTGGGTGTGTGAGTTTTATCCAAGATTGATTTGGGATTGGGATACCATGTGGATCATGTTAGACCATCGAATATACCATAAAAACATTCCATTGTATATAAGGATTTTATGCATAGTTGGTTATTTTTTTCGGTCTTATAAATGAACAATAAGTAATCACGGCCTTGATGAATTGGGTCTTCCACCAATACATGGATTCATTTGTTGTAGTTTTCATGGATGGCATCTTTCTGTACTCACTTAATCAAAACAAACATTCCCAACATATTTAACATTCTTTGATAACAGTGTGAGATCCCCAAATGTATGCTATTCTCATAAATTGGCAATTTTGGATTGACATGTTTTATATCTAGGGTCATATAATCTTAGGGAAAGATGTATCGGTTGACCTGGAGTAGATGGGAGTCATCGTTTACTCAAAGAAACAAAAATAATTTTTTGATATATGGGGTTTATTAGGGCTTACAGAAGACTAAAAAACATGATATATGATTTATCATATCTTCTAGTACTACACATATGATTGACCAAGAAAGTATTCATATTTAAATGATATGAATCATGTCAAAAATATTTCCAATATCTGAGAGAGTGATTGAGAGATTGAATTCAACTTTGATCCTTATCTTACCTTTCCCTTGAAGAGGTTATGTGGCTTAAGATGATGAATTGGGCATCTGGAAACGAGATATTATAATGTAGGATAATAAACTCCTATAATATAGGCCTCATTATTTGTGGCCTCATGAGAATATTTAAATTAAGGATTATATCCTTGTAGTAGTTATGGTTTAATACTTTTGTTTTAGTAGGAACAATTTGATGTCAGATCATTTTTTTCTATATCGACTGCAAAAGCCTCATGTATATATTTACACATCACGACATTAATCTTCAAAAATGTGTATGGGTTGAATATTTTCAGTTTTCCACCATTGAGATTTCATATCCTCTTGGTAAAGGAAATGTTTTATCTAATTCTATATGTTGGTGGACTCATTAAAGAGTAGTTCAAGAGGCCTTTAGTGATTGTTAATTAATAGAAAAATAATCTAATATTCATTTGGAGTTTTGGGGTTCTCATTGACTGCCTATACTCACATCTTTATCAATAACCTCTTCACTTAGTGAATGTTCAAAATTGATCCATCTTTATTATCTTTGGGGTCTGGTCCTAGAGGAGAACATCTCAAATGATCACCCACCACCTGGTTCTGTCATTTATGTGGATGAGATCCTATTCAATAATATATGTTTCTACGATCTAATATAAATATGATAGATATAGAAATGAGAGTTTAATTCAACAACATGGGTTGTACATCCTAGAATTATGAAGATGTGAAATGATTTATGCAACCGGTATTGCTGTCCTGGTATGAAAATGTAGAAAACTAGTTTCATTACTTGAAGTTCAACCTATTAGAAGATGAAGGAAGAACACCAGTGAAAAATAGTGATTTAAAAGTAATTTCAAACTCTTGATTGGAAATGGGATAGTGCCACAATGAATATTTGGATGGGGTTACTGGTCACCTTGTAGTTGTGATATCATATTGGTAATCGTGGATATATAAAAAATATATCTCCCATTATACCTATCAAAGATACTATTTTAGTGGATGAGTTTGGAGTCATATATTTCTTAGAGATCATAAACCTTTATGGGGTTCCACGTACTATTATATCAGATATAGACACTCATTTTAAATCATATTTATGGTAGGGGTTTCAGAGGTAACTGGATTCTTAGGTAATATTGAGTACAACCTATCACATAAATAAGGATGAGATGTCTTTGAATATGAAAATATTATTATAGGAAATTCTCCATTATATCATCCATGATTTTAGTGGTTCTTGTAAGAAACACCAAAAACATACAAAATTTACAAATAATATAAACTTTTAGGAAACAGTATAGATGTATCCTTATGAAAGATTATATGGTAGGTCTTGTTTTTCACCTCTATGTTGGTTAATGTAGTAGAGGTATTTCTATTAGGACCTCATCTCATTCAAGATTTGACAAAGTAGGTATTGACTATCTAAATATTTATAGATACAATTTATACTAGGTATAATTCTTATGTCGATCTCTATTTCCAAAACACAAGAGTTCTGGGTGGGGGATCTAGTTTTACTATATGTTTCATCCAGACTAGTTCATTATTAGATTTGGTGATATGGTGATATTTTACCTCATAATATTGTTCCTTTCATGATTTGGGAGTGGCTCGAGCAGGTATCATATAGGTTGAATTTACCTTAGATGTAGTTATTCATTTATAAAATCATTCAGGTATCTTGGTAATGCCATTATCAGTCAAACCCATCAGGTATTGATCATATTGATGAGGTCAATTTATGGGTACATGAATCCTTTAATGATCATCTTATATGCATCGTTGATTGGAATACGAATAGTCTCATAGGTTGGTCATTTATTCTAGTACAGGTGCCATGGAAGAATGAAAGTTTACAGAATGAGACATGGGCGTGGGAAGCTAATGTACACTAT
Source organism: Viscum album (assembly GCA_963277665.1). Lineage (NCBI taxonomy): Eukaryota > Viridiplantae > Streptophyta > Magnoliopsida > Santalales > Viscaceae > Viscum > Viscum album. The sequence goes on along the minus strand of OY728155.1, from coordinate 677,552,675 downwards.
CATTGGATATAAATACTCCCAAACAATGATTTACCACCCTTGGAAGGGAAACTTTGGGATTAGTTATTTTAAATAGTGGAGACGATAAGATTTTGGTTTTTGTTATGAGGAAAAAACCCTATAATGTTTATTATAACTTTTTTTCTTTTAGTAGTAGTGATTAATAGTTTAAATAAGGGTTTTGGAGAAATCAATGATTTTTTAGAGTTAAAAACCCTGATATCTACAAAAAAAAGAATCTCACTATAATTATTAACTATGAGACTAAACCGTGTAACCTTGCAAGAGGTAGGGAACAGTTTAGAAAACCCTTCAACATTGATTGCACAAAAATGTGAAAAAATAATAACTTCTATAAGAGATGTAATGAATTCCCCACACATGGTTTTTCTAACTATGTGCCTATCTATTTGAGGTGGATGGATGCCCTGGATAGTATTAGTTCCATGTTGGTGTATTTTTTGGCCATCCATTAAGACAAACCAAGTGCCCCATTAAAGAATGGTAAAATTACACTCCTTCCATGATGTATTTATAACCTTACACATGTATCTTATTTCATATCCATGAATTACATCACTATATTATTGGAAATAATATATGGCATCCACCGGGACATTAAGCTGTCTCCCTTATCCCATCTCCAATCACACCATTTTTCATCACGTTGGATGCTTATTAGTAAGTGATTAAATCCATTAACTTTGATTCTATGTTTATATCTTTATCGTTAATGTTATTTTTGTGTAAGATAATATTACTTATTTCTTGTTTAATTTCCTATTTATTTAATTTATCTAATTCAATCCTTATTTGTGGTCGAAAATAGGTGGCGATAGAATTAGCCATCTATGTATGGTGGTACATATCTATTACATTATTGTTTTAGTTTTTATATATTATTATATTATTCTGTGTGGTTGAAATTAAAATAACTCGATCTTAAATTAATAAACCCTTAAATTGTATGTTTTAAGCATAATTTAAACATGTTACTACACCCATATGCATAGTTATATGAAATCAACTTCTTCACGAACCACCATTAAGGTGGGTTTATTTTTTTTAAATCGGGTTTATACAACCCATGGGGTGGCTTTATAATTCCATTTATCAATGAGATCTATATTTAAATTACATGAATTGTTAAAGGTTATGTACATTGTTTTTGACCTTTTTATTAATAAATTAATGGAATATTAACATAGAATAAATGGTAGTTTTTGATCTAAATGAATTATCACTTTTATTGTGTATAATTTTTAAATTAGTTAGATAAGTTGGATTTTTACTATCATATACGTCCTTAGTAACCTTTTAAGTAAATTTTTTGAATAATCAAATATTAAAATTTAGGTGACAAAGGGCAGGTACAGAAATAAGCCACCCTGATTTTCATTCGATATTACATCAAATCAAATTGATGAAAGACATGTACACTAGCATGGAATCCCATGATATAAATTTCGTGTGAAATGATTAATGAAGTGAATAAGAGGAATGTAATTGATATATTTTATGGACATTAAAATCATTGCTTGAATTATTATAAAAATTATGCTTATAATGGATGGCGTAGTATGGAACTGATGTGACTATAATAGTATAAATCTAATGACCCATTTTCATATTTGATTTTGGATTCCTTGGGTTATTACCCTGGATCAATATTTTTAGACAACATCATTCACATTCCTTAGGAGACACCAATGTCTTATATTAATTTTCAATGGATGAGCTATATACACATGAAGAGGATTTCTTCATCCGTCTTCTATATATCCTATCCCATGTTAGTATATATTATACTGAGTTTTCTATTTGATGATATCCATGGACATGAAGATACTACCATAGTCATTGGCCATAGTTCATATCCCTTGTTGGTATGAAATATGATTATCCATCATATTTCAAGTTTCATTAAATTTAATATAATGGAATAGGACATAAATTTTTTTAATTACATGGATGCAGAATTATATCATTTTACATATGTTGACAAAACATGAAATGTTATATCAAAAAATTTTACATTGCCATATTACTTATTTTTCACTATTTTACATGAAAGGTCACGACCAATCCTCGGGGCCCGTGTCGTGACTACCCCAAACCCGTCTTCCATAGGCCAGGGGCTGGCGACTACCACCAAGGTGTAAATCCCGATAAAAAGGGAAAGGCATTGCCTTGTAAAGTAAACAAACACACCGAGTAAGCAAGAAGAAGTAAACACTAAGTAAAACTTGGTACAATAGTATGTGCGGATAAGTAAGTGAGCCAGAATTCAAACCCAAACTGAAAGTAAAGTACAACTGAAAAAGGGAGTACATCAACTGAAAAGTAATGCCGCAACGTCGGGCCGTCCACTGGAAGTCCCACCTGAATGGTGGGTACAGATAGCCTCCAAAGCTCCTTGGCTCCAGCCGTCCGCTCCGGGTACATCCCGCCCAGTGGACCACCTCCGGGTACCAACTGATCCACTAGCCTCTACCACGATCAGCAATGTCTGTTGTCTGCATCCAACACAACGTAGTGCGGGCATAGCCCGTGTAGGGGTGAGTATACTCTACTAAGTAGGGACCCCAAGACCCCTAAAGGTCTCCCAGAATCCACAAAGGATAATCCACAAAGGAAAGATACAATAACGAAGTAACATCTGACTTTAATTAGGTATATGCCCATACATATACTTAAGTCACCAATTCTAATTCGGATCCAACATCAGTGCCCACGTCCGATCACGTTCATACATGATAACACAACATAATCCACGTAGGAAAGAAAGTCAATCATATCGAAGATAATGATTGAAATTCAAGATTCATCGCAGACAGGTATACTTCTTCGTAAGACGATTAACATGATTATATATAGCCACTGATTCATCTAAAACATCAGACCCAAAAAGGATCGATAGGTACTAACCCCCTAAATGACCCACAAAGGATCGATAGGTACTAACCCCCATAATGACCCACAAAGGATCTGACCCACATAGGATCGGTATGCGCTGGCTCACACAGGACTGCTGAGTGCTGACCCACACAGGATCTAACCAACACAGGATCGGTAGCACTAATCCACATAGGATCGTTGTGTGCTGTAGTCGTCGCCGTCGAATCCACGGAGGATTTCTGTACAGTCATCATCGTCGTCACAGTCGCAGCCAGCTCTAGGGTTCCCGCGCATAACAAGATCGTTCGGGAGGGTGCGCTCCACGAGCTGAAAGGCTGATACATCAACTAACACGAAGTACAGAGTTTATGTATCCAAAAGTTCCATATCGTCAACAGGAACTCAACGTGATAGACAGCGCGTCCTTCGGACGCCTGGTCTGAGAGTTATTGGTGTTTTCGTTTCCAGGGGCCCGGTTGGATTTTAAGTCAAAATGAACCTGAACATACTCCAACTGCGTCCAAACCTCGAGCGGAGTAAGCCAAAATGTTCGTCTCACTAAGAGGAATCCATCAAACTCGACGGCACTTCAATCGGACGTCCGGAGCTCAAGTTATAAGCATTTTCGCTCCGTGGGCCCGGTTGGTTTCGTGTTCAAACCAACCAGGATGAACCCAAAGTTTTCCGAAACCTTTAGTGTAATATACTGAAACGACCGTCTCGATCAAAGGATCGCATCGCAACTGACGGTACATCAATTGTAGGTCTGTAGCCCATGTTATGTACAACTGACCGAATGAGGTAAGAAAATGGGGGTTTTGGGCCCAGACCGACCTGGCCCGAGATCCCCTAGGACGGCCCGCATGGGCGTGGTCTGGTCCGGCGTGCTTGTGCGGTCCGCTAGCCATCTTGGTGTAACCGAGATGGGTAGACAAGGGGGGAGGGTGGCGCTGCCCCCCTGTCTAAAAAAATGCGGCCCAAACATGGGAGGGGGGGCGCTCCTCCCTTCCAGTCGGGGGTTTCAAACCCCCATCCTTCCCCCTAACCAGCCGGCCCTCTCCGGCCGGCCAGCTGCTACTGCCACAGGACCGAAAGGGTCTCGTCCCCTTGCACCAATGCCGGTGGCCAGAAACCAGCCGCCGCTCCCTACTCCGCCACATCCTTGGTCGGTCTGGCCCCGCTCCGGCCGCGGTTCCTTTGTGGTTCTCCGGCACGGCGCGACGGCGCCGCGACCATGTTCTACTTCAACGGGGCGAAGGGATGGAACCGCACATCCTTGCCGCACAATCTCACGCGGTCCGACGGCATGGCGCCCTCTCCGTTCCAAACCACAACAAGGTCAACAACAGAAATTAAGGGAGGGGGGTCAGTCGGGTTTGTGTGGTTTAGCCACCTCCCATTATTCGATAGCAAGCGGCTAAAATTACGAAGAACACTCAAATATTCACGACGAAAAACCATAAATACCCTAACTAGAGCATTGTTGAAAAAAGGATCTTCATGGAAGAGGGTGTTGCGGAAGAGGGTTCTGTACACACTTGACGAAGATCGTCCGAGGTGGGGCGGCGTCTCACACCGGCTGCGGAGAGGTGTAGAAAGACACATCGTCTTTATTTGGGGTTTGCATTCTTCCTTGAAGTGTGGAGTTCTTTGCGTTCTTCAACGTGGAAGATTAACTTCTTCAAAGAAAGATTGCTCCCTCCTTCAAAAACCCAACACCACGAAATAACCCTCCAAATAAAATAACGGTTATGCTTATTTTTGTATAACTTGCCATGAATTTAAATTTTAAAATTCAAATGCTTAACTCCCAAAATAAATGGTAAGATTTAATGTGAAGGAAGTCACATCAACTAATACATGGGGGTTTAAAGGGTAATATTTATGGGGGTTTAGAGAATCTGAAGAGGTGGAGTTCGTGTGGGCCCCACCACCCTCTTAACATCTCATGGGTAGTTCCCCAACTTCCACTCAAAGGATATAACCACTTAAAAAGAAATAAAATTGTAGCTCAATTTTATTTTACCTACCACAATTTTTAATTACTCCTCCCAAGAAAATAAAACCCCAGTAAAGGCCTTTTAAAGCAATTACCAGTGTTGCGGTTCCATCGGTGTCCTAAGAGTTTGATTCCGAGCACCGGATCAAAAGTTAGAAAAACCCAATCATTCATTCACTGAACATACCTGAGCTAAACTTCAGTAAATTATTCCGGCCACACCGGGCCTCAGAATTAGGTCTCGTCAGAAACTGCGTTCTTGTAAAATCTCAAAGAAAATTAAGAAAAAAAATTTCCCTTTAATTTTATGGGTCTTTACATTACTCTTGCCTCAGAGATTTACGTCCCCATAAAGATACATCAAAAACTAGGGAAACAAATGTGGGTACTGTGCACGCATCTGAGCCTCCCGCTCTGAAGTGATATTCTAGAGGTTACCGTGCTGCCATCTGATGCACACTAGAGGAATCGACTATCCACATAGGACCCGCTCCTGTCGATCCTCGATCCCCACCCGGACCTCTGCAAACGTCGCCCCATCATCAATGTCCAGCTCCCCATGGTCGATGATATGCGTCAGGTTGTGCACATATCTCCTCAACTAAGATATGTGGAAGACATCGTGCACCCGGTGCAACTGGGGTGGTAGAGTCAGGCGATAAGCCACCTCGCCAATCCTGTTGAGGACCTGGAATGGTCCGATGAAGCACAGAGATAACTTGCAGCCTCGGCCAAATATTCTTAATCCACGTTGAGGTGAGACCCACAAGAAGAAGTGGTCGCCATCCACAAACTCCAGTGACATCCGCCTCCTATCGGCATATGATTTCTACCGGCTCTGAGTTATCCTCATCCGCTCCTGGATGTCCTGGACCTTCTCCGTCGTGGCCTAGACCATCTCTAGTCCAACAAGTGCTGACTAACTAGGGTCTGTCAAGCACAGAGGTGATATGCAAGGTCGGTCGTACAACCGCTCGTATGGTGCCATCCCGATGGTGGAGTGCTAGCTGTTGTTGTACGCGAACTCCACCGAGGGTAGGTGGTCCTCCCAGCTGCGACCAAAGTTGAGGAAACATGCACGGAGCATGTCCTTGAGAGTCTAAATGGTGCTCTCCATCTGACCATCTGTTTGAGGGTGAAAGGCAGTGCTCAGACGTAGTTGTGTCCCGAACGCCTCCTGCAACCCCTTCCAACGCTGAGAAGTAAAGCAACAATATCGATCGGAGATGATAGATTATGGCACACTATGAATCCGTACAATCTCCTGAACATAAAGGAGTCCCAATCTCTCCACTGATCCATGCTCTCTGATAGGTAATAAGTGGGCCTACTTGGTGATTCGGTCGACAATCACCCAAATGAAGTTGTGACCTCTGGAAGAGCGTGGAAGTCCAGTCACGAAGTCCATAGATATCCCGTCCCACTTCCACTCCGGGACCTCTAAGGGTTGTATCAGGCCAACTGGTATCTGATGCTCCACCTTCACCTGCTGACAGGTGAGGCCTCGAGAAACGTACTCTGCCACATCCTTCTTCATACGTGGCCACCAGTGCTGTCGTCTAAGATCCTGGTACATCTTCGCCTCTCCAGGTTGAACAGCTAAAGGGGAAGTGTGAAACTCCCTCAACACCTCCGCCTGTAAAGCAACTGGTACCATGGTACGTCCTTTGAAATGGACGATGTGATCTCCTTCCACAGAGAATCCATCAGGTTCATTTCCTGAGGATATCTGTGCACGTCGTGTCTCACAGTCAACATCCCCACACCGTGCCTCTCTGACCCACTGTAGTAGTGGAGGAGTGATTGTGAGTGACTGGAGAAAGGCTGCTCCATCACTATCCATGAAGGATATCGGCAAAGCAGCTTGCTGCTCTGTCAGCTGACCAAGTAGCTGGTTGCCCGTCCTCCTGCTGAGGGAATCAGCTACTACGTTCCCCTTTCCAGAAGTATATAATATCTCAAAGTCATAGTCCTGGAGGAACTCGAGCCATCGCCGCTATCTTAGGTTCAGGTCCTTCTGCGAGAAGATGTACCTGAGACTCTGGTGGACAGAGTAGACAGTAAATCGCTCGCCCATTAGATAGTGTCACCACATCTTCAGAGCGAAGACCACTGCTGCTAACTCCAGGTCATGGGTAGTGTAGTTCTGCTCATGATACCTCAACTGACGTGATCTATAGGCGATCACTGCCTTCTCCTGCATCAGTACACATTTGATTCTGGTCCCTGATGCATCATAGTAGACTACGTACCCTAATCCCTCCTCCGGTAGCCTCAAGATAAGTGCGCAGGTCCATCTCTGTCTCAGCTCCTGGAAGCTCTGCTGACATCTTTCTGACCACCCAAATGGTTTCCCCTTCTTCGTCAAAGCTTGGAGTGGTTCTGTAACTCTGGAAAAGTATGGAATGAATCTTCGGTAGTAACCAGCTAGCCCCAAGAAACTCCGCACCTCTGTCACGCTCCTGGGTGGCTCCCAAGATTGCACTGCCTTGATCATCGTAGGAACCACCACAACTGTCGCCTTAGAGATGATGTGTCCCAAGAATTGGACCTCACATATCCATAACTGACACTTCGAGAGCCTTCCATAAATCTGGTTCTCTCGAAGTGTGTCTAGTAAAACCCACAAGTGGTAGGTGTGCTCCTCCTCAGTGGTCAAGTATATCAAAATTTCGTCATTGAAGACCATGACAAATCAATCAAGGTATGGCTGAAAGATCCAGTTCATGAGGCCTATGAACACTGCTGGAGCATTGGTCACGCCAAAGGGAATAACCAAGAACTCATAGTGGCCATTCCGACATCTGAAGACCATATTATACACATCCTTGTCTCGAACTCTGAGCTAATGATAGCCTGACTTGAGGTCTATCTTCGAGAACCACCATGCTCCCCTGATCTGATCAAAGAGGTCATCAATCCTCGATAGTGGATACTTGTTCCTCACGGTCACCTGGTTCAGGTGACGATAGTCGACATAAAGTCGCAAACTCCTATCCGCCTTCTTGGTGAACAAAATCGGGGAAGCCCAGGGTGAAACACTGGGTCGGATGAATCACTTGCCATGAAAGTCCTCCAGCTGTACCCGTAGCCCTTGAAGCTCGGTGGGAGACATATGATATGATGGGGTGGATATCGGGGCTATCCCAGGGTATATGTTAATATAAAAGTCTACCTATCTACGAGGAGGTAGTCCTAGAACATCGTCGGGAAAACTTCTGCATACTGGTCCACCACTACAGGTAAGCTCGGACTCCACACATCAACTGCTCCAAGGATGAGGCTAGACAACTGATGAGTGATGGGTTGTCCAATCCTATATGTGAGTACATCCTGTGCTACATGGGATCCCTTCTCGCCGGTGAAGGTGAACCTGCTTCTATCGGTGCAAACACATCGCACGTTGCGCCTAATGCAGTCTATCTGAGCATGAACTGTAGATAACCAATCAATGCCCAAGATGACGTCATAAGGCCTCGACGCCACTACAAGAAGATCCCAGCCAAAACTCTCGCCTTCTAGAGTAAGCTCACACTGCCGGAACCAGTGCGTAATCGTCGAGTCTGCTCCCATAGGATTCTCTAGCCGTATGGATTAAGCCAACGGCTCTGTCGGAATCTCCGAGCTCCGAACAAGGGCAGCGGCTATGAAAGAATGAATCGCTCATGATTCTATAAGAACAACAGAAATTGTGTAATAGACACAGATAGTACCTAGAATCATCTCGGTAGCACTATGGTCATACTCCTTTGCTGCCTCGAGTTGTGCCTGTCTCTGCCCGCCAGCTCCCTGTGGTCGGGGTGGACCTCCTGGTGGTGGTGGATGTAGAGCCTCAAAGCGTCTCCCACCACCTGCTGCTCGGCCAAATCCTCTGAATCTTCCTCCTTCTCCCTGTGGACCGCCATGGTCGACCCTCCGCCTTACCTGGGTGGTCCCTCAACCGTCTGCTGCTCCTCTGCAGGGCGGGTCGGGCAGTCATGAGCATTGTGGCCCGACCCGCCACATGCTTAGCACTGTCTGCCTCTCGTAAGACTGGCTCTGCGCTGTGTGCCCCGCACCTCTAAGCCAATGTCCTGAGGTCATCCGCATGAGGGTCTGGTCTGCCTGGACCCATGTGTCATCTGTCGACTTCCAGCTGTAGAAGACTCTGCTACGTGTCGGCCTGCGGTAGTTCTCATTGCTGATGTAGGCTCAACAAGAAAGCTCTCGATGAGAAGGGTCACTCTAGCACCCCTACCTATGCCGGAATGTTGAGGGAGATCAACGATGCTCTGATCTCATGCCTCAATCCCTGCTCGATGGTCCGAGCCAGGAAGAATGGGTCTCGTACCATGTCTGTCGAATAGCGTGAGAGATCGGTAAATCTCGCCGAGTACTGGCCGACCGTCAAGCTGCCCTGCCGCAGCTGTAGTAGCTCCTGGATGCGCACCGCACGGAAGGTGGATGGAACAAACTCCGAGCGGAAGAAGCTCTCAAAGTCCGTCCAGAGGAGTGATTCCTTGTCGTACACCTGGAGCATCAAGCTCCACCATATTTCTACTACTGCGTGCAGGAGACTCACTGCAAGGATCACCATGAGGTCTACTGGTGTCCCTACCAAATGGAAAACTCGTAAAATTTCCTCCATCCAATCCCGGTCTGCCTAGGAGTCCATCTCCCCATGGAACCTAGCCAGTTGCTGACGCTTGAACTTGTGCAGTGCATGAAGACGACAAGCACTCTCCGCGAATGGGGCTGGTGGCATCGGTGGCTCAGCGGGTAGAGGTACTGCCGGTGCCTCTGCAGTAATAGGGCCCTGCAACGAGGCCTCGTCGCTCGGTGGGCTGTCGAAATGTACAAAACTCGGAACCCTAGCTGGCTGCCGTCGTGGGGACATCCTGAAAAGAGACATGTGTGCCACGGTCAATACAGTACACCTTATGAGCTGACACAAAGTAATCACAAAGAAAACATGAAACACACATGCAATAAATGTTTTCGTGCACTAAGTCGGAAATCAGATGTCAGGGTCCTGGTGTACAGATACGTCGGCCGCCGCACCAACACTGGACTTCCTGGACTGATAACCACACTCAATACTCTTAACACTATTGTTTCACATAGAAAAAGATCAGAGTCCTGATTTCTATGGTAGAACCAAACACCTCTGATACCAATTTTTCCTGACCCATCCTCGGGGCCCATGCTGTGACTACCCCAAGCCCGCCTTCCATAGGCCAGGGGCTGGCAAAAAGCACCATAGTGTAAATCCCGATAAAAAGGGAAAGGCATTGCCTTGTAAAGTAAACAAACACACAGAGTAAGCAAGAACACGTAAACCCTAAGTAAAACTGGGTACAATAGAATGTGATGAAAAGTAAGTGGGCCAGAATACAAACCCAAACTGAAAGCAATGTACAACTGAAAGAGGGTGTACATCAACTGAAAAGTAAAGCCGCAACGTCGGGCTATCCACTGGATGTCCCACCTAAATGGTGGGTATAGATAACCTCCACAGCTCCTCGGGTCCAGCAATCCGCTCAGTGTACATCCCGCCCAGTGGACCACCTCAGGGTACCGACTGCTCCACTAGCCTCTACCACGATCAGCGCAGTCCGTCGTCTGCATCCAACACAATGTAGTGCGGGCATAGCCCATGCAGGGGTGAGTATACTCTACTCAGTAGGGACCCCGAGACCCCTGAAGGTCTCCCAGAATCCAAAAAGGATAATCCAAAAAGGATAGATACAATCACGAAGTAACATCCGACTCTACTAAGGTATATACCCATACATATACCTAAGTCATCAATTCTAGTCCAGCTCCAACATCCAAGCCCAAGTCCGATCACGTCCACACAGGATAGCACAACATAATCCACATAGGAATGAAAGTCAATCATATCGAAGATAATGATTGAAAGTCAAGATTTAGCTCACACAGGTATACGTCTTCGTAAGACGATTAAGATGATCATATATATCCACTGATTCATATAAGCCGTTAGACCCACAAAGGATCGATATGTACTAACCCCCGTAATGACCCACAAAGGATTGATGGGTAAAAACCCCCGCAATGACCCACAAAGGATTTGACCCACATAGGATCGGTATGTGATGGCTCACACAGGACCGCTAAGCGTTGAACCACGCAGGATCTGACCCACACAGGATCAGTAGCACTGATCCACATATGATCTCTGAGTGTTGTAGTCGTCGCCGTCGAATCCACGGAGGATTTCTGTACTGTCATCATCGTCATCGCAGTCACAGCAAGCTCTAGGGTTCTCGCGCATAGCAAGCTCATTCGGAAGGGTCCGCTCCATGAGCCGAAAGGCTGATACATCAACTGACATGAATTACGGAGTTGATGTATCCAAAAGTTCCATATTGTCAATAGGAACTCAACGTGACCGACGGCGCGTCATTCGGACGCCCGGTCTGAGAGTTATTGGATTTTTCGTTCCAGGGGTCCGGTTGGTTTTTTTGGTTAAAACCAACCTGAATGTACTCCAAATACATCCAAACCTCGAGTGTAGTAAGACAAAAGGTCTGTCTCACTAAGAGGAATCCATTAAAGTAGACGGCACGTCAATAGGACGTCTGGAGCTCAAGTTATAAGTGTTTCTGCTCTGAGGGCCCGGTTGGTTTCGTGTTCGAACCAACCTGGCCGAACCTAAAATTCTCTGAAACCTTGAGTGTAATATACCAAAATGGCCGTCTCGATCCAAGGATCGCATCGCAACTGACAGTGCGTCAATCGGAGGTCTGTAGCCCATGTTATGGAAAAAAGAAAGAAAGAGGTCCTAAAATGGGGGTTTTGGGCCCAGACCGACCCGGCCCGAGACCCCCTGGGTTGGCCCGAACCGGGTCTGGATCCAACCCGCTTGGGCGCGGCCTGGCCCGGATGTCACGGTCTGCAGGCAAGCTCAGTGTAACTGAGCTGGGCGGATAGTGGGGGGGCTCCTACCTTCTAGCCGGGGGTTTCGAACCCCCGGTCTTCCCCCTGACCGGCCGGCCCTCTCCAGCCAGTCGTCTGCTGCCGCCACGAGACCGGTGGGGTCCTGTCCCCCTGATCTGACGCCGGCGTCCAGAAACCAGCTACCTCACCCTGTTCCGACGTGGCACGACTGTGTCGCGCCCCTCCTCCGCGGCCCAGCTCCGGCCGCGGTCCCTTTTTGGTTCTCCAGCACGGCGCGACGGCGCCACGACAATGTTCGACTTCAACGGTGCGGCGCGACGGTGCCGTGCATCCTTGTCGCACGATCCCAGGAGGTGCGATGACACCGCGCCATCTCCATTCCAAACCACAACAAGGTCAACAACAGAAATTAAGGGAGGGGGGTCGGCCGTGTTTGTGTGGTTCGGCCCCCTCCCATTATTCAATAGCAAGAGGCTAAGATTACGAAGAACGCTCGAATATTCACGAACAAAAAAAATTAAATCCCCTACCTCAATCATTGTTGAACAAAGGCTCGTCGTGGAAGAAGGAGTCACAGAATAGGGTTCCGTACAAGCTTGACGAAGATCATCTGAGGTGGGGCGGCATCCCACACCGACTACGGAGAGGTGTAGAAAGACACGTCGTCTTTCTTTGGTGTTGGCGTTCTTCGTCGGAGTGTGGAATTCTTCGCGTTCTTCAACATGGAAGATGAACTTCTTCAGAGAAAGATTTCTCCCTCTCTCAAAAACACAACACCACGAAATAACTCCCCAAATAAAATATGTTTTATTCTTGTTTTATTATAACATGCCATGCATTTAAATTTTAAAATTCAAATACTTAACTCCCAAAATAAATAGAATGCTTTATAGTGAAGGAAGTCACATCATCCAATACATGGGGGTTTAAAGGGGAAGAGTAATGGGGGTTTAGAGAATTTGAAGAGGTGGAGTTCGTGTGGGCCCCACCACCCTCTTAACCTTTCATGGGTAATTCCACACCTTCCACTCAAAGGATATAACCACATAAAAAGAAATAAAATTGTAGCTCAATTTTAGTTTACCTTCCATAATTTTTAATTACTCCTCCCAAGAGAATGCAACCCCTGTAAAGGTCTTCTTAAGAAATTACTGGTGCTATGGTTCCATCGTTGTCCTCTGATTCCGATTCCAATCACCGGTTCAAAAGTTAGAAAAACCCGCTCGTTCATTCACTGAACGTACCCGAGCTAATCTTCGGTAAAAGATTCTGGGCACACCGGGCCTTGGAATCAGGTGCCGCCAGAAAATGCGTTCTTGTAAAATCCCAAAGATAATTAAGGAATGAAATTTCCCTTGAATTTTATGGGTCTTTAAATGAAAACTCTTTCATCCTATATGCATAGAATATATTTTTTATAAACACCATAGTTAGTGGCCTACTGAGTATATCTCAAAGAGTATTCTCATTTCCATTTTGTATCCTAGTATAAATCTTGGTTATTGTGAGGTAAACGGGGAACTTTCAGGCTATGGATGTAAAATTTATATACTAGGATAGATTATGGGTTCAGAGGACATTAATTTTACTTTAAAATATAATGAATAATTTTTTTATTCTTTTTAACTTTTTTATAGCATGTTGTATGACCATGTTTCTCTATCACTATGTGATTTCTCATTTTATTATTATCATGACATGGTAAACATCAATTTTTTATAACATTGGATATGTTCATTACCAGTTTATTTATCACAGTTCTTTTTTTAACTTATTCCTCTACAATTTATTATTTTTTCTTCCACTACTAATTTTAATTATTATCATGTAATTTCACACCCTGATCATGAGGGTATAATCTCCCAACCATACTCTCACATACTCTCAATTATAATTGGAATCCTTTGATATAGGTGTATACATGCATGAGGCCATGTGACCACTAGTTCGACTATTATTATCAAGTGAACTGAGATGAGACAACACTATGATGTCCTGATTTTTTTGATGGTATAATTTCAATATTAATTTTGATTTATTTTATTTGATATTTGTTCAAATCATCTACTAATCTTAATAACCTACTTATATTTTTTGATTAACCAAATCCCTTTATTAAATGGGTTTTATGTCTCAAAAACCGCCTCTGTGTTTTGGATGAGTTTCAGGTATGTCAGGACATGAAATCTTAGTTTCAGTAAAGTACAAATAGAGGTGAAATGTTTGATCAATCCATGTGGCCTACAAGTGGAAAATTTGTGGACCACTTTTTCACTAGAGGTGTTTTTTGAAACCCTATGGTTGGTGATGAACGATTGTGTGTGGGGGTTACAATTTTTTGTTTAGGGGATATTCATGGGTTTTTCATGGATTAAAAAATAGTGTGCCTAGTCCATTGTGGTGTGTTTCTTGGGCAGTGAGAAACACACAGTATGTGCATGGTTATCCAAACCTTATTGGTATTTTTTTTGTTTTGAAATGATGAAATTGAACCTCCCTCCATTTTTCTTATTTCCTCTCATTTCTCTTCCATTTCACTTATAGTCACACGGTTCTACTCCAATATTTTTCTCCTCTTAGTATTTTTCCTTCCTCATTCATATGAACTCTACAATGAACATTATCAGGTGCATTAGAATCATATCTATATAGCATTAAATCTTATCATGTTCATTACATGTTTATCTATCCATAAAAACGTCTAAATCTATGTGAACTCTTTTGTTCCAATTTTGAGGGAATTTTTCTAAATCTACGACCTCTTTCATTTAGACTCATGTTAGAGGTCAATATAATAAGAGTGAGATACTTTGAATATAAAATTGGTAGTTCCAATATTTCCCTTTTTTATATGAGGGTTTTTGGGTCCATGATTAAATAAGATATTTGGGTTGACCCTTTAAGACCCTAAAAAAATTAATTATTTCTTTTAGTTTTATTAATTATCTTCATGTGATTACCTATTTATATAAATAATACTTTTATGGGTAAGTTGATATTGAATTACTGGGATGATTAGTCCATATGGGAGTTTTAAATTAATTAAATTTTAATTATACTATTATGGTACCATGGGAACATGTTGAGCCTAGCTAGAGTCTTTAGAAGATGTTGATCACAAAGATTGATATGGAATGGTTTTTTTAGTTTAGGGAAAGGCCTAAGATATTTGGGGTTGATGATCATCACCACGTAGAGGTTACATGGTCATCAAGATTTCATGAAAGGAGGTCATTAGGATGAGGGCATAGCTTATGGGACATGAAATAGTATTGACCATCAGGCTTAATCCATATGTTCATAGGGGTATGAGGTGTCAGATGATGTGTTTTAAATATTTTTGGTGATTTTTTCTTATGTTGATATTTTATGCACCATTTGAGTCATGCACATAGAGATATTACTCATTTCAGTTCGTGTTTTCCACTCATTATGGGTGGAGGACTCTATATTTATTTTATCTTTTAGGATAGTGTTGATTGTCATCTATATTGGAGGTGATTACTATATAAATACATGGTTTACATTTATGGGCCCTTAGGATATGGTGTTTATCCCATCAGTTGGGGATTGTGGCTCAACATTATAATTGAGGCCATGGGATGATATTATAGGACTATAGATATCATTGTTCCTCAGGACATCATTCTATAGATCCAATGGTGATAATTTTATATTAGAGGATGGAAATCATTATTCCTTAATACATTTATCTTTTAACCCAATGAGGACCTTCTTGAGTATACGTACAAAGCGATTGGGAAATTTGGTCGGGTAGGAAATTTGGATAAAAGATTCATGACTTGTGGAATGTGATATGTCCAATGGAACGATGTTTCTATGATATATTTATGGTAGGGTAATGAGGGATCTATAATTAGGATATTCATTAGGGGAAAACTATGCACTGAGACATGGGTCCTCATCACTAAATTTATATGTTTTAGACCTGTAAGGTATGACAAATATATATTTGGTGCCATATATTCAGGGATATACTAGCATTGGAAGAAGTAGGTAAATTCTTCCATGGGGATATTGAGAACAAGGGAAGTGGATTAGATTATTAAATGTTTGTGTGTGTGTGTTTCTTTTTATTTTGGTTTTTCATTCCCCTACATAATTATGTATCTAACAAAATAACACATTGGTGGTGTCCTAAAGAGTTCATACGAACTTCATATATGAGAACCTGTAGATAGGTGTATAATTTACATCTATGAGATCATTGTTGGTGCCAAAATTTGGGAGGAACAAGAAAAAATGGAATGTATTAGGAGTTGTCTCGTGAGGCCTGTTTGTGGTGCCCCCGAAGCCCCATGGACAGCACAAATATCCCACTTTGTGAAGCACCCATGGAGCATAGAGGCAGGATGCTCCACAAACCCATTTGACATTTGTGAAGTTGTCGTCGAGAAAGAAGGTGGGATGATCGATATACCCATTTGACATTCATGAAGATACCACAGATCAAATAGGTGGGCTACTCTGTGAACCCATTTGTTGTTCGCGAAGTCGCCACGGAGCAATGAGGTAGGATGCTCCATGAACTAATTTGACATTCTCAAAGCTGCCACGCGGTTACAGAAAAAGGCCGCGTGTCTTTATGCTGAGTGATCTCTACATCACGTCACCCCTTGCCTATAAATTCTAGGCTCCCCTCAATCCCAAAAGACGTATCCTCTAACCATTCCCCTTTTTATCTCCCTAATCATGATGAAATTTATGCTCTATGATCTATGAGCTTTATAAGGTAAATTTTCATCGCGAAGTGCCTCCCCCATTGCATGAATTCATCCCCTCTTCATAGAGGGATTCCCTTCATGAAGCCCATGGGCCTCCGCGAAAGTTGGAGATCCCAAAAGGGACTTGGTTATTCATGGTGCACTTATGCTTCATGAAACACCCTCCATGCACTTGTGACCCACATGCTATGGTAGGGTCATTGTACATCGTGAAGAACATTGCTTCTCAAGGTACCGTTGCTTCATGAAGCACTACTCCACGAATGCCTTTCCACATCGCGAAACACCTTCCATCTTCACTTATTCCTTAAGCCTAGGCGAGCTCACTTCACTCCATCAAACACACCCCTTTGTGAAGCTCTTCTACAACATAAAGCACCGGTGCTTCATGAGTTATCTAACTATGAACCCATTTTCTCTAAAACTCCTTTTCCAGTGAGACCCTACAGGTTTTCACGAATTGATTTCAATGTCCCCTGGGTGGTTCTTCCTATTACATTTCTTCCCCTATTTATTCTTTTCATAGGTATGCTGACAGCTATTTCTCCTTCCCACGACCTCACTAATGTGGACCCCTCAATGGATCCCTCCAAAACACCCCCTCACTAAGATTTTGCATATGCATTCCCTTCCCCAAGGGCGGGTGGGTATCGATTATGTAAGTCCTATAGGTGCGGAGAGAACCTTCCTCATCCATGCTGTTGGACGTTACACTACCAAGAACTATCTTCCTTAGCACTTGACGTTAAACTATGTCCTCACCCCACGCATTATATGAGAGAGTTACCCATCTCAGAAATTATCTACACCCACTGGTCTCCACTGGACTGAGATCCTACCTAACATGGAATGAGATCCCTTATATTGGAGCGGTGCATGAACTTAGGGAATGGAAAACCACATAGTTGTAACCCCCTATCCTTTCTTGTGGGAGGTAGAATCATTCCTCCTCTTATCTTCTTCCAGGATAAAGACCATAGAGGGTGGGATGGGCATGGGAGCCCTCCTTTCATTGGTTCCAAGTCCCACTCCCTTTGGGCTTTGTCGCCACTAGGCCTCCATCCTGGAGTAAGTCCCAATATCCATCACCTTGGGCTTCTAACCATGCGTAATCCGTTGTTTCCTCTTTGGGCCACTAACCATGAGTAATCCTACTCCACTTCCCATGGAAGCACCATTCATGATGTAATCGGCAGGTCTTCACATCCCCTTGTTTCTCACACCGAGCATCATTCATGTGGTCATAGAGTAAGCATCAACCATGACATCCTCCCTAGGCAGCCTTGTGTGTAAGCCCCAAACCCATCCGGAACTACATGGACATTGATAATAACCAAGGCATGGTTTGTAGGAAGTCTCTCTGATGTTAAATCCCAACACCCATTGGTTCCTACCACTTCAAATTGGTTCACCAAAACCTCTTCCGAACTACAAGGACTTTGATCCTTGCCATGGTATGGTACGTAAGAAACTTCCCTGAGGTTCAATCCCAACAAACTATTTGTTTCGACCCCCTTTACATTGGTTCACCATGCCCCATTCTGAACTACGTGGAATTTGATCCTCTCTAGGGAATGTTATGTAGGAAGATTCCCTGAGGTTCAAGCCCAATAACCACTGGTTACTACCCCTTTCACACCGTACCTCCTTCATCTTGCATAATGTTTAACTGCATTCCCCCTTCTCATCCTACATGACGTTAAACAACATCCACCATCATGAACTACGTGTGATTTTATCCTTGTCTCCTAGACATGGTATGTAGGAAGCCTCCATGAGGTTCATCCCCATCCAGCGGTAATCCATTGTTCCCCCATCTAGCGACAATCCATTTCAATCCCCATCTATCGGTAAGCCGTTTTGACCCCATCAAGCGGTATGTCGTTCTGACCCCATCTAGTGGTAATTTGTTGTTCTCCCATCCATTGGTAACTCCGTTTCAAACCCCATCCAGTGGTAAGTCATTACAAACCCCATACAACGGTAAGCCGTTTAAAACTCCATCCAGTTGTAAGATGTTGTGCCCCTATCAATCTATAATCAGTTGCAAACCCCATCCAGTAGTAAGTCTTTGTGCATCCATCCAGCGTTAATCTATTGTTCCCTCATCCAACGGTAAGCCATTTTGATCCCCATTCAGTGGTATGTCGTTTTCAACCAAAACCTAGTAGTAAGCTGATGTCGTCCCTTCGGTTAAGTCCCATATCGACGGTCTCTCCCAGTTCCGTAAGAACAAGGTTGGGTATCTCACCATGCTTAAGCCCTAGAATATCATCGGGATGTTTTCCTCCGCACACTCCCCGATTCTATACACCCATCATGAACTACATGTATATTGATTCCCTACCATAGGGATACGTAGGAAGTCTCTTCGAGGCTCAATCAAAACATCATCGTTTCCTTCGAGTAGAGTCCATATCATTCTACATGCACGTCATTTAACCATCCATAACCCATCTGGATTCTTACATGGGCCACCACATTCTGGTGAGATTAGGCCAATTCACCTCTTCACTGCTCATTGTAGTAATCGGGTAACTAACCGAGTATTAGCCCCCGACATCAGTGTTCCCTCCCGGGGTTGCACCCATCTGATCCACTCTAGTCAATGTTCCGATCAGTCTAATCAATCACTACTAGACGTTAATAATGGTTCATACCCTGTGTTAATCATGGTAAGAAGAGGAAAAGCTCAGCCATATGTCTATGGAATATAAATCCCCACATTCTACATGGGATGCCTTGGGATTCTGTGCCCTCGAGAAGCCCAATAATAAGGAGAAAAAACCCAGATGCGTTAGTGTTCTAGAATCCAGACACTCCAGTGATGTCCAAAGTGACTACTCCCTTGTTCGAAGGTTGCTTCCCTAATAGGCCCCCTTGGAATTTCCTGACATTAGTAGTCTAATTAACCAGCATCCATGAAGACATGGCACTGGGGAGAGTTTCACGGACAATGACTTAATCCTTAAGGGAGACATGGACTTGGTGATGAATTCCGAGGTGGAATCCATGGATGGAGGAACCAACACCACATAATCTCATTGGATCAAGGAGAAAACATCCCTAAATAAGAAATAGATGTCACCCACATATGGAAAGCGGGAATGAAGGACAAAATCCAGTGCGTCCTCATCGTCCTCAAAATAGATGGGTGCACACCACCCAACAAAAGTGTCAGAAATAGAAAAGTTGAACCCAATATGAATGAGTTCTTCTCCTCAATGTGGAGATAATTCGCATTCGAGACATTAGTAGATTAGCAAGTCACCAGATCTAGTTTTATAGCACCGGGACCCACCATGAAAATAGCAGGCCCGGTATGAAACTCACTAGAAGTTATGGTAGTCAAAAGGATGGACATCCCGGTATACGACGTTGTCAGTGTGGATCCTTCTTACCATCCATGGGAGACAGAATGGTGTTGGGGAACTGGATGTATGTTTCTTTGTTTTAGGACTAATGGTTTAATCTCCCTGCTTTCATGAACCAAGCTGCTGCACCCAGAATCCGATCGCTACCCTCCCACTGACGCAGGGTCTGGGGAAACGCCAATGCGGAAATCCCACATGGCTCAACCGCTTCTATGACAGCGTCCACACCCACAGCTTTTGGGTTCCCACACCCCTTCTCCGCTTAAGAATTCATAAAATGAAGGGTGATAAACGAGCTTGAATGATGATATGAGGATGAGGGGATTATCCAGATTCAGGATATGGCCCACTTATATTTGAAGGTGTTTGTGCCTCGTCACTACTTCCGCCCCCAGGGGCCACGCAGGGAGCCACTACTCCCGACCCCAACGTACAATCATTTCTGGGATCCTCTCCCTATGAAGTCTCGATGACTCCCTCCCCTACACTGATGTGGTAGGGAATGTCTGGGCCAGCCTGGATGGGATCCCATTCCAAGAGCCCCAAGGAGGTCCCCACTAGGACACACCATCACCACCACCAATTCCCATGAGATGAAGAGTAAGTAAGCTATGTACCTGCACCACCGGCCCCAGTCCGGATGACCTAAAGCCAGTGTCGGGTGTAGGGTGAGGAGGATTCCTACCAAGGGGTGTCGATGTCAGCAACTACTATGGACCAATCCATAGCTGACATGTATGATCAACCTCTTATGCTCACTGAGCAAGGACACTTATATGCTCGGCCAGAATAGAGGACCCAATTTCACCATGGGTAGGTTGGGTCGACTCTCTCAGTCACTGGTGCAGGGAGAACCTGCCTCGAACTGATCTATGGCTGCAACACCCATTATGGAGGTCCTCCCTATACTAGTACCATGGAGAATGTGAGTCCTTCCCACTTACAAGATCGACATGGAGGTCCACCTCGTGCTACATTTAATCAAAAAGAGGTTCCTCCCCACAGTAGTGACACTCATTACGAGGGCCTCTACCATGCTCATTACGTCGGGTATGGGTTTATTCATCATGCCATGGACCACTAATATGGACATGTTATGCATCCAATCAATTTCTTGTACTGGGGATTCTCCTTTTACTTACAGCAGCCAGTGAAGGCCCTCTTCACCTCAGCAATTGGATGAGTGAAGTCCAGCATCACTTCACCAACACCAAGCACAGAGGACCTACCCGTGTTTTCTTTAACCAGTACGAGGACCTTCCTTGTGCTGATACTGTTAGGGGAATCATGCATGGTAGTCTTACCCATGCTCCTATCTGCTCCAGCAGAGGTCCTACCCACTCCATCATTTCCCGCGATGATTCCATCCCCACATCTGTTAGCTGACATGATTGTCCTGCATGTGTTCTCTTTAATATCTATCATGGTGTTCCTCACACCCCATCTTACTAGGACCGAAGTCCACCCCACCACAGAACTAGTACGGCTGAAGGACCTCCTCATGCCAGAAATCTACCATGTTCTAAAGAACTATCCTGAGCTAGGACGGGGAGTCGTCACTTCCATAAAAATAATGCCGAGAATATTCAAAACCAGATAAAAATAGTCTTCTTCTAAAATTATAAGCCATAATATGACTCAGTGATGGAATCCTCGTGTAGTTCCTTCATTTCAAGGGCCAGGACAGGAACAAGGTGCATCATCCTCATACTTCCAGAATCGTAGGTCCATCGGATTCCCTCCTCCCTCTTCAGGTACATCAATATGGATGAAAATTTGGAAACACCATAGTTTCTGGCCGTGAAATCTTCACAATCATCCCTAGAAGAACTCTCTACCTCAACTAGAGATCATAGAGAGCTATTTTGGGGTTCAATGTTGCATAAGAAGTAGCGTAGCCCATTTCCATCAACCTCAGTCCCTACACTAGAAACTGTAGTGATCAGCCCATCTTACCATGATGTGGTGGCTAAGTCACTACACTCTTTAGAGGATAGCCTGAGATATGGCGGTTTGTCAAATCGATCTCCATATTCTCCACCAGCCAGCCTTCCATCTCAGCAGTCTGCATCAATACCACTACCAGTTCGCCATCCACCTTTAGTAGATGAATGGGGAAATGAAGGGCTAGACCCAGAATATGGATCAAGGAGCATGTGGGATATCCTTGCAGTGGACCATTACCTCGAGATGTTCTGTTCTATTACAATTCCAAATTTTAGGGCACCAGAAGGAGGATGTATGCTTTCTCCAGTCTCTCTGGGAAACTAATTTGCATCTTCAACATCAATGATTGACCTACCCTAAGAGATAAGTTCATTTTGAGTATATCATCCAATAATGTAGTTTGGTTGATTTGGACACACTCCCTGTGGCCCAGTGCCTTGAGTCACAAAATGCCATAAGAACCTCCAACAACGATGTATACAGAGCTTTAAAGTGCTCTGCAAGATAATCAAGGTGGCTTCTCCCCATGTGAAAATATTTGGTAGGGGGTAGTATGTAGCCCTCCCTTTCAGTTCCATCTGGCTCCAACCTGATTTTATAGGTGACATAAAGGATATGCCTCTAGGTAGGGTCGCGGTTAACATGGTTGAACTCTTATAGAGAGAGAATGAGCTGGATCTTCTTGATGTGGATGCACCCCGTGAGGGAGTGCCATAGCTATTGGATCTGTTTAGAAGGGTCACTCACCAGTAGAGAAATCTATTGGGTCTTCCTATGCCCACCGAGGCACTAATCCTAAGCCAGAATCCCAATAAGGTCTTGGAACTTCTAGGATGCATCAAACCCAATTATCTGTTTCAGTCAGTGTAGAAGGCCGAAGACGATCCAAAAAAATCTGTGTCGCATCTACAACTCACCAAACACAAGATGATGGCCGACGAACACCTTGCTGAACACGACGTGGAGAGACTGCTAAACTACGGTGATCCTCGGTCGGGGCTGCTGGGGCAGTTAGTACATCCCCATGGAAATATGCCTCTTGGTGAACCTGACAATCATTCCCACATATACAGGGATCTGGCCGGAACATATGGGAATAGGGCACGGTATGTGTCGCCAAATCATCCTGAACGGCGTGACAATCCTCAGGACCCAACTCAGGTTCCCCCAGCTGCTCCACAGGTCATTCTACTAGCCACTCCATGAGCCTCTATCCCTATTTATCATGTTGAAGAAACCGACAATGGACTATTTCTTAGGGATCCATGCCAATATAGTAATCCCCACTCAGATGATCCAATGGAGGCTCTTATCACCTGCCTCAAAGCGTTAGAGACTCGATAGGTGGAAATCCCACATGATGGCAAGCCATACCCGACATGAGTGGATGATATGCCAACACCCCCATGTTTTGGAAATCACACATTTTCTCCATTCAATGGAACATGGGACCTGCCGTAGCACATGGACCACTTTACTTCATGGTGTGGACCCATGTTGGGAACTCCAGCACTGTCGGAAGCCACCAAACTCCAGTGTTTCGTGTTGACATTGGAGGGGCCAATGTTCGTCTGGTACGACCAGCTCCCCATCTGATAAGTAGCCAACTGGGAGGACCACCATAGGAAATTACTCTTCCAACTCAGGTCCACCTCCTGGAAGATGAGTATTGTATACCTCTTCATGTACAAGAAGAGGTCTGATGAGCATGTTGTAGACTTTGTCTCCCTGTGGAAAGAACTCACATACTCTCTTGACATGCCACTAACTCATGAGAAATTGTTGACGATATGTGTTGGGAATTCCAAGGCAGAACCGGTCACCTCTTGATCACCCTAAACTACCCAAAGTGATTCCTATACATCTCTGAAGAGGACCATCACCTAGAAGAAGACTTGAAACATGCCATCCAGGCAAGTCATTGCCTCCTGCAATCCCCATGAGAAGGGCCACCAGGGATGATGCCACCGTAATGGATCAAATAGTGGCCCACATGAAACAAGAGTTGTTTCCAATGAAGCTGCCTCTACATCCTTGTAGAGGACCTCCACCTTAGGCGCAGCCTCTGGCCCAAAAGCGCCCACCTCATAATTAGCAGGTTCCCCTGCACATTTCTCCTCCACTACCCATGCGAGATAACCAGTCACCACCTCCTCAAAAGGCTCCTCCTTCCCCTATCAGGGTTATGTTATAAGGTCCCCCTTCCCAAATAGGGGGAACTGAACCTACTCATTTAACAAGGCTCAAGTCCTTGGTTATTTACTAAGTTCCCAAGAGCAAGGGATTGTACGTTTCCTTAAATGTAGGAGGCCAGAAGAGGCAAACCTCGCCGATGTCCCTAATTACTGACCCTATCACCAGATCATGCGGGAACACCCTAAAATAGTTCTATGTGTTTAATGACTGTCTTCAAGACTAGGTGGATGACATCATATTCTGGATGAGGCCATCCTCGGCACCAGGGGCATGTGTCCTTGTGAGGCCAGACAATGTCAGCGACAGTGATGGAAAATAGAATCAGGTTTCTAGTATTGGGTCCTAGAAGTATGATGATTGGATGGCTCCTAAAGAAGTATCTCATTCCCGATGGGATATATGTGCATACCTGAATCATCAAAAACATTCAGAATCCACATCTACTACATCTGCATCACCATCTCATTTGTCCCCTTCTCAGAAGAGGAAACATCGGTGGTGCAAGGGAAAACAAAGTACTCCGCCAATGTCATCGTCATCCCATAATCTCAGCTATTTCATGCCCCCAGAGATGGTGATCCACCCCAAAATATGTCCAGTAGTGGACGACTCTTCATGTGATAGTATAGGGTACGCCTTGGTTAATACCGTCGAGCTGGTAAATCCCTACATGAATCCTGATGATGAGGAGCGCCAGGTGGGTCCTCCCAACATCCCCAGTGCTCGCCAATGTCGACGGAGCCGTGTCTATATAGGTCCTCAGAGTGCACCGGTCAATGCTTCCAGGCAGGTTCTTTATGGTACCGAAACCAGGAAGTATTCCCTGCACAGATCTTAGCATGTACAACCTTCTCATCTTGTGACATCAAGTCTGCCTCCACTGTTGTTTGTGTTTTTGGATCTGGCAGATCCACCTTGACTAAGTCATGATCAGCCATGCCTTTCTCATGTCTAGCCTCAGTCATCGGGCCATCATCTGGTAGTAACTCCTCAGGCTCCAGCTTGTGAGCAGTGGGATATTTCTAGCACCAGTCAACCACCGGCCTAGCCAGCAGGCCCCACCATACCTCCTATCATAGAGTGACCTCCTGTAAGCAGTAGTTCACACATGACATGAATGTATGATGTACTGAATAATCTTTCTAGCATTCCAACAATTCTCTCTATCCATTAGACCCTTCACCTATCATCAGATATGCGTGAGAACCACAACGATGCTTTAAGAAGACACCTTTAGATTGAGATAGTGGTAGCAGTCGCAGAAGCAATCCATGTCAATGCGGTCAAGAATGTTGAATGATATGTCATCATCTATTTCTCTGGAGGAGATGATGGATCTCTTATACAGGGGCATGTTCAGACATTGTACATCACAATTCGGTTTAATGGGGGGGAGTTTTTCCATTGTCTTATCGACACAGGATCCGGGATCAACCTAATCCCAACTCAGACCCTGCGAAAACTGGGATTCATTGAAGATGACATGATTCCTTCAAAACTAAGAGTCCAAGGTTATGATAGGATGGAATAGAAACTGGTCGTTATGATTAGCTTGAAGACCCAGCTTGGTGGCCTAGTTTCTAGTACTGAGTAAATGGTTGTCTCACAAGACACTACTTACAACACATTGATGGGTAGGTCGAGCTCCACCTACATGTGGCAGTTCATTAATCATTTCACCACTACCTAAAGTACTCCCTTAATGGTTGAGATGGAATACTCCATAGTGATGCATCTCCCTTTGCCTCTTGTGAAGACTTATATCTAGATGTCGACTATTATAAGAGAAAGGATATGCAGATTCAGACTAATGAGGTCAAGCATTCCACGGCTGCGACAAACCCATGGACAGATCTAGATGACGCCAATGTCTGTCCAATTGACCTCTTAGAGGATGCAACCCCGGATATGGGACAATGCTTCATTGTTTCTCGGATAAGGGGGAACAAATTCTCAAGTCTAGGGGACACCAAAAGATCACCTTGTACTCCTATACAAATCAGGATCAGTTGATCCCAGAGCTTCCTACTCCAATAAGGTATCAGGATGTCCTCCCCATGGCAATGGCAGTATTTCATACATTCTTGTTTCCCTGGGCAGAAATTAGCCGACTCAATTCGATGTGCTATTATTGCTTCTATATCATCATGTGTGTCCCCTTGGGCTGATGACTTGATGAGATCAGATCAATATCCTTCATTATTATGGTTGTGGTAGTACAAGAGTTCCCCAATGTTGTGTCCATTGCCACTCAGGATGGTACCAACCACCAATCGGGAGCTGTCGACTCATAGGAAACTACTCTTACTAAGGATATCCACCTTTATAAATAAATTATAGGATTTATAGGATACTACCACCTTCTTTGAGGAGAGCATCTCGACCATGGTAGATGAATTGGTATGGGTGATCCTCAGTAGTGAGGCAGACCTCAAACCCACACCGATCAGTGCCGTTATGCCCCTGAAAGAGAAATAGTAGTACATGGACTTCCTTAAAACAACACTGTGATGAATTCTCCTAGAGTTATGATGAGATTTCAGGTCCAGATCCTCAGGTATCTGTCCACCGCCTCGGTCTCTCGGCATGTCACTATGTGTTTAAGTAGCCTCCTAGGAAGATTCACCCTTCTCATGGTTCCATGGTTGAGGCAGAAGTTTATAATCTCATCAGAGCCAATTTTGTTAAGGAATTCTAGTACCCCATGTCGCTGGCTATCATAGTGTTAGTAAAAAAAGAAAAACGAATAGATCAAAGTCTACATCAACATCCGGGATATCAATAATCACTATCTGAAAGATGATTTTCCCCATCCTATAACAGAATTGTTAATCGATGCAACAATTGGGTTCTATGCACCATCTTTCATGGATGGGTACTCTTGGTAAAACTAGATCTGAATGGCCCACAAGGATGGGGATTCTACAACCTCAGGGCACCAAAGGGTGCATTTTGTAATCAATTCATGCCATTCGGTTTAAAGAATGTAGGGGCCATGTATCTACGGGCTATGCATCTCATATTTAAGTCGATCCTCGAAACGCTGGTGGAATATTACTTAGAATACCTGGGGGTCAAATCTCACCAGTGGCATGACCATATCAAAGACCTTGAGAATGTGTTTGGATTCCTCCATTCCAATCAAATGATGATGGACCCATTGAAGTGTGCCTTCGGGGTCACCTCTAGAATGTTTCTCTACTTCATTGTTAGATACAGGGACATTGAGATCAACCCATAGGAGATCAAGGAAATTATCCAGATATCTCTTCCAAGAAATATTAGAGAGCTTTGAGGCTTCCAAGGCAAGTTATCCTACATACACCGATTCATCCAAAAATTATCCAGCATGTGTAAGCCCTTTTCTCATCTCATGATGAAAGGCACCATCTATGAGTGGAACAAAGAGTGTCAGACTACTTTTGAGGAAATCAAGAAGTATCTACTCCAACCTCTAGTATTAATGCTACCCGTCTTCAGAAAGATGGTGGTCTATTGTGTAACCACCCTAGAGCGATATCTCAGTTCCCTTATCGACCAGAAAAATAACAAGGGAATAGAGAATTTCCTCTACTACCTTAGTCTCATAGTCCTCTATACGGAGATGAGATACTCCCCTATTGAGAAATTCTACATTACACTGATATTCACAGTAAAAAATTATGACATTACTTGTAAAACCAGGAGGTATATTTGGAATCCCGAGTAGATATGATAACGTACATTCATAACCACACCATGTTGATAGGACATCTTGCTCAATGGGTGGTAATCCTTCAGCATTTTGACATCTTGTTTGTCCCTGAGAAGGCTATTAAAGGGTAAGTGTTGGCGTATTTTTGCGCCGCTCATCCAGCTCTCGTGGACCACTCTATGGACCTTGACATTCTAGATGATTCAATCCACTATGTTGATTGACCGATCCTGTGCTATAAAATGTACTTTTATAGTGCTTCTCGAATCCCCACCAGCCGAAGGCTCAATGATCCTAGGATCCACAGAGTAAGCATGTGCATTATCTCCATTACCTCAGCACAAGTTGTTCAGCCATATTCATTCATATTGTCAGAAGGCTACACCAACAATGAAGTACAATATCAAGCTCTCATTACTAGTCTCAAGCTATCCCTTGATATAGACATTCACCATTTGTAAGTGAAAGGAGACTCCAAAATAGTCATGAAGAAGAACAACGTTGACTATATCGTCATAAATCCAGAGCTCATACCATTTTTGAAATTCACTATCCTGCTATTATCCTAGTTCCCATCTCATCCAGACGTAACTCATGTCCCTCGATCATAGAATGGTCGAGCTGGCACCCCGACCAGTCAAGTTGCATCACATGTAGAGTCCGAACTGGATAATCTGATTATCCACATGGCACACCAAAGAATCGTCACTCTTATCACTCCAGATGATGATGACAGCCTCTAGGTAAGTAACCATGATGGAGGTTCCTCCACTTCAGGACCCTAGTATCCCTAGATACTGTGATTGATGTGACTAACAACAGGATAACCTCCTTTTTTATGTATCTCCATAATGGTAATCTCCCGGAAGATCAGGCCATGTGTGAGAGAATCTGATGTCGTGTGCTATAGTTCAACCTCCAGGACGGTCCTAGTCATGAGAAGATCCTCTTCAAGTACATGTTTGACAGGGACCTCCTCCATTGCATTCAAGGAGTTGTGATTTCCCCAGTCATATAGGAGGTTCATGGCGGTTCTTGCGGGGCTCATCAGACTGGACCGAAGCTATCTCACCAGATATACACACTAGTGTAATTTTTTTCCTCCATGATCCATGACAGCAATGAGTTCACCAAAAGGTTCCATGTGTGGAAAATTCATGATAACATCATGCATCATCCACTAGATCCCCTCCAATCCATCATGTACTCTTGGCCATTTGTTGTATGGGGACTTGATGTCGTGGGATCATATCCACTGGTGACAGCTCTCCTGTGCCGGTTCATCCTGACCTCTATGGATTTCTTCTCCATGTGGGCAGAGGAAGTTCCTCTCAAGAAGGTTAGGGCCCATTCCATCATTGAGTTTGTGAGATCCAACATCATCTACCGATTTGGAGTCCCTCATGCCTTCCCCATAGATAACGACTAAAACTTCTGGGCAGTTGAGCTAATGAAACTGTATTCTATGTACAACACCTATTCTTAACATCCCTCCCTTTAACATGCACATGCAAATGGATAGATCGAGGCGTTCAACATAATCCTCACTAACAATCAGCAGAAAATAGTTGGTTAGAACAAGAATAGTTGGCTGGAAAAGATCCCCAATACCTCTAGGCTTATCAGATGACGACTCGTTGTTCCACCCAGGTGACCCCAAATTCTCTGGTTTATAGAACGGAGGTCGTCTGGTCCATAGAGATTCAATTTCCCTCATTGCACATAGTTGTCTATGATCAGAAAGCACCAGATAAAGTAGCTGAATTCTATCTGGCATAGTTGGAAGTGCTCAACGAGAACAAGATTCGTTCCCTACGCAATCTGAAAAGGGATCATAACAAGATAGCTAGAGCATTCAACAAAAAATTTCTCCTCATGTCCTTTTTTCAAGGCGACTTGGTGTTTTTCCTAAATGCACCAATGATACCTGGTAGTAAACCACCCATGTTGGAGCCCAAATGGGAAGGAACATAAATCATTCACAAGGATTAATCCATTGGTAAATACTCCCTAGTTACCGTGGATAGTGAGTGTTTAATTCCTCCCACCAATTCCAAGTTCCTCAAGGAATACATTGCTTGAGTCCCTATAGTCCAGCATGAACTTAAACTGTATGGTCCTATATGACCCCAAATTGTGTTTTTGTCTTACATGACCTTAAACTGTTGGGTACTAGAAGACCTTAAAGTGTCTGGTCCTGCATGGACTTAAACTGTCTGGTCATTCTGACCATAAACTATCTAGTCCAACATGACCTTAAACTATTCGGTCCTTCATGGCCATGAACTCTAAAATTTCCCACAAGTTGTTAAACTGATTTTCAACACACATGAAATTAAACTATATGTTTTCCTTCATGATGTAAAACTGAATGCCATTCCACATTATGTTAAACTGTATGTCGTCTTGCAAGATGTTAACCCTCAAGATCTACGAATGGCTTGATTCATATCATCATGGAATACATAGGAACACTCAGACGCTTCATCTTGAGTCCAGCCCCAATGTCCTCTTTTACTATCCCCCCTGAGTATAGTCCTCTCAGAGGACCCCACATGGTGTCATTTAGATTTATTTGACCCCACTCATATCAGGATTATAATTATTGCATCATGTGCCCTACCTCATTCATTTCTCCTCCCATATCCTCACTGGACGACGGTAAACTGCATGTCCATCCGAGCTACATACAGCTTGATTCCCATCCTTATGGGATACGTAGGAATGCTCGTAAATTTGTTCGTAGGCCCAGACACAAACATCGGGAACTCCCAATGAGACAATACACTTGGTGTGGTGCTAGCTTTTTCCCTCATTCACGACAAGTTCATTGTGATCATAACATGTCTCCCTCCACCTTGAAGATCCCAACCTATTCTACTGCCCATCTCATCTTTATGTTTCACGAGAACATGTATTATCTACACACTCCATCATTTTGGTTTCTTTTATCTTTCACATATGTAAGGGTGCCCAAATGGTATGGGCACTTAGCCTAAGGGCCCTCTAATCATTTCGGGCCAACTCCCTCAAGGACATCGAATGAAAAATTGATAAATGTCTCACATAGCAAGTATGGTTAGAATTC
Organism: Viscum album; assembly: GCA_963277665.1. Taxonomy (NCBI): domain Eukaryota; kingdom Viridiplantae; phylum Streptophyta; class Magnoliopsida; order Santalales; family Viscaceae; genus Viscum; species Viscum album. The sequence continues at coordinate 677,521,831 of OY728155.1, read as the reverse complement.
GATGCTCATTTTTTGTCCTCATTTCAGGTCACACGATGGGGATGTAGTGTTTAGAATTTGGTCAACATCTATCCTTTGCATTTTCATCCCTCCCATAGTCCCAAAAATGCAATGTAGTGGCTCATTCTGCCCCGTAGTCTCTTCAAGACTCAGTATGCCTTGGACAAGAGTGTGATTCCAGCTTTTATAACCTTATATGATAAGAAGATCCTAGTCCTAATCCTTGTTTCCCACACCAAACATTTCTTACGTGGGATTCAGAGCTGAGGTAAGGCAATACCCGCATGAGGGATCATATGGATAAAGTTGGTCTGGATACCTAGCCTCAGGTCCTTCGACCCTTATTGCCCCTGGAACAAGTTCTAATTTAGGAATGAGTGGTGTGGTATGGGCCTATGTCCCCATTAACATCGATCTATTTGCCCACGCTGCACATACACCTTTGATACAACACTCCATTTCCCATTACTTTCGAGAGCATAGGCCCTGCCATGCTTCACGAACCCCATTATATAGGGTTTCAATCATACTCTATATCCAAAAGTACCCCCAAACAGTGGAGGTGCTCAGCCCTAGGGCCCTTCTACCATTTAGGGCCAACGTCCCCAAGGATTTTGAGAGAGAAGTTGATAAAAGTACAGTGTTACAAATACTGTCAACAGTCAATGCTCAATTGTTTTCCCTCAATCTCTGGTCACACAAGGGTGTTTACTATGTTGCGAACCTGGTCAAAACTGTTCCTCTATCATCATTTTTGCTTTGCTGTCTTTTATAACAATGATGATTCTCCCTCTCTACATAGTTTTCACATGCATATTTCAATAAAAAAGGCATCTATAGTCTAAGCCTTATGACCTTAAACTAAGAGAACCAATGTCCACACCACATGACGTTAAACTGCATGGCCTTGAGAACTAAGTGTGTCTTGATACACATCCTTATGGGATATGTAGGACCACCCAAAGGTGTAGCCTTTGGGTACATCCTCATCTCTTAGAGACCTCCCTATCATCTTGGCCCCTTGGACAGTGTTCTTCTAGGAGAGAGGTATATGGTGTGGCGTGGGCTTATGATTCCATTCACATCGGGTTAATAACCTCCACGCCGCATACCTCTCACTCTTGATCTCCCTTTGTTCCTTTCACCCACACTCATATTTTTTAGCCGACTTCTCTAAAGTTGGGTCCCTCGACCCTCTTTGGTGATTCGCCAATGTTTCCAAGAGTACTCTAGATCAGAACCTAGAGTGTCAGATTCTACCTGGACATACATTCACTCGTTTTTTAGGCATCGTCTTCCCCTTCACATGGGATTCCATTATCTTTCAGATATGAAGGGACCCAAAAAATGGAATCTATGTTCAGCCCAAGGGATCTACAACAATTATAATCCAACGTATTTGAGGATTTGAAACCTTAAATTGATTCAAGTCCCACAATGCAAATACGTTCAGTGGTTGATGATCATTTTTTGTTCTCATTTATGGTCACAAGATATAAATTTTGTGTTTCAAACATATTCAACAGTCATCCTCCATCATCATGCCAACCCCATCAAGCCTTAATTGTCGGTTACATGATTCACATCATTTTCCACTGCATCCTATCCAAATGGAATTTTGAAACTCTTAGAACTATCCCACAGTGTGCATTTTTACATTAGGAGGACAAATTCACAGTGACGCGTCGCTTGGGGATCCACACAAACTTCCCCTTTACGTTTATTCCATGTGTTGTAAAGACTGCTTCCACCCTTTTTTCCCACACCGAGTTTGAATCATGTGGGCATAGGGATTGGATTCAGGTCTTCCCCTGCTTGGAAGTGTCCCTCTTCTCCACGGTCTAAGCTCTATGACCTTAAACTAAGATCTCTTTATATAACCCCTCTTTAGAACTACGTATTGATTGATTAAACTCCTTATGGGATACGTAGGAATGTCCAGACATATCGTCTTTGGGTGTCACTCGATATCCTCTAATTTATCTCTACAATTTTCCTTTTTAGGCCCTGAATCTTATAGGACCATGTGGTGTGGTGTATGTGGGATTATGATATCATTCATGTTGGGTTTACAATAGCCACACCATGTAATCTCCATCAAGGATCTCATACCTCCTACCTGTTGTCCAGCACGACATTAAATTGTATGATTTTCCACATGACATTAAAATGTATGTTGTCCTGCATGACCTTAATCTACAGTTTCTAGAACTACGTATTGCTTGATTCCTGTCCTCAAGGGATACATAAGAACACTCATATATCTTGTATATGGGTCCATCTTAAATGAGATCTAGTCTCTCCTAATCCATATTCTCCAAAATTTTATATCCCCTCAGCCTGAGGTTTCATTTGAGGAATCACGCGTAGTATGATGTGGGCCTCATCCTCATTCACATCGGGTATGGTTTATCACGCCATGCACATTCCCTCTTGATCCTCATCTCTCTTGTACTTGTCTGAGCCATATGACTTTAAACTGTACATCCATGTCCCACATGACATTAAACCATTGAATATATACTGCAAGACATTAAAATTTCTTGGTCGGTCCCATCACAGGACCCAAAATTATGACATTATTGTCCTGGCTACCCGATGAAAAAACAGCACTACATCATGGTGTTCTCATCTGATAAGACATCATGTTTGGTATCGGTCACACACCATAGCATTTGTTACTGCCGGAATACATATTAATTAATTTGGAGATTCCTAGATCTTCTATACTAGGTCCATCACCTCAGAACAAACACTATTTCATTCTAAAGGAAAAACAAGATCTTTAATATACAAGTTCTTTTGGTGCGAGGTCCATACCCACATGACCTTTTTATCTTTGGTACTGGTACCTTACTATTCCACCCAAATAACTACGTATAACATGATTCCCATTCTTATGGGATATGTATGTATGCCCACACAGTCTTCTTTAGGGCCCAACCCAACTTTCATTTTCGGTCCCTCGACATGAAACCTCCACAAGAAACAAATGGTCATTCGAACTTCAGGTCCTTATTCACGTCGGGTCTTATAATTACCTCACCATGTGACTCCCGCATTCCCAACCACCTATAGTCTATGCTCTATGACCATAAACTATGATCACATCATGTCCATGTTCCATGAAGTCTTTCAGAATTACATGTGGATTGATTCCCATCCTCATGGGGTACATAGGAACACATAGGCACTTTGCCTCAAGCCCAACCAGACTTTGACTTTTCGTCCCCTAACCAAGAAGTTTCCTGGGGAACATATTGTTGTGATATGAACTCCCACTATCCTCATTCAGGCTAGGTTTAGTAATTACTTCACTGCTTGTCTCCCTCCTTCAATCCCATCTATGTTCTGAGATCTATGACCATAAACTAAGACCACTCTGTGTTAATGGTGCAAGATGTTAAACTGTATGAAATCTTCCAGATCTACTTACAACATGATCCCCATACTCATGGGATATGTAAGAACACCCAGAATTATAGTATTCGAGTTCATCCATAGGAATCTAAAATCATGTCCCCTCTCTTTCATCCCCTTGGCCTGCACTCTTTTGGGAACATGTGGTGTGGCGAGTAAGTTATGGATTCTCATTCACATCGGGTTTTTCAATAGCCACACCATGTTCCTCCCATGACTTTTCCCAACTTGGTATGTGTTCTATGACCATAAACTAAGATCTCCCTATGGGAACTGTGCGTCACGTTTGTCTACATCGTCACAATGTGCACAGTCCATTAAATCAATCCCCTCTTATTGGCCTATCCTATGAAAACTAATTTGGAAGCATGCATCCTCAGGAGCTTTTCCCTTATATGGGGACTCGACTCCATCTATTTGGTACATCGTATTTTCATAATCATATGTGTTTTGGCAGTGCATGAAGTGTTGAATTCTCACTGGGACATTCCCTCGTTCCATTTCCAAGCTTCTCGATCCCTTAATTTGGTTCCTCATCCTCTTCCTTGTCTGAAGGGACCCCCTTTATGGCCTAGCCTCATGCGACACTGGAATACCTAATGTCTTGGTCCAATGTCTTTGAATGCCTTAGACGACATTTGAAACAAGTCCCGTGTTTCAAACATGGTCACTGGGAAACCCTCATTTGTCTATCCCCATTCCAGGCTAATGAAAAATGGATTCTATGTTTCAAACATGGTCAATATTTATCCACTATCGTCACACCTCCATCATTGTGGTTTAGATATCGAGCATCATGATTCACATATTTTCACTTTATTATGTCCAAGTGAAATTTGAACATACTATTCATTAATCCTTCGCACATTTAGGTGAGTTATATAGGCGGGTTAGCATCATTGGGTTGTCATTCACTTAGCGTCCCATCACACCTAACATGTTCTTTCCTATTTCTGGAAAGTACCATCACTACTTCTTGATTCCAACATCGAACACGACTCAGAGGGGAATATTAGTTTCTCTAGGATGTGAAAAAGAACTTCCATGCCTCATATTCCATTCATCATCCCACATGATGTTAAACTGCACTCTAGAACCATGTGAGGCTTGATTCCAATCCCCATGGGATACATAGGAACACTCGACTACTTTGCTTTAGGCCCTGCCTAACTTTCACATTTGGTCCCTCGACCTGAAAAAAATTCCTCCAGGGATACATGGTATCCTGTGGACTTCATGGGTTCTCATTCACGTCAGGTTTAGGGTTACCGAATCACATGCCCTGTTCCTAGTTTCTTCCCTTTCACTCCTCATCCTATTGTATGATGTTAAAATGCACAAGACCATATATCCTTGAGGCATGACACTAATCTTCGGTTATCCTCTAAACAAGTTTAGGATTTCCCATGTTAGTTATGGGATGCACTAGATCTCTTTCTACAGAGGATTTCCCCTATTAGTGTGGGGATCTATCCACACCATATTTAAGAATGATGATTGGAATGATTCTAATCCTTATGGGATACATAGCGACACCTAGGCATTTCTTCTAGGGCCTATCCCCAGGGACATTGACCCTTCTTTCCCCTCAGGCCCAATCATGGTCTAGGCAGTATGACTTTTACACCATGTGCATCATCCTCACTATACGACGTTTAAACTATTTTTCCATCATCCTAATTGGTATGATGTTAAACTACATAGCATTACTGGTCCTTTCTAGGGAGGTCTAGTTAGAATGTAGGTGTTATCCCTGATCAAACCAATGCTCCCACCTAACGTGTTTTCATCATGGTGACATAATTTCATGAGTGTTGGACTCTATTCGAACCACCCATCACTCCACACTCCATGCTTTTTGTGCCCTTTATTCAGACCCTCTTCTACTTTCACATCTAAAATAAACCCTTAATAATAGGGATTCTCAGCTTATGGCTCACCTACTATCCTGGGCCAATGTTCTGGAAGACTAATGCATGAAATTTTGAGTCTGGCCCGGTGTTTAAAACATGGTCAGCGGTCATCCCTCATTGGTTATCCCCATTTCAAACAAACACAATAAGGATAGTATGTCTCAATCATGGTCAACAGTTATTCTTCATTTTCATTCCATCCCTAAGGTGTTTTGATTTTTGGGTACCGTGATTCAAACCTTCCAATCCCCTATGATTGGATTACTTCCAATTCCCCTGGAATTACCCCATTTGTGCACTAGAGCACACTGGGAAAGTGATGATTTGACTGTTCTAAGAGCCTTATCCTCCGGTCGGGCCTCTCCCTTTCTTCTTGGAAATCCAAATTGATTGTTCAAACCCCCATATTCCCAGAGCATGGTTTTCACTCTTATATTAGAGTGGAATGATAAGGTGGTCATCCCTTGTTTCACGCATCGGGCCCAACCCATGTGATCTTAGGGACTGATCACTGGATGTTCCGTGAATTTAAAAGAATGCAATAGAAAAATAACAAATAACAGAACTCATTCATGCATCAAGCATAAATAGTCAAAGCATGAAATTGTGTTCAAAAGCTACATGCATCACAGTACCAAAGAAATAACCCCTCCCATAGATGAGATAACCTCGTCAAATGAGTGTTACAACTCTTCCCCCCTCAGGCTTGTGGCATCCATGACTGGTTGTCGCCAATTCAGTTGACACTCCTCTTCGGTAGTGAGGGGGCACAATTCGTCCGCTGCGATCTGGGCCCGCTACCCATTGGTTCATATAATGGGCATCTCTTCAAAGGATTTCCTAATGTGCTCTTCGGACTCTTCCAACTAGACCTTTAGCTCCTTTATAATCTCTGACTGTACGTTGATGGATGTAGAATGTTCATCTTCCTAGATGTGTAGCCACTGAATATCATTTTCATCCTCCTGTAGCCTATTGATGTTCACTTATTTTCACTACTACCAACCCACGCCAATTCTATTGTCATTCTCTTGAATCATATGTGCTATGAGATCTCAGATGAGCATGTGGGTACGTTGGGAATTCACCCCCCCAACACACAGTTCACATAGTTGTGAACGAATTATCTACATATAGTCTATCCATTATGCTTGGTGGGTGTCATCTATGAAGCTCTTGATTATCATCCATGACTGGTGATAGACTATCATGATATCTTCTTCATCATAGGTCGTTCCATCCCTGTCCATGGGGTTGGAAGATTCATATGTTGGTAATGCCCCTAATAAAACCTCAGTAGGGTTTTCATATAGTGTCTGGTCGTGTATGGTAGGACCTTTGATGTCTGATCGATCTTCATCGTCGGATCTGACATTAATAATTTCAGTCATAGACCAACTAACAGTCGCACCATTGATCGGGATCATTGCCGCTTGGTCAGTCTGGATATCTGCATCCACGACCACTAGAATTCCCCTAGGAAAAGAGCTTCCAGAAGTACCATCCAACCACGCCATGGCACCCCACACCATATGAAGAACTATGCATACCAAGAAGTGCACGGATGTCAGTTAACCTGATCGATGGTTGGAAGTCCTTAATTTTGTAGACAATTACAAAGATCAAATGCTTGGTCTCGTTCCAGGGATTTCTCCATTGAGACCACATGGTGTCTCCCTCGGTATATTGTCCAAAGGTCTGAAAACACCAGAAGATCTACCTCGGGTGTCCTGGCCCCGCTGGATGCACTAATCACTATAGGAGTGGGCGTGGATCCCGAATTCCCTGCATCTACATCTGCTGAAGGGTGGGAATAGGTTCTGTGTATGGGGTCCTCTTGCAGAGTAAAAATATTAGTATGGAGTTTAAAATGACCTAGAAGAAGGCCCTGTGAAAGGGGCATTGGATGTTACCTCAAGGTCCTCTACAAATTCTTCAAGATCTGGGTCTTGATCACTAACTTCTCCCTCTTCGAGAGGGCTCCCTCTACTTGACTCCTTCCCCCAGGAAGACTTGTCTGATTCTTCCAGTAAAGGGAATAACTCCCTCAATTATACATCTGATAACTATAGATGGGTTTTTCAATCTAATAAAATCTTCACCGAGTCTTTCATTGGATGTGGGGCACCCTTAGAGTGCACAAAGTCCTCCTACTCGTCCACGTATTACTCAACCTTCACCTAGGATACTACATAGCTGGACATGACAGGGTTGATTCATGTAAAATCTATCCCAAGGATATTCAAGTGTTTCCACATCTCATAAGGGCCATGGAATTTCTTGTTAACATCACTGATGTGTCATGCCTTCGGGAAGACAATATTCTCCAGCATGTTTATACGGCGCATACGCTTCCTCAGAGCCTGAGTGGATATCTTGTAGAATCCTCATGGTGGCCTACCCTATGGATACCTCTTCTCTTTGGGGATTTTCGGGTCCACTGACACAGCTATATCTACTACTGTTTCCTCCCCCTCAACCGGTACGGGCCTCGCCGCCATGGCAGCCCCACCACCACGGGATGTCCTTACCGCCTTCCAACCATGATCTCGAGGTTGGGGAGGCACACCATCACCAGCCCGAATGGTTGACTGCATTAGAATCTCCCCCATGTTGGCTTCCTCTCAACATTTGGCATACTCCTTCACCAAATCTATGCAGGGTGTAAAGCTCACAGAGGGGATCACAGTCTACCCTTTCCCCCAGGACTCCACCTCAAAAGTCCAAGAGGTAGGATCTAAGCTCTACCATTCCTTGGACATCATTAGTGAATACACCCATTTGAAATGGAAATGGGTGAATGTTGAACTCCTCTACCTTGCAGACCCGGTTCAATACTAACTGCATGGTCTGGATGGCCGAAAAACTACCTATATAACTCAGAATGGATGGGTGGAAGTTAAATCTCAAAGGGGAGATGGGGTTTGGATATTTATAGAACCCCCTAACATGTGCCGCTATCCACCCATATAGTGGGTGGAATGGCACACATATTCTCTCTAGATTCTTCCCCTCGCTGATATGCCACAACATGTTTTACAGCTTAGAGAGCATCAAAATCTCAAGGTTGACCCACCATACTATCGCCAACATGGATTCCATGATAATTGTGCTTGGTCGCATGCCCAAGTTTGTGTCTCTCACTATAAGGATCCAATAGAAGATGAGTTCCTCAATGAAGGAAGCCAACAAGACTACTGATTACTGCTAGGTAATGAAATTGAATCCCCACGTCATCCACTAGCTATCCTCCACGAGCCTCCAGTATAAGTGCTCTATGCCTTGTTTCGACCCCTTCGAGCATGTTTGAGGCACCAACAGAAACATCATATATTCTGGGAAGTTCATGAACTACATGAACCATCGTCTGAAATGAACATCCCTTACTACTTTTTGTCATCTCCGGATACCAGGTTCATTAACGCCATCACCAGCAGTGGCATCTACTCTGGGTCTTCCAAAATTCTCATAACGGGTAGAAACTCATCATACATTGCTTCCCACATTGAGACATACAATATATAATGCATATCCTATGCACTGATTCCAACCTTTCCATGATGCAAATGAAAGGTATTGGTCCTTGACAACCATCTTCTAAGAAACTCCATCATTAGCAGATTCAACTGATAAATTTGGAATCGGGAGTCCCAAGGAATCTCATATAGACCCACTCTCCTTAGCTCCTTCCAAAATTCTTCACACAAAGCACCTACCCAATAAGCCGAGGCGTAGTCATCTTTGAAGCTTCCACCCTGGCATAGATCCCACTCATTGGACCACCCTTTCCCCTTGTTCCTCGGGGCCTCCTTCCAGATAGTATGGTATAGTGTGGGAGATGTATTTTTCTACAGTTACATCCCATCAACATTGTTCAAATGATTGTACATACAATCAGAATTGATGGGTGTGGATTCCTCCCAGGCATGGCCACCAGCCACCCGGAACCACTGGCATTGACACGACATGCTCTTGAACTAGTAGCCTATCCTGTCCTTACTCACTTCAAGGATGAAGATATAATCCCTTAGGTTGAAGACATACAAGGGAAACCTCCTACACCAGAGATAGTTTCTCTGGCTTTCCAAAAGAATATCCACTATCGAAATGTGGTCAGAATGGCTTCGAACAGAATCCCCTAGACCCAAGTTATTCATCATCTTCTCCCTCTAGGCGGCATCCACAAGGACCCCCTAGAATCTTCTTGGTTTCCCATTTAGTTTTTGAGATATAGATTTTTTTTTTTCTGGATCATGAAGCTCTTTCATGGAGCTCATTCATAGAGATCTTTCAAGATGGTAGTTTTCATTGCCTTTCCCCTAACGCAAGTCACAGATCACACCGATGCAAAGTCAAAGATCGCTTTTCTCCATGAAGTAGAAGGCCCGATTCAAGGAGAGGAATTGTGGAGTATGCAGAAATTTCATAATAGAGAGTGCTAAAGGCCAAAAACATGGATAAGAGAAAAGAAAAAAGAGATGACATCTCCCCTATTTATATGCGAGGACCCCTGGTGCTTTGCGGTGCATCCAACCATGGCGAGCATCAGAGTTCACTCATCCCACATGTCACTGTTCCACATTGTGTACCTCCGTCATGAGTTAGCTTCATGATTGACCGAGGGATTTTGGAAATTGACTCTCAAACATTGACCATCATTTTCTCTTCGGCTACAAGTCTGATGGGGGAATTTGTTGGTGCCAAAATTTGGGAAGAACAAGAACAACCAGAAAGAATTAGGAGATTCTTTGCGAAGCCGATTCATGGATCTCCTGTAGCCCCTAGGCCTGCGCAAATATCTCACTTCTCGAAGCACCCACGGATCATGGTGGTGGGATGATCCGTGAATCTATTTGATGTTAATGAAGCCACCACCGATCTAGGTGGTGGGATGCTCCAGGCACCAATTTGACGTCCGCGAAGTTGTTGTGGAAGAAGGCGGTGGGCTGATTCGCGAACCCATTTAATGCTCGTGAAGCTGTCATGGAGAAATGAGGCAAGATGATCCATGAACCTATTTGACGTTCATAAAGTTGTTTCACTATTATGAAAAATTTCCACGTGTCTTCGCACCGACAAATCTCTGCTTCACGTCTCCCCTTTCCTATAAATATCGGGCTCCCCTGAATCCCAATGGTTGGATCCTCCGACCATTCTCCTTCTTAGCTTTTGAATCACGAAGAAATTTCTCCTCTATAAACCATGATATTTTCATGGTACATTTGCATCACAAATGGGCTCCCCCATTGCATGAATTCTACCCCTCTTCAAAGACAGATTACCTTCGTAGAGCCCATGGGGCTCTATGAATGAAGGAGATCCCCACAGGGACTTGGGCCTTCACGGAGCACTTATGAATTACGAAATACCCTCCATGCACATGTGCCCCACATGCAAAGGCAGGCTCACTATTATTCACGAATAAAATTGCTTCACAATGCTATGAAACATTTGGTACCCTTGTTTTGTAAAGCACTACTCTTTGAATTCCATTCTACTTCTCGAATCACCTTCCATATGCAGCTATGCCCTACGCCTAGGATAGGTCACTTCAATTTGTGAAGCACACCACTTCACGAAACACCTCTAATACATAGAGCACTAGAGACTCACGAGGATTCTATCATTGAACCCCATTGATCCACATCTCCTTTTCCTGTGCAACCCTCCAGGTTTGCATGAATTGATTTTAATGTACCCTGGGTGGTGTTTCCTGTTGTGTTTCTTCACCTCATGCTTCATCACATATGCACGCTAATGACTATTTCTACTATGAAAATCCACCCAAACATGGACCCCTCAATGGATCACACCATAACACCCCCTCACTATATTGTTTCTGATGCCTTACCATCCCCAAGAGTGGTTGGGTATCGGTTATGTTTGACTTAGGGTTGTGGAGAGAACCCGCCTTGTCCAAGCTACCGAAGGTTAAACTGCCAAGAACCGTCATCCTGATCACATGACATTAAATGGTTTCCTCAAACCGTGCATTATACAGGGATGCGCCATCTCATACATTCTCTATGCCCACCAGTCTCCATGAGAGTGATATCATTCCTCACGTGGAATAAAAAAAGATATTATTTATCAGAGTGGCGTCTATCCATGGGGAAAGGGAATCCACATTTTTGTAATCCCCTAGACTTTCTTATGGGAGGCAGTGTCACTGCTCCTCATATCTTCTTTATTATTGAAGAACAGAGAGGGGGCTGGGAAAATACCACTCCTTTATTCCATTCCAAATCCCTCTCCCATTCGTCTTTGTTTCCACTATGTCTCCATCCTAGAGAAAGACTCAATCTCCATCTCCTTGGGCTGCTAACCACGTATAAGACTCTATTTCTTCTGTGGGTTTCTAACCACATGTAAGCCCAACTCCACATCCCAAGAATGTACCTTTAGTGGCTTCATCACTAGGTATTCACTGCCTTTTTCTCACTCCAAGCATGAATTGTGTTGGCATATAGTAAGCATAATCCATGACATTTTCTTGGGAAACCTAGACTGTAAGCCCCACACCCATCCCAAACTACGTGGACTTTGATCCTTACCAAGGAAAGGTATGTAAGAAGCCTCCTTGAGGTTCAGTCCCAACACCCATTGGTCCCAACCACTCCATAGCGGTTCACCAACACCTTTTTAATCTATATTGACTTTGATTCTTTCCATGGTAGGGTATGGAGTAAGCCTTCCTGTGGTTCAATCCCAACAACCTATTTGTTCTGACCCCATTCACATCGGTTCACCATGCCCCACTCTGAACTACATGGACATTGAGTCTAGCCATGGAAAGGTATGATGGAAGGATCCCTGAGGTTCAATCCCAATATCTATTGGCTCTGACACCCTTCACTTCGAACCACCTTCATCCCATGTGACGTTAAAATGAATGCCCCTTTTCATCCTGCACGACGTTAAATTACATCCACCATCCCAAACTACATGATCTTTGATCATTGTCTCCTAGATAAGGTACATAAGAAGATTCAATGAGGTTCAACCCCTTCCATCAGTAAGCAGTTGTGCCCCCATCCTGCGGTAAGCCATTACAAACCCAATCTAGCGGTAAGTCGTTTTTCCCCCATCTGGCAGTATGTTGGTGCGCCCCATCCAGCGGTAATCCATTGAAAACCCCATCCAGTAGTAATTCGTTGTGCCCCTTATAGCGGTAAGCCATTTCAAAACCCATCTATGGGTAAGCCATTGTGCCTCCATCCAACGGTAAGTTGTTTCACCCTCATCTAATGGTAAGCTGTTGTGAACCCAATTCAGATGTAAGCCATTGTCAACCCAAACCCAGCGGTAAGCCAGTTTCATCGCTTCTGTAGGGACCCATATCACTGGTTCGTCCCAGTGGATTTTGACCAACCTCAGGATGCTAACCAGACATTAGCCGTAGTATATCATCAGTTCATTTTCCTCTTCACACACACACCGATTATATACTCCCATCCTGAACTACATGGACGTTCATTCCCTGCCATGGGGATACGTAGGAAGTCTCTTCTAGGCTCAAGCCCAATATCACCTTCTCCCTCGAGTCGAAACCATCTCATTCTCCATCAACATTACATAAACATCCATCAAAAATCATGATTCTTACCTGGGCCTCCACATCTTGTTGAGATCTATCCAATTTACCTCTTCACATATCCTAGTAGTAACTGGGGTAACTAACCATGTATTTTCCCCAACATCAGTTTTCCCTCCAGGGGTTTCACCCATCTAATCCACTCTAGTAGTTTTTCAATTAGTCTGATTAGTATCTTATAGATGTTAAACCTATGAAATACCCTATTATAAACAAGGGAAGATGAGGAAAACCATAGAGAAATTACTATGGCATATAATTCCCTCCATTCAATAAGGGATGTCGTAGGCTTCCATGTCCTAGATAAGCCCTATAATAAAGGGATGAAACCCAGACGCTCTGGTGTTCTAGCATCTAGACACGCCAATGATTTACAATGTGACTACTACCCCAATCAATGGTTGTTTCCCTAACAGGACCCCTTGGAATACACCGATAGAAGCAGTGTAATTAACTGACATCTATGAAGATATGGAAGTCGGAAGAGTTTCATGAACAATGAATTAATCTTTAAGGGATACATGAACTAGGTGGAGAGTTCTAAGGAAGAATACATGGAAGGAGGATCTGACATCCAAAAATCTTGTTTCGATCAAGGAGAAAACATCCCTGAATAAACTATTGATGTCACCCACCTTTGGAAAGCGGGAATGCGGGGCAATATCCAGCGCATCCTCATCGTCCTCAAAACGGACGGGTGCGCACGACCCAACAAAATCATCAGAAAAAATAATTTTAGGGATTTGGATTGATAGTTATACCTAAGTGATTATAGACGTACATTTTCCATGTAATGGATGGAAATGGATCATCGAGGACATTACATCATTTTTAGTTTCCTATAAGGTATTTTCAAGGTCTTATATATATGTAATTTTGGTTTCATCTCTAGGGTGACATTGATTATTCTTTTTTTATAATCGTCTTTGAGATTCATTATCATCTAAAAATTGGATCATATTTGTTGGACTATTATTTACTCTTTATTCCTATTTATACATTCATTGTGATTTTTTATTGCTTTCACATAGATATAATCATTACTCACTATGTTATATATATATATATGTACCATTATTTTTATCATCACTGGAGGGTATTTTATTCTTACTATCACCCAATAAAACCCAACATTCTAGTTACTATCCTATGTTATATGGGGAGGTTCACCTATGGTATAGAGGAACACTAGCCCAAAGCATAGTTAAGTGGAAAACTAGGCCAGGGTGATACAAATGGTATCGTAGTAGGATCGTTTATGTTGTTTCCTTATAGAATCACAAGTCCTGGGTATAAATGGAAATCATCATTGGTTGGATAAAAATGGTTTCAAATTCATTCCTTGCTTTTTTGTTTTACTATTTGCGAAATGGTAGACTAGAGACTATGATGTTGTTGGAACAAGGTAAAGAGATCGTGTTTTTGTTTCCATAGTCACATGCATGGGGGGAAACCATGCTCTTAGGTTATTATAATTTTTTATAATAAAAAGGAGTTATCTAAAACTATTAGGTAGGAAGAAGAATATCTAGTGAGTGATAAATTATTAGATAATAACCATATGAAAAAACAATAATATGTGATAAATTCAAGAAATAAAAGAATGGTTTACTATGTGTTGATGAAAAGACATGATGTAGCATCACACATCATTGAATGATATTATATGACAATAAAAGGAACATAATGGAAGAAAAACACGTACACTATGGAATTGAAACATTTGATATTAATCATAACCCAAAGAATTTTTTTTATTAATGTGACATAAACATTTTCATAATAATCATAATATATGTCAATGTTTTCCAATATGATAATCATAACATTTTGGATTAAGTATCAATACTTCTGTCCAATATCGAATTTTATTTTTCATTATTACGTTTATCCCATAGTGGAGAACGTAACAATACTTATATCCTATAATATTTTCGTGCTATATAATGATTTACCCAAAATATAGTAGAGCTATAATGGATAAATTCATCTCATAATGATTAGACATACATATGTCTTCCACATGCAGTCAATCCCTGACCAAATTTTGGTCAATCTATGAAAACTAAATTAGTTACATAATATTGAAAATGGAATCACATAAGAATAACTCATGATTTGGATCATTTGATACCCAAAGTTCAATCATAGAGATGTAACATGACAGAAGGGAATTTATAGGGTGATACATTAATCCTAACTCTATAGAATGTAGATATTTTTAATAAATTATATATAATTTCTAAAAATAATAATGAAAATTTATGTAATCATTTTGTAAAATTTAACTAAAAATATACTCATATTCCACTTTAAAACCCATTTTTCAAGGGGAGAATTTAATCTTATAAGAATAACTTGGGATTTGGATTAGTTGATACCCAAATTTCAACCATAGAGAAGTAACTTTCAGAAGGAAATTTAAAGGTTGATACATTAATCTGAACATTATAGAGTGTAGATATTTTATATAAATTATTGAAAATTTATGTAAAATTATAATGATAATTTGAATAATCATTAATTTAAAATGATTTAAAAATTGATTCATAGGCTACTTTAAAAAAAATTCAAAGGGAGAATAGAATAATTTTAAAATTTTATTTTTTATTAATTAAAATCATAATAATGGAAATATAAGAATGAATAATTTGCATTGGTAATAACCATGTAATGGAAGATAAAAAAATATTATTACGTAATAATAAATATCATTTAAAATTTTAAATTTTTTTTAACGAAATAAAAAATAATAATTTAATTTTAATATTTTTGTTGAATAAAAAGAATAGATATATGGAAGGAAAAAAATAGAATGCATATTTATAATTCATTTTAATAATTAATAAATGGAAACAATGAACATGTACATGAAAAAAAAATAAGTAGATTGGAGGTCTTCTTAATATAGCCATATTTCGTGAAGTAAGAAATTAATCAAAGATGAAGTCCATAGTATAAAATTTCAATTTCCTCTAATAAAATAAAAAGTATAATATTTTATTGATACGATTCAAAGGGGTTAAAATTAAATGAGCATAGTCAAAGAAGAAATTGTATGCCTTAATGAAAAAGGGACAGAATCAAGAAATCATTTACCTTGGATTCCCACATAGTCTGAGATCCTCTATCCTATTATGTAATAATTTTATATTTATCAATCATAAATATTTAAATATTATTTTAATTTATTTTAATTTTATACACTCTTAAATAATTTTCGACTACCGATTAATTTATTGTTCATTATTAAAATTAATATATTTGTGTAGTATATCACACTTTTTCTAAAATAGCATCAATAAAGAGTTTCTAATTCATTCACTATGATTATTGACTAATAAAAATTATAATTTTTTAAGAACCGTTGTGGTGTTTTGTTTTCATTTTTTATATTTGGTGAAAAATAACTTTTTTAGTAAAAGAATTTTTTTGTTATTTTAAAATTAGACCGATATCAATCACAATAAAGATTCATCCGACTCAAAGATTTAATGAAATTCAAATGTTGTTAAAAGAATTGGATCCATCTACATCATATTCAGATCATCAGATCCAAAATAATCGGAGGTAGAAATTGTGGTTTAATGGATGTCTTCCTTTTTCATAATTAGATAATGAAAGAATCTTCAGAGTAATGAAGTAATATTTTTTATGGTGAGGTTTTAAAAAATATTGTAATTTCAATAGTTAGCAAGATTTTTTAATCTATAAATAAATTCAAATAATGGGTTTGTTGGTCATTAAGTTCTCAAAAATATATAAAACTCTCTTTATAATTGTTTTTGGAGAAACAGAAGAACCATATTTATTGAATCAATTTTAGTGATCATGGAAAAGTCATTCCTCAGATCCAGATGTACCAGAAATAGAATATAGTATCTAGAAGATAGAATTTCTGAATCTAATGATGGTTGGTGATGTTAAAGATTTATAATTGGATTCATCATCGAACAAATTAAATTATTATGGATACTCATAATAATATGATTTCCAATGTAATAGGAAAATCCATCTTTAAAAAATTCCATCATAATGAGAATTCTATCATAATGAGCTGAGAATGAAAGAGAATTCACAATGAGCTGAGAAGAAAACAATGTTCATAATCCCTAATAAGGAAATGGAATTCGTAATGAGTAGATAGGGAAACATAATACATAATCACCGATAATTATATAGAATTAATAACCACTGAGAAGTAAATGTATTCATAATGATCTTAATTAAGAAGAAGAATCGAAATAAAAAGTATAAATGGTTTATAAATATTTGTTGTGGTAAAAATTTAATTTCAATTTTTCATAATTCTAAGTGAAATATAATTTGTATTGAAGAATTATAATTTGATGTTTAAATGTGATATATTTTCAGAGTTTATGAAATTTGAGGAAGTCAATAATGTTTTGAAGTTTCCCACTATCGTTTTCTGAGTCACTTATAAATAGTTGCTCATATCATTTATTCATAAAAAAATTCACACAAGAGAAAAAGGTGGAGCATTGAATATGTCAAGTGAAAGTCATTACCGACCACAGATCTCATGAGGATGATGAAAAATGTGTATTTTTTAACCGAATTGAGAAAGGTCCTATTGTATCGACTGGGATGAGAAATTTCATACTGAGAATTTGAACAGAGCTTCATTATTTTAGATTGATAATGGATTCATAACACTGAGTCTATCATCTTGAGAAAATCATATCCATACTCATTGTATTGAGAGAATAAGATCCATACTCATTGTATTGAGGTAATGAGGTCCAGACTCATCAAATTGAGAGAATAATATCCAGACTCATCAGAATGAAAAAATATTATCTTTACAAATTAAATTGAGAACTTGGATAGAGAAATTGTGGAGCAGTTCCAAAAAAGTATTTATTCTTTTTTTGGGTTAATTTTTTTATATGAAAATGTTGTAAGATGATATGAGTGATTATAATATTACATATTGGGAGATAGACGGTGTAGTATGGAAGTTGGTACATGTTGTATTCACTTCTTCAAAATAGTGGATGTCTATAGATCCATGGGAGTGTCCATTGAATGGATTTATATTGACACACTAAGGTCAATCCTCATAAATCTTATGATCCTTAGTTTATTTCCAAATGTTCTCATGTATTAGTATTTAATAAATGTTGATAAGGAAATATAGCGTAATATGTTTTAGAGGTAATGTTTCTCAATGTTTTGAAACATATAAAAAGTGAACAACTGATTCATCCCTCCCCCCTTATCAGTTGTTATTTGATCCAATTTGACATAAATTAGTATTAAGGATAATGTTCCATTCATTAGTCCTTATAAAAGATAATTTAAATTATTTAAAATTATAGGAATTATTATATTCGGTGGAAAAAATTATTATATATGGGAAAACATTATGAATCTTTATATACTATCTCTTGCCCTTCATGTTGTTTATGATAATACTATTTCTTTTTCACCTAGTGAGAAACATTATCTTATGACGTTTACTAATAAGATAATTATATAATGTTATGGAACAACTATAAATTCAATCTAAGTGTCTTTATTAGAGAATTTTTATCATATATTGATGGTTCTCAACAATTCAAAAACATTTTAGAACAATATGGAACGTATTTTAGAAATGAATACTAAATTGATGAAAGAAAAGCTACAAAGTCGGTGCTGTAAGTAAGATGACATCAGAATGAGAGATGTTGAAATAATTGATGAATACTCCACCAGATTAAATGATTTTTTTTGCAAAGTCAAAGGATTTAGAGATGTTCAAGATGATTCTACAATTGTGAAGAATCTTATGAGAATATTTCTTGACAAGCTTGATTCTATATTATATTCCTTCAATGATAATAACGATATATCTCTTGAAAAATTTCGGAATTTTCTTTTTAATTATGAAATGAGGTATGATCCAATATTTAAAATATATATGAAAGATGAAATTAAATTTGAACATTTGAGAAAGAATAAAATCTAAGCTATTGAATAAGTGGATAGGTGTGAGTCTAATGATAATGATGATGATGATTTGATTGAAAAAATGGTGTCTCTTATATATAAGATCTATCGAAAAAGAGTAGGAGTGTATGGAGGTAAACATCCTCCAAATTTTTTTGAGAGGGGTGGAATGAGACACATTTCGTTGAATTTCCTCATGAATAAGTTTAGAGAATATTGAGAATATCAAAATGGAAAATAGTGATGCACTACGGGAAAAATGGGTATTTGCGACGGGGGTATTTGCCCGTCGCAAATAAGTAGCCTTTTGCGACGGGATAACTTTCCCCGTCGCAAAAGAACTGGCGCGCTTTGCGCGCCAAATCGCGGGAAACATATTTGCGACGAGCGGTTATTGCCCATCTCAAATAACCGGCGGCGGAAAAAGGTATTTGCGACAGGAATATTCCCTCGTCGCAAATAGTATGTCGGCAGGTGGTTATTTGCGACGGGTCCCATCGCAAATAACTATTTAACCGTTGACCGTAATAAATGATGGCTAAGGTATTTGCGACGGTACCCGTCGCAAATAATATTATTTGCGACAGGATACCCATCGCAAATGGACCTGTCGCAAATAATCTAACCTATAAATACCCCCATTCGTTTTTTTCAAATCATTCTCAAACTCCATCTTCTTCTTCTCTCAAAATTCTATTTCTAAAGTTCAGTTTTTCTCAAGTTTAATTTTTTTCTCCGGAGTTGATATTGAAGTTTTGAAGAACGATCAGAGATCAACCTCAGATAAATTTTCAAGGTATTTATGTTCATTTTAATTTAATATTTATTTTAAATTTTTTATTAGTTTCAATTATTATTAATTAGTTATAATTTAATTATGTTTACATTGTTTTGTTACTTAATAAATTTAAATTATTAGTATTGTTCATAGTTAATGGTAATTAGGAATAATTAGTAATAATTTTTAATAATTAAGAATAAATATTAACAATTAGTAATAAATACCAATAATTAGGAATAATAACATTATTACATTATTAGTGTATTTTATTATTAATATTAAAATAATATAATTTTTTATATTATATACAATTCTCCTTTCATCTGTGTGTTTTCTGTCTCCACATGTATTATTTGTATGTGAAGACAGAAAACACACAGATGAAAGGAGAATTGTATATAATATAGAAAATTATATTATTTTAATATTAATAATAATATATACTAATAATGTTATTATTCCTAATTATTGGTAATTATTTCTAATTATTGGTAATTATTCATATAATTACTAATAATTAGGAATAATTACAAATAATTATCAATAATTAGGAATAATTAGTAATAATTAGTAATAATTACCAATAATTAGTAATAATTACCAATAATTAGTAATAATTAGTAATAATTACCAATAATTAGTAATAATTACCAATAATTAGTAATACTTACCAATAATTAGTAATACTTACCAATAATTAGTAATAAATACTAATAATTAGTAATAATTAGTAATAATTATCAATAATTATCAATAATTAGAAATAATTATTAATAATTATTAATAATTTCCACTAATTAGTAATAATTAGGAATAATTACCAATAATTAGTAATAATTAGTAATAATTAGTAATAATTAGAAATAATTAGTAATAATTACCAAAAATTAGTAATAATTACCAATAATTAGTAATAATTACCGATAGTTACCAATAATTAGGAATAATTACCAATAATTTCGAATAATTACCAATAATTACCAATAATTAGTAATAATTACCAATGATTTGTAATAATTACCAATAATTTGTAATAATTACCAATAATTAGTAATAATTACCAATAATTAGTAATAATTACCAATAATTAGTAATAATTACCAATAATTAGGAATAATTACCAATAATTACCAATAATTATTGATAAATAGTAATAATTACCGATAATTACGAATAATTACCGATAATTAGTTATAATTAGTAATAATTAGGAATAATTACCAATAATTTGTAATAATTAGTAATAATTATCAATAATTAGTAATAATTAGTAATAATTAGTAGTAATTACCAATAATTAGTAATAATTACCAATAATTAGTAATAATTACCGATAATTACCAATAATTACCGATAATTCGTAATAATTACCGATAATTAGTAATAATTAGTAATAATTAACAATAATTAGTAATAATTAAAAATAATTAGTAATAATTACCAATAATTAGTAATAATTATCAATAATTACCCATAATTACCGATAATTACCAATAATTAGGAATAATTACCAATAATTAGAAATAATTACCAATAAGTACTAATATTTACCAATAATTACCAATCATTACCAATAATTAGTAATAATTACCAATAATTACCAATAAATTGTAATAATTACCAATAATTACACATAATCACCGATAATTACCAATAATTTGGAATAATTACCAATAATTAGGAATAATTACCAATAATTAGTAATAATTACCAATAATTACCAATAATTAGTAATAATTAACTATAATTATCAATAATTACCGATAATTACTGATAATTAGTAATAATTAGTAATAATTATTAAAAATTAGGAATAATTTGTAATAATTACCAATAATTTGTAATAATTACTAATAATTAGTAATAATTACTGATAATTACCCATAATTCCCGATAATTACCAATAATTAGGAATAATTACCAATAATTAGTAATAATTAGTAATAATTAGTAATAATTACCAATAATTAGAAATAATTAGTAATTATTCGTAATAATTAGTAATAATTACCAATAATTAGTAATACCTAACAATAATTAGTAATAATTACCAATAATTAGGAATAATTACCAATAATTACGAATAATTATCGGTAAATAGTAATAATTAATAATAATTAGCAATAATTACCAATAATTAGTAAAAATTAGTAATAATTACTAATAATTAGTAATAATTAGTAATAATTAGTAAGAATTACCAATAATTAGTAATAATTAGTAATAATTAGTAATAATTACCAATAATTAGTAATAATTACCAATAATTAGTAATAATTAGTAATAATTAATAATAATTAATAATAATTACCAATTATTAGTATTAATTACCAATAATTAGTAATAATTACCAATAATTACCAATAATTAGTATTAATTAGTAATAATTAGTAATAATTACAAATAATTACCAATAATTAGTAATAAATAGTAATAATTAATAATAATTAGTAATAATTACCAATAATTAGTAATAATTAGTAATAATTAGTAATAATTACCAATAATTAGTAATAATTAGTAATAATTAGCAATAATTAGTAATAATTACCAAAATTAGTTATAATTAACAATAATTAGTAATAATTACCAATAATTAGTAATAATTACCAATAATTAGTAATAATTTCCAATAATTAGTAATAATTACCGATAATTACCAATAATTACTAATAATTACCAATAATTAGTAATAACTACCAAAAAATAGTAATAACTACCAATAATTAGTAATAATTAGTAATAATTACCAATAATTAGTAATAATTAGTAATAATTACCAATAATTAGTAATAATTGGTAATAATTAGTAATAATTACCAATAATTAGTAATAATTACCAATAATTAGTAATAATTAGTAATAATTAGTAATAATTAGTAATAATTAGTAATAATTAGTAATAATTAGTAATAATTAGTAATAATTAGTAATAATTAGTAATAATTAGTAATAATTACCAATAATTAGGAATAATTACTGGTAAATAGTAATAATTAGTAATAATTAGTAATAATTAGTAATAATTAGTAATAATTACCAATAATTAGTAATAATTACCAATAATTATTAATAATTATCAATAATTAGTAATAATTACCACTAATTAGTAATAATTACCAATAATTAGTAATAATTAGTAATAATTAGTAATAATTACCAATAAGTAGGAATAATTACCAATAATTAGTAATAATTAGTAATAATTACCAATAATTAGTAATAATTACCAATAATTAGTAATAATTAGTAATAATTAGTAATATTTACCAATAATTAGTAATAATTACGAATAATTAGTAATAATTACCAATAATTAGTAATAATTACCAATAATATTAGTACTACGAAAATAATAAAAAATTTATATAATATTAAAATTATCAATATTTGTATCATGGTTTGCTTTATTCTCATCATATTTAATTTTTAAAGGGTCAATTTTTAGGTCTATCTCAATAAAAAGTTTGTGTCAGCCGTGTATGATGTAAACTCTATAATTATCCTAGCTTGAGTGTTTTTTCTAACAAATTATTCAAAACCAGTAATGATTTTATATTTTATAGAAAAATATGGAACAATGAGGTCGTCAAAAATCATTATTAGGTGATCGTATATGGATAAATCAACGTAGAAATCCAAACGATTCTGGATTATATCTAGTGTATGTAGAGGGTGTAGAGAATTTTTTATCATTTGCGGCATCAAATCCATAATTTGTTTCAGAAGGAAAAATAAAATGCCCTTGCAGAAAATGTGCATTGAGAACGTTTGACATGTTTGAAAAAGTGGGGGAACATCTCTTGCGTGTTGGTTTTCAACCAGATTATGTTTTTTGGTATCAACACGGTGAACGCAGTTCCAGAGAAGGTGATACCAACTTGATTCTGGATCAATCCCGGTTTCAAGAATTAGTACATGATGTTGCAGGTTCATCTATTCAACATATAGAAACTCCGGCTAATATAGCTTCAAATCCTAAGTTGGCACCGTCTGAATTTTATGAGTTGTTGAAGTCTGCTGAGGATGCATTATATCCTGGCTGCAAGATGAGAAAATTAGAAGCAGTTGCAAAATTTATGGCTATCAAATCAGATAACGGAATGTCAAACACCTGTTTTGACCAGATATTTTCTTTGCTTAAAACACTGTTACCCGAAGGAAATGTTTTACCTACAAATTACTATGAGAGTAAGAGGCGGGTTCGAAATTAGGGACTTACTTGTCAGAAGATTCATGCATGTTCAAATGACATCATTTTATATTCTGGGGAAAATGAGTCGTTCGATAGTTGTCCCACATGTGGGAAACTGAGATATAAAGAAGGAAAACACGGGAAGTCTGGTTTGATTCCTGTAAAACAGTTGAGATATTTTCCGCTTACATCCAGACTTCAGCGTTTATTCATGTCTAAGAATACAACGACAATGATGTCATGGCATATAGAGAATATTTCTACCGATAAAAGCTTGAATCATCCAGCCGATGGTGATTCATGGAAACATTTTGATAGAGTGCATCCATCCTTTTCTTTAGAAGCTAGAAATGTTTGAAAGGGCCTTTCCACTGATGGTTTCTATCCGTTTGGATCTTATGGTAGTCAATATTCATGTTGGCCTATTTTTTTTAACTCCGTACAATTTACCTCCATGGATGTTGATGAAGGAGCCATATATCTTTTTGACTTTACTAATTCCAGGACATCCGAAGAAAAATATTGATGTTTATTTGAAACCATTGATTGATGAATTAAATTTATTGTGGAGTACTGGTGTTAGTACATATGATGTTGCAACGAAACAGAATTTCATACTGAGAGCAGCATTGATGTGGACAATTAGTGACTTACCGGCTTATGGGATGTTATCTGGCTGGAGTACACATGGTCAGAAATCATGTCCTTACTGTATGGGAGATAATTGATGTTTTTCAAGAGAGTACTCAAAATCAATATTTTTTACAAAGAGACATGAGTATCGATGACGACACCCCACATTCAAGATTCGGTGATGACGATGATGTTAATGATGTCACATATGAATTTGAAATGGTAAGAGATTAAGAAACTGTAACTCGAATGGATATCGATGATGTTGAGGAGGAATATGAAGATGAAATTGACATATAAGAAGATGATGATGAAGATGAACACTGATAGAATTCCATGGTATTTATATACAATCATAATATGTATATTTGTATATATAATAGTAATTGTCAATTATTTGCTAACAACATTAACATTTTCTGTTTCAGATGGATGACGCCACATTTCGTGAGTTGGCGGATGCTGACCTTCCTTTCGATGCGGATGAGTTGCTGGAAGATGACCCTCAGCCTGCAGGTGCTCTAGGGAGTACGCGGAGGGGGCGCGGTCTTGCACGATTGATGATTCCTAACCCCGTCCCCGTGCGACGTCCACGTCTTGGGTTTGATCCACGCACACGGAGGTGTGATAACCTGTGTGATAACCTGTGGATTTGACTAAGATTTCATTAATCTATTCACATAATAAATTTTTATTATTTTTACAGTTTTCCGCATATAGTAGTCGGGCAGGGCAGTGCTATTTTGCGCAGCTATTTCTCTCAGCCGTGGACCACATGGAAGAAGATTCCCATTGATGTGCAGCAGGCCATGTTCGGCCATTGGTTGGTACGTACGTAAATAAATATTTTTTATTTTGAAAATTATTTCATTTCTAACATTATATTTTGATTTATTTGTAGGGTTTCTGGTATCCGATCAGGATACCATGCGTGACGCCATCCACGAGGCATGGGAGGTGGCCATGCGTGATCGCCTTCGTCGGTTTTTGCACAATTTAAGAAAATCTGCGATGAAGAAAGCAGGAGTGTCAGATTTTGACGAGTCATTGAGCACACCGACCAGAGTACATTTCATCCCATGTATGGGATGGATTATGTGCGCACTGGTTGAGTGGTGCCTTTCATAGGAGATCATCGGTGGGGAGGCAGAATCGGGGGAGACAGGAGGTGACTCATCAAGCTGTGAGTCGTTCTTTCAGTACTCATAGACAGCATCTGGCACGTACATTATTTATAAATATTTTATATAACTATAAATATTAATAGTTTATTTTTTATTCTAATAGGTTGTCGAGCACCCCGATATTATGGAGTACAACGTATATCGGAGGATGTATAGTGATCCTGCTACTGGGGAGCTCAGAGGTGATCGTCAGCATCACATAATGGTCAGTATTATTTGTTTTCAAGTTTAAAAATTAACTGCATATAATATATTCACAATTTTAATTTTAAAATGCAACTACAGGAGTCATATGAGGCCGTAGCATCATAGGCCCGACCTGAGAGTCAGGCTGAGTCATCAGATCAGACCACTGGCCATCAGTTTTATGAGGGGTCATGGATGCAGGCCACCCAGTATGCCTTTGAGAAGGGCCGGGTAGTTGGTATCAGCTCTCGACTGACTCCCGGAGATTATTATGGCAGTGCTACGATGTCAGCGTCCAGCTTGAGAGGAGCTCATGCATCTTCTTCTTCTACATAGTATGAGGATCAGTTGAGATCTCAGAATGCACTGATAGAGAGTCTCTGACAGGAGCAGGAGCATATGCGTCAGCAGCATGAGGTGGAGCGTCGACGCCAGCAGCAGTTGTACGAGGAGCAGATGAGTCGGTGGCAGCAGCAGCATCAGGAGCAGATGGAGTACATGCGCCGACTCACTCATGCTTTAGGGATGGAGTTTCCTCCAACACCATCTACAGATCCCCCCCCATCCTTCAGATTAGAGTTTGTTTTTATGTTATAAATTTTGTGAAATCAAAATATGATTTTTTTTTTCTATTCGTAGTTTCTGTGTAATTTTAAAATATTAATAATATTATATTTTTAAATAACCATATTAATATGAATAATAATATTATTTATATTTCATAATATTAAATTTTATATATATATTAAAATTTTATAATATTATAATTTAATTATATTTTTTTGTAATACTTGAATTATTTTAATATTTGAATGTAAAATAATTCTATTATTTTTATATTAATTAAAATAACTTCTTAATATTTTTTTATTTTTGAATTATAATTCCAAATTTATTACTTTAATTAAATCATTTATTAATATTCTATTATTTTTTAATTTTGAATTATAATTATATTATTATTATATTAATTAAAATAATTTATTATTCATATTTTTGAATTATAATTCTATTATTATATTAATTAAAATCATTTATTAATATTTTATTATTTTTTATTTTTGTATTATAATTGGATTATTATTATATTAATTAAAATATTTTATTAATAATTTATTTTTTTTATAGTATTTGCGACGAGATACTATGCCCATCGCAAATAGTATTAATATTATATGCATTAAAATAATTTATTAATAGTATTTTATTTTATTTTTAAATAGTTTTTGCGATGGGAACCGTCGCAAAAAATATTTGTGGCGGGCCCGTCGCAACAGGTATTTGCGATGGGGCCCATCGCAATTACTATTTTATTTTTTTTACAAATATACGGAGTACTATTTGCGACCGGGATTCTCCCCATCGCGGAAAAAGGCTTTAGTGACGAGCCCGTCGCAAATAATTGTTGTTGCGACACCGTTTTTAGCAACGGGCCATTTGAAACGGGCCCCCTTCCCAAAAAGCCATTTGCGACGAGATCCCGTCGCAAATGACCCATCGCAAATACCTGTTTTTCTCATAGTGATGGTAGAAGTGGAAAAATTGATAGAGAAAAAAACACATCCAACAAATACAGGAAGAAGTTTACTAGAAAAAAACGAATTATATAGAGTATAAAATGTGATTCGGACTCAGCATAATAAAAATTCAGTTGAAAATGATTATTTAGAAAGGATTAGAACCTTACGTTCAAAAGTTGATAAAACAAAATATTCCTCATATGGTGATGAAGGAGGTGTAGAATATTATAGAGGGTATAAGATTAGAATAGAAAATCTTTAATTCCTTGAGAAAATAAATCTCAAGAAAGAAATTATAATAGTATTGAAAGATTGTGAAGAATTTTATAATGTAATAAAAGATATAATCTAATAGAAGAATGAATAAATTTAATAAATATTATGTTTCAGGCATAAAATTAATAAAAATGGAATTATTAATCTTTATTTTAGAGATAATTTGGAAACTAAGGATAAATAATTTAACAAGTTTAAACCAAAAAAATCTTGAGTCATGTAGTACCATTCGAATGATAAATTAAATATTCAACAAATCATTAGAAGTAAAAGTTGATACCTATAATGTTTATCAGAGTGCTCAATATGAGAATCACTTGAACTCTTCTCTTACCAAAAATATTTTTTCATATGATTCATTTACAATTTCATGTTTTGAAAAAATGTATTGTAAAATAATGGGGGGATTAAGAATATAGAAAAGCTTTCATATCTAAAAAATTATAAAATTCAATGTATATAATTGATTGTCCACATCCTGAGTATGTTAGTGTTTAAATATGTTCCCAACATCAATAAGGATTGTAAAAAATGATATTTATGAAATATAAAATCATTATTTGATACCTATTGATGGAATTGTGAAATATATGGGAACATGAAATATAATTTTGGGCACAAATATTCTCCAATGGGAAGAATATTTGAGAAAAGTGGCTAACATAGTGGAATTGAAATGAGTAACCTTATAAGAATATAGAAAGTTGAATAAGTGAATTCCTATGAAGTTATAATCATTCAATATAATTAAATTCAAATGTTTAGAAGATTTTTGTTGATGATGTGATCAGTCCGGTAATCATGCTAAATGATTATTGGTAATCCATATAGAACATGTTTTTTATTATATAAAATAAAAGAAAACTAAAAGAATAATATTGAGGAAATATCCCTTGTTTTTAAGATAGGTTTGAAAGAATATAAAAGGAGAAATACACTCAAACTAGGTAATATAAATTATTAACATATGATAGTTCATATAAAAATATTGAAACATGTTTAAAGTCACAATCAAGGATTGGTTACCTTTGGTAATGATAGTTTATAAGAAATGTGAAGAATCAGAATGGCAGAGATTTAATCTAAAAAGTTGAAATACAATGAATATGTATTCATTTAAGGGTAAAACATAACATATGTAGTTTAATTAAACATTATGATAACGGAAAAGAATTTTATTTTAGAAAGTATTTTTGTATCATCATAAGTTTGAATGATACAAAATTTATTTCAAAAGGAGAACAAACCAGTAAGAATATTTTTGAAATACTAGAATTAAATAACTCCTTCTACATGAGTGCTGATGATGAAAAAAAATTTACAAACTGATCACTTTTCAACCTTGTGAATAAAAAATTGGGTAAAATTTTTAATATTGTTGCTATTCAGAATTTTTCATAATTGAAAATAACATATGCAGATGTTTGTATTGATTTCCAAAATGTAAATATGAATGAATAGGTCAAAATAAAATTGAGATTAAATCTATAATACATCATAAAAATATTCATTAGGATTTCTGTGTGATGATGTGACATAAATAAAAAAAGTAGATTTATACTATATTACTTTTATTGATGATTTCCCAAGGATGAAAAACATCATGTTTATGAAATATAATTCAGATTCTATGGAAATGTTTATTTTTTCGAAAAGAGGATGGGATATAAATACGGTCTTATATAAAGAATATGAAAACATATTATGCTACCGAATTAATAAGAAATTATTTTTAAGAATATCAGAGAAATCATGGTATCAAAACATTAGTGTATTTCTCCCTATATTACAAAACAAAATGGGATAGAAAAAAGAATGAATAGAATCATGGTGGAAATTGGGAGTAGTATGTTAGCATAATACAATCATTCAATGTTCAATTAGAGATATATTTTTAGTACTTTCGTACTTGTCAAAACAAGGTGTTTTTAGTGATCTAAAATCAACATGACTCTTTACTAATTGTTTTATAACAAAAAAACTCATTGGACTACATAAAAGTTTTTTGAAGTCCATGTTTTCAAAAAATAATGAAAATCTAGACATGGGAATGTTTGATGAGAATGATTATGAAGGAACATTAATGGGTTATTCACCATATGAATTAAGTTACAAATGATGTAAAAACATTATCCAAAATTATTGGACTCATATGATGTTAATGTAATTGAAAATCAACTTTCCGTTACAAAAATGGTTGAGATTGTTGGGGAGGATAAACTAGAGATTTCTATAAATAGTAAAATCAATTCAATACATCCTAATCAATAATTTTTGAAATCATTTTATGAGAAAATTTTATGTCAAAAGAAACATTTAAATTTCCCACCATACATCAACAAGTTAAATTTGAAAATATTATTGAGAATTAGGGGGCTCTAGTTAGAACCACAATAAAGTTGAGATTTGAAAAATAGACTTAATTTATCTCAAAAGTTGTGCTATAATCAATTTCAACATATATGAAACAGAAATAATGAGTGGATTATATGAATGAAGAGTTTGATCTGATCGAGAAGAATAAAACGTACGAACTTATTCCCTGACCAGAAAATAAAAATGTTATCTACACAAAGATGTTTTATATAATCCAATTGAATTTTCCTGGATGAGTATCATGAAAAAAAGAAATACTTGTTTCTAAAATATATGAACATGTATAAGGTATCAATTTTTATGAAACCCTTTCCCTCATTTCAATGATATAAACTATTCATATGTTTCTTGCAATAGCTTCTCATTGTAATTAAAATATTTATCAAATAGATGAAAAGTAATATTTTTTAAATGCTGAGATTGAGGAAGAAGTATACATTGAACAACCATGTGGTTTTATATATGATGAGGATGAAAAATAATATTTTAAAAGGAATAATTTGTTGTATGGGACGAAACAATCTCCATTTTATTGGTTTTCGAAACATGACAATTGTTTGAAAATGATAAATTTTCAAAAATGAAAAGTTATTCGAAACCTGTATGTGAAATTTGTTGACTCTATAACTCTAATTTCAATTGTTTATGAGGATTATATATTTTGATTTGGGGATAGGGAATATGTTTTTAAAACCTCTTCCAAGGAAATTAAGAATAATTTTGATGTTTCTATGTAAATAGAATTATCAATCCTCCAAGGATTAAAAGGTCAATAAAAGGTAAAATAAATTTTATTATTTAAAGAAAAATATTCTACGGAATTGTTAATGTTGTTTGGTATAGAAGAATTAAAATTAGTTCAAACTATTATTTCATGGAGAAAATTATTGATTAATGACGAAACCATAATAAATGTGAATCAGAAAGCCTTTCAGAAGCTAATAAGAAGTCTTATTTAGCTTACTACATAAATTCCTAATATTTTTTATGCTGTGACTTTTATTATATTAATCAAAGTAATCCAAAAGAATCAGAAATTATGGAAGGAAAAAAATTTGTTATATGTCCAACAGACAACATCCAATGGGTATTTATACAAAAGAAACAATCCGATGAATTTTTAGGGTAATACTATTTTTGATTGGGATAGATATTATAATGATAGAAAATCAACCTCAGGGAAATAAATTTAGGGGAATGTTTTGTGAGTTGGAAAAAGAAAAATAGTTCAAATTATTTTAGCATATCTGAATCTGAATATGTTACAGCTAATCATTCTTGTAAACAAATGTTATAGAGTAAGGTTCACCTGCATGTTCTAAAAGTAAATTTTTATAAACCATTGAAGAAAGTTTTTGATAACCAGAGAGAAATTTAACTTTCAAAAAAGCATGTGCAAATTTTTTTTGGATCAAATAATATAATGAGACTCTCAAATACAATAGGGGTGAATTTTATACTTTTAAAACTTCATTTGGAAACATTAAAGTTAGTATAAAAATTTTCTCAGGGAATGTATATTATCACTAAAGGAATCTATTTCTTAAAGATAGCTTTCAACTTAAGCAAAACATATTTAAACAATGTTAAACATAACTCAAATACCCCATTAAAGAAACCATTTTTAAAACATTACAACCTTAAGATAAATACGTAAGAAAGATTTTATTAAAAGAATTATTCTACTTTAATGTGTATATAGTATTTAATATAATAAATGTTACAGAATTAAAAAGTATAAGAAAGATATACTTTCTAACTAATTTTTTTTTTAAAATTGTATTGGAAATAAAAACAACATGTAATATGGGACATGTAAAAATAATATCCTTTTAACCCAAATAGAAGGATATCCAACAACCATGGATACAGTTTTCTTGATTTATACTTTCAAGAAAGTATGTCTTACCCAATATGAAGTAATCCCTCAATATAAATATTGATATATGTCTTTATATCATTACAAGCCCTCAATTTAGAAGGAAATCAAAATATCTATCTTCTAAACCCAGATGCCCATGATCAGCATGATCAGATTCTACACAAAGAATGTTTGAAAAACATGTTCACACTTAAACAAGTTGTTCATGAATTCTCCATGAAACATATAGAGTTGTAAGATCCTCTCTCTCTGGAAATCACTTCAAAAACATTGATCGCTTTTCTACTCACTATTATCATCAATTTTATTTTTTGTTTAAATAAACTCTTATTTATATAAAAACATCTCAATGGTATGTTCCACTCCAACGGTCTTATATTCCATAAATTTCAGAGGGACACGTCCACGTGTCAAATAGACAAAAGTTTGTTTATTACAGATTATACGACACTGTTTCGTGTATAAGAAATGATGTTACGTTTGATATTAATTTTAAATATAAGAAAACATAAAATTTGATAATATTTGAATGATACATTAAACAACTCTAACATTATCAAGAAAATAGATTCTTAAGAAAATGAAAATCAGATTAATAAGAACATTATCACTTTTTTTGGGTACCGAGGTCATAAAATTAGTATGACATTTTTACCAGTATCAGTATCATGGAAAAATGGTATCATTATAATGAAAATAGTATCATAGATTTTTATGTGACAATTGTATTAAAGAAATTGTATCATAGATTAACCACTATCACAGAAACAGAATCATATAGTATTATGTAAAACAATACGTCACAATCTTAATTATACTGAAATGTTAAATATGTAATTAAAACGCAATGAAAATTATATATATGTAAAACGTAATGAAATATTTTTAAGAAAAATTTAATGAAAATCTTATATGTAAAACATAATGAAACATCTGTAAGTAAAATATAATTAAAAATATATAAGTAAAACGTAATAAAAATCTGTATGTAAAATGTAATGAAAAATCTGTATGTAAAACGTAATGACAAATCTATCAGTAAAATGTAATGACACATCTGTAAGTAAAATGTAATGAAATGTTCGGAACATATGAAAAATGGTTTGTGAATTTCAATACATAAAACCATAAGGAATGAAGAAGTCATAAGTGAACCTTAATGACTCAACACTTACATGATCAAAAAAAATTGATATTAAATCTCACATTCTAAAAGAGATAAATATTGTTTGAAATTTTATTCTGGAATATATTTCAATAAAGTATTAGATTACTGATATCAGTACAAATAAAATTCTTAAATAATTGTTGGTTGAATTGAGGTTGCAACATCATGTTACGCTTCCTCCCATGTCTTCCTATACCTCAACATGAATATCTACACCGTTCTTTGAATTATGTTAAAAAAGGGGAGAAAAGTAAAAAACAAATAGTTATCATTAATAAATTAATATAAATCTATGGTAATCATAATTGGGGGAGAGAAAATGAAATGTGAAGGGATTTATCTAAACACTGTAGAAAACTATTCTTGTCACCATGGGATTTAATTACTTCAAAAAAATAGCATTATCTAGTTGGGTTGTGTCAGGATACTCTTCAGTTAGAAAAAAAATGTTTGGAGAAAAGTCAAAAAAATATTTGTGAATTTTTTTGGAGAGTTTAAAATTTTTTTGACATGGGTTGTCAACAAATCCAATGGGGGTACTGAAGAACCTTTGTGGTGTTTTATTTTAACAATGTGTTGTATTTTTTTATAAAAAAAATATTTGTAAAAGAATTTTTTTTATTTAGAAATCATAACTATATCCATAAAAATTATGATTTCTAAGATACAATGTTTATAAGAAAGTCATATTCTTCTGAAAGAATTAAATCCTTATGCATGGGATTCATATCCTCAGGTCCAAAATAATTGGAGGAGGAAATTTATTTGATTGCTTTTTTCAATTATCATATTCAATGAATGATAGAATATGTTGAGTAAGGATGGGAAAATTTTCTGTAGAGTTTTTAAAAAATATTATGAACTAATAAATTATAATTTTCTCATATTTTTAAATCAAATCATATGATACTTTGATGGTCATAATGATCTATCAAATCATAAAAAAAATAATGATAAATCTATTTGATGTAATAGAAGAATCATATTGATTTAATAGGTTTCAGTGATCCAAAAAACTATTTCTTCAGATCCAAAAGTACCCAAAAAAAGATCATATCCAACAGTCAAAATGTGTAAAGCTCATGAAGATTAGGGAAGATCAAATTAGCTATGTTTATTTATCCTTTAATACATTAAATTGTTATAGAAAATCATCATAATGGTATTTCTATAATAATATAGAAATCCATCGTGATAATAATTCCATTACAATGAGAATTCAATCATAACTGGTTGAGAAAGAAACAGATTTTGTGACGAGCTGAGAAGGAAATAGATTTCATAATCACTGAGAAGAAAAAATAATTCAAAATGGGATGAGGAGGGAACTAAATATTTATCACTAAGAAGGACAGAAAATTAATAATCATTAAGAAGGAAACATATTTCTAATGAGATAATTACAATTAATAATCAAATATAAAATTCCAGATGCTTTAGTAATAGTAAAAGTGGTCAAACTTTAAATTCAATTTGGCATAAAACATAGAGAAATATAATGTGGATAGAATAGGAAAATGTTGAAGTTTAAATGAAAGATATTTACAAATTTTTTATTAATATTGAGGAAGAATGGAATGTTTTCAACTATTATACTCTTATATTCAATATCACCTATAAACACTTTTTGTAATCATTTGTTCATTAAAAACATTCACGTAATTATAATGAGAAAAATCATATTGATCAATATCGTATTGAGAAGATCATACTGAGTATATCAGAATGAGAAAAATCATATTGTGTAATTTTTTAAATTTGAATTTTTATATATTTAGAATGTTTTCATCTTATTGAGTCCATCATTTTGTGATAATCAGATCCAGACTCATCATGTTGAAGGAATCTGATGAAGACTCATTGTATTTAGAGAATCAGATACATACTCATCGTAATGAGATAATTGGAACTAGACTCATCAAATTGAAAAAAATCAAATCCAGCCAAATTAGATATAGGATTCAGACTGAGAAATTGTTGATTAGTTGCAAAAATTTATCTATTATTTTGTCTGCCTTAACTTTGTTATATGAAAATATTTTAAATTTTTGAGATTCATTATAATCATTCTTATCAAGAGATAGAAGGTATCTAAAGAGAGTTGTCACATTTTTTTTCACTTCTTCGTAATAGTGGATTTCCATAGACACAAAATAGTGGATATGGAAAGGATGTAGGTTCTCACACTGAAGCTAAGCCATTTAAATAATGGGTTCTTTAATATCATTCCAAATTTTTTATTATAGATCATTTAATAAAAGTAGATATGGAAATAAATCTTAATAGGTTACATGGGATAATTTCTCTAGTGTTTTATAACATATAAATACTGAAAAATAGATTCAACACCCCCCTTCTCAGTTATTATTAAATCTAGTATAACGTCAATTTTTATAGTGATTATATTATATTTTTTATATATTAATTATGTCTAATGATTATTTTCATGTTTGATGAGTTGACAGATTATAGAGAGTGGTATGAATATATATTTTTTAATATGAATTCATTAAAAATAATTGTTTTCATTAATTAATATAGTTTTATTTATTATAAATCTAGAGTTATTAAAATGAATAACAGTCATTATTATTATAAAATATCACTAATATTTATTTTTTCATGATCATTTTTGGTATAAATATTAGGTAATCGTTCATGTTGGTGAGAAAATTGTCCCCAAAAAACATTATATCAAAATATAAATACAAGTATGATTTTTATTACATAAAATACACCATTAAATAAAAATAATTATTTTATAAAAAATTTAGTACTGTGATAAATCATATTTTTCAACTATTGTATGAGATATATAAATAAAAAACCTTAAGGAAAAGTTAACACTTCTATTAAAGGGTTGAATCATTTTTAAAGGGATTTAGAAGATTGAATGACTTTAGATCAATATTTTGAACTATTATTTCTAAACATAGGAGAGTATATTTTTAGATATTATTTGGAAAAATAATACAATGTAATGTCTAGTAAATGTGAGGTTTTGGTGAATAGAGGAGGGATCCTTTTATAAGTGGGTTTAAGTTTCATTTATTCAAATACCCATTCATTAATATATATGGAACACTATTTTATATTGAATGTGGACCGAAAATGGATAAATTATTAATATTTTTTTATCGCATTATATAATAAATTAATGGATAAGGTTATAGATATATTTTATAATTCCCAATTAATTTATCAATCTTACCGCTTTTTTACATTTTCGTGGGAACAAAAACTATTCCAGGGTAATTTTTTTCTAAATTTGAATTTTAATATATTATATACATATAAAATTATAATTCCAAATATGATATTTATTATATTTTATTTTATTTGTTTTTAAAATTTAATAATATTAATTTTCATATGAAAAAAACATAGAAATGAAAAAAATTAAATGTTGTTTTTACAATAATAATGAAACATATCTAATACTCAATGTTTTATTTTTATATATTATATTGATTATTTTCAACACAATGTTACAATAGGTTTTTCCATTCTGATCCCTAATGTTCCAGAAATAAATGTTTCAAATGATTAAAATATTTGATAGAACAAATGTGTAGGATTCCTAAAAAAAGTGTAATATCTCCCAAAGGGGTGCCTAGGTCAAAAATATGAGGGCATCATTGAGTAAATAATAGTGAATAACCCCCAAGAGGGAACTAACATTAGTTATTATGGGTTGATTGTAGATAGTCTTCAGAGGTTTTTTAAGAGAATAAAATAAATTAAGAAATTTTTATTTTTATTTTATTCTATCAATGTTATGATGCAGTTATAGGTTTATCATTAGATAAACGTTTCATTATATATCTAGGTTTAGTCTCATAACTCTGGAATCCTCCAGTGGCCCTATAGGGAGTGATCAAGAATATTCTCTTGGGCAGGAAATGATGAAACTTCGAACCTATGATTGATGAACACCGATTTTGGTGGATCTCATCAATGATGATGACATAGTGACTGTTCATTCACCAATGATTGATAAAAACATAAGGTAAGATGTCCTTTTATGTTTATTTTTCCTCTTTCTTAATTTTTTCAGTGAAAAAAATAAATAGACAAACGGATTGATTTACGGATAGATCACCTTTCAAGAAGGGATTTATTTTAAGGGGTTTATTTGGGATAATTTAACTAAAAATCTTCATTGTTTATCTAATTGAAATGAATCCATATCGACATAATAATTGATTGAGATTCATTACACTCATTTGATTTTCCCCCCTGATTCACCATTAATTGTGCATTATCTATTCTCCCTCGCACTTTGATACCTTATATGAACAATTGATCTTTGAAACATTGATTCATTCCATAAATGATCCAAAACTATAGATATGGGATTAGTATGATATAAACGAGGTGTGGAAATGATTTTAGAAGCATGATTTAGATGGGGTAGCATACTTTCATATAATAGATCTGGTAGAAGATCATGAATGGGATTCTGGCTTCATTTGGTCTAGGCGAGAAGGGTGGTACGGGTCCAGGCCGAGGCGAGAGTCCAAGATTCCAGTGGTAAAGCCGAAAAAGGAAGTGTTAGACATGGTGTTTTTTCCTGGTACAGTGTGGCCATGAGTGGAGTGGGATAGGAAAATGGTTCGAGGAGGGTAGTACGAGTTAGGAAGATGGGATGGGTTAGGTCAACATACTAGTTCGGGTAAGTGAGTCGAGTCAGGTCGGTTCATTGTGCCGGACCTGAGTCAGATCTAGGACATCCAGGGTGGAGCTGGTTACAATCGACCGGAGTGCTCAACTTTGAGATGCGGAAACTCGAGCTACCCCATGTGGATAGCCCGCGCAGCCAAACTAGGATGGTCGACCATAGTGGTTGGTCAATATGGCAGGGGGACTGATCGTGATGTTCAGTCCATGGGCATAATGATCTCTCCAATTTCAAACGGTCCTAACTCCCCAATGAAGCATCCAATCGAGGAGAAATCTACAATGTTGAGACCCTAACATTGAGATGGTAGTTTTTAGACCAATGATTGGTTTTTATTTAGACTAGTATAGGTTGAGTGCCTTCCCTTGGTCCTTTTTTCATGTGTACTGTGTGGCACTGCATCCACATCCTTGGATTTCAATCCCCTCTATAGGTCGTGTGGCTGATAGAGTTTTTTTTTCTCTCAATGAGACTGGAGTGTGATCCTCTATCATCAGTAGTAGAGTTTTTTTGGAATCACTGTAACAGCCTGGAGTAAGGTTTTGATCTATTATATTACAGTGCAAATTGAGAGGGTTTTTGGGATTGTTGGCATAGGATCCCCTATATAGTTGGTTGATCTAGAATATTTTTTGGTATCCTACAATGGTTTTGTTTGTAACCCCAATTCTATGTATAATAGTATTATTTATCTAATGTGTTCTCTTTGTGTAGGGCCCAAATAATCAAGTCCTCTTCATCAAGTGTGTCTGTTGATATCATGGATCTAAGAGAGAGTTTTCCTAAAATGATCGTTTCTTCGAGAAACATCTTGTGGATGGAATATGGTTATGACTGCAAGATGGTGTGGTGTGTCTCCTAATTATACCTGGGGTTTTCATTACTTCATGTATCAGTTATATGTGTTACCTTTTTTTTGAGCTGACTATACATGGTTCATCATGTTTAGAGTTTTCAAGGTGTCATACTACGTAATGATATTCTCAACCCTATATGGGATTTTCTCGCACATGTCATGTCTTATATAGACAAAACCAGTTTCATGGTGTCCTAGGAGGACCAGGACGGGGTGGAGAATCTTTGGAGCTAGGAAGACCGAGATTTTTATTGGGAGACTTCCTTTTACATTGTCCTTTCCCTTGGAGAAGGTTTGACTCTTCATAGTTTCAGTTCGATTTGTATAAATACTCTATTGGTGGTTTTATAATTGGCCTAGTTTAAATATCCCTTACCTACTATTGTACACTGGTTGTTGGATCTTAGTAGCAATCATGAATTCTTTCAGTCGATTTACATTTCATCCTTATGATCTAGCCTATTGAAGGTAGGCTTGGGGTAGTCACGTCATTGGACCATCTGGGATGGGTTATGTATCAGTGGTATTAGATGATGTTTAATTATAAATTAGTTATGTTAGTCGGTGACATTGGTTTCGGTCATCAATGTTAATTGGTTTGTATTTAGATATCTGGCTAGTGTCTCTAGGGTCAGTGCAGTAGCCAACATATCTATACAATAGAACTCTAAACATGTACTTTTCAACTTGTAACATGATAACACTGGCTGAAGGGAAAAATAGTGGTACATATATAATATTGGAGTGGTTGTGTCACCCATATAATTATGGAGTCAGCTACCATGACCTACTCTTATGATCATGGTACATCATGTTCTATTTCTAGATTCCTCCCGAAATATATCCATCTAAGATTCCACCTCTTGATCAGGAAGATGATCTTCTTAGTGACAAGTCATCAGTATAGTGTCATGTAACAAAGACAAAACATCTTTGTGGTTTACCTTTTATACCACCACCCATTAAGAAACATATACTACCAGTACTATGGGATGAGGATTCATTTAGGTTTAGTTCATTGAAAAGGTTTCAAAGGTAGTGACCTCCCAGTTTTCTGGGAAATCCAGACCCACAGATGGCTGAGGATTGACTAGTGCCAGTAACCCATATTTCCCACCTTATGATGACACCTGCCGATAAAATTCATGTCCTTGAAAAAATTTTTAATCAGGGCTCTTCATAGAGATTGAGGAGTTTTTTAAATCTGACACATGATGATAAAGATCTTTCCTTGATGCACATTGAGCATATCCTTAGATTGGAGGTCTATTCGGCCACATTGGGATTAGTACACATACGGGAGCTCCATCATTTGTAGTATGTTAGTATGACCGTGGTGGAGTATTCAATGAAGTTTAATGATCTTTAATGATACTCCTTGGTCATTTTATAAGAACATTTCTTAAGGGCTCAAACCATCATGTAGGGATTATGTTGGGACATCAGGGAATTAGTGGTCTGCCTTAGAATTTATACCCACATGGGGTCACATGAGCGAGCCTTATCAGTGGAAAGTCTTATTGAATATAAAGAACTATTTGTGGGAGGTAGATGATGGAACCTAGTAGACGAGACATCAATAGTAAGTAGCAGATGATAGTCATAGGGATCTAAAAATTTCATGTACATTTGTAGGTAATCATAGGAATTTGGGTCTTTGGTGTAGGTCTCATGTGGGGCTCAAATCAGCCAAGGTACATGTGATTTTTGTCATGCAATGGTCGGGGACATCTGGCATGATATTTATTTAACTATTTTAAATGTGATTGGGAGATATTCATGGGACCTCCTAGATAGAGTCCAAGACAAGAAGAATGGTGTTTCATAAGGATAAGGACATTGAAGAGGGTCCAGAAGGGCCAAAAGAGGTTGTCAGAGGTTCAACATATTACAACCATCACCCCAAGTGGTCCATGCCAAGCACAAGGAGCTGGTGTAATGGGATGATTCAAACTATAGGTATGGATTCTTATCAACCTGAGGATCTATGGATCACATTAGGTAGGATCTATTCCTTTTACACCTTAGTTATTTTACTGGTAGTCATAGGTTTTATTCCACGATTTATCACAACAAAGCATGTTTGAGACTCAGATATTTCAGTTGAACCATTGACTTGAAACTTTTTCTTGGAGACACTTACAGGAGGAGACTTGAAAATCACACACTAGTGACAATAGTATGAATGATATCATGCATGTGTGAGTTTTGTTTGGGATCTCTTAGTAGCGACATCGAGATCATATGACTTTATGCATGGTATGGAAAAGTTATCCATAGTTTATGATCAGATTTACTATTTTAGGAGAAGAGTGTGGTGTGTCTGTAGTTATGGTACAAAGTTTTCATATATTTGTGACAATGAAATCTATACAGTGCAAGATGGACTAACACATAATAGGGTGCATCCCATTACTCATCAGTTGGATAGCCTGACCCTCAGTGTAGTGGATGTTATGAGTCCTTAGTTTCTTATAGTGGTGGAAGATTTTGAGGATGTATTTTCTGAACATTTGCAGGGTTTACCTCCCAATAGGGAGATACACTTATGCATTGATCTACAACTAAGGATGACATATATATCTATAACATCATATCAAATGGCTCCCACCGTGCTTCGTGAGCTGAGGGTAGAGATGGAGGACATGCTGAAGAAATTATTTCCGGGACCTACTGTTTCACCCTAGGAAGCCCATGTTTTGTTTTCCAAGGAGGCATATAGAATCATGAAGTTATATTTGTATTATCGTCAATTAAACCATGTTATCATGAAGGATATGTAACCACTACTGAGGATACATGACCTCTTTGATTAGTTTAAGGAAGCATGTTGGATCTCAAAGATTGGACATAGATCATGCTATCACGAGATTTTAGTTCGGGTTGATGAAATACTGATTACGGGCATCAAATGTCATTTTAGACACTATGAGTAGTTGTTGATTTCATTTTTCAGAAAAAACTCCCTATCAGTGTTCATGGGATTCATGGACTATATCTTTTGGATTTATGTAGACCAGTTCATAGTGGTAACTAGTGTATTTGGTATTTGAGAGGAGCGTGCGAGTCACTTAAGGATAGTTCTGGACACTATTTAAGAGCACCTGATTAATGGAAATCTATTTATGTTTCTATTTAGGATTCTATAATTCCATTTTCATAAACAAATCATCTTAGAGGATAGATTTATAGTGGATCCAATAAATAATGAGACAATGTTTTCTTAGGATCCAGTGAAGAGAATTACTAAGGTATGAAGTTTCCTTGGAACGGTAGCGTACTATCAAAGGTTTGTGCTGATCTTCTAAAAAGTTTTTTCATAATTGATTGCTTGTAAATTGAAGGGGTCCAATTATTATGGATGGAAAGGTGCCATAAATTTTATCAGGAGTTGAGTCAAAGGTTGACAAGTGATCCCATCATGAGGTTATAGAAAGAAGGCACTGAGTACATGGTGTTCTATAATGCATTGGGGGTCAGGCTTAGATGTTTACAAATTCATAGGTGTGTGTTTATTTCCTATATTTCACACCATTTGAAACCACATGATTATAACTTAGATGCCCCCATAGTGAGTTGGTAATGGTTGTCTTCTCATCGTTGATTTGGCGACACAACCGAATGGGTGAGCAATTTTTCATCTACTCTGATCACAGGAGACTCAATAGTATCTTCTCTCAGAAAGATCCTAATTTGAGGAAATGTTGAGAGATAGAGTTTCTCTAGGGAAATGAATTTGATATTTTCTATACTCTAGTGATGGGAATCATGGTAGAAATTCTATCAAAAAGAGATATAGTTTGAAGTTGATGAATGTGGCATCATAGAAGTTGGGATCATTTCAATTTTACATTCTAGTTGGAGATGAATTATCTTACCTCGAGTAAATGTTTTTCACCCTTACACTCTTATAGTGATTCAGGGAGGAACAGATTTAGGATACAAACTATGAGTACCTACATTATGAAATTTCCACAGTGTATGCTCTTAATGAATATTAATAATGTGGGGAGCACATAATTATCATTAAAGGACATGTGATGGTACACACAACATTGCAGGAGGTATCTTTGAAAATGATTTAAAAATTCCCTTTGGAAGTACATCTTACTATGGTGATTATGTACCAAGTCCTATGATGCCATTTTGGTGGCCATGGATAAAGAAAAGAGATCAAGATTTTGTTTCTAGATCACTAAATTTTTAGAAATTGAAGAATGATCACCATGTTTTATTGGGTTTATCTCAACTACATGATGTGCCAGAATGGAAGTGGGATGGGTTATCGATGGATTTTGTGATGGTTTTACCATGTATGTCTAAGGACATGATTCTATCTAGGTGATTGTTGATTGACTCACTGTTTCATACCACTTCCTTGCTATCCAAGAGTAATGTTCAGTATAGATATTTGGATTCCTATACATTAATAAGATAGTTTAACTCCATGGAGGTCCATAAATGATTTTTTATGATCACGATTCTTGCTTCACATCTTAGTTTTGGAAGGGAATGTAGGAGGTGTTTGGGACTGAGTTACACTTGTACACAACATTTCACCCATAGAGGGACGACCAGACTGAATGCCCCTTTCATGTTCTAGAGGACAGGATGAGATAATTCATGCATGACACTGGGTATAGTTTGGAAGATCACCAACCACTATTGGAGATTGCATACAAAAAAAATATACCATTCCACCATTGGAAAGACACTATTTGAGGCTTTGTAAAGGTGAACCTGTAGGTCACCACATTGTTGGACTAACCTAGTAGATTCATCATTCATGGGATTGGATTTGGTAGAATCTACTATAAAAAAGGCACAGATCATCCAGGATTGGATGAAGACTTCACATACCTATTAGCAGTCTTATACTGACTGTCGACTAAGGCATTTGGAGTTCAAGGAAGTACACCATGTGTTCTATCATGATTCAACTCGTGGGGGATTAAGTATATGTGGTTAGGATGGAAATATATCTCCATGGCTCATTATCACTTTCCCGATACTTTCAATAGTTGGTCAGGTGGCTTAACAATTGAATCTACTCCCATCGTTAGATCAGGTAAATGGAATCTTTGATTTGTTGTAGATGAGGAGGTACATTCCTAGAATATTTCATGTCATCAACTAGGTTTATCTAGACATTACGGATAGAGGTATATTTTTATAGTGCCATATGGAGATCAAGGATTGGTCGGAGAAGATCCTTTGTGGGTGATTGATTAATTTAGTGAATATCTGGTGGTAGTAAGTGCATCTTTAGGAGAACACTTGGGAGTGGGAGGCTCAAATTCATGTTCATTACCCTTATCTATTTGTGTATCTATTTTTTTAACATTTAGAGGAAATAAATCCCTAAGATATGGAGAATGTAACATATTTGATTTATCATGTATTATTTTTAGATATCATATTGTTTATAATTGAGGCCAGGCGCTATGATGGTGTTTGATTTTGATCCATGGTGTTCTCAGATTAATGGTTTAAAAAATATTAATGTATTTAATATCACGTGTATGATGTTATCATAAAAATGTTGAGTAACACCAAATAAGTTTACCAGATTAGAGATTTGAAGATACTAATATGATTATATTAGTATCTTACCATAGGTGTGACCTAAGACTAGTCAACATGGGTCAA
The DNA here is from genome assembly GCA_963277665.1 of Viscum album. Classification (NCBI taxonomy): domain Eukaryota; kingdom Viridiplantae; phylum Streptophyta; class Magnoliopsida; order Santalales; family Viscaceae; genus Viscum; species Viscum album. Next base: position 677,477,562 of record OY728155.1, on the reverse strand, counting down.
TTATTGAAAGTCATCATAGGTGTTTTAAAAGAATAAAATAAGTTAAGAAAAATTTATTTATATCTTATTTTAACAGTTCATTGATGTTGTCATACATTTTTCTTCAGATAAACCTTCTGTCAGAGATCCAAGGTTAGTCTCATAACATCAGAATCCTCTTTAGGCCTTAGAGAAAGATATGGAGAATTATCTTGTGTAGGAGACAATAGAACTTCAAATCGACGAATGATGAATGCCGATTGTAATGGATCTCACCAACAACGATGATGCAATGACCATACTTCAAAAATTATTGATTGAAAATACATGTAGGATTTTTTCAAATTTGGATTATTCCCCATTCCTAAATTCGGTGATGAACTCATATGAATCAATGAGCAGATTGATTTGTAGATTGATCGGCTTGCGGGATGGGATATTGTTTGATGGGTATATTTGGGAGAATTTGAACAATTACAATTGTTATTTATCTATTGGAAATGGATAAATATAGTCACATACATCAATTTAGGTTCATTCAAATAGTTATTTTTTGTGATTTTATCCACCTAATCTCCTTTCATTGTGTGTTCTTCGTTCTAGCCCTTTCTTGGAAACCCTCTATGAACAATCGAACATTGAGCCTTAGAATCATAGTACAATGATATAAACCCATGTATTCTAGATCCAAATGACACAAAAGATCTGTGATGGTGATGTAATATGAGGGATTTATCTAATATAGTGGTCTGTTTTGAATCTGGCATGGTAGTCGATGGCAGTTGGGATGATGACTTTTGTCGGCCCAGGCGAGTAGGGAAGCATGGGTCTAGACAAAGGTGCAGGTCTAGGTGGTAGGTGGTAGGGCCAGTGGATACGGATGGTGGTGGAAGAGGTGTATGTGGTGTTGGATACATGTGTCGTGTGTTGGTGAGTGGATCAGGCATGGCATGGTGAGTCGGGTCAGGCATATGGGTTGGGTCAGGTCAGTGGGTCTGGCCGCGCAGGAGGGACGAGTGTTTCCTGTGGGTCAGGACAAAACTGGGCTAGAACCTGGATAGATCTAGGTAAACTATGATGGGGCTGGTTATGTTTGACTGTAGTGTTTAACCATGAGTCACAAAAACTCTGGATTCATGGGTTTAGTGATAGCACAGCTGGACAACAACGGTCTGTCTGTGGACAAAGTGACTTCTCCAATTTCAAATGGTCATAACTCCAAAACTGAGAATCCAATTGATGAGCCTTATACAACGTTCAGAACCTAATGTTGAGATGGTAATGTTGAGACAAATTTTGTGATTATATTTTGGACTATTATAGGTTCGGTGCGTTCCCATGGACCATTCCTTGAGGGTATAGTATGGCATTACATCCACAACACTGGATTGTAATCCCTTATAGAAGATGAGTCTAAAATAGAGTGTTTGTGTCCCTCAATGAGACAAGAGTGAGATCCTTTATCCTATCTGTTAGAGTTTTTTCAATCAAAGTAACCTCCCTAATTAAGGTATTGATCCTCTATCTAGAAGGCTGCATCAGTATAGTTTTTAGATTTATTGGCACATGATACCCTATATATCATGTTGATCTACATTGGGTTTGTGGTGTCCCATAGCAGTTTTGGCCATGAATCCCTCTATATGTACCATAGTCCTATTCAAAAAAAATCCTCTTTATGTGGGTCCCAAATGAGGTAGATCTCTTCATCGAGAGTCTCTGATGATATCATTGCTCGATGAGTGGGTACTCCTTGAATGAGTGTTGGTTAGAGCAGAATCTTATGGGTAGCATTTGGTTATGACCATCTGAGGGAGTAGTTTCTCTCCTGAGAATATCTGGTATTTTCTTTACTTTATCTATCATACAGTATTATCTCTTTTTTTGAGCTAAGTACCCTTGGTTCTCCATGTTTAGTATTTTTGTGTTGTCCTATTGAGTATTGTTATACCCACCCATGAACATGATTTTCTTATACGTGTCGTGTCTTGTGATGATAGAGGCCCTTTTGATAGTTTCCTAGGAGGACCAAGAATACGTTGAGCATAAATGTAGTTGGGTAGACCAAGGTGTTTAAAGAGAGCATATATTTAATTTAGTCCTCTCCCTTGGAGCTGGTTGGACTATTTATTGTTTCAGTTGGACATATGTATAGATTCTCATGGTTAGAATATATTTGTCCCAATTAACTTCTCATTTACTTCAAGTTGTACGCTGGTTGTGGGATCATAATTGTATTCATTCATTATTTCGATTCGTACAATTTCATTATTGAGTGTATTGGTGATGTGTCCATGTGTATAAGTACTTTATGCTAACACCACACATTTGATGGAAATTCCTACTCGGTGCTAGTCACGAGCCCCTAGCCTATTAGAGGCAGGTTTGTGGTAGTCATGTTATGGTCCCCATTTGAACAGATCATGAAAAAATATATTTATTCATATTCCTTACTAGTTAATTGTTTTTAGATGATTGTGAATTTTTTTTCATAAATATAATTCATTGAAATTATTTTTAAATTACGATTAAAAATTTTTTGTTAAAAATTCATGTAACACATAAAAAGAATTTAATGAAATATCTTAAAATTTTAAATTTAATCATTTAATACATTAATAAAAAAAATTATAATTTATTTAATAATCATTAGATTAATTTTATCAATATATTTATGTTAAAATTATTCATTTCATTTATTTAAATTAATAATTAATAATTTCATATTTTATAAATAAAAAATTTATAAAAAATAATAATAATTAATATATACTTAAATTTGTTTTTTTTAATATATAATTTATCAAATCATTAATTACATTTTCAAATCATTCTAATATTTACTTACAAAACCACCACAAGACCTTGGTCTATGAACTAATAGTGAGATAATTACTATTGGTTGTTGAGACTGGTGATTAAGATAGAATGGATCTCATAATTATTTTCAAAATAATAAACTTCCTTTGTAGATGATTTCATTGAAGTCATGCATGTTACATTTTATCTTGGTAGTACTCTATCGAAGAGCCTATTAATCCTAAATTCCTTCCAAGTTTAAAAAATATCACCCCAAATGAAATAATTCTACTACATAATTTCATATATATTTCATTCTACATTGATATCATGATGTGGTTATAAATATTTATATCTAATAATTTAATGACTATAGTATGTCAATAACATTTGAATAAATTCTAATTTTAGTAAATATATAATTTATCTCAATTATTATTTTTCTGCCAAGTGATTTTATTTACATTTTTATAAACCCAAGGAACAAATAATTCCAAAAACCATATAAGCAATTAATATATATATTAGATTCCTAAATATTAGTTCACTAACTTTATACTATTAATTTATCTCATTCTCAAATTTATTTTCAAAATATTTTCATGTTATTTATAATGTGGTTAATCTTTTTCATTGTTTACATCAGCAGTATGATCCTCAAGGCTGGTGAGGTTGAGGAATATTTCTATATTGTTGTATTTTTTTATATGTTATTTGATTGACGTAATATTTTTTCAGTGTATATTATTTTCCAAACATTATTTTTATTTATTTTTATATTTTAATATTCTATATTCATTCGATAAATAATTACACATTTATGTCTGATGTTTCATGTATGATATTCTAGATAATTAATTACAGAAAATATTATACTAAAAATATGTGTTGTTATATTCTACCCCTTGTAACAATTTCTTCGATGAAATTTAATTAACCATAAGAAAAATTAAGGGTAATTTTGTCTCATTTCATGTTTCTATTCCCATTTTTTTTATGAAAATTATGATTTCACCACAGAACCTTGACCAAGTGTGTGAATAGTTTTATAGAACCATATATATATAATCATGTATCACCACTAGTTATTTTTTATTAGAAATATCATGTTCTAATTTATAACATTATGAATTTAGAACATGCGATGGATGTGATGTATACTACCTCAAAATTTATACATGTAATATTTTATGAACCCAGGAGGGATTTTGTATTTTCACTTTGTGATAATATATGTTTCCCACATGATTAAGAATCATGAAGGCATCGATGTATCTATAGATAGACATTCCTTACTTCTATAATTTCATAGCCACTATCCATAGATGTATTCAAATTAACACATTTGTACTAACCTTAAACTAAATATATCATTGAAAATTATTAGTATATCACTTTTATCGAAATTAAAATACATTGATTTATCATAGAATATTTTGATTATTGTTTATTATTTCATAAACAGGTTCATGTTCAATAAACATCCACTATATAACATCATATGAATATTTTAGTGTTATGTTACTCAACCTATATAGATCTTCATATAGTGTCATTATAGTGTCCCAATACCATGAAACCAAAATATTACCTTTTTTAAATGAATATTCAATATAGTTCACATATTCACATTTGGAGACCTTAATAATTAAGTGTCCATAGAGTCTATAAATACAATATTTTTCTATCATGACAGATATTCAACATATCACATATATATCTTCTAGTATTATACCACCCATAGTCATACCCTAATCAAACCTTTCTTTGAAAAATATGTAAGTAAAACTAATGAAAGGTTGAAATCAGATTATCTGTAAGTGTAAAAATCTGAGACATGTTCATGTTCAAAAAACATCCAATATTTAACATCATATGAATATTTTGGTGGTATGTTACTCAACCTATATAGATCTTCATATAGTGTCATTATAGTGACCCAATACCATGAAACCAAAATATTACCTTTTTTAAATGAATATTCAATATAGTTCACATATTCACATTTGGAGACCATAAGGATTTAGTGTCTATAGAGTCTATAAATACAATATTTTGTTATCATGACAGATATTCAACATCTCACATATAAATCTTCCATTATTATACCGCCCATAGTCTAACCCTAATCAAACCTTTGTTTGAAAAATATGCAAGTAAAACTAATGAAATGGTGAAATCATATTATCTGTAAGTGTAAAAATGTGAGATATCAATCAATGAAAATATAAAATTTAAAAATAAGTTCATGGGTATGATATCATGAACATAACTTACAATGTTCCTACCCAATATATCATGGATCATAAATATTATTCATGGAATAAAAATATATCATTTTAAAATACATGAATCATAAGGGTGAATACTCATCATAAATAAATCTTGAACTATATATTCTTGTCCTAAAAGTATTGAAATATCAGATGATTAGAATCTGTTTCATATGTAATGGTCAACCACTGGGACTATAAAATCATAATGGATAATTTATCAACACTGGATTCCTATATCATAATAGATTAAGAATCATCACATGTTACCCATAGTGAATTAGTCACATAGAAATGATTCCCATTGTGGTTCAAGTACATCGATAGTTTCCCCATATCAGATCAAGCACATCAACTTTTTTACCATTTTGGATCAATCACAATGACATTCTTCCCATTATTATCCAATACTATATAAAATATTACCTAATTAATTTGATGGATACATAATTCTATTCCCTCCCATAACATAATCAAAAAACATATATATATATATATATTCCAAAAGATCATGAATTATTCATTATATAATCATATTATAACCCATTAAATGTAAATTTGTTTCATAATCATTTCATATTTTCATCCCAGCATAACCCCTTGAAAATAAATTAGTTTCACACACATATCATCATCCTAATCACAAACCATTAATAATTATAAAAGGATAGTATCAATGGATCATATCAAAAATTAAACATAATTAACATCATTGGATTTTATCAAAGTCTAGAATTATTTTATAATAATAAATGGAATTTTCCTTGATGAAAATTCAACTTTAAAACATCACCTTTAAAATCGAGATCACTAATTTAAAGTAATATAATTTTCCTAATTATTAAGGAAAAAATATTCTTCTAAAATTACTCTATAACATTTCAATGCAAATATAAAATCATTTAGTAGTCATGGTGTTGCAAAATTATGTTCATATTGTATAAGTTAAAAAGAATCTTTCCTTTCACACTTCTGTAAAAACTCAAAATGTATCTGTTTCATAAATAGTAAATAAAATTAGTATTATTTTTGTAAAAATTCAATAACGGATGAGAATAAATTTAAAAAACATTTCTTAATATTAAAAAGTTCCAATAAAATATTTTCTGAAAACATCAAAATAAATGAAAAAATGGGTTTTGATCGATGAGAGAATTAAATTAATTTCCCCTTAACAAAATTAATTTGATATTGCGTGTATATAAAGAGATGAAAATAAATGGAACATGTTTAGTGTCAAAAAATTACCAAAATAGAAGAAAAATCTAGATATTTATCAGATAAGTATCTTATAATTCCCCCAATGTAAATTCAAATATAAAAAATCCTGATTAAAATAATATTAAATCATAATTCCTATACCTCAATTCTTGTATGTCATCGTCAAAATTTTAAAATCCTATAAAATAAATAGATATTAATTATAAATTTAATCTATCACTACACTATTATCAATCATATCATTTATGATCTATTTATTTCATCATAGATCTTTTTATAAACAATTTGTCCATCATTCATGAATGTTGTGCTTAAACAATACTGGTCCATACATGTGATCATAGTTATATAACCTCCATAATTTTATTGATGATATAATAATAACATATATTTATTACAATTATATTTTAAATTATCCATACAATTTAGAGACATTAAAATGGATTACTCTATTCCTTGAGACAGTTGGCCTTTTGTATGAATGCACATTGTACAAATGTTTTTGACGAATGAAATGAAAGAAATGAAAATATTATATTACTATTATAGATTAATTATTATATCATATATATATATATATAATATTTTCATAAAATCTATAATTATTAGAATCCATGTAAATTGGATATGAAAAATGAATCAAATCCCTTCAAGGATGTGGTAGTCTACAAGTAACCATGAGAGAAATTTTCATATTGATTAGATGATAAGAAGGTAGAAATTATATTATCATTAAACATAATAAATATTTCATAAATATGATTTATAAATATTAAAACCATCTTGAAAACCATCCATGAAATATGGTGATGGAGACTAAATTGATTCACTATGTGGAGACGGTAAGCCGTATATATGCATGACTGACCATTTAACTTCTAATTTTTTTGGAAAACATAATGAATAAAGGTATTTTTAAAATCATAATCAAATTAAACTATACTTATGAAACATACTATATTTTTTTATGAATGATATTATATATATATATATGATATCAAAGAATAATAAATTGAAAGAGATCAAGTAAGTTGATTACCAATATTTTGGTAGGCTCACATTATATTCCTTATTAATGACACTTATAATTTATTTTAAGTTGAGAAGAATAAATAATTCATGTCTAGGTATTATTATATTTATATATTTAATTTTATTTTAGAAATATGTCTCATATGGGTCTAAAAAAATTAAATTATAGGTACCCATTTATAAGTGAGGGGAAGACTCCTTTGGAATTTCTTAGATGCCTAATATATAATAAACTCATTCTCTAAAAAAATGATTCCAAATGGATACGTATTCGATTCTATGGTAGGATTTTCATTAAATTTAATAATACCATAAAAAAATTATTGGTTTGTTTTTTTCTTTAAACATTATCTTTTTTAATTTATTATTTAACCTATATTATCCTTATCCCTAGAAAAATTGTCTTTATTTATTAAAGGGTTATAATATTATTGATAAGGTAAAAATTGGAACATATATGTATAAATAATGATAATATTGACCATATATTATCCTACTTGTATTTTATAAATATTTTATTTATATATTTATATAATTTAATAAAATATTTTAAATAAAATATCATTAATGTCATTTTTCAAAACTATTAATTTAATTTCACATTAATGGCCTCCAAAAATATTAATTTCTTATTTAATAATTTAAAACTCACTAATTAGTAATAATAGTATTTATAATTCAACGAATAGTGTAACTCACTCATATTATATTTCTTTTAAAATTGTAAAATTATTTAATTTATCGAACAATTAAATGAAGAAATAATGTGTTGGTTTTAAGTAAGAACTTAAGGTAATTATATAATAACTAAAAATTATTAATGAATTAACATATTTCAATTAATTTTATTATAATAATAAAAATAATTAATATTCATTCACCAAATTCTTTTGTCCCTACATGAAAAAAAAATAAATTTAAAATTAAGAGAATTATATATTGTATTTTTAATTGATTTAAATATTATATTGGTCATTTCAATGGAAATTTATCTCATTATAAATTAAATTTTAAGAAAAATTGAGGCATATTTAAAAATTCTATTGATCTAATAAAATTTAATATGAACTCCTTTTTACCTTAAATTTTTTTTAACCTATGTTAACTTGATTTACCCTATACTATGGTGATAAATATTCCTACATCTACTACTCTAAATTCCTAAAAATCAAGAGAAATATTTAAAAAATATGAAACTCATTTTTCTAAATATAAAATCTTTTTTTTCAGAATTCAATTTCTAATAGTGGAATTTTTTTTTGAAATAAGTCTGATAAAGGTTTTGGAAATCATTTTATCAAAACAAATATTATAATCATACAATTATATGTACTCTAATCCCGTGCATTAAAAAACACAAGATAAATGTTAAAAAATTTGAATGAATATATTATATATTAAAACCATTAACCAATATTGATTAATTTATTATATTAATGTAAAAAAAGTTGCGCATATAAAAATATCTTTTTTAGAAGAACATTTACTTTATTTTCTAATGATTTATATTTTTATTTATAATTAATTTACAACAAAACAATTCATTTTATATATTTGTAAGACATATTTTATATAATTTTGTTAATCCTTTTCATACATTCCAATCCAATGGAAATGTGATAACTTTATACCTCATTATGGTTCATTTACACTAATGGTTGATTGTATCATAGATATTGAATAAATTAAATTTATTTAAAAATATTTGTGTTATAATATCATAGGGTGTTTTAATCATTTTAATGATTTTGTGTAATTTTTAGTTTGATGATAACTCAAATAGAGGGATTTTTTGATCTTAATTGTTTTTATGTTAAATTGTATGATATTAACATATCTTCCAATGTTGGAATAGTGATTTTAGACTGATAACTATTTTGAGGATGAAAATATCAACAAAATATTATATATATATATCTAATACTTAATGAAAAATTTTAAAAACTATAATGGGAACCCAACATTTTAATAAGATAAAATTTAAATCTCTAATATGTACAACCTTATCACTTCCTTTGTGTCTATATTCTCAATATGATCTTTTGTTAAATGCATCTAAATTTAAAAAAAGATATTGACATTGTGTGTTGATCTTTCAAAACAAAAATGGATTTAATTCCATTATAATTATTAATATTACAAAAAATGAAATACAATTTGATGTTATCCGATTCACATAACTGTATAGGTAAAACTTTTAGTATCACCATAGACTGTTGATATTTATCCTTGACTTTTAGATAGACTAATCATCAGGATATAAACACTATAGTCTCTCTATTCATGTTATCTTATTAGAATTATTGATTAATATCTATATACATGTTTTTTAATCTTTGATTAATATAGAATGATGATCCATGTGCATCATCAAAAAAGAAATTTTGGAGATCTAGTTTTGATAAGACACATATCCAAGTTCAAAAACTTATAACTATATTTTTTCAATGATTTATATTAGAATAATTGATACTTTATTTTTTGGCTCCCTATAATGATTATATACTACCTTAATCCTCATATTTATTTATCATTGAGAAATAATTTAGTATATTTTTTATTTCATTCCATTCGTTATGAATTTAATATGTATCCTTAGAGAATCCATGATTATTGTATATCTATCATAATTCAACAAAGATAAAATAGCATGGATCTTTCATCTAAAATAATCAACCACCTTCTTTTCTATCATAAAATGGTAACATATTGAGTAAACATAGTAGTTGATTAGATATCACTATAATATTTGGTGTATGATCAATAACATCTATGTTAATATATATTACACATATTTTGGCATAGATAATGAATCAAAATTTTTAATTTATGAAAATTCGTGTCTATCTCTGGATCATATTATAGATAATTTTTCTAATGGTTATTTAATTTATATTAAGCATAATATATTTCCTTGATATTTTATATAAGTAAACATCCCAAAACCTTCATTGATCCATCTTTTTAAATAATAAAACCTTCCCCACTATAGGGTGATGTGGGAAAAGATGTAGTGACTAACATCATTTTATGATCCTTCAAAATATCCTCGCATTATTTTACCCTAAGGAACTTGATTCCCTATTTTATTAACTATGTTAGGGATTTTAAAATCATGAGAAAGTTCAACAGAATTATTTTTAGTATCAAATTAATCTAGAAAAAACTACAAATATTTGTTGTTTTGATTGTCCTAGGTCATTATTCAATCACAAATATCGTTGAAATCTCCACCAAGGTATCATTTATTCTGATTAGATGACTTCATAAGGATTGATTTTGTATCCAAAATCATTACTTATAGAACATGATATATTGTTTCAAATTTCTTATGTTATATAACACAGTCTCCAAATGTTATTATTTTTATTATTTTGTCAAAGAATGCTTATAAAATTCACCATTACATAATATTGAAAATTTATCATGGTATTCTTTAAATATTATTTTCATAAAATATATAAAGACTTAGTGGAATTTTATGTCTATGACGAATCATTATGAATTAATAGTGTCGTTACAAGGTATTTATGGCTATATTGAGTATAAAAACCCTCTTCATTCAATGTATATAATACCAATATCAACGAAACACCTTCATCATATATTGATCCCCTATAACATGATCAAAAAATAATCAATATACATTATGTGACTTTTTCTTGATCATGATCATGTTAATCTCAAAATAATCAACAATGTGACACATTGATGTTGAGTTAATAGGGACTCCTTATGATTTTTTCATTCCTTCATGTATAGGGAGACTATATAGTCAATAAGGTTTATGTATGAATTTTCCATTTCTTCATGTTTTGAAAATCACAAACACCTTATCTTAATGAAAATTTCATTTACCATATGTTTGACTTTCAAGAGGAAAATTTTCCCTCCCCAAAAAAATTTATCCTTACCATGATTTTCATTGTTCATTTTTCTCTAAGTATAAAATTTGATTTCATATCCAAAACCTCAGAATCATATATATACTTATATATAATTGATTCTGTTTTCAGGATCCGAATTTAGGCTTTGAACTCTCTAAATTCAGGTTCCAAACTATTCTAAGTTCTAACTCCGAGTTCTATGAATTCAAACTCCAAACTCTTCTGAGTTCTGACTCTGAGTTCTCCAAATTTAGACTACGAACACTTCAATGTTTTGACTCAGAGTTCTATGAATTTAGAATCAAAAATCTTCTGAGTTCTGACTCCGTGTTCTCTGAAATCATACTCCGACCTCTTTTGAGTTCTGACACCAAGTTCTCTGAATTCAGACTCCAAACTATTCTGAGCTCTGACAGTGATTTATCTGAATTTAGACTATTAACACCAATGAATTTAGACACTAAAATTTTTAAGATCAAGCTTTGAACTCTTATGAATTCAAAATCAGAATTCTACTGAATTCAGTACTCCAAACTTCCTTGAAATTTAGACTCCAAAATTCTATAGAATTTAGGTTTTAAATTCATCTGATAAACATAAATTATTATAGCCACCAAATGTGTTTTTGGTTAGACTCTGAACTATATTTCCTTACATAACAAATAATTTAATTTTGTTACATAACCATATTATTTCTTACACTTGTTTTATTTATAAAGCGATGTCTTGTATTTAGTTACTAACTAACCGTTGTTTGACTGACATGTGTACAGGTCGCTCTGAAATTCAAGGAATAATATTACCATTGGAGGAGGGAGGAGATTTTTGGAGTTTTACCTATAAATATGAGCTCATTTGAAAGATCTAAAACAAGCTGATCAATTTAGAGATTAAATGTTGCTATAGTTATTTCTAGAGAGAGAGATGTTATTTCTTTGTGCGTACTGAACATCTTGTTCAAAATTGCTTCGTGTGAATCCAAATGTTGTCGCGTACCTTCAAGGAAGTCTTGGGATAGGAAGACAGAGGTGCCGACTAACATAAAGTTTGAGTACTTCCTTGATGAAGAATATAAAGGCTCCGACTACCTTTAAGTTGAGGGCTTACGGGGATACCAAGATAGAGTCTAATCTTAGAATCGAGGTCATACCCTGGTGTGGTTAAGTCAAAATTTCATGAATGTATAAATCAAGGGACCTTTATCCAAGGTTGTCGGATAACCTTATCTGTGCGTTAAAAGATTTTCTACTTGTTACTTGTATTGTTTCATGTTTTCCGCTGCATTTTGATTATTGAGGAAAGTATAACTATTTTATACTTCCTTATACTTGTACTATGATATAGTGAGATTCTATACGCCTATGGTAGAATATTTATCTTTGTAAACTTCTATTATGTTTCATTTCTAGAACTACTTTTCTGGAATTACATTCTCAGAATTATATTTCTGGAATCAAGCAAGTTAGTAGAAAATAGAGGTATTGTTAATTTACCTTGTTTAACCTTGTTAAACTATAGAAAGGATTCAAACCAACTTTAAAAGTTCTTAAAGAATTATTAATGTATACAATTCACCCCACTCTTGTATATTGAGAATAATAAGATACTACAATCAGTATCTTTATTCATTATTTGGATCCCACAATTGGTATCAAATAAGGTCTCTGAATTTCTTAAATTCACATATAATTTTTCCTTGTTCATGTTTTTCATTGTTGTTATTTTTCCATGCGGAGGAATATTTTTATTGTTTAAAAACTATTATTACTAACTTGTTTGTGTGGAAAGTATTTTTTTAAGATGGTAGGAATCAATGTTGGTTCTATTGGAAACCTAAATCCAACTAGACCAACTCTTATTAATGGAAATATTGAGAATATTGGAGAGATCGCATGAAGGAATTCACTATCAATACTGGAGTAGACAATTTTTTCATGCTTACTGGAGGATATAAAATCTGTGACAAAGAATTTATCAATTTCACAAACCAAGAAAGGCATGAATATAAACTAAATTATAAGGTACTCAATACATTTCTTTGTTTCATGAATAGAAATATATATAGCCAAATTTCATCCAGAGAAGTAGAAAATTTTATATGGAATAATCTCTAAGTTACCCACATTGGAACATCCAATGTTACTGAAAATAGAAGACCCATGATCAGAGTTGAATATCATTGTTTTTTCTTTCCTTATAGTGAACACATATGTAAGGTTCAATAGAGATTCAGGACTATTGTTAGTACTTTACAATCTATGGGTGAGAAAGGACTAAATGATGAAGCACTTGTGGAAAAAATCATAGACATCATGCCTAATGAGCGGGAATCCCGAAGAACAGCTATAGATGAGAATAGGAAGGTTACTCAGATTTCTCTTGATGAACATTTTGGAAATATTCTTCAACATTAGACTAGAATGAAGAGAGATGCTAACAACTATAAGAAGAAGAATGGGAATGGCAGTGTTTCTTTTACTACATCATCAAATCATATGAATGAAAAGACTCCTGAGAGAGTTACAAGATCCAAATATATAAAGGTGTCTATTCAATCCTAATCTAGTGGAAATGAATCTTCAGAAAATTATTTAGCCGATCTTGCTCGAAGGATGAACAAGATTGTTGGATAAAAGAACATTCAATCCAGATACAAGAAGAATAAAAGGAAAGATAAGAAAGATTCAGAAGTCACATGTTATGAATGCAAAATAGCTGGACATATAAGACCTGGTTTTCCTATACATAAAACAAAGGAAAGAAAGGACAAGCATTCATTGAGAAATAATTACTACAAAGAAAAATATATGAATGTTCTGAAAGCTAATAAAACCTGGAGTGCCAGTGGTGGAGACTCTTCAGATGAATTATCAGAGTATGAATCTTCTAGACAAAATAATATTGGTTTAATAACCAGACTACGTATTGAAAATAATTTCTTAATGGATAACGTAGACAATGCTGAATCCATGACCAATATTTCATTAAATGGTAACTATAGTGATAGTAAATATTATAAATCTTCTGATGAAGAATCATCTTCTAATGAAGATAATACTTTACCTACAAATGAAGATGTTTCTAGGTTTTCTAAGCATCATGAGAATGAGAATTCAAAACTCAAGAAAAATCATGATAAAGAAAATTCTAGAAATATTATTCTTACTATGGAAATAACAGATCTTTCTAAGGATAATGATAAGAAATTTTTTGATTTTTAATGTGTTTCAAGAAAACTTGAGGAAGTAAATTCTGAGAAGGATAATCATTCTAAGCATCTAGAAAAATTAATTTCTATGAAAAATGTTTTCAAGCCTATCTCTAGTTAAAAAAATGTTTTGGATGATAAAAACATAATTATCAAACTAAAATATGAAATATTTTACTTGAGAATGTGTTTATCAAACATTACCTTAGAAAAGGAAAATTTTGATAAGATATATTCCCAAATACAACTTCTAATGAATAATTCTGGTTTTGGTTATATTATTTTTAAACTGATTTTTAGTAACAATTATTTTGTTCCTCAATGTGCTCCCTTCTATACTAAATGTCAGTGTTGTGGGAATTGGGAAAAAAATTGTTCCCTAACCAAAACACAGTCATTAGGATTTCATAATGCATATTTTTATAAAAAAATGTGGGTACCTAAGAATTTTCTTTCTGAAATGTCTGGATCCAAGAAAGTTTGGTTTTGAAAGTCTAACATTATTATATTTATGAATGTAAAGATAATACCAAAAAAATACATGGTTCATGGATAATGGATGTTCACGTCATATGAAGGGTAACAAAATCTACATTAAATGTATTATCAAGACAAAAGGATGAAAATTAACATTCAGAGATAATGCTAAGGGGGAAATTCTTGGTATATGTAACATCGTTCTTCTTATAATAACATTGATTTCAAATGTTTTATTTGAAAATGGGATATAATTCTTCAATTTATTGTAATGCATGATCAACTTGCTGATATTTTCACAAAATAATTACCATCCAATAGATTTGAATACATTAAACAGAAGCTATGAATGATAATCATAAGGTAATATTTCTTGTTAACATTGTGTTGGAACTAATCTCCTTACAATAATAAACTTCTTTTTCATAGGAGGAGTACATTTTCATGTTATTTAGATCAAAATATTTCATAATGGAAATTTTCATTGTTAGATTTTTTCAAATCATTCATAATGGAAATTTTCATATTCATGTTTTTTCAAATCTTTTGTAATGGAAATTTTCATAGTCATATTATTGAAATATTTCTTAATGGAATTTTTCGTAGTCATATTTTTCAAATCTTTCATTTTGCAAATTTTTGTAGTCATATTTTTTAAAATATTTCGTAATGGAAATTTTCATAGTTAGATTTTTTTTCAAATCATTCGTAATAGAAATTTTCATAGTCATATTTTTTAAATATTTCATAATGAAAATATTATTAGTAATATTTTCTAAATTTTTTCGTAATGAAATATATATATATATAGTTTTTCTAAAAAAAATGTATTCTAAAATTTTTCGTGGTATATATTATTTTTAGTCTAAAATTTTTCGTAATGAAGATTTTGGTACTTAAAATTTTCGTAATGAAGAATTTCGTACTTAAATTTTTCGTAATAGAGATTTTCATATTAATTTATTTTTGTAATCAATTTTTTTGGAATATAATGTTCTCAAAAAATAATTTTTCTCATTATGAATTTACTTCCTAACAATCATAAATGTATGTTTCCTTTCTTGTGTTTTCGTAATCATCATTTATTTGCTGGTATTTTTATTTTGTTTTTAAAACATTCAGATTCTATTTTCCTTAAATATGAATTCTTCCATCAAAACCTCAAAGGATCAGATTCTGTAAAAATTTCTTTGAGGCTATATTTTCAACTGTCAGATCTGATTAGAATGTTTTTCAACTGTTGGATTGAGTATGGAAGCTAAAATGTCGATTCAGACACCTATATAAACAACCCACTGATGGTTGTCCCACATCGAAACTAATGCCTTCGTGTGTTGTATCTCTTCCCTTCTACATAATCCTATTTCGAACTTCCCAAAACTTGTTTAAATCTGAATGTCTGTCAAAAACTCTTCTCAGAAAGACATGTCTATCGTCAAGCCAATCTTGGTGTGGCAGGTGTATAGGTAATGGTAGGTACATCCAAACTTCTTTTCCAAGTTAGATTTAATCATCTTGATGAATATTAAGCTGAATGGATGAGAGAGTGTTTGCATATAGAAGCCCGGGGGTCAAGATTTAGTATATCCAAAATTGCTAGTTTAATTCTATGAATCTTTCAGTTTCACCAAGGAAGAAGGCAGAGATAATTTTTCATATAAGAGTTATTTAAAGACTTATTCTCTTTCACATACTAAGGTATCTAATTTGGATGGTATTCCATACGAAGGGGAAGCTGAGTTATATTCTCACAAATTTCCAGATGTAAAAGGATGTTTTGTTGAGGAGAAGGTTATGGAACGTCTTGGACTCTCTGATGTAAAGACTATGAAGATTTCCCACCTGTCTAAAATCATCGGATTCACAAATTATGGGTTCAATGATTCATTATTCTGAGAAAAGGGGACAAGGACATATTAAAGAAGAGTGACATGTATATCATGGATTTCTTGGTGAACCAAAGGATGATTAATCTGGTTAAGCATATTCTCATTACAATTGTAAATATTAATAATGGAAACTTGAAGGCTCGGATAATCATGTATTCATCCATTCGCTCCAAGTTAATTGTTTGGTGCTTAAAATATTCTAAAATTCCTTACATCTCGATGCAAAGGAATTACAAAGTCATGCTAGTCAGTGATGATAAACTGAATTGGATGAACATTGGTTCTTCTAAAAAATTTGGAGAATTTTATGACTTATCATAGGAAGAAGTTGAAGCTATTCTGAAAAAACAAGAAGTGGCTGAACCATCCAAAAAGTGAGGAAGTAATAGTAAGTTGAAGTAAGTAGTAGTGGAAGGAAAAACGCCGGAGCCCAAGGAAACCCAATTTTCATCTCTAATTCCTAAGAAGAAAAAATCATATCTGGATGATTTTGTAGAAAAGTGGAGGGAAGATAAGAAAAATAGGAAAAAAGGTGATCCCATGTTTGGGATAGACCCTTATGAAGCGATGTCCTTGAAGGAGAAGACAACTGAGTATCTGGAAAGGAAAGATAAAGAATAGAAATCAAAGAGGAAGATGAATGAAGTAGAGATTATCCAATCCCTTCTGAGGGATACTCAGAAAGCATCCGATAATATTCCAGTACCAGAATCCTTCCTTTAATATGCTTAACCTAAAACTCCGGTGAAGAAATTTGTGACTCTGGAATATTTAAAAGAAGTAAAATAAGTAGAATAATTTGAAGATGAAGTAGAATGCAATGGAGACATGGCAGTATTGATTAAGAAAGTAGAATATTTCTATAAGAATGATTTCCCATCCAAGAAACTCTCAATACGAACTTCTGAAGGAGAATCCTCAAAGTTGGCTACACCTAGAAAGGATGACAAATGAGAGGATGAGAAGGGAGAAGATGAAGTAAATAAGCTCTCTGAGGAAGAATGTTATAATCCGGAAATCATTCAACCTAAGGATGCTAACGCAAGAGATGAGAAATAAGAGATAGACGAGGATAAAAATTATCAACTATCTGATAGTGAAATTAAATCTCCGGATGTGGAAGTCATTCCGATAAACGAAAAAAAAACATGTGTTAGTTGAAACACCTTTTAAAGCTTTTGTAAAGAATAAAGAACCTAATGGATCTTGAAAAATGAATCTTTCTAATAATGTGAAAGAAACCTCACCAAGAAACATATCATATTTCGAATCATCATCCCTTGGACATAATTTCATTGTTCAGTCATTGAAAATTCTTCTTAGGATCATTCTGATTTTTCCAAGAAATGACTCAAGATGCCAGATGCTTCAACACACCTATATCTAGAAAACGGATTCAGTATCCATGGTGATGGATAAGTTTGTCAAGCATAAGGCTAATTTTTAGAATTTTTTCATCAACTACGAAGCCCATAAAATATCATGCTAGAAGATGACTAGTTGGAAAAGGAAAACCATAGAGGAAATGATAAATCTTGATGAGTTCCAAGACAGTGTCAAAGAGGCTTTTGAAACCAATGATAGGAAGATCAAGGATCTCACAAGCAATTTAGAATAAAAGATAACTCAGGAATATAATTATAGGATTGAAGAAGTAAAGGATTTGAATGGGAAACTGTATTCAGATTCTCCAATATAGAAGAGAGAAAGAGATCTTCATATTGAGATAGAAGTCAAGATTTCCAAAAAATAAGAAGTCTTGAAGGCTCTGGCAATAGCTTCTAAGGCTTCAGATGAATGAATCAAGGCTCTAGAGAAGAAAGCTTAGGATCAGGATCAGATTTCCAAACGAGCAGAGGCATACCACAAGGAGCATAAGAAGCTCAAAACAATAGTGAAGAAGCTTATTCCCAAGGAAAAGGAAGGATAAATTTGTTTGAAACTGATCATTTATTGTATTTTCCTTGTTGTATAAATTTTTTCCAAACATACTGAATTTTGGAAGCTCATTTTTTGTTTAGTTGTTTGTACTAATATTTCAGGTACCAAATTTACTTTTCCTTTCCCTGTATTTATTTTTCAAAATCACGATGGGAGAGTAAAGAAAAAATCATTTCTATGAAAAGATGAAATTTCCCTAAATAACGGGGAGTGTTCATCTAAGGGGGAGTTCTTATACAAGAAGATTTTTGTAAGCAATAAAATGACTAAGTCCCATTCCAGATATCTTTAATACAATCCTTTGTGTGTTCAAAGCCTAAGGGGTAGTTAATCATATTCATATGATCCCATGTGTTAAGGGAGATAAGTTATACTTTTAGATTTCAGAGAAATATTTTCTAAAGTCCTTATATTCTTTTTCATAAGGATGTTTGTGCTTCCCAAAAAGGGGGATATTGTTGAGTCAATAAGGATTCCTTTGGAATTTTCCATTCCTTCATGATTGTGGAGACTATTGAGTCAATATGTTTTCCTCATGATGTTAATATTTCTTCATGTTTTCAAAATCACAAACACCTTATCTTAAGGAAAATATCATTTACCCTATGTTTTACATTCATATGAAAAATTTTCCTTCCCCAAGGAAAATTATCCTTAACATGATTTTCATTGTTCATTTTTCTATATGTAAAAAATTATGTTTCATATGGAAAACCTCGAGATAATATATATACTTAGATATAATTCAGTCTATTTTGAGGATCCGAATTCAGGATCTAAACCCTTAGAATTCAGACTTTGAACACTTCTGAGTTCTGACTCTGAGTTCTCTAAATTCAGAATCCGAACTCTTCTGAGTTCTGAATCTGAGTTCTCGGAATTCAGACTCCGAACACTTCTGAGGTTTGACATAGAGTTCTCTGAATACAGACTCTAAACTCTTCTAATCCATGACCCCCAGTTCTTTGAATTTAGACTCCGCAAACTTATGAATTCAGACTTTGAACTTTGTAAGTTCAGACTCTGAACACTTATGAATTCAGACTCCGAATTCTACTGAATTCATGACTTGAAATTTCCTTGAAATTTAAGCTCTAGAATTCTATATAGTTTAGGTTCTAAATTTTTATGATAAACAAAATCCGAATATCTATGTGTTATAGACATAGAATGTGTTTTTTAATACTCCGAACTACTTTTCATTACATTCGAATAATTGATTTTGATTATATAAACATATTCTTTCTTACACTTGTTTTGGTTATAAAACTATGTCGTGCATTCAGTTACTCACAAATCATTGCTTGAGTGACACATGCACAGGTCCGTCTAAAATTTAAAGAAGAATATGACCGTTTCAGGAGGGAGCCGACCGTTGGAGATATGCCTATAAATAGGAGCTCATTTGAAAGAGCTGAAACAAGTTGATCAATATAGAGATTACATGCTACTAAAATGATTTATAGAGAGAGAGACATTATTGCTTTGTGTGTAACAAACATATTTTTCAGAATTACTTCGTGCGAATCTGAATTTTATAGAGTACATTCGAGGGATTTCGAGGATATGAAGATAGAGGACCCAACTATCTTAAAGTTCGAGGACTTCCTTGCTGAGGAAGAAAGAGGTGCTGACTACATTGATGTTGAGGTCTTGCGGGGATTGTAAGATAGACTCTGTTCTTCATATTGATGGATTACCCTGGTGTGGTTAAGACAGACTTTCTTGAAAGTATAAATCATGGTACCTTTATCCATGGTTGTTGGATACCCCTCTCTTTGGGTTAAAAGATTTAGTACTTGTTACTTGTATTTTTTCACATTTTTCACTACATTTTTATTGTTGAGGAATGTATAAATATTTTATACTTCTATGTACTTGTACTCTAATATAGTTATATTATATAAATTTTAAGGTAGAATCATTATCTTTGTAAACTTATATTATGTTTAATTTCAAGAACTACTTTTCTTGAATTACATTCTCAGAATCATTTTTCTGGAATCAAGCAAGTTAGTAGAACTTAGATGTTTTTGGAAATTACCTTGTTTAACCATGATAAAAATCAGAAATTATTGTATCCATCTTTAAATGTTCCCAATGAATTTTTAATATATACAATTCACCCACTCGCACTCTTGTATATTAGCATCATCAGATACTACAATCAGTATCTTATTTCATTATTTTTATCCTACAATTGATCTTCCCTTTTTCTTGATAAATAGGATTGAAGCACTCCAAAAGAAATAACAAGGGAATTTAAAACCGTCTACCACATTCTCTTATATATGAATCATTAATTCCTCCAATTAACTAAGGTCCATTAAATAAATTCATTATCATATTGGAATAGATCTCAGTATAAATTGAAATTTAAACTCAACCTAATTTTACAGAGGAATATCATACCATTAATCATGAAATATATCTATATATTCATATATAATTAGAACAAATTTTATTTTGATCACCTTTCTAATCAATTAAGATATATGTCCATTAATTTTGGGTATCGTGAAAAATATTAATTATTTGGTTTCCTAAAGTTATTTTTCCATCTTAATTTCATTTATTTTTAATCGTGGTATGAATTTGGATTTTAAATGTGATTTCATTCTTTTGAAAATTTATATGAGATATTTGAAGGGTGGTCCATTCCATTCCAAATACCTTATAAAATTCTATCATGTGAAACATTACAATATTTGTAGAAAGTGTATTTATATAATCCTAATTTGGAGAAGTGTAATATAGACTAGTTGGAATAATCACATAATTGAAAGTTTTCATAAATAACATTGTATACAGCATTTAATGCAGTGAAACAATTAACTCAAAAAACTTCAATGATGTGAAGGATTGTGATAAAAAAGTGTGAAATATGATATCTTTAGTACTTTATGGAGAATAAATTTAAATTTCACTACTTCATTGTCATGATTTAATATGGTGATATTGATTGAATAATCCATTCATTTATTCAATGGTTTTCGATGATATTGAGGTGTAAACTTCTCATTATCCCATTGATTGGTGATTCAGTTTGAAAAACACACAACATTCATACATTTGAGATATTTATGTTTGGGATGTTCATTATTTGGTACTATCAACACCTCCATTATATTAATTTTTGTCTTTATAGTTTTTAAAAAATTGTGTGCTTGATAAAAAACTATACAAATTCCATAATGAATTCTACAATCCTTATTCATATATTTTTGGCATGTTTGTGGTGGAATTTTCATTCTTCTTCTTGATTTATCAACAAAGATTCACTGATACTCAGTTTTTATTTTATTATATCTAAATAAAATATAATAATCCATAAAACCAATTTCCATTTCCAAATTATTATAACACTCAATAATTTCCTCATAGACACCAAATCCCCTTATGGATAGTTCCTTTTGAAGAATTTTTACTAATACATTAAACAAATAATATACTTTAAATTCTGTACTTATATTGAAATTTGATTCATACCTTTTATGTTCATGGAGTTATCCTTGTAATAACCATTGGGATTTTATTCATTTTTTTTGAGATCAAGAAATTTATCTTCTTGTTTGATATGAATAATTTTGGGAAAATATTTATCAAAGAATATTTTCATAAAATACACACATTCTGTTGAATAAATTTATTTATTTTCCTTCTGTTTTTACCAAAGTCTTCCATTTTTCAACATAACAATCCAAATGATAAATAAAAAATACGATTTTTTCTCAATTATTTATGAATAGAAAAAACTTATTCTATAATATTTATCCATTGATTAGTAATTAGTGGATTTAAAGAGACAGTAAAGCATGGTGGTCATTAATACAAAAAGAAATCAATATAAATTTTAACCATATTTTTTAAAGTTGTTAGATTTATGTTGTTTGTGTCATTACTGATAACATAATAGAGTATTTACCTAATGGTTTTGAATCCACATCCCATCCCATTGGGTTAAATAATAGGAAAACATCACATTGCCCATCCCAGCCATTATTAACTTGGTTTTACTAAGATCCAACCATTTAAAAAATAATAATTTTTTTACATGAGTAAAAAATTGTTACACCCTTGTATTTTAAAATAATAATGTTTTTTAGTATAATATACCATGTGACACATAAATATTATATGATAATGTAACACCTTGTGATTTTATAATATATTTCATTTTAAATAAATTTGATCTCTTCGATATCCTATGGAACGTGCATCATTGAGCCTAAATGAAACATAATATAGTATACCATTAAAACCATGTCTTTAAATTGAAAAGTAATAATAATAAAAAATAATTAATAAAAAAATTGTTATATATTCATTATAAATAAAATATTAATCATTTAAGATAAATTTTCTTTTAGAAAAGAATTAATTTTCTAAAGGGAATTTTAGTCTCACTTTTTTAACATGAATTAAATTTAATATTTTCCACATTTGGAAGATTTATTTGATAATAAAAAATAATTTAAATCAAAAAATCCAAATTTTGTTTTGCTAAATTTCTAGGATTTTTGAAATATGTTTAATTTTTTGATAGATAGTGACAAATGATGATTTTTTTAAAATAATTGTTTTTATATAATTTACAAGGTTATATTAAATTTTAAATTTTTTTAATGTAATATTGGTTTCATTAAATTAAAATTTAACTATTTTAGTTCAACAAAGTCAAATTTATACTAAATTTTGATTTTAAAATCATTTATATATAAGAGAATTTTATCTTTGAAATGCCAATTTTTTAATTTTTTCTATGTATATAATTTTTAATTGGATTCATCCACATTTGATAATTGAATCTAGAAAACTGGATTCCTTATTTTTAATTATAATACTTTATATTATATAATATGGTCAACTTGATTTTTTAGTTAAGGTAACAAGATGAATTATCGGGTGGTTAAAATAAAAATATTAGTGTAAAATGACCTAAAAACTTGACCTAACCCAATTTTATAGAAATATTTAGTGCATATGACTAATAATGATAAAAAATGACCCAATTTAGAGGGTTATTTCATGATAAATACATAGGTGTAACTGAATCTTTTCAAAAATTCATTGTGTGTCATCTCGCTCTCTTATTAAAAGCCACCCCATCCACCTATATTCACAATTACAACGCCATATGTTTTAGCCAATCATTTTCGTAATAAATTACATACTCACCTACAAATATCTGATAACCCTTGATATGATTAAAAATACATCCTAGGAATTATTTTGTAATGACCTGAATATGATTTTTGGGGAAGACGTAATGATCTTAAACGAACATTCTTATTTTGTTCGCTCTCTCACCTACTTCTAATTATATTAAACCATGATAATATAATAAGCTATTTACCTTAAATATATTATGTTGTTATAATGTTAATTTATTCTCTTATACAAATTTACACTTCTATATAATGGTAATTGAATTTTTCAATAATGTGTACGGTAGACTACCTCCTTGTGAACCGATGCAATTTTCTTCCCATCACGACCTTTAAAAGATGGTTATAAGGATGGATTTAACACACTTAAACGATATTTTTGGCATTACAATAATTGTTTATTTATAATATCACATATAACTTCTTATATCCCATACTATTTAAAATATGTTAATATCAATTGTGTGTGCGATGGACTATCACCTCACGAAGTGCTGTGATTTGTTTTTCACATTCTCTTTACATGGTAAGTGATAATGATCAATTAAATGAATATATGTAATATATATGAAACTATATTTATTCTATAAAATTTATATATAACCCACTTTGAAACACCCTAAAATATCAAAATATAAATATCATATCTAAGAGCATATATGACACGGAACACTAATCGTATAAGGAAATACACCATTGTTCTTTACACTTTTTTCTCACCAGGGAACTCCCGCCTAAGCATGTTTTGATGTTCTCTTGTGGACTGCATTACTACCTTCCATTTTTTCTTTCCAAAGGTGAGTGACATTCATCACTTATTCAAATATTTTTTCTCATGGATTGAAATAGGACTTTGGGATTTCGGTTTATCCTTTTTTATATCCCTCCCTTGAATTATTCACCTAGTCCATGTCTCTATTAAAGGTTAAGACATTATTCATAAAACTCTTCTAGGTGAAATATCTTTTTGGATGATGGTTAATAATGCTACTTCTATTGAGACATTACAATAGTTCATGTTAGTGCTTCAATCTTAGGCTAGGAGTGTAGTCACGTTATGCATTGTTGGAATATATGGACACTGAGACAGTAGTATACCAAAAGTTTCCATTAGGATAAGGATTTTATAGGGAACGAAAGCCCCCATTAATCCCACATCGAATGTGGGGAACATTATCTAGGGGTTAAGTTTTGGAGGATTTCCTTGTCTTTCCAATTTTAACATGGGTTATGTTGTTAGATTAACATCTAGATAGGATGGATCAGGCTGGTCAGAACACTATTGAGTGTGGATCAGATGGGCACATCCCTAAGAGGTAGCACCTAGAATGTTTACTAGATGGAAGGATCATAACACCCAGTGATGGAGGACCGTAGATGGCGTGTCCCAAAAAGGGAATGGTTCTCACCATGAAGACTGATCAGGACACAATGACTGGAAGATCCTACGATTGTGTGGCGCGACAATGGGAACACCATGGTTAAACATTGGATCGAATTGAACCTTGAGGGGGATTTTTATTTACTCCAAAGGGATCAAAAAACACATATTTCATGTAGTTATTTGGGGCATACATATGGTTATGGGGATGTTGAATGATGTATCCCCAACAAGATAAGGGTGAGTTGATATTACAAATTACTGGGGCTTATTCCTGGTAAGTTGCCTGCATGTATAACATGATTTCACTGAGATGTGGTGCCCCGAGTTAAATCAGGAAATATATGGTGGGATTTTCGATGGGATGGAATAAAAGAAAATGAAACCAGTATGATGGTGATGATGTTGGTATTAAACCTCATGGAGACTTCATCTGTATCCTCATAGTAGGGAATATAATTCCACATAGTTATGGGATAAGAATATGAGTCAACTAAGGAGGTGTCTCATGAGAATTGATGCACAGATGAGAACTAAAGGAGGTGGAACATCCGAGTTAATGCATGATCTTCTAGAAACACCAAAACTTGAAGGAGAGACTATGATGGGACATGAGTTATTGTCTTGAGCCTCAAGGATGATTTCTATGTACCTTTCTCAAAAGGGAAAAGATCAATTTCCATGCAGTTTAGGATGGGGTATAGGATCAGGGTGTTCATAAAGGATAGTGACCCCAAGACATGTTGGGGCGTACGCATTGTTATCATCCCATCATTGTAGGGAAACTCATGGTTAGAGGATTATGAATTGAGTGTGAGTATTATGAATGGTTAGCCACCATGGTGGAACAAAACACCTCAAATAGGTGGATCCTAGAGATTTTTTCCAATGAAAATGATGTTACATTAGTAAGGTACATCCCTAGGAGGGAGAACCGAGGATTATCATTAAATGGGGTTGAACCTCATAGATGTGTCCTCAATTCCCTGTAAAGAAATCAAGGATCTCAACCCATGTATTTTAGAAATATAAAGGGTCTTATTGTTTAACATTATGAGGAGAAAAGGTAAACAAACATGAAGTGGTCAGAATAATGGAATGTTGGGCTTGAACCTCAGGGGGCCTTCCTATATACAATATTTATAAGGAAGGGATAAAAGTTCACATAGTTTTAGAATGATGGGAATGAGGAATATGCATGATTATAGACCTAAGGAGGATTTCATGGTCAATTAATTCTCTAAGACCATGTGAGTCATACTCGTAGTGAGAAACAAAAGTTCACAACAGACTAGATAATTGTTTTGTGAATGGTGTAGCCATGAGGGATGATATGGATCTTTAAAATAGTTAGCGGACCAAGGAGAAGAAAAATGGGACATACTCGATGAGGGAATCCCATTGAGGGTGTCTAGATATATGAAAATGATATGACCATCTTAATGGGAGAACTCAATTAGGATGTGTTGGGGCTTACATAAAAAATGTCTGAGGTGCACATGGAAACAAATCCTAGAGGAAAGAGAGTGTGTGAGGGCACCAATGCCTATACCCTCTATGATGCACTCGAACATTCCACACATGTAGTGATAACATTTTAAAATCATGTGTTGAGGAAATTGGTTCCGGGCAGTTTAACATCCCACAGATCAGACTATAAAACATATTGGGGACTCACTTCTCATCTTTTGGAAATACATGACTTTCACAATCCTGTACTTGCGGAAGGGGATTCAACGTAAATTCATGGTGTTAATGTGGTGGAGGGATCGTTGATAGAGGGGTCTACATTATTGTATATATGAAATGAATAAATATATATTATCATACCTATGAGGAGAAGCATTAGGTAGGGAAATGTAACATGAATCATTATTTCAAGGACTAGTTAATCACTATACGAAATCCTAGAGGGCCTCCTAGTGGAGGTGGACGAATTATAAGGATTTTCATGAAATAATGTCTCTAAAATTGTTCCTTAGGATGAGGAGAACACATGGAGTTCCTATGAAATATTGTACATAATATTGAGGACATGTGCACAAGATGAGCTGTATGGTAAAAAAAGATATTACACCAATGTATTCTTGTGCTCAAGAAGGATTTTTTGTGAAACAATTCTTTAGAACAATAAGAAATGGGAAAGGGCCAAGCCCAAGTGTGCCCACATAAATGAGAAACCATGGTAGAATTTCCACTCAAGATCCAGTACCTTGATGGCATGTCTGTCACACAGTTGTGGAAGTGTCACCTTGTGAGAACAGGAGTACAATTTCATCTTACGAGGATTTTTATAAATTATAGGGAAACCTAATATTTATATATGAAAATTTAAGTGGATGAATGAAAGGAGGAATGACCAGAAGTGGGAATTTTATGAAGCATTTGGAATGAAAGTATCTTCTGCGCTGCTCTTGTTTCTTCTGAACCAACCTGGTTTCATTAGCACAATGGGCATGGTTGTTTTTCTTGACCTTGGTTTGAAGAAATACATTTGAAGTCACATTGGGAACCAACTTCCTTGAGTGAGGTTTTCTTTCGTGCGCATAACCCTTAAATGTTTTTCACATCTTCTTTTGGTGTCCTCAAGATAGTCCACTGATTCAAAACATGACTTTAGTTTTCTCAAGTTTCTCAATTGATGTGATCAACCAAAATTGGGCACAAAAAATTCCCCCTCATAATCTAAGCATGAAGAGGACCATAAGGTAATGTTATGAGGGAAATTAAAAATACAAAATTAAATTTCTAGCAGAGCAAAAAAGATACCCAATTCATCCCGTAAAATCATTGAATTCATGCATAAGCACTAGTTCTCTCCTATTAATAGAATGGGTCCAAGGATCCATACCATGATATTCATGTGTGATAGGGAATTTTAATCCAATGTGTTAAAGACTGTACATTTTTTGAAAAAGTTCATGAATTCAGTCGGTGCCTTATGTGAAACAATTGAATCACTCAATATATATTTATACATTGTCTTGTTATTCCTTAGGAGTAATTTCTTGCACGACTGAGGTCTATATTGCCCGTAACCACTTGTCTTGAATGAAAAACTTCTATTAATTCATGTGAGTCCTTTGAGAATTATGCGACCTAGCTGAGATAGCCAGTGAACAAACTGATTATCAGAGGGAAGCTATCGATGGTACATATGCTACCTAGAGGGCCGAGATGATCACAAAACCTCAAATTATCTATGTGATGATGGCAGTATCTGATAATATGATACTCTTCAGTATGTTAACAAAGGCTCAAAAAGGCAATGTTTTGAGTCATATCCTCCTTCTATGGAACATCAGTATTCTTGAAGCGGTGTTAATGAAAATTTTCATAATAGATATGAAATGGTCATGGGTGACCCATGATGATTACCTTCCTCATTTAAACATAACAAACAATGGGAATCCTACTAAGAAAGCTCAGATATGGCTATTTATGAAGTAAATTTGAAAACCAAGATGGTTATGGGGGTGAAAATATTATTGAATACTCCCCCGCCCCTTATTATATAAATTTTAGGAGAAGTATCACTGATTATACAAGGGGTTGGCAGTAAGACTATGACTTGATATCAAGAGGAAACATTACAATTGACAGGGAAAGGGAGTATCGAGATGCCATACATGCTAATAGTTTAGGGTTTAGCTTTTACACATCAGGTTAATTAAGGCTGTGTGGGCATTACATTCCATTTCTACAATTAGAAAGACCTCGCGGAAGAGCTATTCATTTGGTGGTCCCCTAACACAAAAACTTTCCTCCTACACAAAGGGGATGTCTGTATTAGAATTTGGGAAATCCATTGAATCAGATGAATTCACATAGCAGATTCCTATTATGATGAGTTCTTACTGATAAAAAATGTTTAGGGAGATGGGATATGAACACCCATTCTGATTTGGAATTTTCTGTACATGGAGAAGGAAAGGTTACAGATCTAGAAAATCCTGAAAGATTTAACTTATCTATCATGGTTTGGTTTGTTTCGTAGAAAGGACCAGAATGTCAGGATTATCGAGTGAGGGATGTAGTTTCTGAATGCATCACACAATGGAAATAGAGGATTATACTAGATAGTCTAGGAAATAGATGAATACCAATCATGGGGATTTAGAGTGAACAAAATCCAATACATGAATGCTCGATTTGATGTTTTCTTTCTACGTTCTTGAGTGGGTGGATATTTCCAATAATAGATACAATGATGGGGGTCTTCCGAGGGACACTAGTGATGTCTAGGATCATTAAATCCAACCACAGGGTCAATTTGGTGTTTCTTGTGTTTTTTAGGTTGTGAAACATTCTAGGGTGTACGTCTAGATAAAGTACACCAAGGAGAATCTGTGACACATTCAAAATTCTTCCTAGATGTGTTGTGGCTCACAATCATGGGTATGACATCCCAAATACCTTATACCCTCTAGGTGATGTCTTGCTACCATCTCTATTAGATATTTTTTGGAATTTAGTAATTGATGATTAATAAGGAGGGGATCATCCACATGATAGGTAACCATGAAAACATTATCATCAACCCATTTCAAACCCTAACTATCTAGATGGTGGATGTTGGTTGGGACCCACAGGAGCTTACAGAGTATTTTCATACTATCAAGGGTGTTGTTCTGGTAGCCTAAATTTATGGGAATGGATTTTTGAAAACCCCACATTCCATTAAGGTTTCCTACGTAGTTCAGGTGCATGTTGTGAATATCGAAGGAGGTGTATATAGATGATTGGGAAGAGATGAATTGATGCATCCTTAATTGGTTGTGGATCATTTTCATGACATCTGGATTTAAATAGGTTATCCCCCACCCCACCCCACCCCCCCGCACTGACATCAATTTCATCCTATCAATATAGAATGTCGACCATTGGGTGGTGGTGTGTCCAGATGTGATTCTTTGGACATGCCTTCAGGAATTCAAGGTGTTGAGTGCAGATTCTATAAGCTGATGGAGTATGTGACGTGCTGTTGGGGAAGCGAGACCAGGAAAAAGTCAAGCATCTGGGATGGAATCAGCTATAACTTCGACAACAAGATTATTGCAAGTTTCGGTCACACGTCCACCTTATGAAGCAGGGTGGTCCTATGCAAGACCTCGAGGACTAGCTAGGGAACTCCTGGGGAATCAACTGAGATAACTCCTACAAAGAACTGTTGATGACATTTTTTCATCTTTATGGTCACCTTGGAATGAGCTACGACAAATTATATCTCTAAAATACGACTGTAAAAAAATTATGTGCACTGGACTTGACCAACATATGTCAGGTGTATTCAGGTGGTGGACAGTGTTGGATTTCACTACCAATACGCGTACCTGACTTATATGGATTTTTATTCTTGTCAGCAGGGTTGGTATGAAGAACCACCTCTCCTAGTTAATATAATTCATGGATAAAAAAATACCCTATGAAATTCCACCATAGAATATAGATAAATATGAATAAGAATATGATGAAGAAGATGAAGATGATTATAAAGAAGAAGAAGAGGAATAAT
Organism: Viscum album; assembly: GCA_963277665.1. Taxonomy (NCBI): domain Eukaryota; kingdom Viridiplantae; phylum Streptophyta; class Magnoliopsida; order Santalales; family Viscaceae; genus Viscum; species Viscum album. The sequence continues at coordinate 677,446,792 of OY728155.1, read as the reverse complement.
TTGAGTCTGAATATGATGATCTGGAAGGATAGAGGCCTCTGGGGATAGAGAGCCACCCGGAAATCTCATCTGAGTGTGGATAAATCATAGGCTCTGATGTGGAACTAGCCAACCAACTTGACGTTGATCTCAACTATTATCTCTCTCAGCCCATTTAATTTTCATAATTCCAATATACTAACCTAAATCTACACTATTTTGGAACACATTTGTGTTGGTTATCTAAGAGTTCCCCCTATGGGTCTTGATAATGTACTAGTGGACATGTAAGGGAATCTCACAGAACTAGCATCTAAAACTAAGCAAGGTAGAGGACCGACCATGACTAAAGTGTTTTGTGGTGAGCCAATAGGAGGGGATAATGTGGTGATATTAGAACCTTAGGTTGTTCCTTCCGTCAATAAAGATAAGGTAACTATCATTGAATTAATAAGAGTTGATGGATCTCCTATTGTGGTAGCAGTTGTAGCGGCTTTGCCACAAAACCCGGTTACGTTTAGCTTCAGTATATCACTAAATTTATAGACTCAAATATGATATTAGAGAAATCAAATAACCGATGTACCAATTCCCAATGTAGTGATCGCAAGATTTGTGGCTCAAAAGACTATTGAGTTTAGGACATCTATAGGAGATCTACCAGTGATTTTGTGTGTTTGTGAGGATCATTCAATTTAAAATGTTCTTCTACCAACACCCAGAGAGCAAGATATTGTGGTTGTAAGTGATGACACTTCTATGGATGAGATTGAAGCTGATGGAGGTGAGGTCTCCAAAGAAAAAATAGTGCCAGAGGATGACCATGCAGCTGATGTATTTACTATTTCCCTGAGTACAAGCATACCGATCTAGACAAAATAGAAGATTCTAAAACTAAAATATCAAAGGATTTTGACATGAAGTGGAGAAAATTATGGTAATTCATTAAATGCTTCTTCAGTCATCCAGAGGTGGAATTTTTAAGTCATATGGGGTCACTACACATGTGGATGCACTTTCTCAGTGACAGAGGGGTGGATGCTCGTCATTTCCAAATGATGATCCATGATTATTTGGATGGGAAGATTCAGAAGAGTAGCCAATGCATTTATGATGCCCAGTGTTGGAACAAATTCATGAATATAAAAAATTTCCATGATGAAGTGAAGGTTGTCTAATGCCTTGAGGAGTAGGTACTGAATGATCTATGTAGGATGCAAGACAATTTGAGCTTGTTATATTATTGAAATACCAGTTGGTGGAATCTGAGGAGAAGGAAATGTATGAAAGTTATCAAGTGGCTGGGCACAAAGATGAGTGATAATGAATTAATATCAATGCTAATGAGCTTCACTTCACAACTGCTGATGAAAAAAATGGGCTTAGGGAATGAGAAACAATTTTGGAGGCTACATACCATAATGTGGTGGTATAGATTCAGTCCACTAAAGGGGATGATCCATAGGGGTTGTGTTTTGGCGAAACTCATTAAATATATTTTTATCCTTTTTTTTATCCTGAACTGGATGCATGGATTTATTTCTTCCTTGTTTTTTTTCTGCATCTTGATCATAACTATGAATAAACTAATGATTGATCCCTATGCTCACTTTGGTCATAATTTTTGTGAGAAAAAAGGGATGTCAACCAAAATAACCACTTAATGTATGACAGTTTCAAATAAAAATCACATAATAGGGGTCTTCAATTCTTGATTGACCATATGAAGACTTTATGTTGAAAGAGAGAGACCGCAACTAGAGGATAGGGTTCTCAGAATATCCAACTTTCAATTACCAACATTCTCTAGTTCATGAGTGGTATAACACCAAGGGCTTTGAAATAATTTCAAAAAATGGGTATGGAAGAAAGAAAACCACGATACCAAAAATTCAGAATGCAGTGAGTGTGACATGATGATGGAGGATAAATATTTACCAAATTTGAAACATATAAACCATATCGCATTATCCTAAAACGGAGACAAACATATGCGGGAAAACCACAGACTGATTTAAAAAACATGGGGCGAAACTCAAGGTATCATATGATGTCCTTCTGAATTTTTACCCATGAAGGTATGCGAGCCTCCAAGCCGAGAATCCTAATTATTAGGGGGTTCAATCAAGGGTGGAAGAGGATGAGGATCCAAAATAAAGGGCATGAAAAGAATACAGATAGAGTGATGGTCTATTTGAATGGATTCCAACACTCTTGAAACTATGCCACCATAATGAAAGTCCATTGGTTGGGAATATAGGTTTGAATCCAGATCTAACCTATTTCTATAAGGGACCTCACTAGTGAAGACATGGGATGAGTTGCAGTTTTACAATATGAAAATGAGAAATATAGAAACATATTTTATCATCATAATGTGAGGACGATTCACAAAATAGTTTAACATCATATAGTCAAGATGTTGCAAATAGTTTCATGTCGTGCTGCCTAGAACCTTTCCAATAGTTTAAAGTCATGATACATAGACTAGGGAATCCTAGTTTATGGTCATAGATTTTGGACTATTATTAGAGCTTGGAGGGGTTAATAAACATGGGGATGTACCCATAGATAAAATGTCTCGGTATCACCACATATCTTATAAGAATGGGAATCAATCTATTCATAGTTTTGGAATCATAGTGTGGTGATATACCAAAATTGGTGGGGAAAATCCTATCTGATTAGGAAGAAAAATCATACCATAATTTTCATAAGGAATCCTGAACATGTCTAGGGTAGGATTTTAGTTTAAATTCATGCACTCACGACAAAGGAATCCCTATGGGGACATGCACGGTGCATTCAATAACCCATTGTGGATGAGGACAATGGATAGTCCACACCACGATGTGCATTCTCAAAAGGTTATCTAGGGACATGAAGGAATAAATAGGGAGTTTACAATGTTATGGCTGGACCTGAGGATGGGATTTAAAGGCACCACAACATATCCTTCTAGTGGAAGAATCAATCCATACATTTTTCTGAGGTTCCATCAAGTTTAACATCATGTGGTAAGGACGTAGATAGATCAACATATAAAGGGGAAATAATGTTACATCTAGTCCCAAGATTGTAAATCAAGATATCACTATGTGTCCCAGAAGTGGGAATCAATCCATGCATAGTTCTAGGAAGGTTCTACAGTGCAGTTCTAACCCATGAACAAGGAAAAGATGCATTTGATTGGTCTTGTTTGTTCATTTATTTGGTACCTTTTTTTAGAAACAAGTCCAGAACAAAATTTATGGGGGAAAATATAGAAATCAAGAAATATATAGGCCTTTAATAATGAAATAGTGGATAACCAGTGCCCAAGGAGATTCCCTCTGAAATAATAACACCACAATGTTATTCCATTTTTCCTCATGTAGCCAAGAAGATGATGTCGCAGTTTAAGGTCCTATAATAAGACCATGACATGTATGTTAAACGTTATATGGTATGGAAGAAGGATATCCTAGTTTAAGGTCGTATATCTTGGGCAATGAGTTTGTGCAGTCTTGTATGTGGGTATTAGCCAACCAAAACTCTTAACCGAATTTGATATGTGATCAGTGTAGGAATCAAGGAGTGATGTTAGGCTTTCACCATTAAATGAGAGTGTGCAAAGCTGGGAAAAAATGTTTGGTGGGGAAAATACCAGCCACACTGACATTCCTACTTCAAGTGTGAAAATGGATGGTGTAACAACAGCAGGGGTGTCGAAGACCTGTAGAACTAAAAGGGACGTAGAAAATGTGAATCACAATGTCAAATATTTCAAACACAATCATATTGGATTTGAGTTGGAGTATAACTATTGACAATGTTCGAAATAAAGAATCCATATAATGTTATCTTTAAATGGGAACAAATAAATGATGGTCAACCACTGAACATATTCTCAATGTTTAGCCTATATCAAAATGTTTCTCAAAATCCTTTGGGATGTTGGAAAAAACTCAGAGGTGAGCCATCAAGCTATGCACCCATACCATTAGGGGGTCCCATCAGACGTGAAAGATGATGGAGACCCAAATAAAGGTACGTGTGTATCATGGAAATACCCATGAATTTTAACTTCATGCGAAATGGAAGAGTGTACGGATGGGTCCACTCAAATGAAGTAAATGGTGTGGCTATGATAACTTGATGTGATCAAGGATAGTAAAAGGTCTCAACCGCACCATGTAATCCTAGGTGAAAACATTACAAAAGTGGATTTTAAGATGAATGAGGTTTCAGCTGGACTATAGAAGGAATTTCTTGGAATCATTTACTATCTCCTATGGTTGATAATCAAGACACATGTAGTTCTAGACAGTGACATTGTAGATGCCCAATACTAAAAGATGTGATATCTTCTAAAGTTATAAACATCATATTTGTTACGATGTTTAATTTCATTCAAAATTAGAAACTAAGACTCATAGTTTATGGTCCTAGATTCTAGACCTTAAGGTGGATAGTATAATTTCATGTGTGTGGTACATTCTCGTGCAATTTATCATCATACGGTAACATTGGATACTGTTAGATCCCTTATGGGAGGTACAATCTATATTTTTGTAAACCCGACAAGAATGAGGACAACAAAGTCCGCATACCGCACCACATACTTTCGGGATAAACGTAGGACAAGAGGGCCCTGAAATGGATAATGATGATATGGCTGGACCAAGGGAAAATTTTTATGGGTGTCACTATGTATCCTACAAGGGGAAGATTCAAGCAACATGTAGTTATTGTAGATGGAAATGAAAATGGCTAGTGCCAAATGGTACATGTTTTATTGAATGAAGACACCATATGGATGGTTATTTTATCATTATATATCTTAGATACAAGAAGTGTAGTCATACAATAAGGACACTTGAGAAATTAGTTTACGATCATAAAGCTTAGATAGAAAGTGTAATATTACTAAGGTGAAAATATATGATGTGGTGCCACAATGAAAATTTATGTGATTGAGGACAAAGAATTATGAACCGCAACACAAACATCTAAGAGGAAAAACACATCTTAAAGTCATGATTCCTAAACATTAGTACCATAACTCCACGTTTAAGTCCCTATAGTTTGGACTGTAGATGTATAATTCGTCCATGTGGGTATAAAACATATCAAAAAAACTAATTCCATGGGATCTATGCTCATTGTGGGAAACAAGGGGTGAAGAAGATCATAACAACACATGGAAGAACACAATAGTGTATCGTTGGTGTGGGGAAAAGGAAAGACTAAAAACACAAATCCATCTTCTCTATGAATAAAGGTGTACAAAGGGATAATAACAAACGTGTTGAAATATTTCCTAGACATACAGAAGTGGAAAGAGATGTTATGGGACCAATATTCAAGGAAAAATAGGGGTTGGAGATAACATTAGAGGACAAAATCTTAACATATTTGATACCTGTTATCTGCATCGTGTAACATAGAATGGGAACAAACAACTAATGATTGACTATTGACCATATTCAGAACGTGAAACTTGTATTAAATTTTAATTCGAGATTCTTCATAACATTGGTTCAAAGTTGTAGTTTAGTCATAGGGAAGAGCATCCATCACATTAGATGGGTCCCTACATACGTGAAGGGTGATGGAGACCCAAATAAAGGGACACATGAATCATGGAGATTGAACGAATTCATGTTCATGAGAAACATAACACTCAGCGTCATAATCCAAAGTGCATCTAACCATGCTAATGTGGTGGGAAAGAGGTTGAGGGGTAAAAATAGTGGAATACGACTTGAGAAGATGATCATGAGAAAGTGGTAATATGGGTTGATGATCCTGGGGATAAAACCGAGGATAAATTATTAACCACTCTTATATATCCCATAGGGATAAGAATCAATCCATAAATAGTATTGGGAATTTCATGCAGCTTAATGCCATGCGGTGTGGAGGAATATGGATGGAATGTCTCAAAATAATAAATGTTTATAGTGTGAAAAAAATATCCCTACATGAATGAGGACAATGAATTCCGACACCAAAACACATAATCCCAAGAGGGAAAAAGGTCCAAGTGGCTAGGAAATGGAATTGAAGAACTTGGGGCTGGACCTGAGGAGAAATACTTTGGTGTTTCTAAGTATCCAATATGATATAAATCAAGCCATAAATAGTTATCGAAATGTCGTGTATTTTAATTTCATGTGGTAAGGACATAGGTAAATGAGGTATTACTTAGGGAGGCACATGGTTCATATATAACAACCGTGATTTTTAGTACACACTTAACCAAGATTTATTAAATAAAAACCATCACATGATAAAACATGGATGACTGAGAGGTCTAGTGTCTATAGGGGTTAGGAACATAATAGAGAAACTTAAAACAAAAAACATTCAACATCATTATTTAATAATTACATTACATAACCACAAAATTCCCTCATACAAAGAAATGCATGGGATTACCTGATGACATACATCTGAAAAGGGTGAGCTATGATGCCTAGTAAAGGGGAAAACAAGGAATAACATGAAAAATAAAATACATTTTAAGAAACAGGAATATCAATGGAGCATAAAATAACATGAACATAAAGGCATGATATATCATGATTATCATAACATGGAATTGTTGCAACAACACTTATCATGGAATTAGCAGTAGCCAAGGCTTATTGCACATAGGGCATTAGTAAACCCTAATTGAAATTTTATTAGAATGAGTAAGTCCTCATTTAAAATGAATTACCATGATTAAATCTTCATCTCACTTGGTGTATCATGATACTAATCTATACCCAATTCTTTGGGGCTCTATTAGGGTGCACCCTTCATAATCATTTTATTTCACGCATAAGTGTGCTACATGGATGATACAATAAGGATTCCTTAAAATCATTATTTATTCCATGATAGAGGAATGTGGAATTAATATATGAAACTATATAATCAATAAATAGATGTGAATAATGGTGAATTCCCTTGATAGAGAAATGGACATGGTATTCACGACACAATAATTTTTACTTGGAAAATCACGGTGTAATTTTGGCAGCATAACGACGTGACATAAGAATTCATAAAAATGGTTGATGAGAGATAAATGGGTGTCTCATAATCTGTACATGAATTGGAAAGTAAGGGGTTAATATAGAATCATTTCCCAACAAATGTAATGGGATTTTAGAATCATAATACAAAATAATTTCTCCATTGTAAATTAGGAGAGAGAAATTCCGTACGGAATTTTGGAATGGTAACATGAGTACATGGGAGGAATTAATGAAGGATAAAGGGGTATCTAATCATTAAAAAATAAATAGGGATGTATTGGAAAGGTGAGATCATACCACAAAATTTTAATTGAAAATAAAAGTGAATAAAAACTTATAGAAAATTAGAAAAAAATGAGAAAGGAATAAATACCATAGTTCGAAGTGGGATCCCAATGGTTGGGGAGGGGCTTCAGAGAGGATTCTTGGGAGAATGGGGTACCTTGGTAGGATTATAATGATATGAGGGAATAGTTTTGACGAACTCCAAAGGCTTTGAGTGAAGTGGAAGTGGGAGCTTGGGTGAGAATATATAGGAAATGAGAGAGAATTCTTTATAATTTAGGTTTGGGAAACCACACATTAAACTAATCAAAACCACAAACAATACAATCATATTTCCCCTGAGTTTTGGGAAAAGGGGATTGGAAAGAAATATTATATAAGTCCAATGTCTGATCCTCTTAAAATAATAGGGTTTTTTATGTGGAGTTGAGTCACACTCTCAAGGAAATCATTTTTAAAAGCTAAAATGTATTATAAGTCTTGAAGGTTCCTCTAATGATTTTTAAAATAAATAAAAAAAAACTAAAATAAAATTATTTTAATGGGAAAACTTATATTGGCTGAAAATAAATTTTAGAGTGTTCAATTCCATCACTATTGGGTCATTATGATGTCATAATGTACCTTATATATAAAAATGGTATTTATTTTTAACCAAAAAAATTCAACATTCTCAGAAAATTATGAAGGATTCACCATTGGATAATTTAGATGTCCTAATTCCAAAAATAATATTCATTTTATCTACATAATTTTCTAAATATTTTAATTTTTACTTTTAAAATGAAAACTGATATTTATCAAATATTTATAGGTATTGACAAAGACAACTTTCAATCCTTATTAAAAAATTTAATTGTAATCCTAAAAATTATATGTTATTTTATAAATAATACCAATAAATTTAATAATAATAGTAATATTTTATTAAAATATTATTTAATTCAAAATCCCATGAAATTATCTAAATAGATTTATTTGATGAATATCTACAAAAAATACTATTTGTACTTTAAAAACTATTTACAAAGTAACAACAATAAAATGATTGAATATTCGTTATTATATAAAAAAAATAATGCACATATTGATTGTTATGTGGTCTTGTTACGTGTCCCCTTATACAACCCAAATATGACTAAATGGTAAGGTGTGCGATGGTAACAAACTCTTGGGGTGGCTCGACTAACATCACTCAGGTGATAATATCTATTAACTTACACTTCTCCCATAGGCGGTTCCAATCGAGCTTATCCTGTTGAATCTCATCTTGGTATTTGTCGAGAGAGAAGCCCAATGATGCCAACTCCTTTCTAAGGTCCGACAAATGGGCTTCGTACGATGCAAGTCTTCTGGATGAGGCCATCACTTCCTTTGTTTGTGTAAATTTGATTTGTTGAATCCATATATTTATACTTATCATGTGATCATTGTTTAATCGATATATTAGATACAGTAACAATTCATAATGGTATTTTTAAATCTAAAAACATAAAACCAAATAAGTGCATATTTAATATAACCATTTTACAGAATAAGACATTTAATCATATCAAGAGGAATTTTCATGACGGAAATTTTGGGTCATTACAATCCCCCCCATTAAGAAGTTTTTACATAGAAATTTCCTTTTCCCACACTAAAATAGATGCGGGTAACTTTGCTTCACAACATCCTTTGATTCCCACATCACTTCATCAAAAATGTTGGTTCTCCACAACACCTGGTCGTGGAGAATTGTCTTATTTCGTAGAAATTTTTCTATAATATCTAATATCCTTAATGGTTTCTACTCATAAGAAAGATCATCCTATAACTATACTAACTCTAAAAAGAGTACATGTGAATGGTCTAGTATGTTCTTACTTAAAAGGGATATGTGAAAGACATCATGTACATTCTCTATGGTAGGTGGAAGTGCTAGTTGATAGGCCACAACCCTAACACGATCAAGAATCTTGAAGGGGACGATGTACAGAGGTCTTAACATTCCTTTATTTCCAAACTTCATGACCTTCTTCCATGGGAATATGCATAGAAATACTATGCACCCAACATTGAATTCAAGATCTCATCAATAGTTATCTGTAAAACTCTTCTAACGACTTTGGGCTGCTTCGATATGTTACTAAATGGTTTTCACATTCTCCACTATTTCTTAAACCATTTTAGGACCAATCAACTATCACTCACCAAATTCATCCCAAACTAGTGGTTTTCTACACCATTTATCATAATGTGATTCATATGGTTCCATTTGGATTCTTGAGTGGAAACTATTTTGATAGGATATTACAACCAGTGGAGGATGTTGGTCCCACCCCCCCTTGATGTCTATAGAACATGATCTTAACATATCTTCCAGTTTCTGAATATTTTTCTCATATTGGACATCATTTTGAGGATAATAGGTTGTACTAATGTTAAATTTAGTGCTTAGAGAATGTTGGATACTTTTCCAAATCATCTAGGTGAATCTTGGATCACAATTGGATACAATACATAGTGGTACTCCATGGAGCCTTACAACTTCATTGATGTAAATCCTTGTAAGTTGATCCAATGAGAATTACTCTCAAATCACGATAATGTGATTTGTATTCATAAGATGATCCACAATGACCCATATAGCATTTTTCCACTGGATGTCCTTGGAAGTCCAGTGACATCTTCTATGGTAATGTTATCCCACTTCAATGTTGGTATGGGTAGTGGTTGCATCATCACCTTATACATTATCCTCTCATACTTCACTTGCTGACATACTAGGAACTTTGATGTATATTCAGTAGACTCCCTTTTCATATTGTCACACCAAAATTTTCTCAGAGATCTCAATACATCTCTGTGCTCTGCAGTTGAATAGAGAAGGTTGATCTTTGGGCATCCTTCAAAATCTCTTTCTTTATATCTGGATTGGATGGTACAAATAATTGTGAAATAAATATAACTATTCTATTGCAATAAACCATGAAATCTGAGGATTTCCCACTTCTGATAGCTTCCACCCTTTTCAGAATTTTTACTTCCTTTCATTGAGAATCCTTTAATCTTTCCAAAAGAGACGGTTGAGAAATCATTTGTGAAAGGATAGATGATGTTACTTTATTTATGATTCCCATGTTCATCTTAATAAAATATAAAAATATTGGATCCTTCTCAATTATCATCAATTGAAGAATCAATGTATCATTTCTACTTAGAGCATTTGACACCTTGTTTGCTTTCCCACGGGATAATGGATTGAGTAGTCATAATATTTTATTAGATCTAACCATCTTAATTGGAACATATTAAACTCTTTCTGTGTGAATATATACTTGAGGCTTTTGTGATCCATTTATATTTCACAATTTTCCCCAAATAGGTAATTATGATAAATTTTTTAAGTGAAGATCACTACAGCCATGTCCAAATAATGTGTAGGATTATTCTTCTCATGATCATTCAATTGACTTGAAGCATAGTCAATGACTTTGTCATTCTTCAACAACACATAGCCCATGCCCTTCTTATAAGCCTCACTGAATACCAAAATTTTTATTCCACTTGTTAGAAATGTGAGCATAGGTGTAGTGATAAGACTATTTTTGAACTTCCAGAAGCTCTCTTATCATTTATCACTCCAAGAAAACTTTACTACCTTTCGAGTTATCTTGTTAGGAGGGTTGGAAAATTGAGAGAAATTTCATACAAATCAGTGATAATATCCAACTAATACCAACAATCTATGGATATTAGTTTTTGATTTTGGACTTGTCCATCCCTCAATTGCAGCTATCTTGGAGGGATCCACAGATATCACATAGCATGTGATGCTATGAACTAGTAATGAAACCTCCTTCAACCAGAATACACACTTGCTATACTTTTTATTGATCTTCACCTTTCGCAAGGTCTCTTGTACAATTGTTAAATGATCCCCATGATTCTTATTTTTTAGAGTATATTTGAGTATTATCTATAAAGACTACCACAAATTTGCTGAGGTAATCTCTAATTAATCTATTCATCAAGTCCATGAAGATTTTTGGAGCGTTAGTGAGTCTGAAATGCATTACTATGAATTCATAGTGCCCATATCTTGTACGAAAAGTATTCTTCAATATATCATCCATCTTCATCCTTATATGACAATATCCCGATCTCAAATCTACCTTATAGAAGTATTGTGTTCCACGCAGCTGATCGAATAAGTCATCAATTCATGGAAGAGGATAATTTTTCTTTGTCATGATTTTTTTGAGCTCACGATAGTCAATGCAAAGGTTCATTGAGCCATCAATATTATATTCTTAGAGGACCGGTGCACCTCATAGTGATGTACTTGGGCATATAAACCCCTTCTCCATATTCTCCTGTAGTTTTTCCTTCAGATCCTCAAGATCTAGAACAACCATTCTATATGGAGTCTTAGATATTGGAAACTCCCCAGGTATATGGTCAATTGATAATTCAACATCTATTCTAGTATGAAGACTAGTAAATTCATCAGGAAACAATTAAGAGAATTCCCTCACAATATGTTTCTATTCAAGGATGGTTTCGTCCTTGGAATCAATCATTTAATCCAGATACACATGCTTATACGGTAGTAATATCCCCGCTTTAGATGATGGTGCTAAAGAGGATTCATCTTCTTCATCGCACTTGTATAGAATTGAGGGTGATTCACTATATAGAGTGTCATTTCCCTCTCATGGATTTTTATTTTGGTTCTATATAAGGAAAGACAATCCATGCTAAGAATTGCATCAAATTCCACTAGAGGGAGTGTGACAAGGTTTATTGGGAAGTTTAATCCATAAATTATGATAGGGGGGGAGTTATATTCATGGTATGCAATGATAGCCCCATTTTGCATACTCGCTAAAATCATTACTTCCATGATTTGTGGTGGTTTTGGTATTATTCTATTAATCTTTCGAGATATAAAATAATGAATAGAACCTTAATAAAAAATTTTGTTATCCAGTATTTAATTCATAACTAGAATACCTTCCACTACATTTTTTTGCGGTTCAATTCGGTGGTAGTGATGGAAAAAACTCACCCTTACTACCTTAGAGGTTGTTGGTTGCCTATGAAAACCCTTGTCTTAGGGAACTGCTTTTCTAGATACCATGGTTCTTTGTAGTAGATGCAATAAACAATGTGTTGAGAGTTGAACATATTGTTTCTCTCCTCTATTGCAGCCGTATGTTTTTCTTTTTAGCAGTTAACATCTATGTTTTTTCTCTTCCACACATAATGCATTTCCTCTTCCCCTTCCAGAAATTTTTGGGGTGCTTTTTTCCACACATTTGGCAAGTGGGGTTCTGTATTTTCAAAGCATCGTTAGATTTATCCATTGGAATTTCAGAATTGAATTCCACCTTATGCTTCTTATCCCCATGTTACCCCTGAGATTTTCTGATCTCCATTTCGACCATGAAGGTACATCAGACAATTTCATCATAGCTATCAAATTCATGGGTCACAACGTCTTTCTGAAGGATAGGTTTCATCCATACAAAAAATCCATCAACCGTGAGTTTTGGGGTAACGTCATAGTCAGAGGCATATCGTTCATTCATTGTGAAATTTTCCTCATATGCTCTAATGTATTCATCACCTTTTTTCTTGAGGGACAAAAATTCTTTTTCTATATAAAGCTGCATGATGCGAGGATTATATTTATCGAAAAACATTTTTTGGAAATCCATTCATTTCAATGCCTATATCTCCTCCTCGGGCTTCGTGTTTTTGATCAGTTTCCATAATTGATCAGCTTCACACTTCATACAATAAGCATCTAGAAGAACCTTCTCTTGCAAATAATATTGGAGGATAGAGAAGATATTTTCAATGGAGTGGATCCATTGTTAAGCAATTGAGGGATCAGATGATCTATTAAAAGTACGAGGCCTTTGTCTCTTGATTCTCTTGATAACGAATTATTATTTCGTAGGGGGCTCAAAATTCTTCTTGACCCATGTTTCTATTCAAATCTTGAGAAAATTGAGAGAGAATTGTGACAAAGTTATAAATTCCCATTCCCATCGGATTTAAAATCTCATTAGAACAGTAATCACATTGGTCTTCACATTGGTTGTTAGCCCGAGTTCTCCTATCACTGGTAATTGGATGGAAAAAAAGGAAAGTCAGGGGTTACACAAAAAGTGTAAACCAAGGACAAAACACATGACTTATAAATAGCTTTTATTTCCTTCACTTATGAATCTATCTGCATCAGTCTATGTTATCCATGATCTACTTTCTAACATATATTCTTATGAGATGTTTTTTATTCCCTTAATAATGGTTCATTCTAAGAATGTGAATTTACCATAGAATACCCCCTGGAGTGTCGTAAATAAGGGTGCATTAAGGCTCGTTGTCATTTACTAGGATACCCTTGGTCATGCCTGAAACTCATTGTTAGAGTTTTCACTCCTTGTAACATTTGTCCCAGAGCCGCCTCTACCTGCTTGTATCCTGACAGGGATGTATTTTCATGATAAACCAATTAATCAATACTCAAAAAAACATAGGGATGTTTTATTTATACTTAGTCTTATCCCTATGTCTTTCTCTAGGGTTTTATAATCCTAATCCCAAAAATAACTATACCTATCCTTTGATACCAACTATAACATCCCTACTTTTTATTCCACACATACACATGATTTATAACCTTAAAATAGTCACTTGATATGACATGTAGGATGGAGAGTTATAGTTTATTTGAGAATGAGGAACATTAACTAGAAACATATAACATAAAACAAACAACATCATTATTGAAAAAGTTCATTACATAAACAAAACATTCCCACATACTTAGCATTGCATTGGATAACCTGAGGACATATATGTGAAAATGGTGAGCTATAAAGCCTAGTAAGGGGGTAAACAAGGCACAAAAAGTAGAATACAATACATTCTAGAAAATAATAATATAAATGGAGCATAAAATAACATGAACATAAAGTCAAGATATAGTGTGATTATCATAACATTGGAATGTGGCAAAAACACTTAACATGGAAGTAGCATATGCCAAGGCTCATTGCACATAGAGCATGAGTAAACCCTCATTACACTTGAATTCGCATTAGTAAATACTCATTTCACTTTAAATAGCATTAATAAATCCTCATTCCACTTGACATATTATGATACTAATAATTACCCAATGCATTGGTGTGCTATTAGGACGTACCATTCGTAATAATTTCATTTCATGCATAATTGTGCCACATGTATCATACAATAAGGAATCATTAATTATCATCATGTGTTCCATGATAATATAATGTGGAATTAATATAGGAAACTCTATAATCAATAAGTTTATATGAATAAAGGGGAATACCCTTAATTGATAAATGGGCATGGTATTCACGACACAATGATTTTGTCTTGGAAAATGGCCCTGCAATTTCGGTAGCATAATGGCTAGAAATAAGAATTCATTAAAAATGTTGATGAGAGATAAAGGGGTGTCTCGTCATATGTACATGAAATTGATATTAATTGGTCATATAGAAACATTTAACAATATATGTAATGGGATTTTAGATTCATAATACAAAATAATTCCTTGAATTTAATGAGAAGAGAGAAATTCTATATGGAATTTCGGTATGGTAATAAGTGTACATTGGAGGAAATAATGAGAGAAAAAGGGGTATCTCATCATTAAATAATAAATAGAGAATTATGGGGGTTGTGAGAAATCATACCCCAACAAATTTAATTTAACATTTAAGGTCATAACTAAATAACGAAAATTAGACCAAATCAGAAAGGAAGAAATACCTTTCTTGGAAATGTGATCCCAATGGATTGGGAGGGGCTTTAGAGATGATTTTCAGAGCATGGGTTGCCTTAGGAGGATTCTAGAGAGTTTAGGGAACATTTTGGACTAACTTCAAAATCTTTGAGTGAAGAGGAAGTGGGATCCTGGGTGGTTTTATATAGGAAAAGATAAGGAAATTTTTTATTATTTAGGTTCGGGACACCACATATTAAAATAATCAAAATCAAAAACCAGACCACGATTTTAGCCCCAATTTTTTCCAAAGGGGAGAGGAAAAAAATATTATATATGTAC
Source organism: Viscum album (assembly GCA_963277665.1). Taxonomy (NCBI): domain Eukaryota; kingdom Viridiplantae; phylum Streptophyta; class Magnoliopsida; order Santalales; family Viscaceae; genus Viscum; species Viscum album. The sequence continues at coordinate 677,431,420 of OY728155.1, read as the reverse complement.
AATGGCCTAGATTCTTAAAATAATAGGGTTTATTATGTGGATGTGAGTAACACTCTCGAGGAAGTCAATTTAAAAAGCTAAAATGTTTTGTAAGTCATGAAGGGTCCAATGAAGATTTGTAAAATAAATAAAGCAGATATAAAATCACATTATTTTAATGGTAAACCATATATTGGCCGAACATAATATTTATAGTATTCAACTACATCACAATTGGGTCATTATAATGTCATAAAACAAATTATATATTTAAAAAATATTTAATTTTTACCCAAAATTTGACTGTCTTATAAAATGATGAAAAATTAACCATATGATAATTTTAACATCCTGATTCTAAAAATAATATTCATTTTATTTATATAATTTTCTAATTAAGTGAATTTTTACTTTTAAAATAAAAACCGACATTTATCGAAAATTAATGGGTTCTCAAAAAGACATCATTCAAACCATAATAAAAATTTCAATTGTATTCATAAAAATTATATGATCCTTTATACTTAATAAAAAGTAATTTAATAATAATAATATTTTATTGAAATATTATTTAATTCAAAAATCAATTTATTTATCAAAACAGATTTATTAGTTGAATAACAATTAAAATACTATTTTTTCCTTAAAAACTATTTAAAGAGTATGAATAATATAATGAATGTATATTATTTATTATATAAAAAAATAATGGACATAGTCATGGTGTCATTGTCTTGTTAACTAACCCCTTATAACACATGCATAGGACTGAAGTGTATGGTGTGCGATGGTGACAGACTCTTGGGGTGGCTCAGATAACATCGCTCGGGTGGTAATCTCTATCAACATCCACATCTCCCATAAGTGGTCCCATTCGAGGTTAACATGTTGAATCTTTACTTGGTCTTGGTCAAGAGGGAACCCCAATGACGCCACCTCATTTTCAAGATCCGAAAAATGGGATTTGTATGGGGAAAGTCGACATTATGAGTCCTTCACTTCCCTTTTCTGAGTAAATTAGATTTCTTAAAGCCATATATTTATAATAATCATGTGATAATTGTTCAACGACTATATTAGAAATGGTAACAATTCATAATGGTATTTTGAAATCCAAAAAAATAAAACCAATTAAGTGTTTATTTTATATAACCATTTTACATAATAATACATTTAATCTGATCAGGTGTAATTTTCATTAATAAAAGTATGGGACGTTACAAGATATGTTGCGAACACAACATGAATGAGGACCAAATGATTCCACACCACACCACACAACCCCATGAGGAGAATTAGGCCAAGGGGTAGGAAGAAGGGGATTCTGAAATTTTTCGTGTAGTTTAACATCATATGGGGTGAATGGGTACATACTATTAAAGTTAATGTAGAAAATGACATGAATTATTTTCATTTTAATATATTGTATGCCGAAAAAAAATATGTCACATAGGACAAGATGGATCTTAGTTAAATGGCATAGAACATGGACCATATGATAGGTCTAAGGGGACGAAAAGGTCGAGGAACCTATAGGTGGCCTAAAGATGAAATGTTCAGCCATTCATATGTATGTTATAAGGATAGGTATCAACCCATACATAGTTCTTAATATTTCTGGTTTTTAACATCATTCGATAATGATTTTGGGAATGGAGATATTTTTAAAGGAGGAACATGGTTCTTCTATTGAAAACTCGATCTGAATGAGAAAAAAATGATTCAACACCACATGATTCTAAGAGGAACCAATATGTGTAAGATTGAATATGGGGAATCTAGGGGATGGACATGAAAAATAACTATTTGGAGGTTCCTATGTGTCCCATAAGTATGGGAATTAATCCATACATAGTTATGAAAATTCATTGTAGTTTAACATCATGTGGTAAATATGAAATAATAGTATAACATCATTAAATACATGGTAAAAAGTATATTCATTAACATCATAAAAGAAAACTAATCTTCATCATTTTAATGTCATACAAGACGACTGTACTGGGTAGGTTTTCATCTTGTATCCTGGAAGGGTCGAACTGGTTAACATCGTGTGGCGAGGAATAATATTCTCAAAAAAATACTAATTGATGAATTCAGCAATAGGGGGAGTAATAAACTCACCTACTATAATAACAAAAGAGTATGCACTATTAGGGTAAAACTTATATATAATATAATAACAATCTCATTTGGGTTCCAAATTGGGTGGTTTTCTACAAGTTGTCTTCGGTGTCCTTAGAGATAATACAATGTCAAAATGATGTAATGAATAGAGGAAAGAAATTATTGTTTAATGATCTAGATATCATATTTTGGGGTCTCTCTTGGATGTGCAAGGGCCATAGATCTTTCTCCTCGAGGGCTTCTAATTCATCTTGACAAGGTTATACTATTTTTCTAATTTCTGCTGATGATAGATAGCTATACAAAGTGAAAAAAAATTGAATCTCGATGGGTAAGACAACCTCTGTTATACACACCATGGAATACATTGTCACCTTGGTGGAATTATGAGTTGTCATCTAGTAATCCTAGATAGTATGGGGGAGATTTCCCGGCCAATGTTTCTTTTTATGAACAACTACCTTTTCAAAAATGATAGAGAGGGTTTTGTTAAACACCTCAATCCTTCCATTTACCTTTTCATGGTAGTGATAAGTATGATTGGACCAGATATTGTACTTTGTGTACAATTTCTTCTTCTCAGATTTTCCAAATTATGTGTCGTTCTTAGTAAGGATAGCATAATGGACTTCTAATTAGTGGATGATGTTTGATCTATCCAAATTTTCTACAGAATGGGCCCTAACTACCTTGAGAAAGATTTACTCTACCCTTATGGAAAATAATTATATGGCGGTTAGGATGAACCTACACTGGTGAGCTATTTTTGGTTGATATGGTCCCATGATATCGAGTCCCCAAACCTCAAAGGGAAAATAGTACATGTTATTATAGATTGGTTCTTGTGGGTGATGTAAAAAATTGGCCTAGATATGACATGTGTGGAATATTTTAGAGAACTCAACGTAGTCCTGGACCATGGTGGGCAAGAAGTATCCCAACCGTCATATTTGATGGGAGAACATTGAACCTACCATATGAGCTCTGTAGAAACTGACATAAACTTCCTACAAAACCTGGAAAATGTCATCTCCTTGAATGAAATGAAGTATAACTCAATGAAACCTACATTTTTAGAGGTCTTGTACTAGTCTTGGACCACTTTGGTGGGTAAACTGGACTACGCGCCTATAGATTCACCCACGTTTGGATTAGTCTATTGGGAGATTACCATGTTGGAGGTACTAAACAAAATGAGTTGTCCAAACAAGGGTATCTTTTGCAATATATGGGGGCTCGGAGGTCCCAATGTTGATTGAACCGGGGTAAATGGATTACCTACTGGCTATCATCATCATCTGGAGTGGGAGTGATTACAATTAATTTCACCACATGATTGATCATTCCTTCATAGTAAGGCTCTGTGATAGAAGTGGAAGGTTTTTAAAAGTAATCAGATCATCCATTTTGGAAATTGAGGAACACAGATTACTTCTTGATAAGATGGTAACTAGGCCATTAGATGGAATGTTCTCTCTAACGAGGGTACGTGCTCTGAATTACTGAAGATGTAGTCACCATAAATATAGAAATACATACTATATAGGTGTGATGAAGACAATACACAAACCTCCTCTACATATTCTAGAATCATTGAGTCTCATGATGGTCAGCCTCAAAGAGGCACCATCAAAGTGCATATTCCAACATGGTATGGCTTGATCCACTGATAGGATAACATCTTCTAGGTATTCATGATTTATAGACAGCTCTGAGGGGGCTGGATAGGCAGTGAGGAAATCTATCAGCACATGTCCCTTGATGTATTTATACGAGATGAAACCGATATCAAACTATTGCAGGATCACTACCCACTGAGATAGACAGCTAGTTAACATGGGAAGGTTTAGAATATTATTTAGTAGCTCCACATGAGAGAGTAGTTGTATCTCATGATGCTACAGATAATGTCTCAACTTCTTCACTATAAATTCAAGCATGATGTAACTCTTATTGATTGAAGAATATATAGACTCCATATTAAGGAGAATCCAACTGAGATAGTATAAACTGTTCCATATCCCTTCATTGTTTTTCTAGTCGAGAAGGGTATTGAGGGGTTGTTCTAGAATGGTCACATTATGGCTCAGTAGTTTTCTGGAGATAGGGGGCATCAGGACAGGAGGCTATAGATAATATTGTCTGATATCGTCAATGGTAGTCTAAAAATCTTTAACGCATTGATAGATGACCCCATTAATCAAGAGTTATGAAAAGGTCTTACGCTCTCTATCTAGAATCATAATAAACCATCATATATAGGCTATGTTTCCTTGAAAACCATGGATTTCCCAATGATTACATGGAAGATGCATCTAAATGTTGGCATTAATCATATTTGGTTCAATCTTGATGCCTCTATATCTGACGAAAAATACTATGAACTTTCAATGGTAGCCCCAAATTAACACTAAAAGGGATTCTTCATCAGATGGAGGGACTGGAGAATGTCAAACTATTTCTCTAGATATCTTAGATGGTTCTGACGCTAGTGGGATTTGACTACCAAATTTTCCATGTATAATTACTCTAATTTCCCAAGGATATTATTAAATATGTGGTTCAGGAATAATTGATATGTGGAACCTACATTCTTCATAATGAAAGGCATCACTTGGTAAAACAAGGTACTTATTGGTGCTCTGAAGGAAGTTCATTCTTCATCCTTTAGGGACATTAATATTTGATTATATATAGAATAACCATCCCTGAAGGAGAGATCCTAGAATCCAGTGGTGGCGTGGATTAAAATCATTGTCATGGGAATGGGAATATCTTCCTTTATACTGTGATAGTTGAGGTCCTAAAACTTGATTCAGAATATGATCTATCATTTATTATTCCATATAGGAGGGATGCTGGTTGACCATCTTGCATATTGGACTTCATTCATGATGTTGGATTGTATGAGCTTATCAACTTCGGCCTCTAACATGGCACCATGAAAGGGGTGAATCTTTTTGGGAGGTTTTTTGATAAAGTCATGACATAATGATATACCAAGATGGAGGAGGGTGATCCAAGGATCCAGTCCTATCATCTCATCATTACTCTAGGAAGACACATCGTGATATACTCCAATAAATCCACATATTGATGTTGATCATTCACAGTCATAGCATCACTGGTTAGTGTTCGTCTCAGATCTTCCTTGGTACCAAGATTCACCTACACTAAATCATCAATGGTTGTGGACATGACCTCCTCAAATGAGGGAGGATAATCTTCTAAATACTCTTTATTATCCACAGTGAGGGGATCTTCGGTATTAGGCAAATCGTCTGAATTGGATGATCCTACTGGACTGTTGGTGTTGGCCCAAGAGGTGGTGAAATCTTCATTGGGGAACACTCACACTGGTGAAACTATCAAAAAGAAATATTTTGATTCAATCCAATATGGCATTTTACTGAAGGGACCATGTTTGATAAAATAAAATTAGTATTGGTGCATTGTCATGAGTTAGTTCAGTCTATCCAGGAAAACATACAGGTATGTCATACATTGGTTTTAATGGGGGGAACATCCTATTACACTATAGGGGTAAGGGGATCTGGTATTACGTATTCGTGATTCATGTAGGAGTATGATGTGATCATTCAACATTCCTTATGTTTGGAGGCGTGTTTCCCGCTCCTTCTAGAGATGACAAAGAAATATCACTTGTTTGGTGTTGTGGCCTCCAACTAGGGAATTGGAAGGATAAAGGAGTCATACAAGTCTGTCCATAGCTAAGTGGCATCAGTAGTGTGCTCCACCTAATTAGCAAGAACCTATTTTTCCTTTATTCAATAGTAGTCGTCACTAAGATAGTGGGATTCACAAGTGTAAAAAATAGACACGTCACCAAAGAGAACTCCCACTCAGCCATTAAGGGAGTACTTGAGGAATTGATCATATGAGGAGGGGACTGCTATATACATATGGAGCCAAGTTATACCCATTAGTGAAATGTTGGGTGTGTCATGTGAGATGACCACGAAATCAGTGTTAGAAACCAATCCACCAAACTGGGTTTATAGGTGGATATTTCTAACCTGTGTCAATTCTATCCTATCATAACCTTGAATATTAAAAGTAAAGGGATTCATATTATCTTCAGACATCCCCAGATTTTTAAGTGTTTGAGTCAGAATGATATTGATCCATGAACCTATGTCAACAAGAAATTAGAAGACTTCCACAATATTGAACATTATAGTGATATACAATAGTTGAATGTTCCCCATGTATGAGTGACCCTTCATTTTCTCTTGAGAATGAGATTATAGCATAAAATTGTGCTTTCTCAACATTCATAGCATGGAATGAACTACTACCGCTACATCTATTTAAATCCTTAGAGGGATTTTCAAACCCTCTACAACAGAATTCAATCATATCTTCAAAATAGATAACCTCTATAATTGAGATCATTCATTGAATACTGGTGAGGTTCTTAAGAAAATCATACTTTTGGGTGAGGTTTATCTTCTTCCAACATGAAGATGCTCTATGGAAGGTGGTATGATAGGCATTACAGATTCAACAGGAAGATTCTGAAAGGTGCTGGGAATATCTGTCTACTCACCGAATAATTCATGAGAAATGACTATCAGATAAATATTGGATTATTGAGGTCAAACCATGGCTGGATGAGAATGAATGAAGCATGGTTGTGGTGGCTCTACATGGTTGAGTAGCAGAACAGTGGTGGAAAAAAATTGGATGAAACAAGGTGAGAATATTATGTGTGTTGAGCTTTGTGTTGAGACTTCTATTAGGTCTTAGTTGTGTGAATGAATTGGTTGGAGGCATTGGATATTGAATTGTAGAAATTTACATATCTTCAGTTTCATAGACACTCGTGTCGATTGGGGACATTTGGGGGATAAGTCAGGGATTCCTCATCACCTGGAACCAAGTAAGGATCCAAAACATCAAAAGTGGTCCCTGAGGTATAATCATGATCATAAATTGATAAATCATCTAATAATGGATATATTCTAGAAGAAATACCCATCTCTGGGGGGATAAAGTCATCAAGAGTTTGAGACAGTTTCAGTATCATTATAGGTCCTTTTTCCTTTCATTATAGGAACATGCCTTTTCGACAGGTGGAAGGTTGATATATCGATGCAGAATTAGTAACTGGAGGTATTATGGATGATTCAAAAGGCCCCTGCTAATTCAAATAGGCACCGATAATAACATGGGTGTGAGTGACAACCTTGCGAGTGGAATATCAAGAGAATAGACTAATTCATTATTCAAAAATCACACAAACACAATTAGAAACTATTCAGTGAGTCAACATCATATAGAGTGAATATGTTTTTCCTTTCCACCTAGAAAAAAAGTCTACGATGTGCTCATCCAACCATTTAATGCACCTAAAAAAGTTGTAAATACATGTCTTTTAGATGGTCAAACTAGAATTGTGAAGAAAATCCCTACAAATATCTTTTGAACTATCTATAAACCTGATGGGTAACTATGTAAGGCCTTTCCACCTAGAGACAAAGTCTATGACATGCTCATTTGACCACTTATTTCACCTAAAAAGGATGGATGTACTTGTATTTTGGGTGGTCGAACTATAATGGTAAAGCAAATACCTTCAAATATCTTCCCAAACAGCTATGGACCCAATGGGTAATGGAATGTAATAGAAAAACGTGGTCACTTATAATGTTTTATGAAGCACCCAAGTTTAGTGACCTCATACTATGCTGATGTAACTAGCATGGTTCCACATCTTGAAATAAAGTGGTTCAGATGTTGTCGTGGGTCGACCGACCCATTGTAATTGGAGATGGTTGGATTACCAATGCCAAGGGTGCCAACATATCATCCACCCATTGTGTATATGGCTTACTATGATGTGGGATCGCCCTATATCATGTCTCAAGGGCCTCAAGAAGATAAATGAGAGTGGCCATTAGATCTTCCTGGAGGAGATTTTTGTCTTGTCTGGGAATCCTGACCACCAAATCCTAGGAATGAACTTCAACATGGTAAGCTATCTTAGCATCTCATGGAAAAACTAATGGAAGGGCTAGAAGGGCTATTGGAGGATTTGACTATGGATTATCTAGGGTGGTCGACCTATGTAGATGTTGGAGGAACCTCAACTAGGCCCCGATGAATATTGTCACATGGCTCAGAATGATTCTGCAATGCATATAATGAACACATTCCATAAGCTCCAGCCTCTACCTTTTCTAGATGGGAAGGGTTGTTGAGATCACTAGGGGAATTTAATCTGTGGGAGTTGTACCTACCCCTGCTTCCCTTATCAATGATTATTATAACCTGACCATTATTACACAACATGTTTGATGAAGAGGACTTGAGAAATCCTTTTCTGTTATGCATGTTATCGATGAAACATGACCTTTTTCAGATCCTCTTCCATCTTTTCCATGGAGACCGAGAGGCAATTTTTGGAAGGTTCATAAATTCCATGAATGTGTTATTCCTAGAGGGTAACCATGCCCAAAAGATTAATCATATGTGGTGTTTCTCTATTGGGTACTTTCTATTTAGTGAGTCATATCTCAGCTTCCTTCTCACTAATGTTAGCCATGTTAACTATGATGGGTCCTAGCGTAATTTCCTTAATATCATCTGGAAATTTGAATTTGTGTTGGATAGTATTGATGTGAAGGGTATCATAAAACCCCCATTCATGGATATATACATGTGTTGATTCCTCCCTTATAATTTTTCAGAGTATCGGGATTCTCTACATGCATCGCTGCAGGGGGGGTATGATGATAACCATGAGATAATGGGTGTTGCGTGATAGGAAGTGAAGCCAAGTAGACTGTGCAACATTACTAGACAATGTCCACGAAGTGTTACCATCTCTTGGGGTAGGCCACATATATTCCATGAACGTGGAGGCATGATTCCCAAAGATTTTTCCAGAAGCACATGACCTCGTCCTAGGTGAGGGACTCCATAACGCTGATGTTTGAAGTGAAAATCATCTAGATCATTTCGGGGAGGTGATCCACTGTGAGGATGTTCCATAGTATTCTCTGCTCATGAGAAGGATCTGGCACCTGACCACCCCATTCCTCAAATGGGGTGGCTGAGGAACCATTAATGGTACAAATACAAAACTCTATTATGGTGGGTGGGTTGGTGGAGAGTAAGGTGAAAGAGATTACAAACTATTGTATATTGGGATATCTTCTTAGGATTGTACTGACTGCATCACCACATCCATATAGGATGGGGAGTTGAAAACCACATCATGTACTAAGTGGAGACTACTGGTGATGAATCTAGTCATTTCGCATCGTCTACCATTCCCCAGATCAACTAACTATGATCTCTTGTCGAGGTAGAGAATGATCATGGTGACAATGGAGGAGATTTCAAAAAAATACACTGAAAAGGAACCAAATATTATTCTTCTTGTATGTATCTATAGAGGTCGTAGGGGATTCTATGCATCTCGCATTCTAAGAAGATGAGGCTAATAGGCTGGGTTCCTTCCCCAGATCCCGATACAATGGATCGGGGTGAGGGTTTCATTGTCGAGTTGCACTGTGCTTGATAATATGAAATGGGAATTGGACTGACTATGATTTAGTGCTTCTCCAGACTCTTCCTTTGGTAGTGATGATTCATCCCACTACCCCGTGGTGGATCTTTAGGGTGGGGTAGGCCTTTGAAATGGGTAGTAACTCTATTTGTATTGGTTTTGGAGTAGATAGGACCTCCTCCATGATTACATTGGTTGAGAGGGTAACTTGGGAAGATGTCGAACTAAACATGAGGAGGACCTCTAGGGTTAGGAATGTTCGAGTGATGAGGGCCTCTATTGGAGATAGTAAGCACATGGGGAGGTCCTAAATTGAGTCCACTTGTAGCATGGTAAAGGCCTCCACACAGGCCAGATATGGTTGTGATATTATGATGAGGGCCCTCATACTGATCATATTGGGAATTGGGAGGACATCTGTGTTGATCGTCGATGATGTTGGGATGGTCTATGCATTGATGATTGTGCGAGTTGGGAGTACCTCTACTAGAGGAGTTAAGAACATGGAAAGGACCTCCATGATGATGAGTAACAGGGTGAGGATAACCCTCGCTCTATTTAATGCTTCATGGGGAGGTCCCCCGCTTGAGATGGTTATTATGTAAGGATGACCTTCACACTGAAAGAGTAAAATGGGGGGGAATCATCCATATATGGAATCATGGTCCCAGTGAGCACCTCTATGATGGGTGTCAACAAGATGTAGAGGACCTCCACTTTTACTGGTGGTGGTGGCATGGTGAGGACCTTCATGATGAATGCGGGAGTGGGTAGAACCTCCACTCTGTCTGAAAGTCATATGGGGAGGACCACCATACAGAATGTCCTCATCATGGATTATCCTGATATAGCTACTGATTTCACCAGTGAGTGTGAGAGTGAACCCTAGTATGCCCACGGGGTGGCAATGGACTCAATCTTGACTAGGCATGGAGGTTCCCCTTGTTAGTAATAATAGGGAGTAGATACTATGCAATGGTGGTGGTGTGATCCACTGTAGTTATAGAAAATGACACCCCCTAACAGGTGTCCACCTTAGCTTGTGCCCGATGTTGGCGTCAGGTTAACTAAACCAAGGTCAAATGTAGAGGGAGAAAGTCCACCTATTCCTCAGTCTATGATATTGAATGGAATAATTCATGTGGAATAGTGGGAGCACTCCATGGAGGCTCCCTAGCTACTGCTGAATCCATGATGACTATAACATCCCTAACCTCATCATCACAATGGAGTGAATCAGACGAGAATTTGAAGGAGAGGATCCCTAAATGGTTAAATGTTGGAGTGTGGAGTAGTGTCTCCCTATGTGGCCCCTTGTTCAGTGGTGATGATAGGGCCTAGAAGCCTACATATCTTGGCAGGCCATATCCCTCATTGATACGACTCCATATGGTTCATACCATTGAACATGAATTTAATCACCATCCTTTGTACTATTTAGGATGGTGAGATTGGGTTGGGAACCTATTTGTTGTATCCAAGTGAGTTTTCATAAAGGAGATGGAGCCATACTAGATCACCACATTGGAATTTCCCCAGCCCCTGCCTCAGCAGGAAGGACATGACTTGTTTAATCGTGCTTGGTTCCTTCACAAAGGATGATTTATCCATCAGTACAGATAGTATTAAAATATTTCATAGTGCCTCAACATCTTTCAGTTTTTCAGGGAAAGATAGAAATATCCATGATGACAATGTCACAGACCGAGAATAAAAATGATTAACTACCCCAAATCCAAGTGAGTTTCACACCAGGCACCCTATTTTCTTGGCAGGACCCAACACCAGATGTCCAGATTTGGTGGCACACTCATATAATGATGAATAAAATGATTATAATCTCAATGATGTGGAGAATAATATCATTTCATGTCCAAAATTTCTAATTACAATGGTTTTCCCACTAGGATTCACCCGCATGAGCGTGTTTAGACATTACCTGGAAGAATTCATTATTTCCCCACATTCATTCATTCCTAAAGTGGGAGGTATTCATCACTATTTCAGAGATATTATCTCCTTGATCGAAACGAGATGATGGGATTTTAGTTTTTACATTTTCCAAACCCTCCTTGGAATTATTTTCCTAGTTTGCATCACCCTTAAAGATTATGACATTGTTCATGAAACTCTTTTTGGTGCTATCTATTTGTGGACACTAGTAAATTATGCTGCTTCTATCAAGACATTCCAATGGGTCAATTCAGGGAAGCAACCTTTTTTAGGGGAGTTGTTTGGTTGGGAATCTCTGGCATGTATGGACACTGCTACTTTGGTACACCAAAAGTTTACCATATTATAAGGCATCTCATGGGTGAGGAAGCCTAAGGCATCCAACATAGAATGTGAAGAACCATATGTAGGAGGACTATTTTTAAGGTTTTCATCAACATACCATCCTTAACATGGGGTATGCTGCAAGTTCAAATTCTAGACGGGATAGTTCAAACTAATTTGAACACTTGTGAGAGTGGATCTAATGGGAACATCCCAAGGATGGAGATCATGGATTGTTTACCATATAGATGGATCAAAATACTTGGTGAGGGTATACCCTTGATGATGAGTCCCAAAAATGGAAGGTTTCACACCATAAGGACTGATCTGATAACCACAAAGGGCATATCATAGGATTGTTGGGACCAATAAAGGGGACACCAAGGATTACCATTGACTAGAATTTGACCTCAGGGAGGCTTCTAACATACATTAAAGGGATAAAAACCATCATTATTTGAAGGGTGATTTTGGGAGTACACATTGTTAGTATCCCATTGAATGATTTATCCCTACTCTGATAAGGGTGAGGTGATGGACCAAATGACTGGGTCTTAGGCTTGGTTAGCTGCTCGTATGGATGGTATGAATTCACTAGGATATGGCATCTAGAGTAATGTTAGGATCAATATGGAGGGAGTGTCGAAAGGATAAAATGGAAGGAGAGGAAACTAGTATGAAGGTGAAAATGCAGGGAATGAATCTTAAGGAGGATTTCTATATATCCTCATCACAGGGAATCAATGTCTACATTGTATTAGTATGGGGAAACTAGTCACATAAGGAGGTAGATCATGAGAATGGACGCACTGATGAAACCTGAAGGAGGTGTAACCACTAGGATGAGGCATGGTATTTCTAAAAAACATCAAGGGAAAGACCAGAAGGGGACATGAGTGGTGGTCTTGAATCTCAGGGAGGATATCTATGCACCCTGCTGAAGAGGGAAATGATCAAATTCCATGTACTTTTGGATGGGGCATTGGTTCAAGGTTTGTACAAAGGACAGTGAACCGAAGACATGATGGGGATTACACATTGTTAGTATCCCATGGTAAGAGGGAATCTCTTGGTCAGAGGAGTGTAGATTGAGAGTGTGTTTATTATGCATAATTATCTACTATGGTAGATCAGAACACCTCAAGGCGTCAGATCCAGGTGTTGTGTCCCAAAGAGGTTGACATCATATTTGGAGGGTACATCCCTAAAAGAGAGAAATGAGTTTTACAATTAATTGGGGTTGAACCTCATGGATTTTTCCTCTCTACCCTATACATAGAACATGGATTAAAACCCCACATAGTTCACAAAGGATAAGTGTCTCTGGTTTAACATAATGTGAGACAAGGATAACAGATTTGAAGTGGTCAGGATAGAGGAATGTTGGGATTAAACCTTGGGGAGGCTTCCTATGTAACTTATTTAGAAGGAAGGTATTATATTCCACATTTTTTTGGAATGATGGGGCATGGGTATTTCACATGGTTATAATCCTAGGGAGTATTTCATAGACACTTCATCCACTATGCCAATTTGATTCATGCTCGGTGTGAGAAACTAGATTTAGTAGAAGAATAGAAGATCATGTCACGAAAGGTGTGGCTGGAATGGATGATGTGGGGATTACTCATGGTTAGTGGCATACGGAGATAGAGATTAGAACTCAATATCAAAAGGAATACTAAGGATTGTGTCCAGTTATACAAGGATGATATGGCCATCACACCGGGATCACCTTATCAGGATGTGATGTGGTTATCTAAAAGATTTCTGAGGTGCACATGGTGACAAAGCCCATATGGAAAGTGAGAGAGGGAGGGAGCTAGTTCATATCCCATCTCTGATCTGCACTGATTTTTTCACATGTGGATATCATAGTTTAATGTCATGTGGTGAGGATGTGGCTATTATAAAGTTAAACATCCTACAACTCAGACAACAAAAATGTTTAGGACTCACACCTCATCCCTTGGTATTACATGACATGAACCAATCCGCACTCTAGGAAGGGAAGACAGAATAAATTTTTGGTGTTAACGAGGTGGAGTAGTGGCTGATAGTGGGGTCCACATTATCATATCTATGTGAAGAATCAGTTGTCATTAGCATACCTATGTGAAGAATCATTAGGTAGGGACAAACTAAATGAGGCATCGTTCAAGGGTCTAGAAAATCACTGCATGAAAGCCAAGTGGGACGCACAAAGGAGGTTCATGAAATATATTAATGTTTAAAGCAATAGGAGCACAAACATGGTCCAATATAATGAGGAAAAATCATGGACCACCTATGAAACTGTGCACATAATATTAATGTCCTACACGCATGATGAGGGGTATGAAAGACAGAGGTACTACACAAAGGTAATCATGTAGGAAAGAAGGATATTTTCCATTCAGTTTCCTTGTAATAAAAGGAAATGGGTGAGGTTAAAGACCAAGTGCTACAACCTGAAGGAGACCCCAAAGGATACCTGCCATGTAAGATCCATTACATTGAAGCCATGGCATTCACGCGGTCATGAAAGGGTCGTCATCCACTCTTGATAGTGGTGTTTCGTCTTTCAGAGAATTTTTTTGAAATGAAGGGGGATACATTCAATTTATAAATGAAAATTTTGGTGGTCGATTGCAAGGACGCATGCGTGGAAATTGAAACTTGACATCACATTGGGCGTTAAAGTATCTTGTGTGCTGCTCTTGTTTTTGTGCGACATCATGGTATCTTTAGTGTAGCTGAATTGGTTGTTTTTCGGGAAATCAGTGCAAAGAAATCCATTTGACATCACATTAGGTGCAAGAGTGCCTTGCCCGCATATTTATTTCTTCTGTAAATGCCGGAAATCTTGCAATCATCTTCATTGGGGTCCTCAGGATAGTCCACTAAGTCAAAATATGCATTTAGTTTTCTCATTTAGGCCAATAGTTGGGATCAACCAAAATTAGGTTCCAACAAAAATCCAAAAACATTTCAATATATTTATTATAATAATTAAATTCAATATTATATATATTTTTAATTTAACAGAACTCTGATTTTATCTTTTTGTTATAGAAAACAATGACATTTTTCGATTGCTTGTGTTACATGCAATACAGAGTTTTAAAAAATAGTAATACTATTAGAATTATTTAAAAGGATAATTATCTCATATACCTTAAATTGGTTTTTATGAATTGTCTTAAATAACTTATAAAAATATATGGTTTAAAAAATATAAAACAAATTCATTTGTTACTAATTAATTTCAAATGAAAATAAAAGCTAATGGAATACAAAGGATGTGTTTTTATAGAAAAATATTTTTATGCCCCATTGGTGTTTTGTCCAAATAAATTAAATTTATTACGATTCATAATTATAATTTCATAATATAAATTCATTCAATTTTTTTTACATTCATACAATTGATTTGATAGGAATAATTTAACAACAAATAAAATTTATGAATTAAAGATAAACTTTTCTAATGACAGCTTTTTCGCCTTTTAAGGGTGAATTTGTATTAAAAATAACTTAAGAAAATTTTATTCTTTTATCCAAAAGGTTCGAGATATAGGTAGGAGCCTTCTCCCAACACACTATTTATAAAAAAAATTAAACATTACAATACAACTCAAAAAAGGGGAGACTTACAAATCGTTGTGTACAAAACACCAACACTATCATGATGGACCAAAGTACTGCAGTAACTGGGAAGAACGAAGGACCAACTGGAACTAACCTCCATAGGAGCCCTTTTGGAAAGAGCATTTGCAACCTGACTCGCTTCTCTACAGACATGAGAGACATCAAGTCATATCAGCTCGGCAAGTCTAAGACAATTTATCCAGGAAGATAACATCCTCTATGGAACATTACTGGATCGATCATTCAGGATCTACATAGCAACAGACGAGTCCAACTCTAGCCATATCTATCTCCAACCATAATGAACTGCATACCTGATCTCCTTTATCATTTCCCATAGCTCTGTCTCAATTTCATTCCATTCCCTGTATAGTGGAAGAAGAGTCCTTTAATGAAGAGCCGATGAGTTCTGAATACACCACCGCACCCATCACGACCTAGTACACTATAGGCCGCCCCATCAACATTCACCTTCATCCAATCCTAGATTGGTGGAATCCAATGAATATATTTAATCATTCTAGGCTTCCTCTCCCAAAAACATACACCAAAATTCCTCAAAATAATGAACTCTGAGATATTCATTTTGAATTATTATATAAAATCATTTTAATGTTTTGACCACTTCCACCTTAAAATTTTTATCACTCAACACGTATATAATATTAATTTTAAATTAATTTTTCCACTTATGTGAATTGAATTTTGAAAAATAGATTCCATATTTGGAATAGGTATAACATATAATGTCTAGAAATTATATATAACATTTTAAAAACTGCGATTTGTGAAAATAGACAAAATTAATAATAGAAATCAAGGTAAAAACAAGATTACTTAGTGGATAAAATTAGAATATAAGGTCTGAGAATGACCCAAAAAATGGTCCAAAATAATTTGATTGGAATCGGTAGACATTATTCATTTCATTATCCATTTTTTACATTATTTGATCCATTTGGTTGGTACAAACATTGGTTATCCTAACATCCTTTACAAAAAACCAATTCTTCCCTCTCCCCCACATATAAAATTCCACCACCGATCCACCTCTCATCACACCATTAAAACCAAATTCGTTTAAATAATTCCCAAAAAAATTCTTCCAAACTACCCTCCCCTTATCTTATAATTCTTATTTTGGTTAGAAATAAAACCTTTGATATTTTTACTGCAAAACTAAGGATAATTCCCCATGAATAGGTAATGTTATTCTAAAAGTCCTTTTATTTTATTTCCTTATCCACTTAATTCAAATCGTATTGTACCATTATTATATAATGAACTCATTAGCTTCCACATACATAGATTTTTTATTATTAAATCCATGACCTAAAACATCACACACATCTATCAAAGGTGTTTTGAAATCATCTTTTGTATGTATGGCCAACAAAATCCTGGATGCTATTGGTTTTTCCATTACATACTTTTAAGATTTGTAATATTGACAGAAATATTTTTTACATAGAATATTTATGATAACTAAGATGTTTTTATTCTTTTGAATTATTATATCACACATACCATCAAGATATACATTTTCAGGAATATGATAACATCATTGGTGTGTATGGTGAGGTACCGCCTTTAGAAGTGATGTGATTCATTAACACATTACCTAGAATTTACTGAGGATGGGTTTAACAAAAACATTATATATATATATATATATTAAATAAAAAATGGTATTTTAATAACAATATATATATATATATTACTTTTCATTCATTCAATACAATGATAAAATTAGAACACTGTTCATGTGTACGTACAACATACTCTCTCCATAAATGTTTTAATTCATTTCCTGGAACAAAATATAGTGAATTACTATAAATACATATATAGTGAATATATATTAAATATAAATCTTGTTTTAAATTTTTTATATGATTAAATCATTATCCATGTTACATTTAAAAAAATATATAAAGTCATGACATACTCGATAAAACTTGGTAATTAACACCCCGAATAAATAAAATAATAAAATATTGTTAATAAATGAATATTAAGATGTTATAATCTTATGATATCATACAAATCAATATGGTTCTTGTATAATTTTTTATAATTATGAAAACCATTATATATGAGGTTAAATATCATTCAACCAAAACAATGTGTAAGGTAAGGGGTTTTGTCTCAATTTACATTCTATTGCGCCATACATATTATTATACACCAATTAACTTTTATATGGTGTATAAAAATCCGATTTTACATGTAATGTCATGATTCTTGCTTCGTGGTGTTTTAAGTTCCAATATCCACTATTTCTCTCATGGGGACTAGACTTGAAATTTACCAATTGGAAAAAGTTATTAAGAAATCTCAATCTCTTTTGTGATTATTAACACTCACTTAAAACAATCAATTTATAGTAATTATTTTTATTGGAAATTAAATTTATCTTTAATTTTAATAGTATTTTGTTATGTATATTA
This sequence comes from Viscum album, assembly GCA_963277665.1. NCBI lineage: Eukaryota > Viridiplantae > Streptophyta > Magnoliopsida > Santalales > Viscaceae > Viscum > Viscum album. The sequence continues at coordinate 677,413,420 of OY728155.1, read as the reverse complement.
TTATTGGCTAAACCATATACCATTTTTATATATGGTTTTTATTTTGAATGATATTAATTAATTGGGTAAATATTGATACATTAGTATCCTTTATTCAGTATAGATATTTGATAAGAAACATTTTTTATTAATTAAATAGATTATTTGATATATGAGTAATTATTTGGAATAATAAAACATGAGTTATGGACCATTTATATTAATCCCCTTGATTAATTTGAAGTCTCATGAGATGAATCTATTTTCCAAATAATTTAGGTTAATACCCCATATGTTTCAAACCATATTGTGAAAGGTCTTTATTGTAAAGGTTCCTTGTGTCTTGTAAACATGGAATCTAATATTTAATAATTTTTTTCATAGATTATTCAATTATTATGATTATCCATGAGTGTTTTCTGATGACATTATGTATGGATGTATTTCATTATCAACTTATTCATTAAATGATATGTGTTTTAGTTATTTACCATTCTGTATTGATTATTACTTATCACGATATTCATGTTGAATGTGTGTTTCAAATATCTACCATACCATTTAGATAATGATTATTGATTCATGATATCTTTCATTTAACATAACCCTTATTGAAAATTTCATCTCAACTTTATTTGGATTTCGTTTCCCCTTGATATAAAGATAATTTGTAGGAATGATTTTCAAGGATGATGAGTTTTTTATTTTCATTATGCTTTATTTCCATTTCTAAATGTAATATGGGTACCATGTAGGTAATATAGTTTTCTAAACTACTAAATTGTAAAATCCTTTTGAATTTGACTTATGTATCTATAAACACGTAATAATGTAAATCACTAGATGTGGGATAATGGGGTCATAATCAATATAGTTGGTATTAGATTCATCTTTAGTAGAAACCATTGGAAGTAGCATTAGGATACATAGATTAGTGAACATAAACATATTATATATTTTTACGCTATGTATATATGAACATCCATATGTTTTCGGAAGGTAGAGATTATATGGGTATTTTTATTAAAACAAACTTTTATAGATACTAAAATCTGATATTGTTTTGGAAAAGATGTACCTTACAGTAATAAATCCAAAAAGGTTGCAGTGATCCTTACTCTAGCATAACTGGTAAACAAAAACATGCCATACTACATTAATAGTTTGGAACTCTATGAGATATGAATAGGATAATTAACACATTCATTACAAACCTTTATGAATTATTTGACATTAAAAATATCCCCAAATAAAACACATTTTATGATTTTGAGATTAACAATGCATAAAATTTAAATTTATGCTAAGCGATGCACCATATATGGAATTATACATTATGATTTAATAATTTTTATTTTATATGATAACCCAATACATTCAATTTTTTAGAAATGGATCCAAGAAGGAATAATTATTTCTATACTAATTTGAAATTATTTATTACCCTACTAAGGAAACCAATACAGTTGGTATTGGAACAGATAAACAAATGGATATATAATAAATATTAGTTAGGATATAAAAATTAACCATGAACATATAGAGAAACCTATTCCATATATATATTATGTTATGTTGGACTGGTTTATGTGACATAAGACTCCATTTTTTGGATTACTAATCTAATTATTATTGACAAATGCATTATGTCTCTTGAGAAGATATTTATGGATTTGGGATGTAGTGAAAAGGATACATTTAGTCTTGAAATATAATTTTTTTTAATATGATGTTGATCAAAGGTGGCCATTGATCCATAATACTAGGGTTGCAGATAAAATAGAACTCATAAAATTGAACTATTTTAAGGGTAAATTCATTGAAAAATATCTTCCCCATGGGAAAAAAATTGAGATGAAGAGAAATTTGTTTAGTTAAAAACAAAAATAAGAATAAAGTATATTTCAGTATGAAGATACCCTTATAAGGTTATCTAGGTATTTTAAGGATTTCAAACAAAACATGAAGTGCCTAATTAATCACTTATTTGAAGGGATTACTCCATATCTTTAAATGGTAATGGTTTCTCAGACTTTTATTCAAATGAATAAATAGTATTATGTTCTATCAATAAATAGAAATAATTTTAAAAGACTTATGAATTCCAATGGAAGAAAGAGAAGAAGAGGAGGAAAGATAAATTAAAAATTATAGTGAATAAGGTATCGAATTATTTTCCCAAATGTGATAACTATGTAAAGAATCATCCTAGGAAATGCATGAAGGGATTTGGGGTTTATTATAAGTGTGGATATAATGGTCAGTAAGAAAATTAATGGAAAAGGAAGAAATAAAAAATTAATAATAATTGTATCAATGTAAGTATATAGGGAACTATGAAAATTAATTATATAAAGAAATAGGGGATTGTACCTCAGAATAAGATAAAATATCATGGCCTATCTTATTATATTTATACTAGTAAACTAGAATGATTAGTATTATTCTGAATTTAGATCCATGAAATATTTTTTAAAATTATTTTATTCATTTTATTATCATCATAAGGATTATGAAATATATAAGGATTGTATTGCAGTAAAATATCATAAGATATTTGAAATCATGTATTCAATGGAACCAATTATATTTATTTAGTAGTAAGTTGAACATTTTGAAAAAAATGTGGGTAATAGAATGATAATGATATTTGTTTTCCTGGTGTTCATATAATGATTTTCACATAAAGATATGATTTATATGGTTAAATTAAATTGAAAACTACAAAATAACTTGTAAATGATTATAAATTGTTGTATCCAAATATTTTTGAATGGATGACCATTTATTAAGTGGTTTAATATGGCCTAGGGATAAGTTTTTATAGATTAATGTATTATCACGTGTTTGGAAGATTTATACACATACCATATTGGTTATGGAATTTTTTTTGTGAAATTTGGAAAAAAATCAATCTATTATGGATCTTGTGATCCATTAAAAGTGAGTTTTTGTGTTTTAGGAATTACAATTTTCATTTTTTAGATAGTATTTTCTTCGAGTAAGGGATGAACTGTAAATAAATCAAGGAACATTAAAAGGGTGAAACAACTTTTTTTAATTAGAAACATATCATAAAATCATATTTTAATATATTTATATATATTAAATGAATTCCTCAACCTTAGGAAAAGGATATAAAAAAGGTGTAATTGGTCTCGCCCAAATTTATACAAGATTTTAGGGTTACGAAGTCTCTTGTAGTTTAGCTTGGGTTGTCGAATACCAAGAGACTTAAGAATTAAACTACAGACAAGGACATTCTATGGAATTATTTTGTGTAGGAAGTGGAAAAAACTGGGTTGATATTAGATAACTTTATGTGATCAAAACATAACATAAGTGAATTCAAATTATGAGAAGTGTTGATCCATGGTTATAACAAGGGTTGGACTTGATGAAATTATTTTTTAACAATTTCAATTTCTTATATTTGAGATGTGTTTGTTCCAGAAGATCAATCTACTTAATCACTTACTCATTTAATACCAACACACCATAATACTAATCACCTGTATACTTTCAGGATCAAATTTATTAGCACTATATGGTAATGGTTTGTATTATCACATGAAGTATGTGGCCTTAACTTTCACCAAGGATGATGAATCTTTAAAATAATCAAATAAAAATATCAATGAAAATAATGTATTAGACATCAATGGGGTGATAAATAACATCCAATATAGCCCCTTTCCACTCTTTGCATCAACCCATTAATGGTTTGGCCCTCCATTGATGCAATGGTTTCAATGGAAATGGGAAGTTGAATCATGAGGGTGGTATGGAAGATGTAAAGAAAACAATAAAAGGAAAATGATCACTCCATTGTTGTGTGGATAATTTCACAAGGATTTGTAAGGACCCAACCCCATTTTCTCAGAGTTGGTGCCTTATTTGATTATATTGAAATAAATACAAGGAATACGAATCCTGAAGGACCAAGAAGTTTAATATTATTGGAAACAAGATATATACATAAGTTCAACATTACATAAGGAAAGGAAAAACAACACTAATTTATTCCACTAGAGTGATCACATCTCCTAGATTATGCTTGAAATCCATTTATAAAATACATCTTCATGTCCTGAGAAAATGAATCATAAGACAGGGGTGAGCTCAAACTCTCATTAAGATTAATCAATATAGCGGAATATTATATACACATTAGTCATGGTGAATAATTTAAAACACATTCCTTTAATAATAAACATGAACACATTACGGCTGTAATATGAGATGAGTAAATAATGCCATAATAAAACATAATAATGGGTATTATACTCGTCGAATAACCACATGAAATATCAATAGATGAATTCATAATGATGGAACGCATAATGCCGGACATTCCGAATTTTTTTTTCAAGGCCTCGGCCAAGACGTCTAATGATTAAGGCCTTGGCCAAAATCCACATCTCATTTGGAAATTGCTCAGCCAATTCCACGTCTATATGTCTCATGAGACCTAATGATGCATCGAGGGGCTATATCGGGCCCCACCCATCACATAATAAGTCCAATTCATTCCTCATATGAGCGGGGATAAACATAAATAGCAAATACATTCATATTTAAACTATCATATGAAATGTACCATTATTTCCCCAATCATTAAACATAAAACACTAACCATTCAGAATAATATGGTGAATGGTTTTAGGATAGATCATCCATAATAGAGTTATTCATTAACCATTAAATACAATATGGTAGATGACGTAATTAATGATTAAACCCAATAATTCCATGGATTCAACAAGAGTGTTGAATTAGACGAAAATGCTCTTATAAAACCATTAACGAGTTCTTGAGATAAATACTCTTTAATTTTGAAAAGAAGAGTTATATTGAGAAAATATTTATATAATACCAGAAGTGAATTAAAATAGTATTTTCATAATAAGAAGAGTAATTTTATAAGGATAATGGTTCCCAAAAATAGATTATAGAGTTCCCTTGAAAATAGAAAAGAATTTAAGAAATTCCCTTGAATCGGGATTGTATTTTGAAAACTACTTTGAAAGTTCCTTTTAAAACGTGTAACTATCCATAAAATAAGGAACAGTTATTGTTTGTAAACATATATATGATACTCACACAAAATATATGATGAATACATAACAATACATAAGAATATCATTGAGTTAATTAGACAAATAAAGTATCCTGAATGAAAATGGATGTTCGAGTGGAAAAACCCTTACCTTAACTCCAAACGTGTTCTGCTCTTGTATATAAGCACCTGGAATATGAAATTTTACATGTTAATAACTTATTTCATAACCTATTATACATTTATTTAGTTACAATAATTCTGGTTAGTTCATTTATGTCTTTATTGATAAGTTATTATATTGAATTTTGTCGTTTTGGAGTGTTCGTTTCCTTTATTTTCATATTCGGTTCACTTGTTTTTACGTAATAAATCAGAATGGATGTAAATCTTCATAATTGAAATTATATATTATGTATGAAAATAAATAGGTTTCATTTTTCATTTATTTAACTTGGTTACATGGAACAAGGATAAATTATCATATAGAACTTTAATAATAATTGTTTTGGTTAATTTGTGGGTTTTGATTACAACGAACTCATTTTTCATTATAACCTAACACCATTTCAACAAAGGGATTACAGAATATTAAATAGGTTATATTATATATAATAATATGGTTCAACCATAACAGTAATGGTTTCATGACCAGAATTTATAATGATAAAATAAATCGAAAGTCCATCATCCTTGAATGTGTAAAATTGACACATCTCGGATGGTGTTCTTGATACTAGTATAAAAGAAGGTAAAAAGGGGCAGATGTTGATAACTTATTCCAATATCATGAAAACATTAAAATGCATATAAGGTAATATATTCATCACAAAATTTGGATAAATAGAGTTAATATAAAAATAAATCAAACGAACTTGAAAGGAAAGAGAAAGAATTGAAAAGAGGAATTTACCTCTTGAACCAAACATCCTTGAGAACCTCCTTAAGGAAGTGGTTTTTGTCCTTTAATAAGACCAAAGCATTCTGGACGTGTGAGAGGAGGATGGGAGGGTATTTGGACAGAATTTGGAGAATGAACATGGCTTGAGATGAGTGATTGGAAGAGGGGGGGTGAGAGGGGGTTTTTATAGTGGTAGAGAGAAGAGATTTCTTAAAATAAAATTCATTAGTTTTTTATTTCTTCACAAGACAAGTAATAGTAAGTATTCGATGGCCAAGAATAGTAATTTCATCATCTGAATTATGATTACTGGTGGTTACATCAGCCATTATTCTAGGAATAGTCTATTTAGCTTATAATGAATATATACGGTAAATTACAGTAATTTATTATTTATCAAAAAATAAAGTATTTCAGAAAAATCCCAAAAATTCACCCTAACCATTTCTCGACGTTTAGAATCCAAAAACAAAGTCCATTTTCCAAAAATAATTTTCTATATATTATTAAATTAATATTTAATTAAAATCATAATTTATTATCAAAAACCAGTTACAAAACATTCATTAACTTATTCTAAAATATAGGTTTCTTGTACTTCCAACATGAATATTATTTATATGTTATCATAGGTAAGGGTAATATTCATTAGGGTATATCACTATTCATAAGAGTATGTTACTATTCATAAGGGTAGGTTACTATTCTCAAAAAATTATTTTTTCATTATTGGACACTAAATAACTTTCTGATTGTGACTGTGTATGTCAGATTTTTGAAATTCACATCACAGAAGTGAAAAACTTAGGTTTTAAATGTCCCACAACACATAGTAGTTAATGTGATTAGGACATATTTATAAGAAAGTAATTTCCTTTAAAAAATATTGGGTTTTTACATACTCCCTTCCTTACAAAAATTTCACCCTTGAAATTTCATTTATAATATAGGCCAAGAACAGGTGGTGGTACTTCTCCTTCATTGATTCCTCCAGTTCCCAAGTTTCCTCTTAGTACTTATGGTTTCTCCATAGTACCTTGACCAGATGAGTAGTCTTGTTGCGTAGAACTTTGTCTCTACAATCCAAAATTTTCACCGGCATCTCCTCATAGGAAAGATCATCCTCGAACTGTACCACCTCTGAAGAGAGTACATGTTAAGGTTCTGGTATGTGATTCCTTAAGAGAGATACATGAAAGACATCATGTACCTTTCACAAGGTTGGTGGATGTACCAGTCGATATGCCACAACTCCGAATCTTTCAAGGATCACAAAGGGGCCGATATACCTAGGGATTAGCTTTCATTCTTCCCAAACTGCATGACCTTATTTCATGGAGATATGCATAGAAATACCAGGTCTCCTAAATTGAACTCCAGGTCTCATCGACGGTTATCCCCATAACTGTTCTATCAGCTTTGGGCTGCCTTGGTATGCTGCTGAATGGTTTTCACCTTCTCCACCAATTCCTCAACCAATTTAGGTCCTAGCAGCTTTCGCTCACCAACTTCATCCCAGCACGCAGGTGTTCTACACCTTTTCCCATAAAGGGATTTGTATGGTGCCATACAGATGCCCAAGTGGAAACTATTGTTGTAGGAGAATTCAACTAGTGGAGGATGTTGGTCCCATCCTCCTTTGAATTCCATAGAACATACCCTCAACATGTCTTCAAGTGTCTGAATAGTCCACTTGGATTGGCCATCAGTTTGAGGATGATAGGCCATACTGAGGTTTAGTTCAGTGATTTAAGCAAGTTGGAAACATTTATGGATCTTCGAGGTGAATCTAGGATCACGTTCGGATACAATAGAGAGCGGTACTCCATGAAGCCTTATCACTTATTTGATGTAAATCTATGCAAGTTTATCCAATGTCAAGTCCTCTCGAATCACTATGAAGTGAGCTGTCTTTGTAAGACAATCCACAATGACCCATATAGCATTGTTTCCTCTAGATTTCCTTGATAGTCCAGTGGAAAAGTCCATGGTAATTTTCTCCCACTTCCATGTTGATATGGGTAGTGGTTTCATCGTCCCATTAGACTTTTGCCTCCTAGATTTCACTTGTTTTCATACCAGGCACTTTGACTTATATTCAGAAATCTCCCTTTTCATATTGTCCCACAAAAAGTTCTCTCGGAGATCTCGAAATATATTTGTGCTACCAGGATGTATAGAGAAATTAGAGCTATGATCATCATCAAATAGTTCTCTCTTTAGGTCAGGAATAGTGAGAACACAAAGCCTATTCCCTAAATTCAAAACGCCATCTTCATATGAGAAATCAGTCAATCTCCCATCATTCATAGATTTAATCATCTTTTGAAACCCCTCATCATCATCCTAAGAACTTTTTATCCTTTCTATTGACAATGGTTTGGAATCCATTTGAAAAAGAATAGATGTTTCACCTTCCATGGTTATTCCTATATCCATATTTACTAGATCCATGAAAACAGGATCCCTTTCAAAGCTCATCTTATTCAAAACTCCATGATTCTATCTTCTCAAAGCATATTCCACCTTATTTTCCTTCCTCGAGTGGTAGTGTATTGTGAAATAATAATCCTTGAGTAGTTAAAGCCATCTCCTTTTCCTCATGTTGAGTTCTTTCTGTGAGAAAATATACTTAAAACTCTTGTGATTAGTATAAATCTCACATTTTTCACCATAGAGATAGCGTCTCCATATCTTCAAGGCAAAGATTACAGCAGCTAATTCAATATCATGAGTAGAATAGTTTTTCTCATGAATTTTTAGTTGTCGTGATGCATAATCAACAACCCTATCATTTTTCATAAGGACACAACCAAGTCCTTTCTTTGATGCATCACGATAAATAACAAACTCATCATTCCCCGATGGTAGAGTCAATATAGGAGCATTAAATAATCTTCTCTTCAGTTCTTCGAAACATTCTCCACAATCTTTTGTCCAAGAAATTTTAACCCCTTTACGTTTGAGCTTCATTTACAGGTTAGCTAGTCGGGAAAAATTCTATATGAAACACTGATAATAACATGCTAAGCCAATAAAACTGCATACCTCAGTTATTTTTGTTGGTGTGGGACAATCTTGGATTTCCATTGTCTTTGTAGGATCAACTACGATTATATCCTTAGAGACAATATAGCCAAGAAATGAAATCTCCTGAATCTAGAATTCACACTAGCTAAACTTCCCATATAATTCATCTCTTCTAAGAGTATTCAAGATAATACTTAAGTGATTTTCAGGATCTTCGTAGATTTTATAGTATATGAAGATATAATCAATAAATAGCACTAAAAAATAATCGAGATATTCCTTGAAAACTCTGTTCATTAGATCCATGAAGACAGAGGGTGCATTAGTCAATCCAAAAGGCATTACTATAAACTCGTAATGCCCGTACCTGGTTCGAAACACTATTTTCCGAATGTCTTCCTTCTTCACACTCAACTGATGATATCCAGATCAAAGGTAAATCTTAGAGAAGTATTGAGCCCCATGAAGTTGGTCAAATAAATCATCAATGCAAGGTAGGGGATACATCATCATTATTGTTATAACATTTATCTCCCTGTAGTCGATACATAACCTCATAGATCAATCATTCTTCTTAAGAAAAATTACAGGGACTCCCCATGGTTAAACACTAGGGAAAATAAATCCATTATTACTCAATTAATCTAATTGTTTCTTTAGTTACACTAATTCCACAGTGGTCGTTCTATAAGGGGTCTTTGATATGGGCCTTGAACCAGGAATTAAATCAATAGAAAACTCAAATTCTTGTTCTGGAGGATGTCTAGGTAATTCTTTTGGAAACACATCAATATATTCTCTCACAATATGTATATCCTCTATTTGAACATTCCTTTCCTCACCCACAATTGTTTAATTCTCTTCCTCATCAATAATTAAATTTAGTTGGGCTACTGGGGGTGGATCTAGATAAGAATCAGGTGATGATGATTCTTCTCTAAAGATAAGGTGTTCTTTATCATCGTCATCAAAAATCATAACCTCCTTCTTCTTACAATAAATTTTTGCATCATGGTCTGAAAGCCAATCCTACCAAGGATTATATCAAATTCAATCATGGGTATGACAATGAGATAAGAAGATAAAGAACATTTATATGCTCTAATGGGAACTGATTCGCAGAACATTGTAGCAATGATAATTCCCTTAGGAGTTTTGACTGAAAACTCCCTTGTTAAAAAAATTGGAAATGTCTAATTTTCGTAGCAATTGGGAAAATATGAAACAATGCAATGATCCAAAATCAAATAAAGTATTGGCTAGGCTTGAGGAAACGATCAAAGTACCTACCACCATGTCACACAGAACTTCAACCACTGCAGTTGTGATTGCATATGCTTGTACATGCTCCCTTGGCCTCATCTATTGCATATTTCCTTGACATTTTGGACAATTATTATCCTAGTGCCCCATCTCTTGACAATTATAGAATCGAATATCATTGAATTCATTCTTTCCTTTGCAATAACCAAAAATATGGCCTTTCTGACCACATTTGTAGCACACTACTTTTCCTTTTAAGCACGCATCGAGGTGTTTCCTTCCACAATTGTCACATGGTGCAACTTCAACTCTTCCCTACTTCCATGTTTCCTTATTTCAATTCCAATGGTTTTCATTAGCCCACTTCTTTACTTGCATTCCCTTAAAGTCATAGGACATATAGAATTATTATTCGGTCTTGATATCACATGAAACTATGTCCTCATATGATAAAAACATTTTGGAGACCAGTGCCCACCAGAGGAATGGCTTTAGGCCATCATTGAATCGATCGATTTTTCTCCTTAGATTTCATATGTAATCCACACCATGTCTTTCCATCCTTGTAATGTTGGATTCATGAGGGAAATATTTTTCTAAGAATATTTCCTTAAAATCCTTCCATTCCATCTCTTATCTTTCTTCCACCTCCTTTGTGTTTTTGATTAATGAACACCATTTTTCGGAATCTCCCAATATATGATATACTGCCATGACAACCTTCTCACATTTATTACATCCCAAAGCGAGAAATATATTATCGAGGGAACATATCCACTACTCTGCTACAAAAAGGTTTGTAGTCCCATTGAACGATGGAGGCTGTTGTCGCATAAAGAAATCTAGCATAGGTCCTCCACGTGATGGATCCAGATGATCCATACGGTTAAGGTTATTATTCATAACCTGAGTAAGGTGTCCCAGTATATTAATGAGTTTCTCATCACCAATCACATCCTAGAGCCAACATCATTATCTTGCATCGAAGGAAAATCCCTACAAGGGACACGTGTGTTCATGCGGTTTCCATTCCTTTTAATTGGCACCATCTCTAGATAATTGAATACACTATATTAGGTTGATGAATCATAATGTATAATGTTAACTTAACAGAATACAAATAAAAAAATTGAGATCCTAGGAATGGCTAATCCAATATTCATAAATGTGGTTTCTTTGCAAAATATTTTACATTTAAATACTTCATAATGGCTCGTAATGAAAATGAAATTTATCCCAAGAATATCCCCCAGGAGTGTCTTAACCAAGAGTGCAGCAAGGCCGGTTGTTGTGAACCAGTTACCATTCGAGTCTAGCTCAAAGCGGTGTTTTTGGGTTATACCCCTCGATACATCTGTGCTAGAGCCGCCTCTAACTACACGTATCCAGTCAGGGATGTATTGCTTGAAATATCCACATAATCTATTCCTTACCAAAATACCAGTACATTATTGTAAATATATTCTCAAAGACTAACTTAGGAACTCTTCCCTAATTTTACGTTTTTTAATATAGTTCCCAAGTATTCTACTAAACTTCCTCGGATACCAACTGTAAGGACCCGACCCCTGTTGCCCACAGTTGGTGCCTTATTTGATTATATTGGCATATGAAGAAGGAATATGAATCTCAAAGGACCAAGTAGATTAGTATTATTGGAACCAAGAAACATACATAAGTTCAACATTACATAATGAAAATAAAAACAACACTAATTTATTCCACTAGAGTCATCACATCTCTTAGATTATGCATGTAAGTCATTCATAAAATACTTGTTCATATCCTGAGAAAATGATACATTAGAATGGGGTGAGCACAAATGCTCAATAATAATAAGAAATATAGCAGAAGATAATATAAACATTAGTCATGGTGAATAATTGAAAACACATTCCTTTAACAATATACATGAAAACATTTTTGCAGGAATATGAGTTGAGTAAATAATGCCATAATAAAACATAATCATGGGTAGTATACTAGTCGAATAACCACATGAAATTTCAATAGATGAACTCATAATGATAAAATGCACAATTTCGGAAATTCTAAATGATTTTTTCAAGGCCTTGTCCATGGAGTCTAATGATTAAGGCCTCAGCCAAAATCCATATCACATTGGGAAAGGCCTCAGCCAATTCCATGTCTATTTGTCTCATGAGACCTACCGATGCATCAAGGGGGTATATAGAGCCCCACCTGTCACATAATAATTCCAATTAATTTCTTATATGAGCGCGGATAAACATAAATAAAAAATACATTCATATTGAAACTATCATATGAAATGTAAATATCTTTCCCCACTCATTAAACATAAAACAGTAACCATTCAGAATAATATGGTGAATGGTTTTAGGATATATTATCGAAAATAGAGTTATTCATAAACCATTAATTCAAATATGGTATATGACTATATAAATGATTAAACCCAATAATACCATGGAATCAACAAGATTGTTGAATTTTATGAAAACACTCTTATAAAATCATTAAGCAATTCTTGAGAAAAATACTCTTTTATTTTGAAAAGAAGAGTTCTTTTAGACAAATATTTATATAAAACCAGAAGTGAATTAAGATAGTATATTCAAAATAAGATTAGTGATTTTATAAGGATAATGGTTCCCAAAAACATATTATTGAGTTCCTTGGAATATAGATAAGAATTTGAGAAATTCCCTTGAATTGGGCTTGTATTTTGTAAACTACTTTGAAAGTTCCTTTTAAAACGTGTAACTACCAAAAAAAATAACCATTGGTTATAGTTTTTAAACATATATATGATACTCACATGGAATATATGATGAGTACATAACAATAAATAAGAATTTCATTGAGGTAAATAGACAATAAAAGTATCTCGAATGAAAATGGACGTTCGAGTGGAAAAACTCTTACCTTAACTCCAAACGTGTTCTGATATTGTACTTATGGTCCTATAATATGAAATTATAATTGTTAATAACTTATTTCTGAACCTATTATACAATTATTTAGTAACCATAATTCTGGTTAGTTCATTTATGTCGTTATTGATAAGTTATTGTATTGAATTTCGTCGTTCTGGAGTGTTCGTTTCATTTATTTTCATATTCGGTTCACTTGTTTTTAAGTAATGAAGTGGAATTGATGTAAATATTCAGAAATGAAATTATATATTATTTATGAACATATATAGGTGTTATTTTGCATTTATATAACTTGGTTACATGGAACGAAGATGAATTATCATATAGAACATTAATGATAATCGTTTTGGTTAATTTGTGGGTTTTGATTACAACAATCTCATTTTTCATTATAAACTAATACCATGAGAACAAAGGGATTACAGAATATTAAATAGGTTATGTTATATATAATAATATGGTTCAACCATAATAATAATGGTTTCATGACCATAATTTAGAATGATAAAGGAAATTGAATGTCCAACGTCCTTGAATGTGTAAAATTGAGACATCTCAGATGGTGTTCTTTCTACTAGTATAAAAGAAGGTAAAAAGGGGCCGATGATGATGAATTACTCCAATATCTTGAAAATATTCCATTACATATAAGGTACTGTAGTCATCACAAAATTTGGACAAAGAGAGGTAATAGAAAAAAAACAAATGAACTTGAAAGGAAAGGCAATGAATTGAAAATAGGAACTTACCTCTTAAACCAAACTACCTTGAGAACCTCTTTAAGGGAGAGGTTTTGGTCTTTTAATAAGACAAAATCATGTTCAACATGGGAGAGGTGGTTGGGAGGGTATTTGGAAGAATTTGGAGAAGGCACAAGGCTTGTGAGGTGTGATTACAAGACTGGGTGAGAGGGGGTTTTTATAGTGGAGGGGATAGGGGATTTCTTAATATAAAACTCATTAGTTTATTCTTTCTTCACAAGACAAGTAATAGTAAGTATTACAGGACCAAGAATACTAATTTTATCATGTGAATTCAGATTAAGGGTGGTGACATCAGCCATGATGCTAGGAATAGTCAATTTAGCTTATTATGTATATATACGGTAAATTACCGTATTTTACTATTCATCAAAAAATAAAGTATTTATGAAAAATCCTAACTATTTACCCTAACCATTTTTCGACGTGTAGAATCAAAAAATGATGTTCATTTTTCAAAAATAATTTTCTAAATATTATTAATTTAATATTTAATTTAAATCATAATTTATTATCAAAAACCAGTTTTAAAACTTTCATTAACTTATTCTAAAATATAGGTATATCATAATTTCAACATGAATATTATTTATATATTATCATAGGCAAGGTTACTATTCATTAGGGTATATCACTATTCATAAGGGTATGTTACTATTCATAAGGGTAGGTTACTATTCACCAAAAATTATGTTTTCCTTATTGGACTCTAAATAACTTACTGATCGCGACTGTGTATGTCAAATTTTTGAAATTCACATCACAGAAGTGACAAACATATGTTTTAAGGGTCCTATAGCACTTAGTAGTTAATGTAATTCTGACATATTTATTAGAAAGTACTTTAAAAAATATTGGTTCATTACAGGATTACTGTGAATAAATTCACACCTTGAGGAAATTGTATTAGAGTTATATGTATATGAACTGAATAACAGGATAAGAAGAAATTTTATTAAGAAACTAGGATGAATTAAAATAATTTACATTTGAGGAAGAACATTACAAATGAAAAGTTACAGCATAACATTACAATTAAATAAAGCATCCAAGATCAATAAATCCTCCAACACCACTTCCTTAAATAGCCATTTTGGGTTCCTTGGTTCTAGCTTCTAATATTTAAAGTCATACCACTTGAGTATGGTAGGATTTGAGTGGTGAAAAGCTTGTGGAACATAGACTTTTCCACGCTTGACCCGAGGTGGCATCCAGCCTTCATCCATGGAATAGATTCTCCTAAATGGGCTTCTAGATGGCCTAATTAGAGTTTCCATAGAAGAATAAAATGGCACTTCAGATGTTCCCTAATCATCTATAAACATTAAACCCGAAAGAGTTGATGGTTTACAAGTTATGTGTAAAATGGTGGGTTGTATTTCTAGGCCGTAGAATCTAGCCCAAACTTCTATGTCCAAATTTGGCCACCTGTAACTCCTTTAAAATCCAAATTAGCTTTTTCCACTATATGATGAAATGTGGACCATGATTTCCTCTATCTTCAGTTGAATTTTTACAACCATTGGGCCTCTATTGTGGCCTCTACAGTTTCTTTGTTAGGATGTTTTCTAGTTTACTTTGCCCTGAATGTGTTTCCATGAAATCCGATTTTGGTGGTCTTCCAATGTGAATTTTCAAATAATCTAAAATAATTAATTTTTCCATATATAATGATATACCTTCAAATAAAATATGAAAATAATATAAAGACCATTTGGTACTTTAGGAGGTGTTCAAAATTGTAACATGTAACAGTGCATTTTAAGAGGCAATGGAAATCATAATATGAATCAATGATCAATGTGTAAAATGAACTAAAATGGTATATATGAATTATAAATCACAAGAATATTATATATATTAAAAGTTAATATTATCCTTATTCTGTGGCTAATCACACCCCCCCAACTTGATTTTTTCTCGTCCTAAGAAAAATATAGCTCAAAAATGAGAAATTTTAATTCCCTGTTCCAAAAATCATTTTAATACACCATGATCATCGAAAAAACCCTATACCAAACAATCAGAAAAGACATCAAAATATTTTCATATAATATAGTTTCATAAGAATATCCCAATCCCAAGACCATTATTTTATTCAAATTCATCGCCATATTTCTTCCAATTTGAATTAAGCATGAGTATGTTTTGTGTATCACAATGGTCATTGGGATCCATCTTTATTCAAAGAGAAATGATGGAAGTGCTTGGTGGAATCACATTTCAATATTAAGATGTGTATTCAATTTATTTTTTTAAATATTTCCATGGTAATTTAAATTTCAATCAAAAGAGTCAACCCATGTAGTGAGATATTGCCAATAACTCCTAGGCTCGAAGACCATAGGGTTTCAAATGAAGCCCACATACTCAGGCATCATCTTGAGTTAGCTTAGAAAAAAAAGTCAAATTAACACAAATAGTGATTAATTTACTAACTTTTGGCACAAAAAATATGGATTCACAATCCCCAAGTGCTTAAATCCACACATTAGGTCATTTCATTGATCAAAACCCAAATTTATAGTTTTTATTTATTTATTTTCTTTGGATTTTTTATTGAATTATCAAATTAAAACTAAAATGAACACTAAAACTATGATATTTATTTGGGGGACCCCATGAACTCAAACTAATACCTAACTATCCAAAGGACGTGCGTTATGATCTTTTTTTATTTGGATGAAAATATAAACAATGAAATTTCACATTAGACAGACACACTTTCCAAAATCTATGCCCATGAAATTATATGTGGATTAAAATCAGAATCAGGGCATGCTAAAATTTTTGATATTCAGTTTCAAATTGTGCAATGTGTATTATCATGTTCAAGGTTAAAGAAATTTTTCCTTCGACATATTTTTTATATACAAAAATAAATAAATTAATTTTTTTCATTCTCCCCCACTCCAACTATAAATAAAAATGTTCCCAGTGTTCAAATAAAATTAAATTTCGAAGGGGGTAGAGGTAGATGAGAGAAGTTCTAAGAGGAATTTGAAATAGTAAAATGGAACAAAGCCACTTGGTTTTCTTGAAGTTGAAGTTCATGACACTCTGTATTACTTTGGATCTCCATGTCACTTGGAGAAACCCTGTTAATTAAGATATTTTATGTTTGTATAGAAAAAAAAATCCATCAACTCAACATCCACTGTTTATTTATGCATACCAAAGACAGACACTAAGAACAATTAAAAATTATAAATATATATATATATATCTGGATATATAAATGTTAAAATATAAGTATATATATAAATAAAATAGAATTAGAAAACACTATAACTCGTAGGTTAGAGGAAAGTGTATGCCCTTGTCTTCCTTCAGTCTCTGGTTCGAGTCCCCGTGGCTTCGCCAATTGTGACAGGTTTTTTCGGCACAACCTTTGACGTGCCCTTTTACTTTTTTTAATTAATATTTTTTTGTATTTTTATTTTAACATAAAAACACATAAAAACAAAAAATAATGATGATACATTTTATTTTTTAAAAAATTTCTGGGTTATGTATTACTCAAGGATCACACCACATGACACAAATGAATACGGTTCTCCCCTTTCATACCCATCCATACTCATAATAGAAGAACATGTCAATAGTCTACAGTACTATCATATTCAAAGTTAATTTTTTTAATATAAAATTTATTTATTAATCCTTTTTGAAAAGTGAAAATGATTCACAATGATTAGAAACATGGAAACCATGGTTTGCCTCCCATGCATCACTTTTTTTAATGTCGCTAGCCCGACATTGATCTTAAATCTATTAATTTTTTCTCGGTTCATAGGTTGGCTCTTATGACTCAACCTCTGTTTCATATTTTTTTAATGATTAAATGAATGGTTATAACCTATGACCATTTACTTTGAAAATTTGACCACTTTTATGGTCCTAAAGCTCTACTGCCCATGGGGGTACACATGATGAACTATGAAGGGACCTGACCATCAAGGCCATAATATTCCTGGGTGTAAATGAGGTTTTGAAATATACAAGAGCATGACTTTTCCTGGTTTAAAGTGTTTAACTTTGAGATTCCTGTATTGGTATACTTGAAGTCTAGATTTATTGAACCTTGAATTTTCATAAGCCTCCATCCTAAGTTACTCAACTTTATTAAGATCTAATTTCCTCTTTGTTTCAGCCAAAGAAATGTTGGAATTCATTTTTTTGAATTCCCAAAATTCCATATTCTTAATTTCAATAGGTAAATGGAATGATTTTCCATAAACCAACCTAATGGTGACTTTCCTAGGATTTTTTTGAATTCTATATGATAATCCCAAAGATCATCCAAGAGTTTCTCAGACAAATCATTCCGAGATGGACTGACTGTTTTTTCAAGAATTTCCATAACCTCCCTATTTGATAACTCTACATGACCATTTGTTTGAGGAGAGTACACAGTGGAAACTTTACGAGAAATAACATAATTATACATGAGTTAATATAATGTGCGGTTGCTGAAATGGGTTCCTAAATCACCGATTATAGCCCATGGAATTCCAATTCGAGAATATATGAGCTCTTTCAGAAATTAGATCACAACATGATGGTCATTAGAATTAGGGGGAATGGCCTCATCCTATTTCGATACATAATGAACATCTAAGAAGATGTAGAGGTATTCCCTAGAGTTTGGGAAGGGTCCCATGAAATCTATTCCCCAACAATCAAAGATTTCAATGACCAGAATGGGAGTAAGGGGAATTTGATTCCTATTAGTAATGGATTGTAATTGATGACACTAAGGGAAACTTTTGCAGAATTTAAAGAAACCATTATAGAGGTTAGGCCAGTATAAACCACTATTAAGGATCTTTGCGATGGTTTTCTTTGTATAAAATTGTCTTCCACATGCCTCTCCATGACAAACTTTTATTTTGGACTCTTGCTCAGACTCAGGAAAATGTCTCCAAATGATTTGATTAGGACATAAATTTAAGAGGTAAGGATCCTCAAACACATAGAGTTCGACATTAGAAAATAATTTACTCTTATCTTGGGTCCCAAGAAATTTGGGATTGTCACTCATAACCAAGTGGTTTTTTATTTTAGCATACCAAGGAAAATCACTCACATAGAATGGTGATGTGAGTTGTGTTTGAATTCCATCATAGAGAGGTGATCAGCTATAATATTTTCAACAACCTTTTTATCCTTAATGGTTAAATAGAACTTTGGAAGAAGAAGGACCCGCCTAATCGATCTAACCTTCACATCTTGTTTTTGGAAAATGTATTTTAGGGTTGAATGGTCGGTGAAGACAATGATGTGTGATCCTAATAGATATCACCTCAATTTATCAATGGAAATGACAAGATCAAGAAACTCTCTCTTAGTAGTGGTGTAGTTGAGTAGTTCATAATTTAATGATTTTCCTGCATCAGAAATAAAACATGGAGTTTTCTTACATAGTTGTCTTAATAATACTCCTACAGCAAAGTCACTCGCATCATACATGAGCTCAGAAAGAAGGATCAAATTTTGATATTGTATGATTGGTGGAGAGATAACATCTAACTTGAGTGTAGGAAATGATTCCTCATAGATTTTTATCCATTATAATGGATCATGTTTCACCAATAGAGCACAAATTCGTCGATAAATAGATATGAAATTCCTAATGAACCTTCTATAGAAACAAACATTCCCTAAGAAGGACCTCACTTCCTTAAAATTTTTAGGAGAGGCATGGGGACAAATGATGCTGACCTTAGCTTTATGAACTTCAATCCCTCTACCACATACTAGATGGCCTAGCAGATTTCTTTCCTTTACCTTGAAATTGTATTTTTTCCAATTTAGGATGATATTATTATCCACAGATTTTGAAAAACCCTATAAAAATTCATAATTCATGCATCAAAATTATCCCCAATGATGGAGAAGTCATCTATGAAGACCTCCAAACAATCGCCCACCATGTCTGTGAAAATTTCCATCATGCACTGCTAAAAGGTACCCAGGGAATTACATATCCCAAAGGGCATGCCCTTTAAGGAAAAGGTGATAAATATACAAGTGATGTTTCTTTTCCCTTGATCCCCTATGAAGACATAAATTTTATTAAACCTTGATAATCCATCTAAGAAGAAATATAATTGATGACCCACCACTCACTCGAGGACATGACCAATAAAGGGTAAGGGGAAATGGTCTTTCATGGTAAAAGATATGAGCTTCCTGTAGTCAATACTGACACTCAATACACTATTGTCCCTTGTGGGGAGAATTTCACCATTCTCTTTGGTGATCATAGTAAATTTAGATTTAAATGGGATAACATGAACTAGGCTAACCCACTCACTCTCTACTATGGGGTAGATGATACCCACTTTCAATAACTTAAGATGTTCTTTACTTAACACATCCATATTATTTGTTTTGAGTCTCCACTGAGTTTAATGACATGGTTTGGATTTAGATTCATGAACAATCCTATGTGTTCCAATGATTGGGATAATCCATGGAATATCAAAAGGGGTCCATCCAATTTCATTCTTATGCTCTCTTAAGGCATACAAAAGCATTATATATTGATTGGCTCCAAGGTATGATAGAATGAATACTAGAAAGGATCAATTTCCACCTAAGAATGCATACTCGAGTGATGAAGCTACGACCTTAAATTTGAGATCAGATTGATTATCACATTCCATGAAAGGATGAGACTTTGTATTGAACTCAGTTTCATTACTCAGATATATTGATAGAATTGGTTTCTTGTGAGTATAATTTTCATCCACTAAATTAGCTAGAGCAGTTTCATTAATGGTTATGGGCTCAATGTTATTGATTTTTCCCATTGTATCATTGATTGGATATTCTATAAAATAATCAATAGATCTATCTAAAAGAGATTCAAGCCAAGGAGACAAATTTTCCTCATGTGAAAAAAGAAAATCAATTTTTTATTGACATAATCCTTCTTTAGTAGTTCCATGACATTCATCAAGATCGCTATCATCACTACCAATCCAATTAATCTCATGTATCTCTTCATCATCCCCAATTTTAGAGTTTCTATTGTAGATGATCAAGTCTAGATTCATTTTTCCAAATTTGATGGTCATGTTCCAATTTCAGACTTGGATAACAGAGTTGATAGTTGCAAGGAATGGATGGCCAAGGATGATTGGGGTTTGATCCCTAGGACCTAATATTGGGTGACTGTAAAGGAATATGATGTCAGGAGGGTTTGTGAAATTTTCAACATTCATTAAAAAATTCTTTAAGATCCCCTTTGGAACTCAAACACTACGATCAGCATGTTAAGGAGTGGCCGATGTGGGTTAGAGTTATTCAATCCCTAATTGACATATACATGCCATAAGGAATGAGATTCACACTAGCTCCAAGATCACCAAGGGCTTTGACAACATTGTTCTCTCCTAACTCAACATTGATGTATGGACATCCTGGATCATTCATCTTTGGAGGAATATCCCTTGAATGGTGGAACTCACATTATCAGCCAAAAAGACTTGGTTTTTATATGAATATTTCCTTGTAAAAATGTACAAGTCCTTAAGGTACCTTGATTTGGAAGGAATGTTTTGGATTACATCAATAAGGGGGGTGTTCAACTCTACCTAAGAGAAGATTTCCATCAAATTTTCATTCTATTCTGGTTTAGATTTACCTCTCACGTGTGGATGGAAGGGATTATGTTATTTGATTGTTTGGTGTGGTTGTAGTTCCATTACATTATCATTGAGTTTTTCAAAATAAATGGGTGGTTCTTCATCATTTATATGCATTGTTAAATATTTTAACAGTTTTGAAATGGATTGTTCAGGTTTCTCAATGGATTTTCCACTTCTTTAAATAGTCACTGCTTTGAGTTTTCATGAGAGGTTTGTGGGTAACTGGATTATCCCCTTAATGTTGAGGATGGTACCGCCTGAGTAGGTGTGTGTGCATTCCCCATTTTAATTGATTGTAGTTCATGTTTAAGGGATGAGGATTATGAGTTCATTTTCTCTATTTTTTTACATAACTTCTCAAGGATTGGAAGAGATACAGATTGAGTAGGGGATTATGCTGGTTGGTTTATCCTACTAGGATACATTGTTTATTGGATTGGTTCTAAAATGGGTACATGGATGGTTTGTTTGTGTTGGATAAGAGGATGTTGGTATTGGGCTAGTAGTTGTTGGAATTTGTTATGGTTTTTGGAATCTTTTGTAGGGTAAGATTTTGGTCCTAGTGGTTGGCTAGGATGTTGGTTATCTTTCCAGTAGAATCAAGGGTGGTCATTATACATTGGGTGGAATGTATTTTGGTATTGGGGCTTTTGGATGTTTTGGAAATTTAATTCAACATGTGTTCCTCCTATAAGAACATCCATTATGGATGGAATTGTTGGGTTGTTGTCGTACTTGTGGTCATTTTTGTCACAAACTGTGAAAACAAGGTCTAAATTTTGGATTTTATGTATTTTCCTAAGTAATATTTCTTCATCCTTCCTAGTGAGTGTTGTGAGTTTAGAAATAAGGATTTAATCCTCACTATATGTGAGAATTCGAACAGATTTTTGTGGCTTCTCATAATAAGTTGATGTTCCCCAATTTTGATTTTTTTAGCAATTCATTCTAGATACTCTTAAGAATTTTTTTGGGCTTTGTTTTTAAAGTTCTTATTGCACATCAGGTCAATGGATTGTTTGCTCCCTGGGCCCAACCCTTCATATAAAATTCTCACTTTTTCATTAATAGAATAACCATGATGTGGAACCATTATTAGGGTGTCTTTGAACCTCTATCATATTTCAAAGAATGAATCTCCCTCTTTTTCAAAAATTTTTGGGACACAATTTGTAACAGAAATTGTTTTGTGATGGGGGAATTATATTATGTTGAATTCTCTTTGTAATTGGTCCTTGGAGCGGATTGATGTAGGTGTCAGATTGTTTAACCAATTCATTGATCTATCATTATTTGAGGAGGGAAATAGCCTCATCTTTGCTGACTCGTCATAATGTGGTGGGCACATGGTTTCAATAATTTCCTTGAACTTCTTAACGTGAAGGTAGGGCATCTCCGACTCCATTCCATGCAATGTGGAATGGTGGTTTAGGACATGGCGTTTAATGATGTAGTTGCCATCACCTAGGGAATTGTGTATAATATATTAGGGCAATTGGTCCAAGAAGGTGTGAGGTAGTCATTCTGGGTTTGATTGACTGCATTCCCCATGTTTGGGGCTACCACATTGGGATTTCCATTTTGGTTCCCACCTAGGTTTATGAGTTGGTGTCTTTGAAGACCTTCCTTTGAAATGGGATAAATTTTTGACTCTAGAGTATTAGGGAGATAATAATGTAATGGAAAGTATTTCCTTGGTCTACATGACTCCCCAAACCTAGGACTACCCACCCTAGCTAGACGTTTTGATTGGTTACTGGCGTAGGCGGACATGCACCAAAAGGAAAAAACAAGAAAGGGAAAAGATAAGAGAATTTGAATGAGAGTAGAATAATTTGGGGAGAATATAATTTCTATTGATATGAATTTCCTAGGTCCCCAAAAATTGTGCCAAAATTTGGTCTCACCCAATTATACCCAATATTTTAGGGTTAAGTGGTCACTTGTAGTTTATCTTGGGTTATCGAATCCTCATAGACCTAAGAAGTAACATACAGACACAAACATTATATGGATTGATTTTGGAAATGAAGTGGTTAACTATTGGTTGATTTTATATAAGTTTAAGTGAACACTACATGACATAAGTTAATTCAAATTATGATAAGTGTTGATCCTTGGTTATTACAAGGGGTGGATTTGATGATATTCCTTTTTAAGGATTTCAATTTCTTATATTCCAGATGGGTTTATTCAATAAGATCAATAAACAACATCACCTACTGGTTTAATACCAACACAACATAATACTAATCACCTATACACTTTTATGATCATGTTTACGATCACTCTAATGTAAAGGGTTGTATAATCACTTGAATTATGTGGTCTTAAAATTCAACAAGGGCGAAGATGCTTTAAAATCATCAAATAAAAATATCAATTAAATGAAGTGATTTGACATTAATGGGGTGATAAATAACATCCAATCCAGCCTCTTGATACTCCCATGTATCAACCAATATGTGGTTTATCCCTCCATTGATGTTATGTTTTCAATTGAAGTGGGAAGTAGACTCACGAGAGAGGAATTGAAGATGTAAAGAAAACAATAAAAAGGAAATGATCACTCCACTATTGTGTGAATTATTACAGAAGGATTATTGTGAATAAGTTCAAACCTGGAGGCAATGGAATCAATGTGATATAGAGATGAATATAATAATAGGAGAAGAAGTACTTTTAATAAGAAACTATGATTAATTAAAACAACTTAAAATTGAGGAAAACATTATAAATGAAAAGTGGATACACAAGATTACAATGGAATAATGAATCAAAGATCAATAAATCCTCCAAAACCACTACCTTAAATTGTTATTTTTGGAGTCGTGGGTCAACGATCCAATTGTGAATGCCATTCAACTTATGTATGGTAGTCTTAGGGTGGTGGAAAGCTTGTGGAACTTAGACTTTTTCACTCTTGACCCGAGGTTGCTGCCAGCTTTCATCCACCAAACATAAGTGAAAAAATGAGCTTATAGATAGCCAAATTAGATTGGTACATAGAAGAATAATGTTCTTCTCCAAATATACATTTTATATAAAGTTTCATCCAAAAATATTTTATGGTGTATGACTTACGACTTATGTGTAAAATGGTGGTCTGTTTTTCTAGGCCACTAAATCTGTCCTAGAATTTTATCTCCAACTTGGACCTCCTGTAACTCAATTCAAAAATTCAAATAATCTTTTCCACAGTTTTATGAAATTTTATCCATGATGTATTATATATTGAGTTAAATTTCTATAATCATTTGGCTTGTATATTAGACTCTATAGTCACTTTATTGGGTTGTTGTCCTTTTTACTTTGGTCAGAATGTGTTGGAATGAAATCGCATTTTGGTGGTATTCCAATGTAAAAATTCAAGTGCTCAAAAATCATTTATTGTTCATATATAGAATGGGAAACCAGAAAATATAATATGAAAATAAAAAAGGCCATTTTGTAATTCAGGAGGTGTTCAAAAAATGCACCATGTAATAGTTCATTTTAAGAGGGAATTACAATCATAATGTTAATTAATGTTCAAAGTGTAAAATGCACTAAAATGGTGTCTATGAATAATAAAGCACATAATTATTATATATATTAACAATTAATATTCACCCCATTCAATGGATAATCAGTTATCCTATAACCATCATTTCTAATGATATTAATGACCATATTATCACCAATTTGGTTTGTGGTATTATATTTTTTTAACATTCAAATGATAAAATAGTTTCTTTTAAAACCTGTTATTTTTTACTCTCCATTTGTATTTATATGAAATTTTTCTCTTTCAGGTTCATGTACTCATTTCCCAAATTATTTCTCTTATCTAGAAACCTATTTATGTGATTATCCTAGTGGAATGTTTTACTTCCATTTTTATCTTATTAAGTGGACATTATATTAACTATTTTATGATGTGGGTTTTAAAAATATAGTATTTCCAATGTTCAAAACCATGATTACTGAGATGAATTATAACTTGCGAGGATGATATTTATTTATGTTTGGTAGAATGTAACTCCACAAAATATTAAAATATAGACAACATATTTGATAAGGTTTATGTAATTCAACAACAAACCTATAAATAAATATAACATCCTAAACCTATAAGATATATTTAATATATAAAATAAATTCTACTGATGATATAGCATGAAATTAATGAAACACTATGTTTATCTTCTTGTTATACACAACAATGAGTTTCATTGATTTCTTGCATTACCCTCATGACTTAGTTTTACAAAATACTGTAAATATTATTATTTTTACTGAGAATTATCATCTTTTCCATATATTGGTTATTATGAATATGAATAACTAACATATAAAAATATATTTGATTCACAAATATAAAATGAATTAATTAGATACCAATTAATTATAAATGAAAATAAAAAAAAATTATTATAAGGGAAATATTTTTTTAACTATTTTTATCCGCACAATGAATTTTTATCCTAATAAATTAATTTCATTTCTACAATTAAAATAAATTAATAAAATTTAAATATTATATATTTATTAAAAAAAATTAATTTCAAAACATATATTCCCTTGGTATAAGATAATAAAAAATCTATTTTTATGTATAAAAATCTCTATATTTCTAAAAAAAATTCCACCTTCTAATGGAACAATTATTTTAAAATTAACTGTTTAAATTTCGATAAATTTATTTTAAAAATAAACATAAATTTATTATTCATAATTTAAAACTTATCTTAGGTTTAATTTTTGAGATTTTTCTTAGATGTTTCATTTTTGTTTGAATAATGAAAAAATGATTAATTTTATTTGAAAACCTCATTTTCGTTTAAAAAATTTATGATATTTAATTATATATTTAGTCATTTATAAAATTAAAACACTTAATCTTACAATAATAAATACCATTTAGTTCATTTCAATCATTTTAATATTGAATTTATATATATAAATTTGTAAACTATTGAGCATTTCCACTTTAAAAACATCTATCTCCCATCAATTCTGAGGAATAAAATTTAAATTATTATTTTCCAATAATGTTATTTAATATGAAAAAACAGGTTAAATATTTGGAATAAGAATAATTTATAATTTTTAACAAATCCAAATTAATATTTTTCCAATTTGATAAGTGACATTAATTAAAATTAATTTAAATGGTTAAGGTAAAAACAAGTTAACTTAGTTGTTACGCATAGAATAGAAGGTCTAAGAATTACCATTATTTTTTAAAACCCCATTGGAGGGAACTATTTCGACAATACACTTAATAGAAATTAGTTTTGTAGACTATTTTATCCTTTAAAAATTTAAAAAAATTTCTTTACCTAACTTTCTTTTTATAATTCCATGTGTGTCATAATCTCCGCCTATAAAAGTCCACCCATATCTTTGTCTCTTTACACCATTAAAACCATGTTAGTTCACCTAGTACATATCCAAATAACTTCTTGAATTCCCTATAATAATCTTATAATCCATTTTTGGTCTTAAATCAAACCCTGGAAAATATTATTGAAAATCTATGGAGGATACCAAAAACATAGCAAATGTTATTTTAAAAGAGATTGTATTTTATTTCCTTCCCCAAATAATTAAATTATTATTAAAAATGATTGTATTATAACATTATAATATTAAATATAAAATAAATTTTTACAAATTTTTCGACCGAAAACTTCATACACATCCATCAAATTTGATACGAAATCATTATTCTTGTGTAAGGTGGACTACTGCCATTCAAATTAATGTCATTTGTTTTTCCATAACCAGCTTCAATGGTTCTGGATACTGATGGATTTAGAGTTTATATATGAAATATATTACATTTTTAACCTCATTATGATTTTATAATTAATATATCACAAATAAAATCAGGCTTTCTATTTTGTGGGAAAAGGATAATGGCACTCGTGTATACAACGGACCACCACTTCGCAAGGTGATGTGTTTCACTCATGCTTTTCATGGAATATATTAAGGATGAATTTAAAAAAAAATATTATATATATATGAGATAAAAATGATACATTATTTATAATACGTATATATATATATCATTTACATTTCTTTCTATCAATGTGAAAAAATGGAAACACTATTCTTTCATACGTACGACCTACCATCTCAATGAATAGTTTATCTTATTTATTTTACACAAATTTGATGGAATAATCTAAATATGTATATACTGAAAACATATAATATTTACATCATGGATTTAATTTTGGATATTATAAAATCAATTTCTATGTAAAATGAAAAAAATAACAAGTCAAAACACACTCAAATAACAAGGCAATTAACATCCAAAATAATGAAAATAATTAAATAATATTAGAAAAATGGTAATTATAATTTATAAAAGAATATAATATGACATCATAAATATTAATATGGTTCTTTAATAACTAAATTAGATGATAAAAATCATTATAGAGGATGTGAACGTGCATTCAACTAAAAGGAAGTGTATTGTAATGGATTTCATCTCAATTTATATTCTATTGAGATTTATTTGTTATTATTCAACAATTCACTTTTATGTGGTGTATATACATCCAATTTTAAATTTAATATGATGATTCATACATAAAGTTACATTATGTTCCAATTTTAATTATTCCATAAAATTTTATTTGACATTAAAAATACCATGTGCTAATTGTTATTATGAAATCTCGTGTTTTATTATGGTTGTTAGCTTTTTATTAAAACAATAACTTTTCTGTAATTATTTTTTGTTGTATATTAAATTACTATTGAATATCCATGATATTTTTTAATTTATTTGATTATTTCCTAGAACATATAAATTTTTTACATATATAGATTTCTTTGAAATATATTGATTTATTATGGAAATATTGATAAATCTGTATCATTTACTCAATATGTATATTTTATAAGGTAGATTGTTTATGATTTAAATCAATTATTAGATATGTGGGGAATGAAACAGAATAATGTGAAAAGAGTCTAGGACTATTTAAAGTAACCCCTAGATGTATCACCAGTATCATTAAAAAATAAGTTGTCCAAATCATATGATTTTTTCCCAGTATTTTTTAAAAATTCTTGTAAAATGTTTTCATTGTAAAGGTTCCATGTTATTGGGAAAACAATGTCCATTATTCAATAATTTCATTCATTGATAATTCACATGTCATTATTGTTCGTGAGATTCTTCTATGATGTTATTTATAGATGCATTTCATTCACATTTTATTAATTAAGTGGAATGTGTTTCATTTATTTACATTTCCATATTGATTATTCCTTATCAAGATATTTTTGTGGAATTAGTGTCTCTTTTATATACATTTCCTGTCAATAAAGAATTATGTTTAATTATACCTTTTATTGTACATAAAACTTACTGATTATTTAATCTAACCCTTTTTTTCACTTTCCCTGGTATATGAGGATGAATCATAATAATGATTTCCAAGGACAATGTGTTTTTAGTTTTGTTATGCTTTATTTTTTCCCCAATGAAATATGGGTACCATGTACGTAATCTAGTTATGCTAAAAATTATATATATTTAGTAATCTGGATTTTAATCTCATTTATATTCCAATATAATAAATTAATGCATTGGCTTTAGGCTATTGGGTTTATGGTCTCTACAAAACTCTATACAATTTCCCTCTTTAGTGGAATGATACCATCACTCGTGCATATGTATGACTTACAATCTCTATTAAGTGATGTGATTAATATTTCATGTCTAAACTTCAATACTGATTATTAAAATGTATCTAAGGAGTAAATATGATACATATAAAATTAATATCCTTCTTTATATTTTGGAACAATATAATAAGAACAAGGACTGAACCTTTCTTAAAAAACACGCATGATAAAATATGGAAATAACCCCCAAAACAATGAAATTAATGAAATATTATTAATTAATGGGTGATAATATGTTTTAAACGGATAAGGTATGATGTTATAATTATTCATATAATTCATTTTTAAGTTAGTAACATGATTAAAACCTCTATAGGTGGTTAAATCGCGTTCAGTGAAAATGAAGTGTGTGGTAGGGGACTTTATCTCAATTTCCATTTATTGAGGTATATTATAATCCTATAAACCTAATTAATTTGATATGGTGTTTATACATCCCCATTCACATGTGATTTCATCATTCAATAATAATTCATGATATTTTTTTATTCAATTTGTATTATTCCATCCAAAGGGATTTGACTTGGAAATTACCATGTGGAAAATAATTTCATAACTCAATTTCATTTCATTAGATTATATTACTTCATAGTATCCTTTTATATTCTAAAAGTGTGTATGTTATTAATTTTTATTATCATCTATCTTAAATAAACTTGTTTTATAAAGATTTACATTTGATACACATAATTGAATTATTTTTCAATTCACACATAAACTTTATGAACTTTGTATATTTTTATTCTGTATTCTCATTTTAATTGAGATTATTTATACTTGATTTTCTATTATAAGAAATTATTTTATAATTGTATAATAAAAAAATTTAATTTTTTCTCTATTTATTTATTTAATTGTACCATTTTACAGATTTTTTCAGTTAAAATGATTGAAAAAATGATTTTGATAAAAAAAAATTTATTTATATCATCAGTCAAAAAACTCATTTCTTTCCATATTATGTTTTCTAAAAAAATTAAATTTTTTTAACAATCATTAAATTATTTACTAAATACATGATTACCCATTTTTTTATTATTTTTTTTAATAATGAAAGGAATCTTCAGTTTGTTTTCTAAACAATGCCCGTTTGGATTTTTTTCAAAATGAGAATAATATATTTGTTTTAACATGTTTCACATGTATATAATTTCAGACTATTATGACCATTTAATGTTTTGTTGAATTTTTTATAAGTTTCAAATGTCATTTTAAATGGAAAGTATTTTAAAAAATTTTGTGGACTGTTAGTTTTATTATTTTATATTCAAAATGAAAAAGATATTTCCCGAATTTATTATTCCAAAGATATTATTATAGTGTTTTTATTATGAAATTACAATAATAAATTATTTTAATTATACTAAATTAGGAATATGTTTTCATGAACCCATAATTATTCGTTATACTAATGGTTTATTGTCATTTTTTACGAAGGAATGTATTGAAATTTGCCATATTTATTTATTTATTTTATCATTAATATTCACTTGAAATTTTCACTTTCCTTTTATCATTGGACAAAAAATCTCACATAAATATCCTCTTTAATTATCAACGATGTGATTATTACTTTAATTATATTTACATTATACATTGGATGTTTTATATTGACTATTATTTGATTAATTATGGAAATACAAATAAATATGTATCCTTTACTAAATATAGATATTTTATGTTAAAGTATATGTTTTAGTAATTAAATCAACCATTAGATATATGAAGTATGATTTTGACCTGACAATATGGGTGGGTCTTGGTTATACTCATCCCCTAAATTAAACAGTAGTCTCATTATCTGAATCAATTATCTAGCATTTCTTAAATGGGTTTACGATTTATACCTACACATCTATTGTAATCTATCTTGTGAAATGTACTGATACTAGAGGTTACATGATGCGTGAGACCTTGATTTACAATAATTAATTATTTCCTTCATTAATATTTAAATTATTATTATCCTGTATATTTTCTTAATGAGTTTATCTCTAGATACATTTCATTAACACATTATTTATTAAATTGAACATGTGCTTATGTATTATATAACACCCAATTATTTTATAGTACACTTTCTTAGTAAAGTAATTCAATAGTTTGTGCTACATGCAAACCAAGTTTGAGTGCACCACATCTAACCACACAAGTCATTCCAAAAACAGTTATGCATATTATAAACTTCATTTGTAATCATATATTCTTTATATAATTTTAACATCCATATTATGTGTTTCCTATAAATAATTTAAGAACAAATTCATTTTTCAAATAAAAGAAGTATTTTTTTTAAATGAAATTTTACCACCTTAGAATGGTGAACCATTTTTAAAATCAATATTTGACACATTTATATATTTAATTTAACCAAATTAAATTCTTCTATAGAAGAAGGACATAAAAAATAGTTTGGATAAATTTTTAGTTCTTTTCTGATAACTTTTATATTTTGACGAATAGTGAATAATACTATGTTTTAATTGAAAACAAAACTAGTTAATAAAATAAATTTATTGTGTTTAATTATTCATTTCAATGGTTTTTATGTATAATTAGATTATATTTTTATCATTTAATACAATTTAGGTCATTATAAGTAATTTCACATTTAAATTTGACATAAACACATGTCAATATTTTGATAGTCTTTACTTTTTAAAAACCTGCTTTTTGGTTTTGAAAACGGAAATTAATTTTAAATTAATAAATACTGCTTTTTTGTCTTTAATTTGGTATAATTGGCTTAATTTTTTAATTCAGAATATAAAAATCAACTTCTGGTGAATTTGTTTATGAAAACATTCAATTTTTTATAAATAGTGAAAAACACTGCGTTATTATTTCAAACATGCTTTTTATTTAAATAATTTTTTATTATATTTAAATTTAATTAATGTCAAAATATATATATAATTCTTATATAAGTTAAATTAAATTATTTTGACTCATTTTTTAATTAAATTAGATGTATTAAATTTTATTGAACTTTTTAACGTTTTTTACCCACCTTCTAGGGGCATTTATAAAATTTTAATACAACATAATTTTACCGCTTATTTGAGTTGAATTTAAAAAATATGAGAGACAAATTGGACATTAGTATGTAAAATATTGTTCAATAAGATGATAATATTTTTTGGTGAATAGTAACTTTTGACATTTATTTACCAAGGCTAAAATTAAATAGGGTAATTAACGGTAAAAATGGTATTATAATTACCCTAACGCATGACCTAATTCAATTGGATAAGTGTAATTCGACCAAAAACAAACATAACAATAAAATATTATCCTCATTAGTCCAATTGAATTATATTATGTCATTTATTATTATTTTATTTAAAGAACGGTAAAAAGTGTTAAATTCAATGTTTGATAACTAAAACATTTTTTATATAGAGTTTCACACAATATAAATTCCACTATAAATATTAATTAGAAATATTAAACTTTTTAATTCATAATGGTAATTTATTTATAATATTTAGTCAATAAATAATTTATTTTATTTATGACACAATGATGATGCAGTAATTACCTTAATAATGAAATATTAAAATAATTTGTATTATAAATATCCAAATAAATTTAAATTGAGACTTATGATAAATTCCACTAATTTTATATGTTAATATTACATGTAAGTGTTATTAGATAAATCGTTTTTATGTGATAAGGTTGTTATGACTTTCACAAAAACATAATACCAAATAGTGTCAAAATTGACATAAATTAATTTTTTTTAAAAATACAATATTATTGGTTGATATAATATTCCTAAAAATATATTTTTCATCCAATGGGATTAAATAATATTATATATTCCATTAATGAACTACAATACATTCTCATGGATGTTTAGAGTATGTTTATTAACCATAGAGGGTAAGAATACAAGAAGACACGATAAATGTTAAACTATTTAACATAGAGTTAAATCTAAAAGATAAGGTAAAAATGATATCCTAAACTTGTCTAAAACATATTGGCTAATATTATTTCGACCAATAACAACCTAATTATAGAAATAAATGTTTTTTGAGCCATTATAAACCGAAAATGATTTTATTATAAAAAAATATTTCAGTATTTTCCTAAAGTGACCATCACCTCTTTTTTAAAAGGGTACCCCCGCTTCTCTTAACTCCACACATACAAATCCATTTGGCTGGGCCAAACCCTACCCAAATATCCTATCAACTATTCTCCCTTAAACCTATAGGCCTTACTATGATCATAAAGAAAACATAAAGATCCCTTTTGATTAACTCAAAATAAAACACGTAAAGAAGAGGTAATAATTTCACCACCCTTTTTCAAATTCTTTTCTTCTTCCACTTCCTATTTCTTTATTGTTTCCATAAAAAATAATAACTTAAATCCCTTATTTATATTTTTATGTCATTATAAATATGGTAAAACCAAATTCTTTATTCTATATTTCCTATAATGACAAAGTAACCATACGTGCGTACGCACGGCTTACCGTCTCCATGTCGTTGTATAGTTTGTTATTAAAACACTTCATTATTTAGATGGGGATAATAATGGGTATAATTGATATAAATAATAAATATAACATATTAATTATTATTTATATATAATATACCATCAATTTACAAATTATTTCACCAACAATATAATGATATTGTCGCAAGTGCGTACGTACGGTTTATCGTCTCCACAACGCGATTAGATTCATTTCCACGTTCACGATTAAACAATGATTATAAAAATATATATTATTAAAAATTATGTAATATATGACATAATAATTCTACTGAATAGATATAAATGTGTCTTTTTTTGGTTATGTACTTAAATAAATCTTATTCACTTACTTCTATTCAATACGATATGAAAACAGAAGCAGCGTTTATGCGTACGTACAACCTACAATCTCCATAAACGGTGTTTCCAATTTCATATATATATGAATTATAAATATTTATATTCTTAATATATATAATATATAAATCAATATTTATTTTTTAGAAGTATTTAAATCATGATCTAAATGATACGATCAAGAATAACAAGTTAAAACACGCACGATAAAGAAAGTGATTATTAATAAAAATGTTAATTTAACATGGAAATCATTTTTAAATTGGTACTATAAAGTAATAAATTAATCCTATATGTTATAATAAATATGAATATGGTCCTGGTATAATTTAATAATATACTATTGTTATTATACTAAAGGTTAAATGTACCCTCAACAAATGTAAAGTGAAAGGTAAGGGTTAATTCCTCAATCTCGTTATTATTCGAGATTGTTTATGGGTAAGTTTCTACTGAGAAATATTTATTAACCATGTCCATGATTCATATGAGATTTTTCAAAGGTATTATGTTTACGTGACTCTTATTAACACATCATTTTATATGTTTTAAATATTTTTTCCTCGAAATAATTCTCATTAATTTCCATGTTTTCAAAATGGTTTTTAAGGATTTATGTATCTGGACATGAATTTTTTTAAAATATTCATTCCATTAAAAAGTTTCCAAGTGGTATGGGACACATTTATTTAAAATTTTCTTTAAATATCTTCCATTCAAAAAATTTAACCTTTTTAATTTCTTAATGAAAAATAGATATTTATCTCAAAGAGTTTTACAAATCATTTTTATCTATGTCAACATCCTTTGATAGATTTAAGACTTGTTTGAAATTGGTTTATTATGATACAAATCTTCTATATTGTACTGAAGGTTTTGTGATATGTTTGACTATGGATAAGTTATTTTTATACCATTCAGGGTTTATGGATAAATTATTGACATTTCATATGCTAGTTTTAATGTGAATCTTTATGTTATGTTTCATCCTTTTCATATGAGGAATTTATTGGACATAGTAAGTGACAAGGGGAGGCCATTATTGCTCCTCGATGCATCGATAGGTATCATGAGACAATTAGATGGGGAATTAGATGAGGCCTTTCCCAATTTGATATATGGTTTTATCCAAGGCCTTAATCATTTTTAGACGACTTGGCCGAGGCCTTGAAAAAATGTTTCAGAATGTCTGGAATTATACATTCCCTCATTATTAAAATAATATTGATGGGTCATGTGGTTATTCGACTAGTAGAATACCCATGACTATGTTTTATTATGTTAATATTTACTTAGGTCATATTTCATCCATAAATTGATCATGTTTATTATTTTTAAAGGAATGTGTTTTCAATTATTAACTATGCCTATTTTTATGTTATCTTCTACTAAATCGTTTACCCTTACTAATCATCTGAGCTCACCCCTTTCTTATGTTTTATTTTTTCAGGTTTTCCAAGAAGTGTATTATGATTGATATGCAGGGTTAAGCTAAAAGGGAATAATCGTGTTCTCAAAATAACAATTTATTCTATATTTTATGATTGAAATTGTAATGTGAACTGGATGTATGTAATCTATTTCCTAGACTACTAAACCAATCAGTCCTTTGGGACTTGATTCCTTGTAATCATGCCAATGTATTAAAATAATGCACCTACTCTGGGGTTTTGAGGTTGGGGTATTATATTTGGCATCAGAGGATGTTTAGAAACAAACTTGTTAATAGATAGATAAAATCTGTTTAGAGAACATTTCCCTATGATAGACTTTTAGGATTAGTATAGAAGAACTTCATTGAATTTTTGTAACGTAGAGATTTTTTATATTTTTCAAGAAATACATCCTTGTCTGGATAAGAGCAGGTAGAGTCAACTCTGGAACATATGTACCTAGGAGTGAAAACTCTTACAAGGAGTTTCGGGCTTGACCCTGGGTATCCAGGTAGAAGATAACATGCATTGCTGCACTCATTGTTACGAAACTCCTAGGGGATATGCTTTGGATAATTCACAATTTAATTACAAACCATTTTGAAGTATATATGATTAAATATTCTAGAAAGGAAACCATTTTTATTATTAATAGACTAGATTTGTTAAAAAAATCAATTAATGTCGATAAATTTTCATGTTTTTGGATTATACAGAATGATATGATCTAACCTAGTGTGTATCGTCATTTAGAAATGTCGTCCAGTAAAATGAATGAGAACTCCAGCAATATGCCTGATCCAAAGGGTGAGAAGGATCATATCATTCATAGTCTTAAGCCACCATTTAGATGAGAAATATTATCCCGCGTATTCTCATCATATGAATAAATAGTATCATATGTTAATAAGATAAGTGAAGAAGTCTCTACGTCCTATGGCTTTGAAGGGAGGAAAGAGAAGAAAAGGATGTAAGAGAGAAAAATATATAAAGGGAAGAGGGGAAAAAATTATTTTCCCATATTTGATTACTGTGGAAAGAATCACCTTGATAATTTCATTAATGGAATGGAAGTTTGTTATAAGTGTGGAGAAAAAGGACACCAAGTACGTGATTTCAAGGGTAAGACAAAGGTTTCAAAAGTAATATGCTTCATCTTCAAAGAGTTGGGACACTATGTGAATCAATGTTTAATTCATTAGAGTGTACCCAAAATGATGATATTGTATAATAATCAAGTCATGATACTACAGAAGATGAAGATGAATGATTAGAGTTCTTATGTAGTTATTTAAGTATTGTACTATTTGAGTATTTCATTAATGATTTACATGTTATAATAATTATAGAGTTTATAAGGATTGTACTACACTACTATTTCATTAAGGGATTTAGATTGTGTGGAAGAAAGAAAAGTGACTCAATAGAAAGTGAATTTTTTTTAAAAAAATATATGGTTGAGATAAAGATAAAAAATAATATGGTTCTAATACAGAGGTATTGATTTTGGAATAATATATGATTAATTTGGATTAATTATATTAGATATTCTTGAAGACCATGAATCTGATCAATGATTCTTATATTGCAACATTTTTGGAGTTTACAACATTTTTTGATATAAGGAGTATATCTAGTATTCAATAAGGAATAAGGTAGAAATAATTCAATAAATATGGTTTTATGGTAATTCAGGTTGTTATCATGTTTTAAAAGAATACGTGATGAAGGTATTCACATGTTATTATAAGGAAAAAAGATTCTTCATTGTGTTTACATTCCATATAAATTTTTTATTGTGAATTTGGACAGAAGTATTTTTGGTTAGTGTAATGGTTGGAATAGATTATGTTTGAAATTGGATACTATTATTAAGATTTAATTATTTCTTAAGATTATTTTTAGATTTTTATAAAATTGAGAACCCGGATGTCAGGCAATAACCTGTCGCATCCAGCAAGGGCACGAGGATTGAACCGGCAATCGAAGAGCGACATGGTTGCATCACCTACCACTGGCCTACATAAAGTCATGGTTTATGTAATGTAGTTTTTTTAAGTGGCCTAACAGATAATTTATAAGTTCATTTTTTTGGAACCCTATATGATTAGGATAAATAGAATATTTTTGAAATTTATTTTCTTTTGGAGTGAAAGATGAGTTTATGGTAGGAGTTAGTTGAAGGATGAAACTCTACTTGTCATGTATATATATATATTTATCCTCTTATTCTATGAATAAATTAATTCATAAAATTTATAGAAGTGATCATAAAACGAAAAATGTGTTACCCTAATAAAATTTGTTTTATTGAACCGATGATATTTTACATCATCTTTAAATGATGGCTTTGAGGCCCTCAATTTTACACTTGTTTATGATTGATGACCACAATCACTCCCTATAAATATTTACATTTCTCTCCAATTATGTGTCTATAATTTCCACCAATGTTCTCCAAATAGAGATCAAAATTTGGTGCTCACTTTTTCATTTCCCTTTCCCTCATATTAAGACTAAATTTTATAAACCCAATTTATGATGTGGGTTTTCCACAAAAGTAATTTTCTATTTTTAACATTTTATTTTAGAATTAAAATTTCAAATTGTGAGGGCACAATTTTTTGGAGTGGAGAATGTAACACCCCATGATTTCATATTAAGTTATCTCATTAAAGTAATTTAATAGATTTCACTATATGCAACATTGAGTTTGAGCGCATCAAAAAATACCACATTAGACGTTCAAAAAGCAGTTATGAATAGTATAAACGTTATTTTTAATCATATATAATCTATATAATTTTAACATCAATTTTATGTGCTTATTATAAATAATATATGAACAAATTCATTTTTTGCAGATAAAAAAAATAATTTTTCACAAAATGCAATTTTACCACCTTTTAATAGAGAACCCTTTTTAAAAAAATATTGACACTATTATATATTAAATTTAATGAAATTAAACTCTACTTTATAATTGGGCATAAAAATTTAGTTTGGATAAATTTTTTATACTTTTCTGGTAACTTTCATATTCAGATGAACAGTGAATAATACTATGTTTTAATCGAAAACCACTTTTTTAATCGAAATAATTTATAGTCGTAAATTATGAATTTAAATGGTTTTGAAGAATAATTATATTATGTTTTTATAATTTATTACAATGTAGGTTGTTATAAGTATTTTCACAATTAAATTAGACATAAACACTTGTCAATCTTTTGATAGTTTGTACTTTTTTTAAATCCACTTTTTGGTTTGGAGAACGATAAATAATTTTAAATTATTAAATTCTAATTATATTTATAGAATTTTGTAAAATATACTTCATTTTTTAATTTGGAATATCAAAATTATCTTAGGGTGAATTTTTGGTATTTTTCTGAAAAAGTTCCATTTTTTATGAATAGTGGAAAACACTACGTTATTTTTAAAAACAGACAATTTATTTAAATAATTTTTTTTTATATAAATATATTTTAAGTCAAAATAGATATATAATACCTATATAAGTTCAATTAAGTTAATTTGATTCATTTGATAAGAAAATTAGATGTATAAAATTGTTTTGAACTTTTTAACGTTTTTTACCCACCTTCTAGGGGCATTTGCAAATTTGTATAAAACATAATTTTAACTCTTTTGTGAGTTAAATTATGAAAATACAAGAGACATAGTTGACATCAGTAAGTAAAATTTTTTTCAATAAGATGAAAATAATTTTTGGTGATTAGTATCTTTTGACTTTTATTTACCATAGTTAAAAGTAAATTGGGTAATTAAGGATAAAAATGATATTATAATTACTCTAACCCATGTATTAATTATTTTGGAGAAGTGTAATTCGACAAAAAAACTTTATAAAAAAATATTATCATATTTTCTCCACATGGATTAGATTAGGACATTATTATTATTTTATTAAATGAAGAGTTAAAAGTCTAAAATTCAAAGTTTGATAACTAATCCATATTTTATAGGGTTAAAAACAATTAAAATTGGACTATAAATATTAATTTAAAATATAAAGATATTTCTTATGTAATTGTATTTTATTTATAATTTTTAGAGGTTAAATAATTTAATTTTTTTGTGACACCATGGTGATGCAGTAATTACCTTATTAATGTAATTTTAAAATAATTGGTACTATAGATATCCCAATAAAAGAAAATTGAGACTTATAATGAATTCCACTAATTTTATAGATTAGTATGACATGTAAGGGTTTATTAGTTAAAAAAATATATGTTATAACATGGTTATGACTTTCAAAAAAACAAAAACCAAATAGTGTCAAAATAGACATAAACTAATTTTTAAAACAAATACAAAATTATTGGTTGATATAATATTCCTAAAATTATAATGTTCGAATAAAGGGATTAAATTATATTATATATTTCTTTAATTTTCCACTTGAGGTTCTCATGGAATTTTAGAGTATGTTTATTAGTTATATAGTGTAATAATAAAAGAAGACACGGTAAAAGTTAAACTTGTTAATTTACAGTTAAATCTAATGAATATGGTTAAAATGGTAACCTAAACATGTCTAAGACCTATTTGTTGATAGTAGTTCGACCCATAACAACATAAGGCTCAAAATAAATCCTTTTGGAGCCATTATAAACCGAAAATTAGTTTATAATAAAATAAATTTTCATGCTTTTCCAAAAATGATTGTCACCTCTCTTATAAAAGGTTTCATCCCTTCTCTTAATTTCACAGCTACAAATCCATTGGTATCAGCCAAAACCTACAAAAACATCCTATCAACTATCCTATATTCAACTTATATGACTTAATATGATCATAAATCCAAGATAAGGAGACCGTTTCATCATCTCAAAAAGAAACACCTGAAGTACAGGTATTAATTTCACGACCCTCTTTCAAGTTCTTTTCTTCTTCCACTTCCTCTTTCTTTTTTGTTTACATAATAAAATAAAAAATCCAATATAATATATATATTTTATGTTATTATAAATATGGTACTACCATATTCATTATTATATCCATCCTATAATGACAACGTCACCATACGTGTGTATGTACGGCTTACCGTCTCCATGTTGTGGTATAGTTTGTTATTTAAACACATCATTATTTGGAATGGTATAATAATGATTATTATTTATTTAAAAAATAAATATAACATGTTAATGATTATTTATATATAATATACATCAAATAACAAATTATTTCTCCATCAATAGAATGATTACGTCACTCGTGTGTATGTACGACTTACCGTCTCTGTGACGCGATGAGATTCATTTTCATGTTCATCATTCAATAATGATTATAAAAATATGTATTATTAATAGCTATGTAAGATATGACATAATAAATCTACTGAATATAAATAAATAAATATATATATACTTACATATATCTTATTCACTTAATTTCATTCAATATGTTATGAAAATAGAAACAATGTTTATGTATACGTACAGCCTACCGTATCCATAAATGATGTCTTCCATTTCATATATCTATCTATTATAAATATTTATTTTATAAATATATATAATATATAAATCAATTTTAATATTCTAGAAGTATTTAAATCAATATATAAATGACACGATCAAGAATAACATGTTAAAACACGTACGATAAAGAAAACGATAATTACCCAAAATATTACATTAATATGGAAATCATTATTAAATGGATATTGTAAATATATAAATGAATCATATATGATATAATAAATATAAATAGGGTTCATGTATAATTTATTAATATACTATGTTACTTACACATGAAGTTAAACGTACCCTCGACCAAAGGAAGTGCAAGGTAAGGGTTAATTCCTCAATCTCATTATTATTAGAGATTGCTTATGGGTAAGTTTTTACTGGGACATATTTATTATCAATTACCATGTTTCATAAAAGAGTTTTCAAATGGACTATTTTTCAGGAACTCTATTATTAAAACATCATTTTAAATGTGTTAAATATTATTTCTTCTAAATAATTCCCATTAATATCCACGTTTCCAAAATGGTTTTCAAATGATTTATTTATATGGACATGAATGTTTTTAAAATGTCAATTCAATTCTAAAGGATCAAAGTGGTATGTGAAATTTTGATTAAAAAATGTCTTTAAATATCTTCCTTTCTAAATTGTGTGACTTTTAAATGTTTTCAAGAAAAAGAGATATTTCTCCCAAAGAGTTTTACCAATTATTTTCATCTATGTCAACATCCTTTTATAGATTTTAAACTTGTTTGAAGTTGATTTATTATGATAAAAATATTTTATATTGTTTTTTATGTTTTGTGATATGATTGACTATGGATGTGTTATTTTTATACCATTTATAGTTTATGGATAATGTATTGACATTCCATATTCTAATTTTAATATGAATATTTATGTTATGTTTCAACCTTTTCATATGAGGAATGTATGGGACATAATAAGGGATGGGTGGAGCCAACAATAGATTCTCGATGAATCGGTAGGTCTCATGAGATAATTAGATGTGGAATTTGTTGATGAATTTTCCAATATGATATATGGTTTTTCCCAAGTACTTAATCATTTTTAGATGTCTTGGCCGAGGCCTTGACAAAATTTCTCAGAATGTCTGGCATTATACATCCCATCATTGTGAAAATAATATTGATGGTTCATGTGATTATTCAACTAGTAGAAGGATGTGATCCTTTAAGAGATGGCTTCTCCCCCCTCTACACACTCCTAGGTTTTCTCTTCCAAGCCGTATCCTCCCCTCCTCCAGCTTGGCCCAGCCTCGACGTCGGCTTTCTTGACTCGGATCGACATCGATGGGTTGCAGATCTGTTTTTTTCGACTTCGATCAAGGCTCGACAGTGGCTTCATTGCTACTTTCGGCCATAGAATATCATATCGTTTTGTTGTGATCATCTCTTATTATGGTACCCTCTGTGACGACTTGCTCATTCCTAGCTTCAGATCTGCACGGCCTTGGGTTGCGTTGATGTTGAGTGTTCTGGCATCGGGTTGCACTCTTCCTTATCGCTCCTGGCAGCTCCGGGTGTTTGGTGTCGACTCCAGTTTCTCAGTGAAGGCCTCTTCGTTTTTGGATCTTCTGGTCGATTTGGTCTGCCTATCGTTATCTTATGTGCTTGGAACCTATTTCTCGGGTTTCCGTTACGGATGTGGTGTGATCAGCATGGTCTATGGTGTGCTCAATCCGCCGTGGAATGCCTTCAAGCTTCGCGATCTCAGCGCGGCCTCATCCCAGCTCGAAGTCAAATCTAGAATGTTCTGGTGTGCTTGGGGTCAGATCTATTGCTCCGGAGGGGGGAGGTCTTGAATTTTATCCCTCCTATAAATTTTTTATAGGTTTTGATTTGGTTAAGGTTTGATCTTTTTTGATTGGATGTGAAATTTGTGGTATAGTGGTGTTTCTTTGTTGTGGTTGAACTTGCTAGTTTCTTGATATTTAAATGTAGATAGACGAATGGATGTTCTATTGGGGAACCCAGACATTAAACATGGTTTTTCTTTTGAGGAGGATAGAGCTGGTTATCTTCATCATGTATGGATTTTCTGATTTGGACTATTGAGAGGGTATGGCATAGCCATCGGTACCGGGCCCATGCATCCATGCAAGAGACAGCATTCTAGTTAGCCATACTTTGGTGGAGACTTTCCTTAATGATATTGATGTAGAGTAGAGGA
Source organism: Viscum album (assembly GCA_963277665.1). NCBI lineage: Eukaryota > Viridiplantae > Streptophyta > Magnoliopsida > Santalales > Viscaceae > Viscum > Viscum album. The sequence goes on along the minus strand of OY728155.1, from coordinate 677,370,172 downwards.
ACTTCCATGTAGTCTTGTTCTAGGTTTCAACATTTTTCTCGAATCTTTTTAATGTCCTGATGTCTCTGAAGCCTTGGATTCCCCCCTTTACACTTAAAAGGGGCTTATCCATAATCAATAAAAAAATTCAGCCTTCGGGCAATTCATTCAGTCAATCAACTCGTAGAATACCCATGACTGTGTTTTTTTATGGAATTATTTACTCATATCATATTTCTACCATAAAGTGTTCATGTTTATTATTTGTAAACGCATGTCTTTCAAATTATTCACCATTCCTATTATCTATGTTATCTTCGGCTAAATTGTTTACACTTACTAAGCATCTGATCTCACCCCTTTCTTATTTTAATTTTTCCAGGATTTTCGAGATGTGTATTATGATTGATATGTCGGGTTAAGCTAAAAAGTAATAATGGTGTTTTCAAATAACTATCTATGTTGGATTTTTTGTTTTAAATTTTAATGTGAAGTTGATGTATGTATTTTATTTCCAAGATTGCTAAATAGATCGGTCCTTCGGGACTTGATTCCTTCTATTAATTCCAATGTATTACAATAATGCCCCAACATTGGGCTTCTGGGGTTGGGGCATTATATATTTACCCTTCAATATAGAATATTCCTTATATAATCATGATAGTCATGTTATTGATTAAATGGTATATGTGGTATACTATTTACATTTTTATATATATTATTCCACATCTAATCATTAGATTCATGTTATTTACTAAATTTCATTTATTTTAATATTTCTCTTTACAAATTGATTATGCCTTATCTAATCATGATAGTCATGTTATTGGTTAAATGGAATTTTAGTTCTATTATTTACATTACCATATTGAGTATTCCTTATCTAATCAGGATAATCATTTTGTTGATTAAATGAAATGTGTGATTGGAAATTTACCATTCAATATTGATTATTTCTTATTGAATATTATTTATTTAATCATGGTAGCTTCAAATTTAGGTAACTCTTATTAACCATTTGATATCAATCTTATTTTGTTTCTTTTCCCATGTATCTAGTATGTTTAGTACGAATGATATATAGGAATAGGCTATAAAAATTAATGAAATTCTAAAAAATTATATAGTTTTTTATTTAATGTTAATATAGAAATCATGTTTGGATCTAATTTACCAAAATTAAAAAAACTATTAGTTCTATTAGGATGGGATTCCCTGTATCTTATTCAATGTAGTAAAGTAGAAGTTCATACACATTACTTGCATAAGGTTTACTATACTTGTTATTATATGTAGGGTTAGTAGATATATTATGGACTAGATTTAGGAAAATATAGATTGGGTAACACAACCCTATATTAGACATTGATTATAATTACCCAATAATCATAATGCTTGGGTTAGGTTCAGATTATGTGGTTGATACTTGAATGAAGTCTATGTATAAACACTATAATTGGGAATGGTTCTAGAATAGGTGTACATATGGGAAATATTTCTAATAATGTCATATAGGTCCTGAAATTATAATTACCTTATACATTAAAATGTTTCTTACTACACACATGTTTTCACACACCTAGGGGATATGTTATGGATAATTCAATTTTTTTAGAAAACATTTTAAATGTTTTTTATATATCATCAAAATGAATGACCAAGGTGAAACTTATGGTGTCTTATATTGAAAACAAGGTTTCGTGATTTATAATTCAATTGAATTATTATATAATTTTTCCAATATGATTATTTTTTAATTGAATATGAATTTTGTTTTTAGACATTTAATGAAACTGGAAAGAATCTTGTTAACATTGAAAATGAAACAAAATGTGGTGACTATGAGAAACTGAATGGGATGATGACTTGAGTGATTTGTAATAATATTATTCCTACACAGTTAACCACAAATATGATTAATAACCATTACATTAACCAACTCTTAGACTCACCAATATATATATGGATGGAGTTTTAAAAGAGCATGAGTGATGGTGACCATAAAGGAAAGACGTTTCAATTTACACAATGTATGATGGTTTGAAAAAGACACACAAGAATGTTTTTACAATGATTGGGAAAAGATTTTATCTATGGAAAATAAGGTAATAAATTAATTAATTACTAATAAAAATGAAGAGTATGATGGAGGGAAATAAATATCATTATAGGGATCAATTTATTGTTTACTATCATAAATGTTGGGAACCTGGGTATTATCAATGTAAATGAACTCTTCTAAAGATTAAAAAATATACCAAGTAAGAAAATATGTTGAAATTAAAAGGATGGGTATGCATATATAGGTACTATAGTAGGAACTATAGTGGTGACACTATTGCGGCGGAGGGATTGTAGCAGTAACACTAATGGTGGCAATACTGTAGCAGGTACTGTCGCAGCACAGTTACTATAGTAGTACAGTTCACTGAGGGGTACTTTTGGCTAGAAAAATGGGCTTCAAAGCCTCGTATTCATGCCACATTTCCTTGGGCCTTTGGGATATGTAATGGGTCACCCTCTACCAATTCTAAATATGTTTTTTCATTAAATAATAAATTGAGGCTTCAGCCCCAATCTTTAAAAAATTTGATACCATAATGTGTTTATGAGATTAAGGTTAATTAATAGTTCCATTTATTAAACACCAATTTTGAAATTATTTGTGCTCGAATTATAACATGTTTAAGGATTTTTTTGGAAAACATTTATAAGAATATGAACCATTGGTTTAGTATAGGTAAGAGTTATTTATTTAAGAATTCCATTACATTTTTTGAACAGAATATTAAATCTATTGTTAACCTTTAAGGGTTAGCATATCTTTATTATTTTAAAAATTATGGGACATCATAATTTAGGAAATTTATAGATATTATATTAATATATTTTTGAAAAAAAGTAATCCACTACTTGAAAATCAACCTATCCCAATGGAAATATACACAATATTTTGAAATATCTATGGTATAGTCTTTCTACCCAAGGATATACAAAATGTTTTTACAAACATTTGGTATAAAGGTCTCAATATTTCCAAGTTGCTCAGGATCCTCATCCCCTACTCTTCCTTTGAACCCTATGCCTCTCCATGAATCCCCTTTAATGACTATGATTTTTTTCTAGTTATTACATTTATAAATTAAATGATAATATTATGAGACTAGGTTGTAGAGACCCGAAGCCTGACGTACATGGAAATTACATTAATTTTGTGGAATACTTAGTACATAACAAAAACACACACACAAGGACCGTAATAGTTTAGTGTCTTTGGAAACTCAGAATATAATCTTCTAATCGTGGTGAAAGATTTTCAATATCTCCCATAAAGATCTTCCTTTTTTATACCTAAAACCTTTCTTTATGTCCTGTGGAAAAGAAAACATAAAAGGGTGAGCTCAAATGCTCAATAAGGGTAAACAAAAGAAATATCAATCACATCATATTCATAAAAACATAACATTTTGGAAATATTAACCTGCAAAAGAGATCATAATTTCATAACATGGAATAAATCATGGCAGTGAAATGTAATCACAATAATCATAACATAAAACATGAAACTTTGTGGCATTCACACATAATCATAGAGAATCATTTCTTTTTAGTCAAGACTCATTGCCAAGACTATCTTAGTGGACAAAGTCCCTTTCTGAACCGAGTCACCTTCGATTCAGTCCTGTTTCACTGAACTGGTATAACCTACCATTCCAGCCATGTCTATATCATGAGATATAAAATCTTTACCCAATGCATTGGAGGGAGATATAGGTCCCACCCATCTCATAATGATACCATTCTTATGTGTGCCACAAAATCATAAATCATACATCATTACATAACCCATGTAATAAAAATGGGAATCTTAAACATCATGACATCATAAAACAATTCATATACAATAAAGGAATTCATAAAAATAATTCCATCACAACATAATCAAATCAATGTAATAATAGGGATAAAAACAGAACCCTTTATTATCTTATATGGAAAATAATTTTGATAAAACACTTGAACTTCATTCTTGAGGAAAATATCCTTTCTACTTCAAAAAACACTTTTCCTTTCTTAACATG